>CM029012.1:204379060-205016498 GCA_016801055.1 Panax notoginseng
ACAAGAAAAGTGTATCAACCAAATAATTACAAAAAGAGTGTAATTAGGACTCATATTACAAAAATAGTACAATTCACATTAATAAGGAAACCTAAAATCAAGGACAAATAACTGTCATAATTAATAATTTAAATTCAAATATTTGGATCTAACAGCAAAAATAAATTCAAATTCAAAATAATAATTCAAATTTAAATATTCAAATTCAAATCTTCATCTCCCTCACATACACTTTGAAATAATAGTCTGTGACAACCCCAAAATAGGTTCATTCCATCCAACCTATTCTGAGTCGCCAAATACATGGTACAGAAAATAACTACAACTTTATTACAACAATTGTCGTGCAAAATACAACAACACATATGCAGTGAGTTTGGATACAAATATATACCAAATGTGACTCATGTTCCAACCGTGGACATCACCTCACAATAACACCTTACATAAAGGTATAGTCAAAAACTGTTTTAGAAATTAAAATCTTTGGGAAGTGCTCAAGGAAACCTTCGTACATGGGAGACCACGCATCTAGATTATGATAGATATCATATGGCCACAGAATTATCCTTGGTTGACCCAATAGACCCCAAAGAAAAACGAGAAGATTACTATCATATTCTTCCCAATGGTGAGTCTTCTCTTGACTTATCATTATCTCCACTGTCTCTAATTGAGAATTATACTTCAAACAAACACCAAGATTATATAGGTAGTGCCCATAGATATACTCAGCAAGTGGATGAGCACAACCCTGTCTTATGATGACACGAGGTTGTATGTCATTAGACATCTTGTATGATAGTGACAAAACACCCTTCCAACGTTGGGTTCGCTTCACCCTATTTTCTTCACCAAATATAACTACTAAATGATGACCACCGTTCTATTCCCTTGTTACCCCCGCTCGACCCAGCTATACTCTTATTACCTGAAAAGAATTATGAAGCAAAAGGGTGAGCACAACTAGCTCAGTAAAGAATATCATGACTAAAGATAATTCAATTATCAATAGCCTTCATCAACAATAAATCAGAGATTTAGAACATATAGTAAATGATAAAAATTTTAACCATAGTTGCAGCGGAACGAGCAATCCATTAGAAGAGTCAAATAGACTATAAAGTCTATTATCTTCTCCATGTTAAAAATCCACCAACAATGTTTTATCCCTGTAACATCAATCAACAATTCTGGTCCACAATCATATGAATAACTCATAATCATAACTGTAGTTCTAAATTCCTCTTCTCATCCAGGACGATGATAATTTTCATCACCTATCTTTACTTGAAACATCAAAGATCATGGTTACACCAAATCACATTTCCTGTTCATAATCATACTAATAACTTCATCTTTGCACTACGTCCAAAGATATTCATTTGTATCACCAGTTGGTCATGTTTATCTCAACATCTGTTCATCTTTGCACTACTGGCCAAAGATATTCAACAACATGTCATCTTTGCACTACGGGCCAAAGATATTCATCAACAATTCATCTTTGCACTACAGGCCAAAGATATTCATCAATATTTTATCTTTGCACTACAGGCCAAAGATATTAATATCTCAAAGAAATATATAATCATTTCAGAATTTATATAAACAATAATTATAACCATGTTGATCAATTCACCTTTGCACTTAAGCTAAAGATATTTACTTATAAATTCAATGGTCATGATCATACCAGTCACAATTCAACTTTGCACTACAGGCCAAAGAGAACCCTAGTCATGATCATACCAATAATCTACCCATCTTTACACTCTAGTGAAAGAGAATTTCAACATCAGGGTTATGAAAATGTTATATATGATAATAAAATCAATATAATCAATACATAGTTTTAATCTCAAGAGTAATATTCATAACTCAACTATAATTTGGTTAGAAAAAGAAACCAATTTTTATCGTGAATAGTAACTCGTGAATAGTAACTCATGAATAGTAACTCGACACAAAAAGGTAGAAATTCCACAATAAAATCCATACCAGTATTTCGGTATAATGATATTGAAAGAATAATATTTCGTAAGCTTATAAATAATTTATTTAAATTGTTTACACTTTACTAAATAATGCATTTAATCATTCTAAAATACCAAACTCATAAGATTTTATCACCAATAATCAAAACCCTCATAAAAAATCTGCATATACCTCATATAGGATTCTCAAGCCATAAAATCCTATTTTCCAATTTTCTTACTTCACATAACATATTTAATTCATTTACTCATAACTACTCCATTTTCATGAAAAATACCAAATCAGTTTCAAAAATATTTCTTTTCTGAGATTTAGCATAATATAGTCCCATAGTGAACATATATTTTTCTCAGAATTTTTAAAACTCATTTACTATTTTTCATATGGCCAAAACCACCGAATATTTAGACATTTATCAAAAATTGTACCTTTGTCCAAAAATTTTGAAATTTACAGAGTATACTTCTATCATACACATGTACTCCCAATAAAAATTTCATCAATTTTGGAGTTAACCACAAGGAATTATAAGCGGTTACTTTTAAAATAGTCTTTTCCCGTAAGATTCATAACTCTTAATCTATACATCCAAAAATCACCATTTTTGGACACAATCAATAAAACTCATCAAAATATCATTTCAAATTTTTCCATAATTTTTGAAGATCAGAAAAATTACGAAACTGAAAATCATAACAACCCTTAAAATCCCATACTATCCCTTACCTCAAAAGAGCAGCACTTCTGACTGGATATCGGATATGATGCTGAAGAAAACTTGCACTAATGAATAGCAACTCACCAAGTATCTAAAAACTCACAAAATATGCTTCATAATATAGAGAGAGAAAGAGAGAAAGCTTATGTTTCTGGTGTGTTTTTCAATTCTAACTTAGCCCTCTATTTATAGGAAAATTTTGGTAGGTTTGACCTGCAACCTGATGGCTTTACCTGCTACTATTCTCACCCACCACATTTGAAATATAATTCAGCACATTTCTTCACCAACCACAAGTGGGGCCCACCAATTCTAGAATTTTCCACCAAAATGATAAACTCCGAAAATTCAACAATTTCTGAACCAGTCATCTCGTAAAATTCATAATAAATCATACGTTCATTTTTAAAGGTTCAAAATTTGTGGGCATATACTCAACTTATATATGTATAACATATCCAAAAATTACCACGATCCAACGGTCGGATTAAAAATTATAACCCCCGCAAAATATCTCAAAAATCCTGATTTTTAATACCTCCATTCCGACAAAAATACGGATAAAAATCTCAACATTAACTCCTTCATTTTTAACCACAAAAATATATCCCTCGTTTATATCCACATAAAATAAATATTTCCTTATCATATGAATCAATAATTAATTATTCACAAATAATATTACAGAATCACATTTATGACAACCAGGCCGTTCCTAGGAAAGAGGGGGCTTTCCAATAAGGATTTCTCCTTACTGGCGCGTAATTAGATGACCAAACCTCTCCTTAGACAGAACTTTCTAGACATTGCCAATAATGCTATCTAATAATACTATTCAAATAATATGAATTATTGATCTGATAATGGGAAATACTGTGCAGCAACAATTATTGAACAACAATAATACAAAATTTCAACGTAGCAATTATTGAATCAATAAAATAAAATATTGAACAGTAATTACTGTAACAATTATTGAGTAGTGCCTTCTTACGTAAGAATCAATAATTTCAAAAATACTATGCAATACCGTGTGCTACTGTGCAATAACGCGTATTACTGTATTTTAACCACCGGGTATTCCAACAGTGTTAACGGTAACAACTACGCCGTTATTTATAAAAACTCAAATTTGTCGTTTTCTTCACCCGACAGTTATTCTGTTATGGGGCCCACAAATGGCTGCGCCGTCGTACGAATATTCCCCGACAGAAAGAATATTCCCCGACAACAATGATTATTTTATAACCACTTGCTTATTTTGAAAAAAAATCATATTTCACTCATAACTTTAAACTTTTATCAATTTAACCATTTACTGAATAGTAATTATAAGAAAAATTGAATACTTTTATTTCATAAAATTCGGGGTCTTACATAGTCCGTCGCTACACCTCACATACTTTGCCGCTACACCGTCGCGAATCTCCGTTGTCCAAAACGCCAATGAGAATAAGAAGAAGATTCGCCGTACAAAAAGTTTAAAAATAAACAGATGTAACTTTTAATATTTTGAAATTTTTTTTATAACTATTTTGTTACTCCTAAATAATAAAATGGTTACCTTTGTATGAATGGTTGGATACCAACTGCATCACATTCAAACGAAATTGGTAACTTAATAAAATTGAATTGGTTACCTTGGTCTGAAGGTTTGACTACCAACTGCACTATGAAAAAACTGCATGTGTGGATGTGAATTAGTTATTTTGGTATGAAGGTTTTGTTCCTTAGTACGAAGGTTTGCTTACCTTGATCTGAAGGTTTGGTAACCAACTGTACTATGAAAAAAATTTAAAGTGTGGAGGTTGATTGGTTACTTTGATGTGACAGTTTGGTTACCTTGGTATGAAGGTTTGGTTACCATCATCCAGTATTTATATTCACCGCCACCACCACCTGAATCTTCAAATCCACATCCATTTTGACCCTTCATTTTGAGAAGTTACTGGAGATATACAGTTGGTTGACTCATATATATATATATATATATATATATATATATATATATATATATATATATATGAAACACGAATTGACTGGAACTAAAAGTACATTCTGACTTGCTTACGTATACCGAGAACACAGAAGTTAACAAACAATGAGAAGCAGAAGCACAGTAATAAAAAAACTAAAAAATCGTACCTTCATGGACTTCATCGTTTTGACTGTCATCATGGACCTCCACATCATTATCATCTCCATCGTCATCATTGTTATCATTGTCATCGTCATTAGCTGTATGTTTTGTATCATCGTTTTGACTGTGATTGGAGAAATGATTAAAGAAGACAACGATTTATGAGAAGCATGTACGACTAACATATATATATATATATATATATATATATATATATATATATATATATATATATATATATATATATAGAAAGAATACGTTGAATGAAGAAGAAGGGTGATGACTAACTGCAGTTGTTATAGATGAGGAGAGAGAGAAGAAGCCATGAGTATAACTAATCCCTAAATTAAGAAATTCTAATCTATTATATATACTAAATCACAGTACGTAGCATAATATATTGACACATGTCCTTCTATAAATTTAACACATGTCCATCCTAATTAATGCTTCTTATTGCCTTTGACAAAAATACCCTTGACAATTACTTGGGATATTATATATTGATCACCTTATTTCATGGATATTATCAACAGCCACATTATTTTAGGATCCATTAATTAGATAACTCTTTTAGGCAACAACCAGATTTGATCAATTTAAACACGATAGGGTCAACTTGCTTTTTATAAAAAATTAGTTTTACTTATTTGAAAAGTAAATTTCCTTTAATATTAGACTTTTATTTATTTTACCTACTTTTCATGTGCCTAATAAATTTATTCTATGATTAATTAATTACTTTCATAGTTTCATGCAATTAAAAATTATTTCCATATTCATTTTAAAACTTCAATCTATTAGCTTCCAAAAATTCTTCCAATTATTTGAACCACGCTAATTGATTCTAAAGATATGAAAATTTATTTGCTTAACCAATTTATGAAAAACTCAATCAATTAATAAATTATGAAATACTTAAATAATATAAAACTCATCCCAAGATTTATGACAACAATATTGGTTAGATATATGAAAGATAATAAATCTTTTAAAAATTTATTTTCTAACCAACTCCATCAATTATTGGAAGTACTAAAAATTAATATTCTAAAACATTTTCATATTTATTATTTTATTCTTTGTGTCAATTACGCGACCAACACTTTTTCATCCAATTGAATCATGCTACTTAAAAAATAAATCCTTGAAGGATTCAATCAACAAAGTAATCGACAACTTTTTATAATTTTTATGGAATATAACATTCATTCAACTTATTACAAATTAATTTATTCCAATAAAGAAGTCATGGTTCTTAAGGAAATGATTCAAACAGAATTCACTAAATAATAGGAACTTTTAATATAGAACGAAATGAATAAAAAAATTAATCTCTTTTAACAACTCGGATAGACAACTCATTACCATTTCATTGACCGCTTCTTAAATCATGAAATATGATCTATTAATTAATTAGACCAATTGCAAATTGAATCGAGCAGTTTAAAAGTAAGCTTAGGCTCAATTAAGATTTCGATATTTCTTTTAATATACCAATTAAATAATTCAATATTATGAACCATTAAGGTTCAGATTTTTCATTATATTTTCATATTAATTTTGAAAGATTAATATTTTGAATTTATAATCCAATAAATCACTACAAATCTAAATTATTTTGGTAATGTAAACTGTTCTGATATTATCCTTTTTAATTTAATTATTATATCCTAAAATCACTATTTTTTAATCCCAAATTAATATTTTTATTTTATAATCCCCTAAATCACTGTAAATCTAAACTATTTTGATAATGTCAACTTTTCTGATATTATCCTTTCTAATTTAATTATTATCTCTTAAAATCACTATTTTTTTAATCCCAAATTAATATTTTGAATTTATAATCTACTAAATCACTATAAATCTAAACTGTTTTGGTAATGTCAACTGTTACATAATTACACTGGTTTTTGAATTTTATAATATTATACCTTTTATAATATTATACCATGCATATATATAAGTTTCAACATTATTAACAGTGACAACCCAATAAATCTGTTTTTTAGAATTTTACAGTATTATATACCATTTATAATCTTATACTATACATTATCATACATATATATAATCATGCACTAATATGCTTATTTTATAAACCCTAAAATTCACTACTTTTCTAAACTGTTACTAATTTAATTATGTTAAAACATAATTATTATATCCTAAAATAATTACTTTTCTAATATTATAACATTCAAAATTATACCATACATTATATCATACATATATGGTATAATATTATAATACATGTATATAATAAAATCACTACTTATCTAAACTGTGCAGATATTATCATTACTAATTTAATTATATTACAACATAATATTATACCATTTATAATTATATTACAAAATAATATTATACAATTTAAAACATTTAAAACAAAATTAAAATAACAAATAATACAAATCATAAGTTACTATGTTGATTTTATAATCCATTAAATCCCTACTTTTTCGATCTAAATAATTTTTATATTATCACAACGTAATTATTATCTTCTAAAATTATTACTTTTTAATCCTACATTATTATTTTGATTTTATAATCCCTTAAATCACTATACATCTAAACTGTTCTAATAATGTTAACTGTTCTAATATTATCATTACTAAATTAATTATTATCTACTAAAATCACAACTTTTTTTAATCCCAAATTAATATTTTAAACGTATAATCCTCTAAATCACTACAAATCTAAACTATTTTGGTAATGTAAACTGTTTTGATATTATATTTTCTAATTTAATTACTATCTCCTAAAATCACTACTTTATGATATTATCATTACTGAGCTATTATCATTACTCTCCGTTATTTATCCTAATTTTCTTATCAAATATCCGATCAATCCCCTTGCAGCAATTATTGATATCACATATCCTAATTTATTAAAAAATTTTGAGAATGACTTTTATTTCCAAGACCAAGTCATCCTTGCTCCTACACTTGATGCTATAAATAAGGTGAACGAATATGTGATGTATTTATGGCCAGGTAATGAAGTACCATATCTAAGATGTCCTATGTAAGGTTGATAAAACTCAAACAGCTATGAAGACATTTACACCCTATAATTTTTGAATAGCATTACATCTTCTGGAATGTCAAACCACAAGATAACGTTGAAGATTGGGATTCCTGTAATGTTGCTCCGAAATATAGATCAGTGATCTGGTTTGTGCAATGTCACGAGATTAATAGTAACTCAATTGGAAAAACATCTGATAGAAGCAAAAGTAATTTCAGTCAGCAATTTTGGACATAAAATTTTCATACCTTGCTTGGTCTTAACACCGTCAAATATTAGATTACCTTTAAAATTCTAACAAAGATAATTTCCTTTGATTGTTTGTTTTTTTATGACAATTAATAAGAGCCAGGGACAATTTCTCTCACATGTTGGACTGTTACGTCTAATTTTTAGCCATAACCAATTGTATGTAGCAGTATTAAGAGTTACAAGCAAGAGTGGAGTAAAAATACTAATTTGTGACAAAGATGGACAAACATACAATACTACAAAGAATGTAGTTTTTCAAAAAGTTTTTCACAATTTAATATAGAAAGGTTTGACTGTTTCTGACTATTATCTTTTTGCTGCTAATTATTAGTGTAAACCCTGATTATTTTATTATTATATCGCATGAAATTTTTACTATAATCTATTTGAATCTTTTTAGGTAAATCTATGATATGTATTTACAAAGCTATCTCGATCAAGCCAAATTCCAGTTGCAAAGACAAAAATAAACCGACAAACTCTCAACACTACCCCTTACAAAATTATTTAGTTTTTATTATACATTCAACTCAAAAATTTGTTAATACATGTACTGAGTAGAGTTTATGTATATTCATTTTTTTGTCTGTGTATATATATTCATGTATAACCATTGAAAAACTTTTAAATAAGAGTATAATAGGTTTGTCTTTTACTTTTTGGATGACAGTATTTAAAATTCTATATAAGTCCATTTCGTATGTGTTTTACACTAATTCTTTTCGTTTTTATTTAATATAGGAGCTAAATTCTTTTATGCTCTGTTAGTTTTCAATTCGACAAACACATGAATTTTTAGCTAAGTGTGAGACTTTTTTTATCTCGAGTAATACTATTTCCGATAAAAGAGTTGTGGAAAGATAATTATTTATTTGGTTGATAGTTTAGGCAATATTGAAATCAACTATTAAGTATGTCTAAATTTTTATATCTCACTATTGTCCAGATTCCTGTCGTAAATATTTATAAGATTGCAACGATTGTTAAAAAGATCAAAACTGGAAGAAGCTTAAATGTGATAATCCTGGTACCTATGGTTCAATGGTAATGTGACAATGAATTTGGTGTATGCAGTTCTTGACATAGTTAAATTTTTGTTGTCATGCTTCTTGCATTATTTCAGGTGCATCATGGATTTTATTCTGCTTAGCATAACAAAATTTTGCGCCCTACAATTCTAAATATTGTTGAAAGTGCAAAGGAGTTATATGAAAATCTTCAGATTATGGGACAATGCATTCAATGGGAAGGGCTATGACTTCATTTTGAGGACTATATCCCACGGTGTTTATATTTATGACTTCTTCATTTATTGCATTCTATTATATGGATTGTGGCTTTGCATGATTTGTTAAGTATTAGCATCCGATAAATCATTTTCATCATCATTAATATTTTTTTTTCGCATTATGGTAATACTGTGAGTGACTATACAATTGTCAAAAATTGACAAAAAAAAACTAATGAGGCAATGTATTCGTTCTTTAACTATAACTTTGTTTTATGTATGACACGATGCTATACTGCTATGTTTTTGGACATGGTGTTTATTTGACATGAAGATCCAACATAATTATTAATTCTCGTGCTTTTCAGTTTTCGCATGTAACATGTGCTTTCCCTTCATGTCTGAGGACCAAAACTGAGACATTCTTTCGCTGTTTTTCCTTTCGTTTGGATGTTAGAATTTTGGTGCAAGTAAGCGTATACGAGACATGGATCTTCAAAATGCATCAAGTACATGTGTCAGATATTTAAGGCTTGGTGATGTTTATGTAATGTGTAACAGACTTCAAATATACCACTAGCAATCATATCAATATAACAATTCGATGACATTGTGCATGCTACTTTCTAAATATTTGATAGTGCTTTAGAATGAAAGAGTTACCAATTTTTAACTATATTGGTTACATTATAAATATTTTTATCAAGACATTATATATATATATATATATATATATATATATATATATATATATATATATATATATACACACACACACACACACACACACACAACTGTTATGTAATGTTCTAGGGTTTAGTGATCAGATTAATTATATACTTGGATATGTATTTGCGCACAAAATTTTTATGCAACACTATATAACATATGCTATTAAAATTTGATAATCGCATAACAATCTACCATCTTCTTATTATATTTTAATTTATTAATTGCATGTATAAATTTATTATTAACAAAATAAATAATCCCGCCGCAAAGCGCGGGTTTATATCTAGTTGAATACTAATTCCCTAAATTAAGGAATCTTAATTGCACTAATATTGTAAATAAATATGGAAGTGTATTAGTTGTGTAAAGATTTTATGAGTGCACTATTGTTGTAATTATTTTTAAAAATGTAATAGAATATGCAATTCATCCAATAAAATATTCTAACAAAAGAATGTGCACTTAGCTTTTCATTATGTTATTTATGTTTATAACATTTCATATATGATTTTTGGGAATCCTGATTCCAAGAAATCTATTATGCACACTTCAATTTGGACAGTTAAATTGAGTTACAAATATAATTACATATGCAATTCCTTTTATAGGACTATCTCTAATGGTACAAAATACTCTTAGCATTTTGTCTAAAGTTTGAGAAATTACACCAATTTACTGAACAAAAATGAGTCTTTTTTCTCCTTTTTGTATGTCCCAAAATGACTAAATTCTTCTTATTCAATACTTGTGCAGTCTACCTTAATCCCTATCACATTTCAGCTACTACATACATGATTTGTTTCTTGATTATCTTCGCCTAGGATGGGAAGTTAAACAACTGATTGCTAAAAGTTTGGAGGTTAAACAACTGATTGCTAAAAGTTTGGAGGTTAATAGTTCATGATTTCTTGACTTTTAGCAACTGATGGGAAGTTAAACAACTGATTGACTGAGAAATCGTAAATTTCGCTGCTAATTACTCTTATATTTGTTCTACTACATAATTTGATTAATTTGGGATAGATGTAAATTCAAACTCCAAAAAAAGGACTAATGTTAGAGTTATATGTCCCAAATGGGATCCTGTTTAGAAATGTCAACTGAGAATTTAAATGTTCCTCTAATCAAGTTTCAGAAACAAACATTATAATAATAATAAAATTAATAACTATGATAATCAGATTTAAGGAGGCAGTATTCAGCAAAATTGGTGAGAAATTAGGAATATTAACAATGCCTGTAAGATCATATGGATCAGATTCAAGAACATCAAATTAACGGGTAAAAGAAGCAAGAATTAGGAGGAATAAAGTGCACATAGAGTTGACAAACCTACTCCTAAATTAATAAATCTTACCTGCTTCCTCTACCTATAGAGTTAAAGAATAACATCTCAATTCCTTGTAGAACAAATCAGTCCTTCTATTGAAAAATTGAAAACAGAACATCAAATTTCATCAAATTGTAGATAGTCACACAACTTTAACAGAATCGCTAATTTTAGTTGAGCTAGGTTTAGAACCTGTAATGGGGCGACTTGGGGGCGGCGTAGGCACTTAGTTTCTTCTCCCTCTTCTTCTTTTCTTTTTCTTTCTTCTCCTTTTTCTTTCTTGTTCTTCTGCCCGACTTTCTGGTTCTAATTATATCTAGTTAAAAGGATCATCGATCGCTTTCTACGACCGCCCGCGATTGCTGATTTTTAATAACGTGGATGTATTAGTGACCGCTATGCAATCGCTGTAAGTAACTGATCGCAACAAGACTACCCATCAACATTTACGGTAAATTTTTATCAACGACCGATCAATGACCGCTCTAGTGACCGCAGAGCGGTCGCTAATAGCAATTGTAACACCGCGAACCTAATATATGCCCGAAGTGCTATAATATCAATAACACGCAGCCCAAACAAAATAACTCAATAATAATTTTAACTTAAAACCCAACAATGAAATATATTTTAAATTAATCTAAATGAAATACCAACAAATATCACATTCAAATAACGGAGACGCCGCGACCGAAACTAAGTGTTTTATCAAAATCCATAAACAAAAGAATTAATATCTGAAACTAAACTCTAGCTATTCCAGTGTATCAAATAAGTGCTCAGCTTTCAATGATGAAACCTGTAAAAATCTGTAAGGGGGTGAGCGATGAAGTCCAGCAAATAGCAATCCTTACTATTTAGCCGAATCAAGTACAATTTGCAAAAATACTTTTTCTCGAAATTCTTTTGTTTAATAACAATAGTACATAGGCTTTCAAAACTAAAACAATTCAAAATTTATTTCAATGTATACAATATATCTTTTAATCAACAGTATTAACAACTATGGTTACAGTAGCCCTGTAACACGGCCTAGAAGTTCGATAACGTTATGATACGCACCCTACTAAGGTATATATAAAAATGCACGCTCTTCGAAAGGAATTTAAAAGGTGTGTGCCTTAGTAGGTCCTATATTAGCTCCGGAACTAAACGTAATCAATAACGGGTTCTATACATAGTCAGACTGAGGATTTAAAAACATTTTCTCAATATTATCGATATTCTAAACGATTCTTTTTCACAATTCAAAATCATATAATCACATTTCACAATTCGAAAATAAATACTTGATTCGAATTTTGAAATAGAAGAACATAACAATTTAATTTAAATGGAAGCCTTAAATAAAACATAACAAATTTGAAATCATTCATTTAGGCATCCGAATAATTTTTAAGGCATGCATATAAATAACGAAAATTTTAAAAACACTAAATAGTTTGAAAAGCCACTTACATCGATATTGCAAAACACGAAATATATTAGTAGAACAATTCCTAAATATAAATTTAAAACAAATAAATTATTAGGATACAATATCCTAATTTACTCATACTCTTAACTCAAATCTTTTGCGAATTAATCTTAATTTTATTTCAATATTGTGATAAATAATATATTTAAAAAAATTCAATGATTTATAACTAAAATAGTTGTTTAACCGTAACACACTGTCATGATGCTAACTTACTGCCATGAATACAACACTAATTACGCAGAGAAATTAAAATACATATATATATATATATATATATATATATATATATATGGTAAGGATCAAGAGCATTCCTCCTTAAATAGCATTCTTTTATTAAAACTACGTCGTTTTGGAGGGACGCGGTGACATTTTTTAAATATAATGCCATCGCGTATTTATAAAAATGTCACCGCGTCCCTCCAAAACGACGTAGTTTTAATAAAAGAATGCTATTTAAGGAGAATGCTCTTGATCCTTGCCATATATATATATATATATATATATATATATATATATATATATATATATATATATATATATATATAACATAAGCAAACTGTCATGTAATGGCGGGGAGACTAAACCAATACATGCATGCAACTTAACCAGTATATACAATAGATGTGCAATAAATACTGTTCGGTCATGGAGTATTACCCGGACTTATATATTAGTCCCTCCATTCCTAAATAAGTGACGTTTATTGCGCTGTTAGTAGATCTAAGAGGATGGATTATGGGCTTATCCCTATGCCCAAGTAAACTACCACCGATACAATTATTAGTACTCCCCTTTGCATAATTAATGAGTGAAGAACAAAAACCCCTTGATGTTTTCTTCGAGATCTCCTTAAGGAAACACTTTTAGGAAGAAGCTTCTGATTATTGGATGATCTATTTTGGACCCACATAGTTTTTGATGTTCCATAACCACCATCACCTCCATAGCTACCTTCACGACTACCGCTGCGGATCAGATCAGATCTAAATCAACACACAAACAGATCTCGATGTACATACACAAACAGACACACACACTTTCATCTAATTCCTTTTTCGTTCCAGTTCTGTATCGATCGAATAATATGTTTGAATGATGATTTTGCTTCGGATCGGATAATATGTTTTGGTTCAGCTGAATTCCTTAATTCATTGAATCGGATAATAGTCTAAATGATGGTTTTGCTTCGGATCTAACTTCTTCTTTTATCGGATCTAAATTTTCTTTTAGTTTTGGTTTAGCTGAATGATGAATTTGATGGTCTTGCTCTCCCTGTTACCTACTGAATGATAAGCTTTAATTTGTTCTTAATTTTAGTTTAATTTATTTTGTAAAGTGATATATATATATATATATATATATATATATATATATATATATATATATATATATATATATCCACGGTATAATTCCCAAATGGCAAGACATTACTGTTAATGACAGAGATGAAGCTTCTCTATTGGGCATAGCATTTTGGGTATGAATCCTTTTTGTTTCTCAGTGTATTCTAATGAGCACATTCGTATCATTGGCTGATTTCATTAAATAATTTCTGGGTTTTCAATGGATTTTTCATTAATTGAATTCTGGGTTTTGTCTTCATATCTCCATTAAATGATTTGGGAATGAAACTTTGATATATAATGTATTGAATTTTTTGATTTCTAATGTGAAGACTTAAACAATAGGATCACAAGTATAAAATAAGTCATACTAATATAAAGACTTAAACAATAGGGTCACAAGTATAAAAGGAGTCATACTTCGAGGGACAAAATTTAATTTAACCCAAATTAAATACAATTTAAAAGATTTTGTAGGTTCATAATTCTCAAGCTTGACGAAAGAAGTTTATAAGTCTTCAAAAATACATACCACCAACTCAACATAATCGTGGAGGATTTTGCATGAGGAGAAGGGACTGATATAGAGATTCACATGATTTAGAATAAAGTTGGATATCAAAATTTCGTGACTCAAATGATAAGTCGTAATCATATTCATTAATTACATTACTACTTCAAATTATATTGATTATTAATTACATTACTACTTCAAATTGGCCATGCGTCTTTAACACGTTCAATTGGAATTTTTTAATTTGATGAAAAATCTGAAATCCCTAGAATGATTCCAACATTTAAAAATTTTATATCCCTGAGATTATATATATAACAAGTAGGAAACAATTAAGCAATTTGAGAAACAAAAGTAGGAAATTTAAATTCTGTCATGCATAACATAAATAACAAATTTTAAGAAGCATGGGCAGCATCTGATACCGGAATCTTAATTCTTTGATTTTCAGTTAATTGCTGTAATCAATCCTTTCGCCATTGCTATAAATAAGTGATCTTTAATTATAATCCGTACCAATTCATTTTATCAACTTTTCTCCCCCTACAGCCTGTATTTTTTTTCACTATTTCTATTTGAAATGGACCGACGATGCTTCTTCTTGTTTGTTGCTGCATGTTTACTTAACATTCACTCGGGTTAGTTGGTAGTTTTATTATTTTTACGTCCATATTTTCTTTGTAAAATTGATGCTATCAGACCAAATATATATCCTACACTTTGACAATTATTCTAGCTAAGCGACACTAATTGTATTGTTAATTTTGACGATATCAATGTTTTTCTTCTATTCATAATTATGCTATTATTATAATATTCAGTAATACTTATTTACTAATTGTGTAATAATAGAGAGTAACAATACGTGAGTACTAACTTAGTACACATTTTATTATTATTATTATTATTATTATTATTATTATTTTTATTTTTATTTTTATTATTATAATGCAGAGAATAATTTTTCTCTTTTCTTTCTAAATGGAGTCCAAGGAATAGGAGTGAACTATGGGCTGCTGGGTGATAATCTTCCCCCACCAAATCAAGTCATTGCTCTCTTGCACTCGAGAAACATCCAAAAAATTCGAATTTTTGATCCGAATCCCGATGTCTTGAACGCTATACAAGGTTCCAACATCAGCGTTATCCTCGGAGTCCGAAATGAAGACCTTCAACAACTATCAACCAGTCCATCATTTGCAACAACATGGGTTAACAACAATGTCGTACCACATGCATCATCCGTGAAATTCACATATATAGTGGCAGGTAATGAAGTAATTCCAGGACCACTGGGAACATATGTACTTGGAGCCATGCAAAACTTAATGGCTGCGTTAAAGTCTGCAAACATTTTAGTACCAGTTAGTACTGCAGTTCCATCACAAGTACTAGGATTATCATATCCTCCTTCAGCTGGATCGTTTGCGGAAACAGTGATATCAACTATCAAACCAATTGTGGATTTTTTGGTGGCACAAAAAGGTCCTCTTCTTGTTAATATGTATCCTTACTTTGCCTATATTGGTGATCCTTCACACGTGGAGCTAGATTACACACTTTTCAAGGATACTGCTCACGGTGTGACTGATGGAGCACTTCTATATACCAATATTTTCGATGCCATGGTCGATGCAACTTATTCTGCCCTTGAAAAGGCAGGCGGATCAAATGTTGAGATTGTTGTATCGGAAACTGGATGGCCAAGTGCTGGTAATGGAGACGCGACTACTAAGGAAAATGCTCAAATATATGTGAATAATTTGATTGATCATGTTTCATCTGGGAAGGGAACACCAAAGAGGCCAGGCAAAGACTTGGAGACTTATGTGTTTGCGCTATTCAATGAGGATCTTAAGCCTGCTGGTACTGAGCAGAATTTTGGGCTATATTACCCTAATATGACTGAGGTTTACCATGTTAATTTTCCAGCTGCTTAGGATCAAACTCAAATGTCCACGGTAACTAGGTAGTTGTTTTGCTTAGAAAACCTAATGCCAATTGTATAAACCATGGCATGGAAATAACTTGCAATATTTAGAAGCAACAAGTTGTATGGAATAAATTAAGCTCACTGGATTTATCAAAATGATCGTATTTTTTATTTTTCTCTTCCTTTTTTTCCAATGTTGTCTTGTATGTTGCTGATTATCTATGGAATGGTCGAGTTTTAAAAGAGAAACTAGAGCTGGAATAGAATTTGGATAAATTAGAAGCAAATTTAGGAATTCTTCAAATTGTTTTGGCTATCAAAAACACTCACCAATGGTTTGAATAATGAATAGACAATTTGATCTTTTGAAATTTTCTGGTGTCTCACACCTTGAGGCTTATGATGGTTTTCATAAGAACGGATTGTTGGAAAGAAACTTATTTCTCTTTAGGGAGATTACAGTACTTATTCAGGCTTAAATGTTAAAGTTTCCTCTCAACATCTATCTTTATTTAAACTTCCTGTAGGTGCTTCTAAGACTAGAATAGGATTACGTGTATTGCTATCTACAGACTTGTAATGAAGAGCATAGGAAAAGAGAGATCATTTGGTATGTAGGGAGTAGGTGTGTCGCCCTAGGTAGGAAGGGCAGAAGGTGTTTATATATATATATATATATATATATATATATATATATATATATATATATATATTGGTTATTAATTGTTAAGCTAAGAACCTAATTATTTTCTTTATTTAATTTAAATTTTAGCTTTTAATTTATAATATACAGAAAGATCCAATGATTTTTTTAGAATAAAATTAATTATATATTTAGTCAAAATTAACTATAAATGTGTTTAAGATTTGAATTAAAATATGTGTTTGAGCTAGGATAAATTATCCTAATGTTCATTTATTTTTATTTTATATTTAGGATTTGTTCAGCTAATATTTTTATATTTCACAATATCTAGGTAAGGGGCTTTCCGAACTATTTAGTGTTTTTAATTATCGTTTATTTTTATGTATACGTTAGTAAATTTTCGGATGCCTAAATGCAAGGTTTCAAAAGTTATATTTTATTTAAGGCTTCCATTTAAATTAAAATGTTATATTCGTTTATTCTAAACTTCAAATCAAGTATTTATTTTTGAATTAGGAAATTAGATTATATGATTTTGAATTATGAAAAAAGTATCATTTATGTGACGCTCCCAAAATTAGGTATACATCACCCATCTTGAGTCGCCAGATACATGATAATATAAATACAAACTTAATTATACATCATGAGCTGTGAGTTTGAATACAAATATTGTCTACTAGAGAGTATAAAAACTCAAAAGGAGTCCTCATTACAATTATTATCACACTATTTCACAGAATAGTGATGACTACTAATACTATCCACTGGACCATCACTCCGTTCCCCGACTAATCCCTGGTACGTTCTCATTTCCTGAAGAGAACAGTGAAAGAAAGGGTGAGCTCAACTAGCCCAGTAAGAAATATTATGACTAAGATAATGCAGAATAAATTATCATTAGTCTCCAATAATGTTAAACTGATTAAATATAATAGACATCAAGTTTAACTGCAGCGGAACAAGCAATCCATTAAAAGAGTCAAGTAAAAAATAAAATCTACTATCTTTTATGATTTAAAAGGTTTTTCATCACCGTTATCGCTGGGACTCAGCTTAATAAATAATTCACATCATCGAATCACCACAGCACTACGGCCAAAGATATTCTTTAGTATCACGACCACAATTATCAATGCACTACGGGCCAAGAATAATCATGTTTACATCAACGGTCCTGATCATGCCATAAAATAATTCATCTTTACACTACGACCAAAGAGAATCCATAGCCATAATCATACCAAAAACTGTCCATCAATGCACTACGGGCCAATGATGACTTTTTCCACATCATTTGTAATATTACGGTCATGATTACACCGAATAATCCCTGGTCATAATCATACCAAGTCCATCTATGCACTACAGGCCACATATGACTTTCAACAAAATATAAACATGAGGATGATGACAATGATATAAGAATTCAATAAAATAAGTTCAAGAATTAATTTATCTATGAACTGATAACGTCCAAATTGTCAACATGATACTGATTTGTAGAGTAAAATTCAAGAATGCTCAGAAGAATATTTTCATGAAAAGATACTGGATGAAGCGTAAATATCAAGGATATTCTACTAATTTCATGGAGTATAGAAGTCAAAACTTTAACCAACTAAGTATAATAAAGAATGGAATAACAAAAGAAATTACCATGCATGTGGTACTTCGCATAGACATGTTATTCCAACAGAATAATAATAACGGAACCAGGTCAGGTGAAATTCACACCGACAGGATGTTCCAACAGAATAATAAAGACGGAACCAGGTCCGGCGTAAAACGCACATACAAGATATTCCAACAGAATAATAATAAAGACGGAACCAGGTCTGGTGCAAAACACACAGACAGGATGTTCCAACAGAATAATAATAAAGACGGAACCAGGTCCGGTGTAAAACACACAGACAGGATGTTCCAACAGAATAATAATAAAGACGGAACCAGGTCCGGTGTAAAACACACAGACAGGATGTTCCAACATAATAATAGAAGAATGTCACCAAGTATAGGGTAGACCACGTATACAGGTTATTCCAACAGAATAATAAATAATGGAATAACAAAAGTTCTCTTCGTGAATAAGAAAGAATAACACCCCTTACCGTAAAAGAAACTGAATATAAGAGTAGGGAAGTAGCAGAATACTTTTCTATAGTTTCTCTATAATTTTTCTCTCTGGAGTTTCAGTGAATTCGTAAGAAATAATGAAGGAATGAGCTTCTATTTATAGGAGAATGGAAAGGCACTATTCATGGATGAAATAATTTTACAAAATTATTTTTTAATCAACTAACAATTAAGTCAATTAACTAACCAATAAGATTTCAACAAAAATTAAAATATAATACATATATATAAACACATGTTTTCATATTATATATATCAATATTATATATACACCACTTAATTTTTCTCCCCCATAACCAACATCAATCCCCCACCCACCCAATAATCAAATTCACTACACTCTTACACATCACTATCGCTATCACTTTTCCACCATTTTCCACTCACAAACACATCACACACCTATCACTTTCACATATCACTTTCTCCCACCATATACTCAATACATACATATACTTTCATACTTATACTCTTCCATTTCCAAAATCATTTATCCAACACATATGGGCCCCACATGTGGGCCCCACCTTTAAATAATTTTTTACCTATTATTTTGAAAAATGGGTAAATAAGAATCCATAAAATAAGCAAACTTCATAAAAATCACCATAATAATTTTAACAACATTTATCATCTTTATTACAATTCACAATATTAATCGACCAGGTCGTTCTCAGGAAGGAGGGAGCTTTTCAATAAGGATTTCTCCCTATTGGCGCGTAATTAGGTGACCAAACCTCTCATTGACAGAACTTCTAGACATCGTTAATATTGTAAATAATAATATTAATAACTTTGTCGTCTCAATTATTGATTTTAACAATATAATAAATATCGACAATAATTGAATCACATAACGTGAGATACTATGCAACAATTACTATAGCAATAATTGAACAAAACTGAATTACTTTTCACGTACGCATCAATAATCAATACCGTGTGCTACTATGCAACCACGCGCATTACTGTACTTTTACTACCGAGTAGTTCAATAGTATCAACGGTAAAACTTCTGTCGTTATTTTCATAAAAATATTTTTGTCGTTTTCTTAATCCGACAATAATTCTGTTGTGGGGTCCACCAATGATTGCGCCGTTGTACGAATATTCCCTGCTAAAACAAATATTTCCCGACCAATCGAATATAATATATCAACTTGCATACTTTGCAAAATTTATAAATACTACCCACAACTGTAACATTATATCAAATCCACACCATGATATTTAAAAAAACTATTTCGAGAAAATTAAATATTTATTCATAAAATCTGGGGTCTCACAATCTCCCATCCTTATGGAATTTTGCCCTCGAAATTTACGTACATACATGGTATGCCTAACAGGTGAGGATACCTTGACTTCATTTCAGGTTCTAACTCTTGAGGTATAACCCTTGAGTGTTGAATACGATTATTCTTATCCAAGATTTTAACACGTATCTCCTCAAACGTTAAATCATCCGCTATCTCGTCCGTATCTAAATTAATAATGTGGTTTGGGTCGTCCACATATTTACGTAACATCGATACGTTAAAAATGTTATGAACACGTAACATACTTGGCGGTAAAACTAGTCTATAAGCCACAGTTCCTACTCGATCGAGGATTTTAAATGGGCCAAATAAATCGAGGGTTGAGATTTTCTCTCTTCGTCGATTCTTGCTTCTAGAATAACGCCTTCTTGAACCTTCTTCTTCACATTCATCAGCTCTGAGTATGTAGCTTAAACGGCTTTAACTTTATCGATTAAAGTCGATTCTAATCGTATATTTGTTATCTTCACGTGGGTTCGTATATTCGCACTTGTAACCGCATACGATCTTCTACTCAATGCGTCAGCTACCACGTTCGTATTTCCACGATGATATAGAATGGTATGATCGAAATCTTCAACAGCTCGAGCCAACGTCTTTGGCGCATGTTACGTTCGTTTTAAGTAAAGAAATATTTGAGGGTTTTAGAAATGGGTTTTGTACTGGGGTCAATACAAAATTCGATTTCACGCTCTAGGGGTAGGCTAAGAAGTCTTCAAGAATACGTCAGAAAATTATTAACAATAGAAATATAATTCAAAACTGTGTCTCTCATCCAAGACTTGGGTGACTCGCCACATTGATACCTATCAACTTGCCATCTTCATTCACAATGTTGCCAATAGAAAGTCTGGCTTCGGTGCATTCCACACAAGGAAGTCAACAACGAAAGGACCGGGGCTCTTTACTTATGGCTTGATATGACCATGATTGATTTAGTGGTTTGGCTGCTTGAATTCGCATAACAGGTTGGTTAGGAATATGCAAGCTAACAACCTTACGAAAAGCATGATGAGTAGTTAACCAATCGTTTCCAAAAATCACATCAATGCAAGTATTTTCAAAGAGATAAGATCGACAGGTAATGTGAAAGTGTTTA
The DNA here is from genome assembly GCA_016801055.1 of Panax notoginseng. Lineage (NCBI taxonomy): Eukaryota > Viridiplantae > Streptophyta > Magnoliopsida > Apiales > Araliaceae > Panax > Panax notoginseng. The sequence goes on from CM029012.1 coordinate 204,400,974, forward strand.
TTTGAATCAAACAAGATTTAAAAACAGTAGAGGTAACGAAGGCTCCTACTAACGAAGTTTCAACCAATAAGTCAAAGTTTAACTTCTCCGGAGTCAAATTTAAACGTTGAACACAACTAGGTGAAATAAAAGAGTGGATAGAACTGGTATCTAATAAGGTATAAACTTCGCAAGAGTTTATCATTAACTTACCTGTAATAACTTCATTCGGGTTTCTCGACAAACGCTCTCACTTAAACTACTGGATTTGACTTTGCTATGGGGTACATTCCACCCTTAAGTGCTTCGTTCCATTCCTGATTCATGATTTGAATCATTATTCTCCGATCCATATCGAATTGGGGTTGACCGCTATGCACAGGGTAATTCTAAATTCGATGTTGGATTCTCCCAATTGTTGTCCAAAAAGAAAAATCTATTTCATCTATTTTGGCTTTATTGGATTAGACGTCTTTTTCTACAATATCTACACGTCGTGCAACTTTTACCCATGCGTCATCTATTCTCCTTTGTTCATTTGTTTCTGCTTTCATCAGAACTTTGATCATAGCATTCTCAGATTCCAGCTCTAATATCTTATACTCTGCCAAAGAGTGCTTCTGTTCAAGCATCGCACATCGGGTAACACAATTTTGAATGGTTGCATCTCTTTGCTCCACGACCTCATGCCGTTCTTCAGCCTGTTCTTCTAACTCATGAATACGATTTTGTAATGCAAAATTTTGATCATAAAATTCTTCTAATAAATTCTCCTCAGGTTCCTCTTCTTCCTCTTCTTCCTCACTCTCAGTTGCTACCTCTGCAACTAGCTCGGGTGTAACTATTAGTTCTTCACGCACCACATAGATAACTCTAATTCCTTCTTCGTCTGACATCACATTAACCTGGTTAGTGATTAAAGGTGTCTCAATGGTCTCATGTGCTTCATTGCTTATCTCAATATTTTCGGATGCCATTTTCAAATACTGCCACAAAACAACGGTTAATTGACATGTAACATATTATCCCTATATTCTGACCGACCAATTAAATACTAAATAAACTTAGGTATGTCATACTAGCGAAGGAATTCCCCGTCTCTCCCCTCCTAGTTCTTGTCTCACATCTTAGCCAGGGATCATATCCTTAAGCTTTGATACCAACTGTGACGCCCCCAAAATTAGGTATACATCACCCATCTTGAGTCACCAGATACATGGTACATAATACAAATACAAACTTAATTATACATCATGAGATGTGAGTTTGAATACAAATATTGTCTACTAGAGAGTATAAAAACTCAAAAGGAGTCCTCATTACAATTATTATCACACTATTTCACAGAATAGTGAGGACTACTAGTACTATCCACTGGACCATCACTCCGTTCTCCGACTAGTCCCTGGTACGTTCTCATTTCCTGAAGAGAACAATGAAAGAAAGGGTGAGCTCAACTAGCCTAGTAAGAAATATTATGACTAAGATAATGCAGAATAAATTATCATTAGTCTCCAACAATGTTAAACTGATAAAATATAATAGACATCAAGTTTAACTGCAGCGGAACAAGCAATCCGTTAAAAGAATCAAGTAGAAAATAAAATCTACTATCTTTTATGATTTAAAAGGTTTTTCATCACCGTTATCGCTGGGACTCAGCTTAATAAATAATCCACATCATCGAATCACCCCAGCACTACGGCCAAAGATATTCTTTAGTATCACGACCACAATTATCAATGCACTACGGGCCAAGAATAATCATGTTTTCATCAACGGTCCTGATCATGCCATAAAATAATTCATCTTTACACTACGGCCAAAGAGAATCCATAGCCATAATCATACCAAAAACTGTGCATCAATGCACTACGGGCCAATGATGACTTTTTCCACATCATTTGTAATATTACGGTCATGATTACACCGAATCCCTGGTCATAATCATACCAAGTCCATCTATACACTACAGGCCACAGATGACTTTCAACAAAATATAAACATGAGGATTATGACAATGATATAAGAATTCAATAAAACAAGTTCAAGAATTAATTTATCTATGAACTGATAACGTCCAAATTGTCAACATAATACTGCTTTGTAGAGTAAAATTCAAGAATGCTCAGAAGAATATTTTCATGAAAAGATACCGGATGAAGCGTAAATATCAAGGATATTCTACTAATTTCATGGAGTATAGAAGTCAAAACTTTAACCAACTGAGTATAATAAAGAATGGAATAACAAAAAAAATCACCATGCATGCGGTACTTCGCATAGACAGGTTATTCCAACAGAATAATAATAACGGAATCAGGTCGGGTGAAATTCACACCGACAGGATGTTTCAACAGAATAATAAAGACGGAACCAGGTCCGGCGTAAAACGCACAGACAAGATATTCCAACAGAATAATAATAAAGACGGAACCAGGTCTGGTGTAAAACACACAGACAGGATGTTCCAACAGAATAATAATAAAGACGGAACTAGGTCCGGTGTAAAACACACAGACAGGATGTTCCAACATAATAATAGAAGAATGTCACCAAGTATAGGGTAGACCGCGTATACAGGTTATTCCAACAGAATAATAAATAATAGAATAACAAAAATTCTCTTCGTGAATAAGAAAGAATAACACCCCTTACCGTAAAAGAAACTGAATATAAGAGTAGGGAAGTAGCAGAATACTTTTCTATAGTTTCTCTATAATTTTTCTCTCTGGAGTTTCAGTGAATTCGTAAGAAATAATGAAGGAATGAGCTTCTATTTGTTAGAGTTTATGCCCTAGAGGCCAATTATTTGATGTAATTGCTTAACATTTGATATTATTGTTGATTGAATAAATAAATGATTTTATTATGGTTTTAATTACTGCGTAATATAATTGTTAACATACTAAAATTCCTTAGAATAGTGATACAAATTATATAGTTTCAAGTATGTGACTTGAACATGAGATTATATAATTACAATTGGTATCATTGTTCTTAAATATCCCTAGTCAAGTATCATTGTTGATGGGACAACAATGATGCATTGAGACTAGTATGTGGATTGACTGATGACCAAATCTCATTGGTCATAAATATATGAGATATTAAGTCAATGCATAGGTACATGTTAGAGAACAATGTACTGGACAGACCTACCATGAGAATTTTATATGGAGCATTATGCGAAGTGTCATTAGCAATTCTCATAGTGACAATGATGTAATGGTCCTCCGACCTGAAACCGCTATATTACTACACGAGAATTTATGTTCTTTGATATCATCAAATGTCACCTTTAATAGGGTGGACTATAAAGGTGATTATTGGGTTCATTATGAATCGTGTGAGTAATATGAGTGATCTAGATGGAATTTAACCATCTTATATTTTATAGGTGATATCCATAGGCCTCTTGATTGAGTAGGACTATGAAATGCATGGCCGTGCTCAAATAGTGATTTGTTTCATATAGTCTACTCATTAATCAAGAAAACTCAGATTAAATTATGAAGAGTATGACACATTCCATGACTCGAGTTTAATCTAGGATATTAAGGTTAAAAGGATTAAATTATATTGAAACATTGGTCACGAAAAGGTTGCATCGAATCATCGATCTTATTATTACTTGGGTAGCAGTGATGCATTACTAGATGCCGCTCACTGTTTATAATTTTATAATATGATTTTAAAATTATTGCCAACGTAATAATAACCTATAGGGTCACACACAAAGAACGTAATTAAAAGGAAATTAATTTAAATTGTAAATATTTAAAGATGTCAATGTGATTGATAGAATTTTAAATATCGAATTTAAATTAATAGGATAATTTATATATAGGTATATTAATTAAGTAAGACTTAATTAAGATATATATATATAAATTCGGATTTTAATAATATTAGGTTTTGATTAATTCCTCCTGACTGCTATATATATGATGTATATCAGACTTTAGGTTTTACGTCAAAAACAAAAACCCTAGCCGCTCTTAGAGAGAGACTAGAGAAAATAGTTCTGAAAATCCTCATCCTTGGTGGCTAGTACCGCGATTCCTTCTTCTGCAAATCGTAGGACGATTCGCGGAGCGTTCGTGTGGATACCGTAGAGACGCAGTCGATTTGTATTGCGTTGGAGATTCGAGGCGCAGTCGATTTCAGATTCTCGTTTTCATATTCGGTATAATCTCTAAATCTCTTAATTAATTGATTTTTCGCATGGATCTTGTTTTAGGGTTTCGAAAATTGCTTTAAAATTTTAATTTCCGCTGTGCGTTTCTGTACCGAAACCCTACACTATTTATAGGAGAATGGAAAGGCACTATTCATGAATGAAATAATTTTACAAAATTATTTTTTAATCAACTAATAATTAAGTCAATCAACTAACCAATAAGATTTCAACAAAAATTAAAATATAATACAGATATGTAAACACATGTTTTTATATTATATATATCAATATTATATATACACCACTTAATTTTTCTCCCCCATAACCAACATCAATCTCCCACCCACCCAATAATCAAATTCACTACACTCTTACACATCACTATCACACTACCACTTTTCCACCATTTTCCACTCACAAACACATCACACACCTATCAGTTTCACATATCACTTTCTCCCACCATATACTCAATACATACATATACTTTCATACTTATACTCTTCCATTTCCAAAATCATTTATCCAACACATATGGGCCCCACATGTGGGCCCCACCTTTAAATAATTTTCTACCGATTATTTTGAAAAATGGGTAAATAAGAATCCATAAAATAAGCAAACTTCATAAAAATCACCTTAATAATTTTAACAACATTTATCATCTTTATTACAATTCACAATATTAATCGACCAGGTCGTTCCCAGGAAAGAGGGGGCTTTCCAATAAGGATTTCTCCCTATTGGCGCACAATTAAGTGACCAAACCTCTCATTGACAGAACTTCTAGACATCGTTAATATTGTAAATAATAATATTAATAACTTTATCGTCTCAATTATTGATTTTAACAATATAATAAATATCGACAATAATTGAATCAAATAACGTGAGATACTATGCAACAATTACTATAGCAATAATTGAACAAAACTGAATTACTTCTCACGTACGCATCAATAAACAATACCGTGTGCTACTATGTAACCACGCGTATTACTGTACTTTTACTACCGAGTAGTTCAACAGTATCAACGGTAAAACTTCTGCCGTTATTTTCATAAAAATATTTTTGTCGTTTTCTCAATTCGACAATAATTTTGTTGTGGGGTCTACCAATGATTGCGCCGTTGTACGAATATTCACTGCTAAAACAAATATTCCCCGACCAATCGAATATAATATAACAACTTGCATACTTTGCAAAATTTATAAATACTACCCACAACTATAACATTATATCAAATCCACACCATAATATTTAAAAAAAATATTTCGAGAAAATTAAATATTTATTCATAAAATCTGGGGTCTCACAATTTATAATATCGATAATATTGAGAAAATATTTTGAAATCCTCAGTCTGACTATGTATAGAACCCGTTTTTGATTACGATTAATTTTGGAGCTAATATAGGACCTACTAAGGCGCACACCTTTAGATGTCTTTCGGGGAGCGTGCATTTTTATTGATACCTTAGTAGGGTGCGTATCATTGACTTTATCAAACTTTTGGATCGTGTTACAAGACTATTGTAACCTTAGTCGTTAATGTAAGACCCCGAATTTTATGAAATAAAAGTATTCAATTTTTCTTATAATTACAATTCAGTAAATGGTTAAATTGATAAAAAGTTAAAGTTATGGGTGAAATGTGAAAATTTTTCAAAATACACAAGTGGTTATAAAATAATCATTGTTGTCGGGGAATATTCGTTTGGTCGTAGAATATTCTTTCTGTCGGGGAATATTCGTACGACGGCGCAACTATTTGTGGGCCCCATAACAGAATAACTGTCGGGTGAAAAAAATGACAAATTTAAGTTTTTACAAATAACGGCGTAGTTGTTACCGTTAACACTGTTGGAATACCCGGTGATTAAAATACAGTAATACGCGTTATTGCACAGTAGCACACGGTATTGCATAGTATTTTTGAAATTATTTATTCTTACGTAAGAAGGCACTACTCAATAATTGTTACAGTAATTACTGTTCAATATTTTATTTTATTGATTCAATAATTGCTACGTTGAAATTTTATATTATTGTTGTTCAATAATTGTCACTGCACAGTATTTCCCATTATCAGATCAATAATTCATATTATTTGAATAATATTATTAGATAACATTATTGGCAATGTCTAGAAAGTTCTGTCTAAGGAGAGGTTTGGTCACCTAATTGCGCGCCAGTAAGGAAAAATTCTTATTGGAAAGCCCCCTCTTTCCTGAGAACGGCCTGGTTGTCATAAATGTGATTCTGTAATATTATTTGTGAATAATTAATTATTGATTTATATGATAAGAAAATATTTATTTTATGTGGATATAAATGAGGGATATATTTTTGTGGTTAAAAAATGAAGGAGTTAATGTTGAGATTTTTATCCGTATTTTTGTCGGAATGGAGGTATTAAAAATCAGGGTTTTTGAGATATTTTGCGGGGGTTATAATTTTTAATCCGACCGTTGGATCATGGTAATTTTTGGATATGTTATACATATATAAGTTGAGTATATGCCCACAAATTTTGAACCGTTAAAAATGAACGTATGATTTATTATGAATTTTACGAGATGACTGGTTCAGAAATTGTTAAATTTTCGGAGTTTATCATTTTGGTGGAAAATTCTAGAATTGGTGGGCCCCACTTATGGTTGGTGAAGAAATGTGCTGAATTATATTTCAAATGTGGTGGGTGGAAATAGTAGCAGGTAAAGCCATCAGGTTGCAGGTCAAACCTACCAAAATTTTTCTATAAATAGAGGGCTAAGTTAGAATTGAAAATCACACCAGAAACATAAGCTTTCTCTCTTTCTCTCTCTATATTATGAAGCATATTTTGTGAGTTTTTAGATACTTGGTGAGTTGTTATTCATCAGTGCAAGTTTCCTTCAGCATCATATCCGATATCCAGTCAGAAGTACTGCTCTTTTGAGGTAAGGGATAGTAAGGGATTTTAAGGGTTGCTATATTTTCCAGTTTCGTAATTTTTCTGACCTTCAAAAATTCTGGAAAAATTTGAAACGATATTTTGATGAGTTTTCTTGATTGTGTCCAAAAATGGTGATTTTTGGATGTATAGATTGAGAGTTATGAATTTTATGAGAAAAGACTATTTTAAAAATAACCGCTTATAATTCCTTGTGGTTAACTCCAAAATTGATGATGATGAAATTGTAAGAGTTGGCATTTTATGATGATTAAATGCATTAATTAGTAAAGTGTAAACAATTAAAATAAATTGTTTATAAATTTAAGTAATGTTATTCTTTCAATATCATTATACCGAAATATTGGTATAAATTTTATTGTGGAATTTCTATCTTTTGTGTCGGGGTTACTACTCATGAGTTACTATTCACGATTTACTATTCATGAGTTACGAATATTACTCTTGAGATTAAAACTATATGTTGATCATATTATTTTTATCATCATATATAACATTTTTATAACCCTGATGTTGAAATTCTCTTTCACTGGAGTGTAAAGATGGGTAGATTATTGGTATGATCATGACTAGGGTTCTCTTTGGCCTGTAGTGCAAAGTTGAATTGTGACTGGTATGATCATGACCATTGAATTTATAATTGAATATCTTAAGCTTAAGTGCAAAGGTGAATTGATCAACATGGTTATAATTATTGTTTATATAAATTCTGAAATTATTATATATTTCTTTGAGATATGAATATATTTGGCCTGTAGTGCAAATATGAATTGTTGATGAATATCTTTGGCATGTAGTGCAAAGATGGCCTGCTGATGAATATCTTTGGCCTGTAGTGCAAAGATGAACTGTTGTTGAATATCTTTGGCCCGTAGTGCAAAGATGGTTTGTTGATGAATATCTTTGGCCTGTAGTGCAAAGATGGATTTGTTAGTATGATTATAAACAGGAATTGTGATTTGGTATAACCATGATCTTTGATGTTTCAGGTAAAGACAGGTGATGAAAATATTCTTCGTCCTGGGTGCGAAGAAAAATTTATAGTCACAATTATGATTATGAGTTATTCATATGATTGTGGAAAGGAACTGTTGAGTGATGTTACATGGATAAAATATTGTTGGTGGATTTTTAACATGGAGAAGATAATATAGTCTATTTGACTCTTCTAATGGATTGCTCGTTCCGCTGCAACTATGGCTGAAATTTTTTATCATCTACCATATGTTCTAAATCTCTGATTTATTGTTGATGAAGACTATTGATAATTTATTTATCTTTAGTCATGATATTCTTTACTGGGCTAGTTGTGCTCACCCTTTTGCTTCACAATTCTTTTCAGGTAATAAGAGTGTAGCTGGGTCGAGCGGGGGTAACAAGGGAATAGAACGATGGTCATCATTTAGTAGTTATATTTGGTGAAGAAAATAGGGTGAGGCGAACCCAACGTTGGAAGGGTGTTTTGTTACTATCATACAAGATGTCTAATGACATACAACCTCGTGTCATCATAAGACAGGGTTGTGCTCATCCACTTGCCGAGTATATCTACAAGCACTACCTATATAATCTTGGTATTTGTTTGAAGTATAATTCTCAGTTAGATACAGTGGAGATAATGATAAGTCAAGAGAAGACTCACCATTGAGAAGAATATGATAGTAATCTTCTCGTTTTTCTTTGGGGTCTATTGGGTCAACCAAGAATAATTCTGTGGCCATATGATATCTATCATAACCTAGACGCGTGGCCTCCCATGTACGAAGGTTTCCTTGAGCACTTCCCAAAGATTCTAATTTCTAAAACAGTTTTTGACTATACCTTTATGTAAGGTGTCATTGTGAGGTGATGTCCACGGTTGGAACATGAGTCACATTTGGTATATATTTATATCCAAACTCACAGCATATGTGTTGTTGTATTTTTGCACGATAATTGTTGTAATAAAGTTACAGTTATTTTCTGTACCATGTATTTGGCGACTCAGAATAGGTTGGATGGAATGGACCTATTTTGGGGTCGTTACAGTTAATGTGACGAATGAATTGTTTGAGTTGTAATTCTGATGACAGAATACTTGTAAGGAGGGAATGATGTAACAATTCAAAATTTTTATATGTAATTTAAAATATTTATTGAATTAAATAAATATTTTAGTTCATGTGTTTATTGTTAAATAAATATTTGATTACTTTGATTATTTATTAGTCAAATAAATAATTCATGAGTTAACATGTGGGGAATTAACTTGATTAACTGTAATATATTAATTAAGTTGATATTCGATAATTTTGTATTTTGAAGTGAATTAAATTAAATGAGTGTTGAATTAATTATTATGTTACATAGTGGTAATATTCTACTTTAATTTAATAATTAAATTAGAGTGTTGATAATGATTAAATGAATTCTTATAATGTTGTTTTAATTTAATTTAGTAATTAAAAGTGATGTACTAATTTATTAAATAAAATTATAATAAAATTTATAATTTTGTAGAAATTTGATTATGTGTCATTTTGATTTAGTAAGTTGATATGACTTTATTTAATTGAATTGGAGTATTAGAAATTAACTAAATAAAGTGTGACAATAAACTATATTGTAAGTGGGTTATTGAAATAAAATAAAAGGAGTTTTAACTTAATTTTACCAAACAAGACTTAAGATTTTTAAGTCTTTATTTTGATTATGTTTTTGACAAACAAACCTTAGTGGCTTTTGAATTTTAAAAAAATTAACTGTGATAACCCAAATTTTCGGTTAATATTAAAATAACAATTAAATAAATAAATTTTTTATTAGATAATATATTGTATGATATTATATTGCATAAGTGGGTATGAACTATTCAATATGTGATGTTTATGCTTAATAAATATATTGGTATTATATATTTATCATATGTAAATAAATTGTAGGGGTGCGCAATTTATTAAAGAAAATGAGATGGGTATAATTAAAATAATCTATAATATTAAATTCTTTTAATGTGGTGAATTGGTGGCATTAAATATATACTTAATGTATAACCACCCTTTTATTGAAAAAATCATGTATTACATTATTGGATGTAATGTATGTATGTTTTAATGTAATAAGTATAATATTTTATTTATTACAGTTAAATTGTTTAAAATAATTTATAGAAGGGAAAAGAAAGTAATTAGTATACAAGAATTATTGTATACTTTAAATAAATGATATTAAAATAAATTCTAGAGTTGAATTATTTTAATAAATAAAAGATATTATTTTAATTATAATACCTTATTTACTGAATAAATTTCTATTTATAAGGTAAATATATTAATTTATACTTATTATATGTAAATAAATTGATATAAATAATTTATATGGTGAGAGAATAAATTTATTATTTATTTTCTATATGTGATGTGAGTACATGTGCATTACAAAGAATATTCGCTAGGGGATAAATATAAATATATATTTATTATGCAGGGAAATAAAATTGTTGGGAACAATTTTGCATAATGAGGCAAAAAGAGGCGGATTAAGCATATAATATTTGTATATACTTTACCCAAGAGTATTAGAATAAATTCTTATATAAAATTAATTTAATAAAGTAAAGATATTATATTTATCGTAATATCTTAAGAAAGTAAATAAATTCTTAATTGGATTTATGATAATGAGGTAAGGATATTATATTATAATATCTTGGGTATGTAAATAATTGTATTTACATAAGAAATTATGTGTAGCATATTTATTTTACAATTATGAAATAAATATGCAATTTGAGTATGTTATGTTATATTATATTTTATATAATTTATATATCAAAGATGGGTTATGTAAATTATATGATTCCAAGAGGGTAAAATAAATTAAAGAAATTTATGTAGTAACTTATTTGATTAAATTAAGTTACTAAGATTAGGTAATTAAATAACTTAATAAAGTATGAAAGTGAATCATGAAAGTTAAGGGAGAATTGTGCGAGTTAAGAAAATTTTAAGGTTAAAAATCTAATATTTGAAACTTAAGAAAATATCTTAAGGAATATGTTAAAGAATAAAGAATATTCTGAGAATATGCTAAGAATATGTCAGGGGTTGATTTTCAAGCTTTTGAAGATGAGGGGAGAAGACTAGAGAAGACTTAAGTTGGGTGACCAACTTATAAGAAATTGAAAGTTACTTTTATATAAGCAAAATCAAAATTTACATATATTCAGTTTTTGCGAAATTGGCTAAGTATAGAGAGAAAACAAAATGTGGCAATATATAGAAAGTAAAACATCCATTAAGCAGGAGCTGTAACAAAAATAAGGAAAGGGCAGTACAAAAGCAAAGCTTAAGAAGGTTATACCCGACTCCATTTCATATCATTTCTTTATCCTTGCGAAACCATTAAACTTATGAGAGCCCTATTTGTTTCAAGCCATTTTCGTATCATCACATTTCGTTTCTCCTCAAGCTAACTTCCATCCGACCTAAACAATTTCATAATTCCTTAATGCACTTTGTTTCGGCTAAAGAAGAATTGGAGGCTTCAAGGAACTGAAATTGCAGCTAGAGTAAAGTCTAGAATTGACATTGAAGCTATAATCAAGCACTATTAAATTGAAAAATTTGCAGCGAACAAGTAGTAAGTGAAGGTTTTATAGAGTTTATAATCATTGGTTAGTGTATTTGTTGTATATCATGAATTGAAAGCTATGAGTTGAATTAAATTGATTGGGTTAACTAGTATGATGGTATTAGGAGTTATGGTTCAATGATTTAGCAAATGAAATAGAGGTATTATATGTTGCAAAGCTATGAATTGGTATATTAAAATCAAAGGAGTTTATAAATTAACAAGTTAATAAACTAACTTCTATGTTAGTAAGTTCACATATGTTTTTCAACATGAACTGATTCTCGTGGACTGGTATTAGAGCTAAGGAGTATAGGATTGGTTGTGTGGAGTAATAAAGATGGAATACATGGCTGAATCTTAGACTAACACTTTTGAAATCTGTTTTCAAAAATGATGCACATAGTATGTTTGATAATATGATTCTTAGAGGCTGTCAAGCATAAAAAGAGGGAATTAGCCAAGTTTGTGAATAAGGAAACCTTTAGATATGTTACATGAACTAACTCAAATGGTTTGGGCAAGTCCAGGAGGGTTTGGAAATGAATTTGTTAGAATTGAAACAAATTGGAATTGGCTAAAAACTGTTACAACTGAGCAATTTTAAATCCTTGTAAAAGCAGTTTAAATTGTTCATTTTGGTAGGTATATATTTTTATAAAATAGTATGTAGTACCAAGTATAACATATTAAAATTTGGTAGCTATCCGACGTGCGAGCCGGAGATAATAAAATCGCAAAGGGGCTGTGATTGTCATGAAGACTGCAGGGCAGCCCAGTGGCTGTTGTGTGCAGGCGCGCACATGATACTATGTCGTGCTGCTGCTGCTGTTTACTTGGGTAGTTGTAGTGTACTGAGTTAGGAAGCCATAGGCTTTGGAATGACCTCATTCTGACCTCGGATGATGGAGTTATGGTGATTGGAAGGAAATGTGTCGAATTTGTCAGACTGGAAGTCAGCAGCAGGACGCGCTATTCGGGACACAGTTTTGATCAGTTAATGTTTCTAGAAAATTTTGGGCTTTTGGTATGTTATAGTACACTGAATAAGCTTTCTATAGACTCTGGAACAGACTAATTCCGACTTCGGAGCAAAGAGTTATGACCGTTCAAAGTAGTCGCGTCAAAACTGTCTAACCAACTCGGGGCAGTCACCTTGAACGAATTTTCTGAAATTCTGTGTTTTGAATTTGGAAATGGTCAAACAATAAAAGTTGTAGTCCCGGAGGTTATCTTTGCGTGGGCTCAAGAATGGCTCAAAAATATTTTGCAAAACGAAAAATGCAGTAAGTGTGTTAGCGGGATAGAATATTTATAAATGAGATAATGGTCCGAGTTGACTCATGAGTGGGCAAAATAATAATATAAAAATTATTTATATTAAAAGAATAATATAGTAAATTGAATTTTACTATAAAAGCTATTAATTAGATGTTTAAGTCCCGAATTAATGAGTAAAGACATAAGATATTTCTAAAGTGGAATATAAATGATTGAAGCTTCAAAGTGTAAAATATTTACATACTAAAATGTGAGGGACCTTTATTTGGTGTAAAAAGGTTAAAACGAATTAAGTTTCTAAATAAACTAATATTCGTTTTGAGTAAGAATAAATAATATTAGTTTGTATAAAACTAATAATTATTATTGATGAATATACATGCATGTTTTGTAACATATTCAATTATCTAATATGTGCGTATACATGTAAATATAATTCTGTAGGAATTATGGAGAAACTCTAGGTTAACTTTTGTGGTAATCTCCAATCAAGGCAAGTTTTTCAGTTCTATTATGTTTGTGGATTAAATGTGATTATGTGGTGAGTTACATACCATGCTTTATGAATTGTTAAAGTCAAAATATAACTAAGTTAATTGGGTTATGGAACTCAATTTATATGTGATATGTGATAGCACATGTTGTATGATATAACTCGATAAATTAAAAATGTATAATGCATGAATGTATGCTTTGTAAGGAATTATTGTTGCATATAGGATATAAATAGTAAAGAATATATGTTGCATGCAGATATGCATAGTAAAGGAAATATAGTGCATATGGAATTGTGTCCTATGTGAAACATGATAGACTGTTAAATTTGTTGGGCTGTCGAGCTCAATCTTGCAAATTAACACAAACATTTTGCAGGTTAATGATGTTAAGCAATATTACTTGCTATACGGATGATGAAGATTGAACAATGTGCAAAATGAATACATTTCCTTGAATTAGAAATGGTTTAAATCTATGAGTGATAGTTTTGTCAAATGTAATTGACAATTATGTATAGTTTGAAATGTGGAATGAATAAAGAATGTTTGTTCTAGATGAATCATCGATAGAAAAGATATGAAGTATTGAGACTTAAGCTTTTAATACGTTTATATGGATTATACAAATCATATAATAAATATGATTCTAGTACAAAGAAGAATTGTAAAGGTTGCGATTCAGGGAATGAATTAATGGAAAAAAAATATTTATTCCATTTTTTAGCTATTTTAACATTAAATAATATTTTAAAGCTAGAACAAGATAATATTAACGCACAAAATCGGGAAGGAAAATAGTCCCGATTTTGGGGGCGTTACAATAACTGATATGTTATTAAATAAGGTTATTATTATATTAATTGTCAATTTTTTTTTACGTAGTGATATATCAGTTATATTTTACGTATAGTTTAGAAAGAGGGAAGAAGAAAACAGAGTAGAGGAAGAAGAAAGAAGAAAGAAGAAAGAAGAAAGAAGAAAAAAGAGAGAGCTCTAGAGAGTTTGAGAGAGCAAGGATTTCTCTGTGAATTTGAGCAACTAAAGAAGAATGCTTATCCTCTAACAAAGTTATACAAACAATCAAATGTATAAATTCTTATCTTTTCTTCATATTCATGAGTTTTCATTCTCTGTAATTTGAATTCTATGATAATTATTGAAAATATGACTTTCATATGTTAATTTGTGAACATAAATTGTTTTTATTTGATTTGTATATGATTTAGAGTAGATTAATCCATGAAAACATGATATGTGTGAAGAAATCATGTTTATAGTGATATGTATATATGATATGACTTATTTTAGAATAAAATTGATACTCAATCCATGTTTTTAAGTGTAAATTGATTGTTGATCGTGTAAATACCCGAAGAAACGAAAACAATGGGTTTTAAATAAACTGTTTTGGTTGAAAAATGATTTCACAGTGATTAGTTTCGCTAAGAGTATTTAAAAGTGAAGAAATAGTAAAAATAATAAAATATGAAAATTATTATTAGTAATTAATGAGTTATGTGATAATTGAAAATTGGTGTTAATAAATTAGAAGTGTGAATTAACCATGTGGTTAAACTTAAGACTGAGAGTTGTAAATGAAATAGATATTCAGTTATGTACCGTGATCATGTGGTAACTAATTATGTCATGATAACATGTTTATAGGATATTAAGAATCAAGTTATACTGTTTAGCTTACACGCAAGGCAAGTTTTCGAACCCTACTCATATTTAAACAAGTTCTCTAACCCTAATCTCTATTTGAGCATATCCTACCTTGTTTATAATTATGCAAGTTTGTTATTCTGTCTTGTTTATAAATTACGCAAGTTCTTGAATTCTATTGAGCAAAGTTCTTAATTTTGTTTCCTTATTGGAAAATGTAACATTACCTTACCATTTTTGTTCAAGCAAGGTTTATTATATCTTTTCAATGCTTTGAACTTTATTCTTAAAACATGATTTTGATGCATTACACTATTCATTTATGGTTCATAACTACTCTGTAATATGTCGTTGTTGAACCCTTGCATTGTCATTAAACTTTTGATTTAACTAATCCTTAATTGATGTACGTTAAACTCTAAATTACTCTTGAAACTTATCCAAACCAAACTTCCTTTGGTGCAGACTCGTATGTTAAAACTGAGATGAACAACCCTATTATAGAGGATTATTTATGCGAAAGCGTTTAGATGTTTGTGCACAATACATGGTGCGAAGGGTTGATCACCCAAAGTACGGGAAAGAAGATCCATATAGTCTAATGACTGTTAAGGGTTTAAGTTGAAAAACTTATCACCTAGGACATAGTTCATGGTCTTGTGACCCTCAGATGAATTCTAACTTCAGTTTTTGATTATCATTAATAGAGAATGTTATTCAATTCAATTGAGTTTATTCATTGCCAGTTATTATGTTCTTTCAAGTGAGCATTTGTTTCGCTCACTCTTACATAGATATAACCATTGCAGCTATAGTTGAGAAGGTTGACGAGCCAACCACTAGTAAAGGGAATGGCAAGAAGAACAGTGTTGAAGACTTGTTAATTTGTTGAGACTTATGTTTTCAGGCTTAGTTTTTAAATTTATGATGTAATTAATTATTTTTCCACATTTGAAGAATGTTTTGAGGATAGACAACCTGGGATTTATTGGTTTAAGTTATGTAACCCTTTAATGGGAAGATTTATTACTTATTTTTTATTTAATTTGGGTAGCTAGAAATGAATGTTTGGACAGTGAATACGAAATCCTGTGTGAATGAAGTTCCCGGATTTAGGGGTGTCACAGTTCAGGCTGCGAATTAAAAGATATATGATATACATTGAAATTATTTTTGAATGTGAATTTGTTTTGTTATTAATTGATTTCATTTTGAAAGCATGTCTACTATTTTTAACAAACAAAAGAATTTCGAAAATGTGTTTTGCAAATTGTACTTAATTCGGCTAGATATGGAGGATTGTCACTTGATGGGCTTCATTGCTCACCCCCGTACAGATTTTACAGGTCCCATCGTTGAAAGTTGAGCACTTATTTGATACGCTTGGAACCTAACTATTTTCTTTATTTAATTTAAATTTCAGCTTTTAAGTTATAATATACAAAAAGAACCCATGATTTTTTTAAAATAAAATTAATTATGTATTGAGTCAAAATTAACTATAAATGTGTTCAAGCTTTGAATTAAAATGTGTTTGAGCTAGGATAAAGTATCCTAATGTTCATATATTCTAACTTTATATTTAGGAATTGTTCAGCTAATATTTTTGTATTTCGCAATATCGAGGTAAGTGACTTTCTGAACTATTTAGTGTTTTTAAATTATCGTTTGTTTTTATATATACGTTAGTAATTTTTCGGATGCCTAAATGCAAGGTTTCAAAAGTTATGTTTTATTTAAGGTTTCCATTTAAATTAAAATGTTATATTCATTTATTCAAAACTTCGGATCAAATATTTATTTTTGAATTAGGAAATTAGATTATATGATTTTGAATTGTGAAAAAGTATTATTTAGAATATCGATAATATTGAAAAAATATTTTGAAATCCTCAGTTTGACTATATATAGAACCCTTTTTTGATTACGTTTAATTATAGAGCTAATATAGGACCTACTAAGGCGCACACCTTTAGATGCCCTTCGGGGAGCGTGTATTTTCATAGATACCTTAGTAGGGTGCGTATCATTGACTTTATCGAACTTTTGGGTCGTGTTACAAGGTTATTGTAACCTTAGTCGTTAAGGCTGTGGATTAAAAGATATATATGATATACATCGAAAATATTTTTGAATGTGAATTCGTTTTGTTATTAATTGATTTCGTTTTGAAAGCATGTCTACTATTTTTAACGAACAAAAGAATTTTGAAATAGTATTTTGCAAATTGTACTTGAAATAGTATTTTGCAAATTGTACTTGATTGGGTTTCATCGCTCATCCCCTTACAGATTTTTACATGTCTCATCGTTGAAAGTTGTACGCTTATTTGATAAAATAATGCTACTATCACATAAAAAAGGGTCACATAATGCTCACATACACACACATGCATAATGCGGGCTCCACATGTCAGGCGGGGGCCCACAATATGCATGTGTGTGTATGTGAGCATTATGTGACCTCTTTTATGTGATAGTAACATTGTTGTATTTGATTCGCTTCGAATAACTGGAGTTTAGTTTTAGATATTATTTATTTTTGTTGTTGGATTTTGATAAACTCTTTTTTTTGAGTAGTTACGTCTCCGTTATTTGAATGTGATATTTATTAGTATTTCATTTGAATTAGATTAAAAGATATTTATTGGTTTTAAGCTAAGATTATTGTTGAGTTGTTTTGTTTGGGCTACACGTTATTGATATCGTTGCCTTGCGGACCTTTGGGCTTGCGGCGTGTAGCACTTCGGCCCTGTAACGGGTTCAGGGTGTTCAATAGCCAATATCATTTTACCTATCATCAGATGTGATTTTGAACAAGCCCAATATGAGTGATAAAGTGAAAATTAGAAGGAAGAAAGAAAAAAAGAAGAATAACAGATCGCAATCGCCGAAACTCGATCGGAACATCCATAGTTTCATATCAAAAGCTTCAAAGCCACCATCACTGATTAGGTCACACCACCGTCCCACACCGATTCACAACATTAATTTGCTTTACAAATTGGGTCCAGATCTTGGCAAGGGTCAAACTCCTCTTTCAGCCTTTAATAAACTTGCTTCCTCCATTTCTTTGATTTAATTTTTCAGATCTACAAGACTATTGTAGATCCCAACTCCTCCATTTCTTTCCTTTAATTTTTCAGATCTGCAAGAATCGATGGAATATATATTTGTTCGCTTTATTTCTTTGCATATATATAAACTTGGTAATGTGCAAGAAGTAATATATATATATATATATATATATATATATATATATATATATATATATATATATATATATATATATATATATAGTATAATTCCCAAATGGCAAGACATTACTGTTAATGACAGAAATGAAGCTTCTTAATTGGGCTTAGCATTTTGGGTGTGAATCCTTTTTGTTTCTCAATGTATTCTAATGAGCACATTCGTATCATTGGCTGATCTCATTAAATAATTTCTGGGTTTCCAATGGATTTTTCTTTAAATGAATTCTGATATCTCCATTAAATGATTTGGGAATGAAGCTTTGATATATATTGTATTGAATTATTTGATTTCTTTTAATGATCTAATAATTTATGTGTTAAATACCATTATGTATTAATTTGGTTTAATGTCAAAATACATTGAAAATACGAAGTAAATTACAAATATAGTAAAATATATACAAGTCTTTCCAGTGACACTTCAACATTCAGGCGATTTTTTTTGTCGGAAAAATTTTTGAGGTCACTTTTGTTTACTTAAGTGTACTTGGAGTAAAACTGTAAAATGAGCAAACAGTTTGGGTTCGATTCATACTCGCTCGACTAAAAGTTCGATTCGATCTCGACTCAAAATATAAATGATCCAAATATGAGCAAATTTTAAAGTTCAATAAATTACTCGAACCTTCTCAAATTGTAATTTTCTACTGATACTCGGATCATATTTATTTGAAAAGTTCAAAATGCTCGGGCTCGATTCGAGATCGTGTTCGACTCGGTAGCTAAACGAGCATCAATCAAACCTTATTTTATACTCGATAAATTTTATGAATCAAATCTAAGCAACTCAATACTCGACTCGGTTCAGTTCGTTTACACCCTTAACAATTGGATCATGCTAATGTAAAGATTTAAACAATAGGGTCACAAGTATAAAAGGAGTCAAACTTCGAGGGACAAAATTTAATTTAACCCAAATTAAATACAATTTAAAAGATTTTGTAGGTTCATAATTCTCAAGCTTGACGAAAGAAGTTTACAAGTCTTCAAAAATACATACCACCAAATCAACATAATCGTGGAGGATTTTGCATGAGGAGAAGGGAATGATATAGAGATTCACAAGATTTAGAATAAAGTTGGATATCAAAATTTCGTGACTCAAATGATAAGTCGTAATCATATTCATTAATTACATTGCTACTTCAAATTATATTGATTATTAATTACATTACTACTTCAAATTGGCCATGCGTCTTTAACACGTTCAATTGGAATTTTTTAATTTGATGAAAAATCTGAAATCCCTAGAATGATTCCAACATTTAAAAATTTTATATCCCTGAGATTATATATACAACAAGTAGGAAACAATTAAGCAATTTGAGAAACAAAAGTAGGAAATTTAAATTCTGTCATGCATAACATAAATAACAAATTTTAAGAAGCATGGGCAGCATCTGATAGCCGTATCTTAATTCTTTGATTTTCAGTTAATTGCTGTAATCAATCCTTTCGCCATTGCTATAAATAAGTGATCTTTAATTATAATCCGTACCAATTCATTTTATCAACTTTTCTCCCCCTACAGCCTGTATTTTTTTTCACTATTTCTATTTGAAATGGACCGACGATGCTTCTTCTTGTTTGTTGCTGCATGTTTACTTAACATTCACTCGGGTTAGTTGGTAGTTTTATTATTTTTACGTCCATATTTTCTTTGTAAAATTGATGCTATCAGACCAAATATATATCCTACACTTTGACAATTATTCTAGCTAAGCGACACTAATTGTATTGTTAATTTTGACGATATCAATGTTTTTCTTCTATTCATAATTATGCTATTATTATAATATTCAGTAATACTTATTTACTAATTGTGTAATAATAGAGAGTAACAATACGTGAGTACTAACTTAGTACACATTTTATTATTATTATATTATTATTATTATTATTATTTTTATTATTATTATTATTTTTATTTTTATTATTATAATGCAGAGAATAATTTTTCTCTTTTCTTTCTAAATAAAGGCGTCCAAGGAATAGGAGTGAACTATGGGCTGCTGGGTGATAATCTTCCCCCACCAAATCAAGTCATTGCTCTCTTGCACTCGAGAAACATCCAAAAAATTCGAATTTTTGATCCGAATCCCGATGTCTTGAACGCTATACAAGGTTCCAACATCAGCGTTATCCTCGGAGTCCGAAATGAAGACCTTCAACAACTATCAACCAGTCCATCATTTGCAACAACATGGGTTAACAACAATGTCGTACCACATGCATCATCCGTGAAATTCACATATATAGTGGCAGGTAATGAAGTAATTCCAGGACCACTGGGAACATATGTACTTGGAGCCATGCAAAACTTAATGGTTGCATTAAAGTCTGCAAACATTTTAGTACCAGTTAGTACTGCAGTTCCATTACAAGTACTAGGATCATCATATCCTCCTTCAGCTGGATCGTTTGCGGAAACTGTGATATCAACTATCAAACCAATTGTGAATTTTTTGGTGGCACAAAAAGGTCCTCTTCTTGTTAATATGTATCCTTACTTTGCCTATATTGGTGATCCTTCACACGTGGAGCTAGATTACACACTTTTCAAGGATACAGCTCACGGTGTGACTGATGGAGCACTTCTATATACCAATATTTTCGATGCCATGGTCGATGCAACTTATTCTGCCCTTGAAAAGGCAGGCGGATCAGATGTTGAGATTGTTGTATCGGAGACTGGATGGCCAAGTGCTGGTAATGGCGACGCGACTACTAAGGAAAATGCTCAAATATATGTGAATAATTTGATTGATCATGTTTCATCTGGGAAGGGAACACCAAAGAGGTCAGGCAAAGACTTGGAGACTTATGTGTTTGCGCTATTCAATGAGGATCTTAAGCCTGCTGGTACTGAGCAGAATTTTGGGCTATATTACCCTAATATGACTGAGGTTTACCATGTTAATTTTCCAGCTGCTAAGGATCAAACTCAAATGTCCACGGTAACTAGGTAGTTGTTTTGCTTAGAAAACCTAATGCCAATTGTATAAACCATGGCATGGAAATAACTTGCAATATTTAGAAGCAACAAGTTGTATGGAATAAATTAAGCTCACTGGATTTATCAAAATGATCGTATTTTTTATTTTTCTCTTCCTTTTTTTCCAATGTTGCCTTGTATGTTGCTGATTATCTATGGAATGGTCGAGTTTTAAAAGAGAAACTAGAGCTGGAATAGAATTTGGATAAATTAGAAGCAAATTTAGGAATTCTTCAAATTGTTTTGGCTATCAAAAACACTCACCAATGGTTTGAATAATGAATAGACAATTTGATCTTTTGAAATTTTCTGGTGTCTCACACCTTGAGGCTTATGATGGTTTTCATAAGAACGGATTGTTGGAAAGAAACTTATTTCTCTTTAGGGAGATTACAGTACTTATTCAGGCTTAAATGTTAAAGTTTCCTCTCAACATCTATCTTTATTTAGACTTCCTGTAGGTGCTTCTAAGACTAGAATAGGATTACGTGTATTGCTATCTACAGACTTGTAATGAAGAGCATAGGAAAAGAGAGATCATTTGGTATGTAGGGAGTAGGTGTGTCGCCCTAGGTAGGAAGGGCAGAAGGTGTTTATATATATATATATATATATATATATATATATATATATATATATATATATTGGTTATTAATTGTTAAGCTAAGAACCTAATTATTTTCTTTATTTAATTTAAATTTTAGCTTTTAATTTATAATATACAGAAAGATCCAATGATTTTTTTAGAATAAAATCAATTATATATTTAGTCAAAATTAACTATAAATGTGTTTAAGATTTGAATTAAAATATGTGTTTGAGCTAGGATAAATTATCCTAATGTTCATTTATTTTTATTTTATATTTAGGATTTGTTCAGCTAATATTTTTATATTTCACAATATCTAGGTAAGGGGCTTTCCGAACTATTTAGTGTTTTTAATTATCGTTTATTTTTATGTATACGTTAGTAAATTTTCGGATGCCTAAATGCAAGGTTTCAAAAGTTATATTTTATTTAAGGCTTCCATTTAAATTAAAATGTTATATCCGTTTATTCTAAACTTCAAATCAAGTATTTATTTTTGAATTAGGAAATTAGATTATATAATTTTGAATTGTGAAAAAGTATCATTTATGTGACGCCCCCAAAATTAGGTATACATCACCCATCTTGAGTCGCCAGATACATGGTATATAATACAAATACAAACTTAATTATACATCATGAGCTGTGAGTTTGAATACAAATATTGTCTACTAGAGAGTATAAAAACTCAAAAGGAGTCCTCATTATAATTATTTTCACACTATTTCACAGAATAGTGAAGACTACTAATACTATCCACTGGACCATCACTCCTTTCCTCGACTAGTCCCTGGTACGTTCTCATTTCCTGAAGAGAACAGTGAAAGAAAGGGTGAGCTCAACTAGCCCAGTAAGAAATATTATGACTAAGATAATGCAGAATAAATTATCATTAGTCTCCAATAATGTTAAACTGATTAAATATAATAGACATCAAGTTTAACTGCAGCGGAACAAGCAATCCATTAAAAGAGTCAAGTAGAAAATAAAATCTACTATCTTTTATGATTTAAAAGGTTTTTCATCACCGTTATCGCTGGGACTCAGCTTAATAAATAATCCACATCATCGAATCACCACAGCACAACGGCCAAAGATATTCTTTAGTATCACGACCACAATTATCAATGCACTACGGGCCAAGAATAATCATGTTTACATCAACGGTCCTGATCATGCCATAAAATAATTCATCTTTACACTACGGCCAAAGAGAATCCATAGCCATAATCATACCAAAAATTGTCCATCAATGCACTACGGGCCAATGATGACTTTTTCCACATCATTTATAATATTACGGTCATGATTACACCGAATAATCCCTGGTCATAATCATACCAAGTCCATCTATGCACTACAGGCCACAGATGACTTTCAACAAAATATAAACATGAGGATGATGACAATGATATAAGAATTCAATAAAACAAGTTCAAGAATTAATTTATCTATGAACTGATAACGTACAAATTGTCAACATGATACTGCTTTGTAGAGTAAAATTCAAGAATGCTCAGAAGAATATTTCCATGAAAAGATACTGGATGAGGCGTAAATATCAAGGATATTCTACTAATTTCATGGAGTATAGAAGTCAAAACTTTAACCAACTGAGTATAATAAAGAATGGAATAACAAAAGAAATCACCATGCATGTGGTACTTCGCATAGACAGGTTATTCCAACAGAATAATAATAACGGAACCAGGTCAGGTGAAATTCACACCGACAGGATGTTCCAACAGAATAATAAAGACGGAACCAGGTCCGGCGTAAAACGCACAGACAAGATATTCCAACAGAATAATAATAAAGACGGAACCAGGTCTGGTGTAAAACACACAGACAGGATGTTCCAATAGAATAATAATAAAGACGGAATCAGGTCCGGTGTAAAACACACAGACAGGATGTTCCAACAGAATAATAATAAAGACGGAACCAGGTCCGGTGTAAAACACACAGACATGATGTTCCAACATAATAATAGAAGAATGTCACCAAGTATAGGGTAGACCGCGTATACAGGTTATTCCAACAGAATAATAAATAATGGAATAACAAAAGTTCTCTTCGTGAATAAGAAAGAATAACATCCCTTACCGTAAAAGAAACTGAATATAAGAGTAGGGAAGTAGCAGAATACTTTTCTATAGTTTCTCTATAATTTTTCTCTCTGGAGTTTCAGTGAATTCGTAAGAAATAATGAAGGAATGAGCTTCTATTTATAGGAGAATGGAAAGGCACTATTCATGAATGAAATAATTTTACAAAATTATTTTTTAATCAACTAACAATTAAGTCAATCAACTAACCAATAAGATTTCAACAAAAATTAAAATATAATACATATATATATAAACACATGTTTTCATATTATATATATCAATATTATATATACACCACTTAATTTTTCTCCCCCATAACCAACATCAATCCCCCACCCACCCAATAATCAAATTCACTACACTCTTACACATCACTATCACACTACCACTTTTCCACCATTTTCCACTCACAAACACATCACACACCTATCACTTTCTCCCACCATATACTCAATACATACATATACTTTCATACTTATACTCTTCCATTTCCAAAATCATTTATCCAACACATATGGGCCCCACATGTGGGCCCCACTTTTAAATAATTTTCTACCGATTATTTTGAAAAATAGGTAAATAAGAATCCATAAAATAAGCAAACTTCATAAAAATCACCTTAATGATTTTAACAATATTTATCATCTTTATTACAATTCACAATATTAATCGACCAGGTCGTTCCCAGGAAAGAGGGGGCTTTCCAATAAGGATTTCTCCCTATTGGCGCGCAATTAGGTGACCAAACCTCTCATTGACAGAACTTCTAGACATCATTAATATTGTAAATAATAATATTAATAACTTTATCGTCTCAATTATTGATTTTAACAATATAATAAATATCAACAATAATTGAATCAAATAACGTGAGATACTATGCAATAATTACTATAGCAATAATTGAACAAAACTGAATTACTTCTCACGTACGCATCAATAATCAATACCGTGTGCTACTATGCAACCACGCGTATTACTGTAATTTTACTACCGAGTAGTTCAACAGTATCAACGGTAAAATTTCTGCTGTTATTTTCATAAAAATATTTTTGTCGTTTTCTCAATCCGACAATAATTTTTTTGTGGGGTCCACCAATAATTGCGCCGTTGTACGAATATTTTCTGCTAAAACAAATATTCCCCGACCAATCGAATATAATATAACAACTTGCATAATTTACAAAATTTATAAATACTACCCACAACTATAACATTATATCAAATCCATACCATAATATTTAAAAAAATTATTTCGAGAAAATTAATTATTTATTCATAAAATCTGGGGTCTCACAATTTATAATATCGATAATATTGAGAAAATGTTTTGAAATCCTCAGTCTGACTATGTATAGAGCCTGTTTTTGATGACGATTAATTTTGGAGCTAATATAGGACCTACTAAGGTGCACACCTTTAGATGTCTTTCGGGGAGCGTGCATTTTTATTGATACCTTAGTAGGGTGCGTATCATTGACTTTATCAAACTTTTGGATCGTGTTACAAGACTATTGTAACCTTAGTCGTTAATGTGACGAATGAATTGTTTGAGTTGTAATTCTGATGACAGAATACTTGTAAGGAGGGAATGATGTAACAATTTAAAATTTTTATATGTAATTTAAAATATTTATTGAATTAAATAAATATTTTAGTTCATGTGTTTATTGTTAAATAAATATTTGATTACTTTGATTATTTATTAGTCAAATAAATAATTCATGAGTTAACATGTGGGGAATTAACTTGATTAACTATAATATATTAATTAAGTTGATATTCGATAATTTTGTATTTTGAAGTGAATTAAATTAAATGAGTGTTGAATTAATTATTATGTTACATAGTGGTAATATTCTACTTTAATTTAATAATTAAATTAGAGTGTTGATAATGTTTAAATGAATTCGTATAATGTTGTTTTAATTTAATTTAGTAATTAAAAGTGATGTACTAATTTATTAAATAAAATTATAATGAAATTTATAATTTTGTAGAAATTTGATTATGTGTCATTTTGATTTAGTAAGTTGATATGACTTTATTTAATTGAATTGGAGTATTAGAAATTAACTAAATAAAGTGTGACAATAAACTATATTGTAAGTGGGTTATTGAAATAAAATAAAAGGAGTTTTAACTTAATTTTACCAAACAAGACTTAAGGTTTTTAAGTCTTTATTTTGATTATGTTTTTGACAAACAAACCTTAGTGGCTTTTGAATTTAAAAAAAATTAACTGTGATAACCCAAATTTTCGGTTAATATTAAAATAACAATTAAATAAATAAAATTTTTATTAGATAATATATTGTATGATATTATATTGCATAAGTGGGTATGAACTATTCAATATGTGATGTTTATGCTTAATAAATATATTGGTATTAAATATTTATCATATGTAAACAAATTGTAGGGGCGCGCAATTTATTAAAGGAAATGAGATGGGTATAATTAAAATAATCTATAATATATTAAATTCTTTTAATGTGGTGAATTGGTGGCATTAAATATATACTTAATGTATAACCACCCTTTTATTGAAAAAATCATGTATTACATTATTGGATGTAATGTATGTATGTTTTAATGTAATAAGTATAGTATTTTATTTATTACAGTCAAATTGTTTAAAATAATTTATACAAAGGAAAAGAAAGTAATTAGTATACAAGAATTATTGTATACTTTAAATACATGATATTAAAATAAATTCTAGAGTTGAATTATTTTAATAAATAAAAGATATTATTTTAATTATAATACCTTATTTACTGAATAAATTTCTATTTATAAGGTAAATATATTAATTTATACTTACTATATGTAAATAAATTGATATAAATAATTTATATGGTGAGAGAATAAATTTATTATTTATTTTCTATATGTGATGTGAGTACATGTGCATTACAAAGAATATTCGCTAGGGGATAAATATAAATATATATTTATTATGCAGGGAAATAAAATTGTTGGGAACAATTTTGCATAATGAGGCAAAAAGAGGCGGATTAAGCATATAATATTTGTATATACTTTACCCAAGAGTATTAGAATAAATTCTTATATAAAATTAATTTAATAAAGTAAAGATATTATATTTATCGTAATATCTTAAGAAAGTAAATAAATTCTTAATTGGATTTATGATAATGAGGTAAGGATATTATATTATAATATCTTGGGTATGTAAATAATTGTATTTACATAAGAAATTATGTGTAGCATATTTATTTTACAATTATGAAATAAATATGTAATTTGAGTATGTTATGTTATATTATATTTTATATAATTTATATATCAAAGATGGGTTATGTAAATTATATGATTCCAAGAGGGTAAAATAAATTAAAGAAATTTATGTAGTAACTTATTTGATTAAATTAAGTTACTAAGATTAGGTAATTAAATAACTTAATAAAGTATGAAAGTGAATCATGAAAGTTAAGGGAGAATTGTGCGAGTTAAGAAAATTTTAGGGTTAAAAATATAATATTTGAAACTTAAGAAAATATCTTAAGGAATATGTTAAAGAATAAAGAATATTCTGAGAATATGCTAAGAATATGTCAGGGGTTGATTTTCAAGCTTTTGAAGATGAGGGGAGAAGACTAGAGAAGACTTAAGTTGGGTGACCAACTTATAAGAAATTGAAAGTTACTTTTATATAAGCAAAATCAAAATTTACATATATTCAGTTTTTGCGAAATTGGCTAAGTATAGAGAGAAAACAAAATGTGGCAATATATAGAAAGTAAAACATCCATTAAGCAGGAGCTGTAACAAAAATAAGGAAAGGGCAGTACAAAAGCAAAGCTTAAGAAGGTTATACCCGACTCCATTTCATATCATTTCTTTATCCTTGCGAAACCATTAAACTTATGAGAGCCCTATTTGTTTCAAGCCATTTTCGTATCATCACATTTCGTTTCTCCTCAAGCTAACTTCCATCCGACCTAAACAAATTCATAATTCCTTAATGCACTTTGTTTCGGCTAAAAAAGAATTGGAGGCTTCAAGGAACTGAAATTGCAGCTAGAGTAAAGTCTAGAATTGACATTGAAGCTATAATCAAGCACTATTAAATTGAAAAATTTGCAGCGAACAAGTAGTAAGTGAAGGTTTTATAGAGTTTATAATCATTGGTTAGTGTATATGTTGTATATCATGAATTGAAAGCTATGAGTTGAATTAAATTTATTGGGTTAACTAGTATGATGGTATTAGGAGTTATGGTTCAATGATTTAGCAAATGAAATAGAGGTATTATATGTTGCAAAGCTATGAATTGGTATATTAAAATCAAAGGAGTTTATAAATTAACAAGTTAATAAACTAACTTCTATGTTAGTAAGTTCACATATGTTTTTCAACATGAACTGATTCTCGTGGACTGGTATTAGAGCTAAGGAGTATAGGATTGGTTGTGTGGAGTAATAAAGATGGAATACATGGCTGAATCTTAGACTAACACTTTTGAAATCTGTTTTCAAAAATGATGCACATAGTATGTTTGATAATATGATTCTTAGAGGTTGTCAAGCATAAAAAGAGAGAATTAGCCAAGTTTGTGAATAAGGAAACCTTTAGATATGTTACATGAACTAACTCAAATGGTTTGGGCAAGTCCAGGAGGGTTTTGAAATGAATTTGTTAGAATTGAAACAAATTGGAATTGGCTAAAAACTGTTACAACTGAGCAATTTTAAATCCTTGTAAAAGCAGTTTAAATTGTTCATTTTGGTAGGTATATATTTTTATAAAATAGTATGTAGTACCAAGTATAACATATTAAAATTTGGTAGCTATCCGACGTGCGAGCCGGAGATAATAAAATCAGAAAGGGGCTGTGATTGTCATGAAGACTGCAGGGCAGTCCAGTGGCTGTTGTGTGCAGGCGCGCACATGATACTATGTCGTGCTGCTGCTGTTTACTTGGGTAGTTGTAGTGTACTGAGTTAGGAAGCCATAGGCTTTGGAATGACCTCATTCTGACCTCGGATGAGGGAGTTATGGTGATTGGAAGGAAATGTGTCGAATTTGTCAGACTGGAAGTCAGCAGCGGGACGCGCTATTCGGGACACAGTTTTGATCAGTTAATGTTTCTAGAAAATTCTGGGCTTTTGGTATGTTATAGTATACTGAATAAGCTTTCTATAGACTCTGGAACAGACTAATTCCGACTTCGGAGCAAAGAGTTATGACCGTTCAAAGTAGTCGCGTCAAAACTGTCTAACCAACTCGGGGTAGTCACCTTGAACGAATTTTCTGAAATTCTGTGTTTTGAATTTGGAAATGGTCAAACAATAAAAGTTGTAGTCCCGGAAGTTATCTTTGCGTGGGCTCAAGAATGGCTCAAAAATATTTTGAAACGAAAAAATTATGACTGTTTTAGCGAGAGAAGGTAACGCAGAAATGAAAGTGAAAAACTGTTATGAACGTACACTTTTGGTGCTCTATTTGGGCTACGTAATGAACCCGAAATGGGGGTTTCATATTTTTTAAAAATAGTCTCATATGATACGAAAAACATACTTAAATTTTGGAATTTTCTGATAAGCGAGCAAGGCGTGAGAAAATCGCAAAGTGGCTCATTCGTTATGCAAAGGCAGCAGCCAGCGCTGTGCCAGCCGAGCACGCACACTGCGCCGTGCTGCTGGTGCAGTCGCTTGGCGGGCTTTTTGAGCGCTGTTTTGATCAATGTTCGTAGCTTATTTTCGCGTTTAGAAAATTTTTAAATGTACTACGTCATAAGGTCTATAACATATTAGAAATTCACCACGATTCGATTAATGGTTTAAGAATTAAAAATAAGCAAACATGCATGTCAGAACTACAATTTGGGCGACGCTGAATGTTGTCATGATGGGCTGTTTTGACATTCGTTGTTCCAAAGTGTGTTTGGGCTAAATTTAAGACAATATTATATCTAATAAAGTTCCAAGAGAAGAGACTTGACTGTATGTGATATTTTACGTCATGAAACTTCCTTTCGGGCATAAATAATGCAATAAAAATATTATATAAATATGAATTTGCATATTTAAACGAATGTAAGTCGGAATTGACATGAAAAATGGTTTTATAACGAAACGAAAAGTATGGAACCATTAAAAAGTTGTAATAATCATAAAAGTGATGCAATGAAGATTTGCGGGGATCAAAATAGAGTTTTTTAGCCAAGATTTATATATACTTAATATATAAATATATAGTGAAAATGTGAATATTTGCAAAACGAAAAATGCAGTAAGTGTGTTAGCGGGATAGAATGTTTATAAATTAGATAATGGTCCGAGTTGACTCATGAGTGGGCAAAATAATAATATAAAA
Source organism: Panax notoginseng (assembly GCA_016801055.1). NCBI lineage: Eukaryota > Viridiplantae > Streptophyta > Magnoliopsida > Apiales > Araliaceae > Panax > Panax notoginseng. Next base: position 204,431,443 of record CM029012.1, read on the forward strand.
ATTATTTATATTAAAAGAATAATATAGTAAATTGAATTTTACTATAAAAGCTATTAATTAGATGTTTAAGTCCCGAATTAATGAGTAAAAACATAAGATATTCCTAAAGTGGAATATAAATGATTGAAGCTTCAAAGTTTAAAATATTTACATACTAAAATGTGAGAGACCTTTATTTGGTGTAAAAAGGTTAAAACAAATTAAGTTTCTAAATAAACTAATATTCGTTTTGAGTAAGAATAAATAATATTAGTTTGTATAAAACTAATAATTATTATTGATGAATATACATGCATGTTTTGTAACATATTCAATTATCTAATATGTGCGTACATGTAAATATAATTCTGTAGGAATTATGGAGAAACTCTAGGTTAACTTTTGTGGAATCTCCAATCAAGGCAAGTTTTTCAGTTCTATTATGTTTGTGGATTAAATGTGATTATGTGGTGAGTTACATACCATGCTTTATGAATTGTTAAAGTCAAAATATAACTAAGTTAATTGGGTTATGGAACTCAATTTATATGTGATATGTGATAGCACATGTTGTATGATATAACTCGATAAATTAAAAATGTATAATGCATGAATGTAAGCTTTGTAAGGAATTATTGTTGCATGTAGGATATAAATAGTAATGAATATATGTTGCATGCAGATATGCATAGTAAAGGAAATATAGTGCATATGGAATTGTGTCCTATGTGAAACATGATAGACTGTTAAATTTGTTGGGCTGTCGAGCTCAATCTTGCAAATTAACACAAACATTTTGCAGGTTAATGATGTTAAGCAATATTACTTGCTATACGGATGATGAAGATTGAACAATGTGCAAAATGAATACATTTCCTTGAATTAGAAATGGTTTAAATCTATGAGTGATAGTTTTGTCAAATGTAATTGACAATTATGTATAGTTTGAAATGTGGAATGAATAAAGAATGTTTGTTCTGAAATGAGTATAGATATGATTCTAAAATAGATGAATCATCGATAGAAAAGATATGAAGTATTGAGACTTAAGCTTTTAATACGTTTACATGGATTATACAAATCATATAATAAATATGATTCTAGTACAAAGAAGAATTGTAAAGGTTGCGATTCAGGGAATGAATTAATGGAAAAAAAATATTTATTCCATTTTTTAGCTATTTTAACATTAAATAATGTTTTAAAGCTAGAACAAGATAATATTAACGCACAAAATCGGGAAGGATAATAGTCCCGATTTTGGGGGCGTTACAATAACTGATATGTTATTAAGTAAGGTTATTATTATATTAATTGTCAAATTTTTTTTACGTAGTGATATATCAGTTATATTTTACGTATAGTTTAGAAAGAGGGAAGAAGAAAACAGAGTAGAGGAAGAAGAAAGAAGAAAGAAGAAAGAAGAAAGAAGAAAGAAGAAAAAAGAGAGAGCTTTAGAGATTTTGAGAGAGCAAGGATTTCTCTGTGAATTTGAGCAACTAAAGAAGAATGCTTATCCTCTAACAAAGTTATACAAACAATCAAATGTATAAATTCTTATCTTTTCTTCATATTCATGAGTTTTCATTCTCTGTAATTTGAATTCTATGATAATTATTGAAAATATGACTTTCATATGTTAATTTGTGAACATAAATTGTTTTTATTTGATTTGTATATGATTTAGAGTAGATTAATCCATGAAAACATGATATGTGTAAAGAAATCATGTTTATAGTGATATGTATATATGATATGACTTATTTTAGAATAAAATTGATACTCAATCCATGTTTTTAAGTGTAAATTGATTGTTGATCGTGTAAATACCCGAAGAAACGAAAACAATGGGTTTTAAATAAACTGTTTTGGTTGAAAAATGATTTCACAGTGATTAGTTTCGCTAAGAGTATTTAAAAGTGAAGAAATAGTAAAAATAATAAAATATGAAAATTATTATTAGTAATTAATGAGTTATGTGATAATTGAAAATTGGTGTTAATAAATTAGAAGTGTGGATTAACCATGTGGTTAAACTTAAGACTGAGAGTTGTAAATGAAATAGATATTCAGTTATGTACCGTGATCATGTGGTAACTAATTATGTCATGATAACATGTTTATAGGATATTAAGAATCAAGTTATACTGTTTAGCTTACACGCAAGGCAAGTTTTCGAACCCTACTCATATTTAAACAAGTTCTCTAACCCTAATCTCTATTTGAGCATATCCTACCTTGTTTATAATTATGCAAGTTTGTTATTCTGTCTTGTTTATAAATTACGCAAGTTCTTGAATTCTATTGAGCAAAGTTCTTAATTTTGTTTCCTTATTGGAAAATGTAACATTACCTTACCATTTTTGTTCAAGCAAGGTTTATTATATCTTTTCAATGCTTTGAACTTTATTCTTAAAACATGACTTTGATGCATTACACTATTCATTTATGGTTCATAACTACTCTGTAATATGTCGTTGTTGAACCCTTGCATTGTCATTAAACTTTTGATTTAACTAATCCTTAATTGATGTACGTTAAACTCTAAATTGCTCTTGAAACTTATCCAAACCAAACTTCCTTTGGTGCAGACTCGTATGTTAAAACTGAGATGAACAACCCTATTATAGAGGATTATTTATGCGAAAACGTTTAGATGTTTGTGCACAATACATGGTGCGAAGGGTTGATCACCCAAAGTACGGGAAAGAAGATCCATATAGTCTAATGACTGTTAAGGGTTTAAGTTGAAAAACTTATCACCTAGGACATAGTTCATGGTCTTGTGACCCTCAGATGAATTCTAACTTCAGTTTTTGATTATCATTAATAGAGAATGTTATTCAATTCAATTGAATTTATTCATTGCCAGTTATTATGTTCTTTCAAGTGAGCATTTGTTTCGCTCACTCTTACATAGATATAACCATTGCAGCTAGAGTTGAGAAGGTTGACGAGCCAACCACTAGTAAAGGGAATGGCAAGAAGAACAGTGTTGAAGACTTGTTAATTTGTTGAGACTTATGTTTTCAGGCTTAGTTTTTAAATTTATGATGTAATTAATTATTTTTCCACATTTGAAGAATGTTTTGAGGTTAGACAACCTGGGATTTATTGGTTTAAGTTATGTAACCCTTTAATGGGAAGATTTATTACTTATTTTTTATTTAATTTGGGTAGCTAGAAATGAATGTTTGGACAGTGAATACGAAATCCTGTGTGAATGAAGTTCTCGGATTTAGGGGTGTCACAGTTCAGGCTGCGAATTAAAAGATATATGATATACATTGAAATTATTTTTGAATGTGAATTTGTTTTGTTATTAATTGATTTCATTTTGAAAGCATGTCTACTATTTTTAACAAACAAAAGAATTTCGAAAATGTGTTTTGCAAATTGTACTTAATTCGGCTAGATATGGAGGATTGTCACTTGATGGGCTTCATTGCTCACCCCCGTACAGATTTTACAGGTCCCATCGTTGAAAGTTGAGCACTTATTTGATACTCTTGGAACCTAACTATTTTCTTTATTTAATTTAAATTTCAGCTTTTAAGTTATAATATACAAAAAGAACCCATGATTTTTTTAAAATAAAATTAATTATGTATTGAGTCAAAATTAACTATAAATGTGTTCAAGCTTTGAATTAAAATGTGTTTGAGCTAGGATAAAGTATCCTAATGTTCATATATTCTAACTTTATATTTAGGAATTGTTCAGCTAATATTTTTGTATTTCGCAATATCGAGGTAAGTGACTTTCTGAACTATTTAGTGTTTTTAAATTATCGTTTGTTTTTATATATACGTTAGTAATTTTTCGGATGCCTAAATGCAAGGTTTCAAAAGTTATGTTTTATTTAAGGTTTCCATTTAAATTAAAATGTTATATTCGTTTATTCAAAACTTCGGATCAAATATTTATTTTTGAATTAGGAAATTAGATTATATGATTTTGAATTGTGAAAAAGTATTATTTAGAATATCGATAATATTGAAAAAATATTTTGAAATCCTCAGTTTGACTATATATAGAACCCTTTTTTGATTACGTTTAATTTTAGAGCTAATATAGGACCTACTAAGGCGCACACCTTTAGATGCCCTTCGGGGAGCGTGTATTTTTATAGATACCTTAGTAGGGTGCGTATCATTGACTTTATCGAACTTTTGGGTCGTGTTACAAGGTTATTGTAACCTTAGTCGTTAAGGCTGTGGATTAAAAGATATATATGATATACATCGAAAATATTTTTGAATGTGAATTCGTTTTGTTATTAATTGATTTCGTTTTGAAAGCATGTCTACTATTTTTAACGAACAAAAGAATTTTGAAATAGTATTTTGCAAATTGTACTTGAAATAGTATTTTGCAAATTGTACTTGATTGGGCTTCATCGCTCATCCCCTTACAGATTTTACATGTCTCATCGTTGAAAGTTGTACGCTTATTTGATAAAATAATGCTACTATCACATAAAAAAGGGTCACATAATGCTCACATGCATAATGCGGGCTCCACATGGCAGGCGGGGGCCCACAATATGCATGTGTGTGTATGTGAGCATTATGTGACCTCTTTTATGTGATAGTAACATTGTTGTATTTGATTCGCTTCGAATAACTGGAGTTTAGTTTTAGATATTATTTATTTTTGTTGTTGGATTTTGATAAACTCTTTTTTTTTTAGTAGTTACGTCTCCGTTATTTGAATGTGATATTTATTAGTATTTCATTTGAATTAGATTAAAAGATATTTATTGGTTTTAAGCTAAGATTATTGTTGAGTTGTTTTGTTTGGGCTACACGTTATTGATATCGTTGCCTTGCGGACCTTTGGGCTTGCGGCGTGTAGCACTTCGGCCCTGTAACGGGTTCAGGGTGTTCAATAGCCAATATCATTTTACCTATCATCAGATGTGATTTTGAACAAGCCCAATATGAGTGATAAAGTGAAAATTAGAAGGAAGAAAGAAAAAAAGAAGAATAACAGATCGCAATCGCCGAAACTCGATCGGAACATCCATAGTTTCATATCAAAAGCTTCAAAGCCACCATCACTGATTAGGTCACACCACCGTCCCACACCGATTCACAACATTAATTTGCTTTACAAATTGGGTCCAGATCTTGGCAAGGGTCAAACTCCTCTTTCAGCCTTTAATAAACTTGCTTCCTCCATTTCTTTGATTTAATTTTTCAGATCTACAAGACTATTGTAGATCCCAACTCCTCCATTTCTTTCCTTTAATTTTTCAGATCTGCAAGAATCGATGGAATATATATTTGTTCGCTTTATTTCTTTGCATATATATAAACTTGGTAATGTGCAAGAAGTAATATATATATATATATATATATATATATATATATATATATATATATTTATATATATATATATAGTATAATTCCCAAATGGCAAGACATTACTGTTAATGACAGAAATGAAGCTTCTTAATTGGGCTTAGCATTTTGGGTGTGAATCCTTTTTGTTTCTCAATGTATTCTAATGAGCACATTCGTATCATTGGCTGATCTCATTAAATAATTTCTGGGTTTCCAATGGATTTTTCTTTAAATGAATTCTGATATCTCCATTAAATGATTTGGGAATGAAGCTTTGATATATATTGTATTGAATTATTTGATTTCTTTTAATGATCTAATAATTTATGTGTTAAATACCATTATGTATTTATTTGGTTTAATGTCAAAATACATTGAAAATACGAAGTAAATTACAAATATAGTAAAATATATACAAGTCTTTCCAGTGACACTTCAACATTCAGGCGATTTTTTTTGTCGGAAAAATTTTTGAGGTCACTTTTGTTTACTTAAGTGTACTTGGAGTAAAACTGTAAAATGAGCAAACAGTTTGGGTTCGATTCATACTCGCTCGACTAAAAGTTCGATTCGATCTCGACTCAAAATATAAATGATCCAAATATGAGCAAATTTTAAAGTTCAATAAATTACTCGAACCTTCTCAAATTGTAATTTTCTACTGATACTCGGATCATATTTATTTGAAAAGTTCAAAATGCTCGGGCTCGATTCGAGATCGTGTTCGACTCGGTAGCTAAACGAGCATCAATCAAACCTTATTTTATACTCGATAAATTTTATGAATCAAATCTAAGCAACTCAATACTCGACTCGGTTCAGTTCGTTTACACCCTTAACAATTGGATCATGCTAATGTAAAGATTTAAACAATAGGGTCACAAGTATAAAAGGAGTCAAACTTCGAGGGACAAAATTTAATTTAACCCAAATTAAATACAATTTAAAAGATTTTGTAGGTTCATAATTCTCAAGCTTGACGAAAGAAGTTTACAAGTCTTCAAAAATACATACCACCAAATCAACATAATCGTGGAGGATTTTGCATGAGGAGAAGGGAATGATATAGAGATTCACAAGATTTAGAATAAAGTTGGATATCAAAATTTCGTGACTCAAATGATAAGTCGTAATCATATTCATTAATTACATTGCTACTTCAAATTATATTGATTATTAATTACATTACTACTTCAAATTGGCCATGCGTCTTTAACACGTTCAATTGGAATTTTTTAATTTGATGAAAAATCTGAAATCCCTAGAATGATTCCAACATTTAAAAATTTTATATCCCTGAGATTATATATACAACAAGTAGGAAACAATTAAGCAATTTGAGAAACAAAAGTAGGAAATTTAAATTCTGTCATGCATAACATAAATAACAAATTTTAAGAAGCATGGGCAGCATCTGATAGCCGTATCTTAATTCTTTGATTTTCAGTTAATTGCTGTAATCAATCCTTTCGCCATTGCTATAAATAAGTGATCTTTAATTATAATCCGTACCAATTCATTTTATCAACTTTTCTCCCCCTACAGCCTGTATTTTTTTTCACTATTTCTATTTGAAATGGACCGACGATGCTTCTTCTTGTTTGTTGCTGCATGTTTACTTAACATTCACTCGGGTTAGTTGGTAGTTTTATTATTTTTACGTCCATATTTTCTTTGTAAAATTGATGCTATCAGACCAAATATATATCCTACACTTTGACAATTATTCTAGCTAAGCGACACTAATTGTATTGTTAATTTTGACGATATCAATGTTTTTCTTCTATTCATAATTATGCTATTATTATAATATTCAGTAATACTTATTTACTAATTGTGTAATAATAGAGAGTAACAATACGTGAGTACTAACTTAGTACACATTTTATTATTATTATATTATTATTATTATTATTATTTTTATTATTATTATTATTTTTATTTTTATTATTATAATGCAGAGAATAATTTTTCTCTTTTCTTTCTAAATAAAGGCGTCCAAGGAATAGGAGTGAACTATGGGCTGCTGGGTGATAATCTTCCCCCACCAAATCAAGTCATTGCTCTCTTGCACTCGAGAAACATCCAAAAAATTCGAATTTTTGATCCGAATCCCGATGTCTTGAACGCTATACAAGGTTCCAACATCAGCGTTATCCTCGGAGTCCGAAATGAAGACCTTCAACAACTATCAACCAGTCCATCATTTGCAACAACATGGGTTAACAACAATGTCGTACCACATGCATCATCCGTGAAATTCACATATATAGTGGCAGGTAATGAAGTAATTCCAGGACCACTGGGAACATATGTACTTGGAGCCATGCAAAACTTAATGGTTGCATTAAAGTCTGCAAACATTTTAGTACCAGTTAGTACTGCAGTTCCATTACAAGTACTAGGATCATCATATCCTCCTTCAGCTGGATCGTTTGCGGAAACTGTGATATCAACTATCAAACCAATTGTGAATTTTTTGGTGGCACAAAAAGGTCCTCTTCTTGTTAATATGTATCCTTACTTTGCCTATATTGGTGATCCTTCACACGTGGAGCTAGATTACACACTTTTCAAGGATACAGCTCACGGTGTGACTGATGGAGCACTTCTATATACCAATATTTTCGATGCCATGGTCGATGCAACTTATTCTGCCCTTGAAAAGGCAGGCGGATCAGATGTTGAGATTGTTGTATCGGAGACTGGATGGCCAAGTGCTGGTAATGGCGACGCGACTACTAAGGAAAATGCTCAAATATATGTGAATAATTTGATTGATCATGTTTCATCTGGGAAGGGAACACCAAAGAGGCCAGGCAAAGACTTGGAGACTTATGTGTTTGCGCTATTCAATGAGGATCTTAAGCCTGCTGGTACTGAGCAGAATTTTGGGCTATATTACCCTAATATGACTGAGGTTTACCATGTTAATTTTCCAGCTGCTAAGGATCAAACTCAAATGTCCACGGTAACTAGGTAGTTGTTTTGCTTAGAAAACCTAATGCCAATTGTATAAACCATGGCATGGAAATAACTTGCAATATTTAGAAGCAACAAGTTGTATGGAATAAATTAAGCTCACTGGATTTATCAAAATGATCGTATTTTTTATTTTTCTCTTCCTTTTTTTCCAATGTTGCCTTGGATGTTGCTGATTATCTATGGAATGGTCGAGTTTTAAAAGAGAAACTAGAGCTGGAATAGAATTTGGATAAATTAGAAGCAAATTTAGGAATTCTTCAAATTGTTTTGGCTATCAAAAACACTCACCAATGGTTTGAATAATGAATAGACAATTTGATCTTTTGAAATTTTCTGGTGTCTCACACCTTGAGGCTTATGATGGTTTTCATAAGAACGGATTGTTGGAAAGAAACTTATTTCTCTTTAGGGAGATTACAGTACTTATTCAGGCTTAAATGTTAAAGTTTCCTCTCAACATCTATCTTTATTTAGACTTCCTGTAGGTGCTTCTAAGACTAGAATAGGATTACGTGTATTGCTATCTACAGACTTGTAATGAAGAGCATAGGAAAAGAGAGATCATTTGGTATGTAGGGAGTAGGTGTGTCGCCCTAGGTAGGAAGGGCAGAAGGTGTTTATATATATATATATATATATATATATATATATATATATATATATATATATATATTGGTTATTAATTGTTAAGCTAAGAACCTAATTATTTTCTTTATTTAATTTAAATTTTAGCTTTTAATTTATAATATACAGAAAGATCCAATGATTTTTTTAGAATAAAATCAATTATATATTTAGTCAAAATTAACTATAAATGTGTTTAAGATTTGAATTAAAATATGTGTTTGAGCTAGGATAAATTATCCTAATGTTCATTTATTTTTATTTTATATTTAGGATTTGTTCAGCTAATATTTTTATATTTCACAATATCTAGGTAAGGGGCTTTCCGAACTATTTAGTGTTTTTAATTATCGTTTATTTTTATGTATACGTTAGTAAATTTTCGGATGCCTAAATGCAAGGTTTCAAAAGTTATATTTTATTTAAGGCTTCCATTTAAATTAAAATGTTATATCCGTTTATTCTAAACTTCAAATCAAGTATTTATTTTTGAATTAGGAAATTAGATTATATAATTTTGAATTGTGAAAAAGTATCATTTATGTGACGCCCCCAAAATTAGGTATACATCACCCATCTTGAGTCGCCAGATACATGGTATATAATACAAATACAAACTTAATTATACATCATGAGCTGTGAGTTTGAATACAAATATTGTCTACTAGAGAGTATAAAAACTCAAAAGGAGTCCTCATTATAATTATTTTCACACTATTTCACAGAATAGTGAAGACTACTAATACTATCCACTGGACCATCACTCCTTTCCTCGACTAGTCCCTGGTACGTTCTCATTTCCTGAAGAGAACAGTGAAAGAAAGGGTGAGCTCAACTAGCCCAGTAAGAAATATTATGACTAAGATAATGCAGAATAAATTATCATTAGTCTCCAATAATGTTAAACTGATTAAATATAATAGACATCAAGTTTAACTGCAGCGGAACAAGCAATCCATTAAAAGAGTCAAGTAGAAAATAAAATCTACTATCTTTTATGATTTAAAAGGTTTTTCATCACCGTTATCGCTGGGACTCAGCTTAATAAATAATCCACATCATCGAATCACCACAGCACAACGACCAAAGATATTCTTTAGTATCACGACCACAATTATCAATGCACTACGGGCCAAGAATAATCATGTTTACATCAACGGTCCTGATCATGCCATAAAATAATTCATCTTTACACTACGGCCAAAGAGAATCCATAGCCATAATCATACCAAAAATTGTCCATCAATGCACTACGGGCCAATGATGACTTTTTCCACATCATTTATAATATTACGGTCATGATTACACCGAATAATCCCTGGTCATAATCATACCAAGTCCATCTATGCACTACAGGCCACAGATGACTTTCAACAAAATATAAACATGAGGATGATGACAATGATATAAGAATTCAATAAAACAAGTTCAAGAATTAATTTATCTATGAACTGATAACGTACAAATTGTCAACATGATACTGCTTTGTAGAGTAAAATTCAAGAATGCTCAGAAGAATATTTCCATGAAAAGATACTGGATGAGGCGTAAATATCAAGGATATTCTACTAATTTCATGGAGTATAGAAGTTAAAACTTTAACCAACTGAGTATAATAAAGAATGGAATAACAAAAGAAATCACCATGCATGTGGTACTTCGCATAGACAGGTTATTCCAACAGAATAATAATAACGGAACCAGGTCAGCTGAAATTCACACCGACAGGATGTTCCAACAGAATAATAAAGACGGAACCAAGTCCGGCGTAAAACGCACAGACAAGATATTCTAACAGAATAATAATAAAGACGAAACCAGGTCTGGTGTAAAACACACAGACAGGATGTTCCAATAGAATAATAATAAAGACGGAACCAGGTCCGGTGTAAAACACACATACAGGATGTTCCAACAGAATAATAATAAAGACGGAACCAGGTCCGGTGTAAAACACACAGACAGGATGTTCCAACATAATAATAGAAGAATGTTACCAAGTATAGGGTAAACCGCGTATACAGGTTATTCCAACAGAATAATAAATAATGGAATAACAAAAGTTCTCTTCGTGAATAAGAAAGAATAACATCCCTTACCGTAAAAGAAACTGAATATAAGAGTAGGGAAGTAGCAGAATACTTTTCTATAGTTTCTCTATAATTTTTCTCTCTGGAGTTTCAGTGAATTCGTAAGAAATAATGAAGGAATGAGCTTCTATTTATAGGAGAATGGAAAGGCACTATTCATGGATGAAATAATTTTACAAAATTATTTTTTAATCAACTAACAATTAAGTCAATCAACTAACCAATAAGATTTCAACAAAAATTAAAATATAATACATATATATAAACACATGTTTTCATATTATATATATCAATATTATATATACACCACTTAATTTTTCTCCCCCATAACCAACATCAATCCCCCACCCACCCAATAATCAAATTCACTACACTCTTACACATCACTATCACTACCACTTTTCCACCATTTTCCACTCACAAACACATCACACACCTATCAGTTTCACATATCACTTTCTCCCACCATATACTCAATACATACATATACTTTCATACTTATACTCTTCCATTTCCAAAATCATTTATCCAACACATATGGGCCCCACATGTGGGCCCCACCTTTAAATAATTTTTTACCTATTATTTTGAAAAATGGGTAAATAAGAATCCATAAAATAAGCAAACTTCATAAAAATCACCTTAATAATTTTAACAACATTTATCATCTTTATTACAATTCATAATATTAATCGACCAGGTCGTTCCCAGGAAAGAGGGGGCTTTCCAATAAGGATTTCTCCCTATTGGCGCGCAATTAGGTGACCAAACCTCTCATTGACAGAACTTCTAGACATCGTTAATATTGTAAATAATAATATTAATAACTTTGTCGTCTCAATTATTGATTTTAACAATATAATAAATATCGACAATAATTGAATCACATAACGTGAGATACTATGCAACAATTACTATAGCAATAATTGAACAAAACTGAATTACTTCTCACGTACGTATCAATAATCAATACAGTGTGCTACTATACAACCACGCGTATTACTGTACTTTTACTACCGAGTAGTTCAATAGTATCAACGGTAAAATTTCTGCCGTTATTTTCATAAAAATATTTTTGTCGTTTTCTTAATCCGACAATAATTCTGTTGTGGGGTCGACCAATAATTGCGCCGTTGTACGAATATGCCCTGCTAAAACAAATATTCCCCGACCAATCGAATATAATATAACAACTTGCATACTTTGCAAAATTTATAAATACTACCCACAACTGTAACATTATATCAAATTCACACCATAATATTTAAAAAAACTATTTCGAGAAAATTAAATATTTATTCATAAAATCTGGGGTCTCACAATCTCCCATCCTTATGGAATTTTAACCTCGAAATTTACGTACATACATGGTATGCCGAACAGGTGAGGATACCTTGACTTTATTTCAGGTTCTAACTCTTGAGGTATAACCCTTGAGTGTTGAATACGATTCTTCTTATCCAAGATTTTAACACGTATCTCCTCAAACATTAAATCATCCGCTATCTCGTCCGTATCTAAATTAATAATGTGGTTTGGGTCGTCCACATATTTACGTAACATCGATACGTTAAAAATGTTATGAACACGTAACATACTTGGCGGTAAAACTAGTCTATAAGCCACAGTTCCTACTCGATCGAGGATTTTAAATGGGCCAAATAAATCGAGGGTTGAGATTTTCTCTCTTCGTCGATTCTTGCTTCTAGAATAACGCCCTCTTGAACCTTCTTCTTCACATTCATCAGCTCTGAGTATGTAGCTTAAACGGCTTTAACTTTATCGATTAAAGTCGATTCTAATCGTATATTTGTTATCTTCACGTGGGTTCGTATATTCGCACTTGTAACCGCATACGATCTTCTACTCAATGCGTCAGCTACCACGTTCGTATTTCCACGATGATATAGAATGGTATGATCGAAATCTTCAACAGCTCGAGCCAACGTCTTTGGCGCATGTTACGTTCGTTTTAAGTAAAGAAATATTTGAGGGTTTTAGAAATGGGTTTTGTACTGGGGTCAATACAAAATTCGATTTCACGTTCTAGGGGTAGGCTAAGAAGTCTTCAAGAATACGTCAGAAAATTATTAACAATAGAAATATAATTCAAAACTGTGTCTCTCATCCAAGACTTGGGTAACACGCCACATTGATACCTATCAACTTGCCATCTTCATTCACAATGTTGCCAATAGAAAGTCTGGCTTCGGTGCATTCCACACAAGGAAGTCAACAACGAAAGGACCGGTGCTCTTTACTTATGGCTTGATATGACCATGATTGACTTTAGTGGTTTGGTTGCTTGAATTCGCATAACAGGTTGGTTAGGAATATGCAAGCTAACAACCTTACGAAAAGCATGATGAGTAGTTAACCAATCGTTTCCAAAAATCATATCAATGCAAGTATTTTCAAAGAGATAAGATCGACAGGTAATGTGAAAGTGTTTATTTGAATCAAACAAGATTTAAAAATAGTAGAGGTAACGAAGGCTCCTACTAACGAAGTTTCAACCAATAAGTCAAAGTTTAACTTCTCCGGAGTCAAATTTAAACGTTGAACACAACTAGGTGAAATAAAAGAGTGGATAGAACTGGTATCTAATAAGGTATAAACTTCGCAAGAGTTTATCATTAACTTACCCGTAATAACTTCATTCGAGTTTCTCGACAAACGCTCTCATTTAAACTACTGGATTTGACTTTGCTATGGGGTACATTCCACCCTTAAGTGCTTCGTTCCATTCCTGATTCATGATTTGAATCATTATTCTCCGATCCATATCGAATTGGGGTTGACCGCTATGCACAGGGTAATTCCAAATTTGATGTTGGATTCTCCCAATTGTTGTCCAAAAAGAAAAATCTATTTCATCTATTTTGGCTTTATTGGATTAGACGTCTTTTTCTACAATATCTACACGTCATGCAGTTTTTACCCATGCGTCATCTATTCTCCTTTGTTCATTTGTTTCTGCTTTCATCAGAACTTTGATCATAGCATTCTCAGATTCCAGCTTTAATATCTTATACTCTGCCAAAGAGTGCTTCTGTTCAAGCATCGCACATCGGGTAACACAATTTTGAATGGTTGCATCTCTTTGCTCCACGACCTCCTGCCGTTTTTCAGCCTGTTCTTCTAACTCATGAATACGATTTTGTAATGCTAAATTTTGATCATAAAATTCTTCTAATAAATTCTCCTCAGGTTCCTCTTCTTCCTCACTCTCAGTTGCTACCTCTGCAACTAGCTCGGGTGCAACTATTAGTTCTTCACGCACCACATAGATATCTCTAATTCCTTCTTCGTCTGACATCACATTAACCTGGTTAGTGATTAAAGGTGTCTCAACGGTCTCATGTGCTTCATTGCTTATGTACTTGGAGCCATTCAAAACTTAATGGTTGCATTAAAGTCTGCAAACATTTTAGTACCAGTTAGTACTGCAGTTCCATTACAAGTACTAGGATCATCATATCCTCCTTCAGCTGGATCGTTTGCGGAAACTGTGATATCAACTATTAAACCAATTGTGGATTTTTTGGTGGCACAAAAAGGTCCTCTTCTTGTTAATATGTATCCTTACTTTGCCTATATTGGTGATCCTTCACACGTGGAGCTAGATTACACACTTTTCAAGGATACTGCTCACGGTGTGACTGATGGAGCACTTCTATATACCAATATTTTCGATGCCATGGTCGATGCAACTTATTCTGCCCTTGAAAAGGCAGGCGGATCAGATGTTGAGATTGTTGTGTCAGAGACTGGATGGCCAAGTGCTGGTAATGGAGACGCGACTACAAAGGAAAATGCTCAAATATATGTGAATAATTTGATTGATCATGTTTCATCTGGGAAGGGAACACCAAAGAGGCCAGGCAAAGACTTGGAGACTTATGTGTTTGCACTATTCAATGAGGATCTTAAGCCTGCTGGTACTGAGCAGAATTTTGGGCTATATTACCCTAATATGACTGAGGTTTACCATGTTAATTTTCCAGCTGCTTAGGATCAAACTCAAATGTCCACAGTAAGTAGGTAGTTGTTTTGCTTAGAAAACCTAATGCCAATTGTATAAACCATGGCATGGAAGTAACTTGCAATATTTAGAAGCAACAAGTTGTATGGAATAAATTAAGCTCACTGGATTTATCAAAATGATCGTATTTTTTATTTTTTCTCTTCCTTTTTTTCCAATGTTGCCTTGTATGTTGCTGATTATCTATGGAATGGTCGAGTTTTAAAACAGAAACTAGAGCTGGAATAGAATTTGGATAAATTAGAAGCAAATTTAGGAATTCTTCATATTGTTTTGGCTATCAAAAGCACTTACCAATGGTTTGAATAATGAATAGACAATTTGATCTTTTGAAATTTTCTATTGTCTCACACCTTGATGCTTATGATGTTTTCATAAGAACGGATTGTTGGAAAGAAGCTTATTTCTCTTTAGGGAGATTACAGTACTTATTCAGGCTTAAATGTTAAAGTTTCCTCTCAACATCTATCTTTATTTAGACTTTCGGTAGGTGCTTCTAATATTAGAATAGGATTACGTGTATTGTTATCTACAGACTTGAAATGAAGAGCATAGGAAAAGAGAGATCATTTGGTATGTAGGGAGTAGGTGTGTCGCCCTAGGTAGGAAGAGCAGAAGGTGTTTATATATATATATATATATATATATATATATATATATATATATATATATATATTGGTTATTAATTGTTAAGCTAAGAACCTAATTATTTTCTTTATTTAATTTAAATTTCAGCTTTTAATTTATAATATACAGAAAGATCCAATGATTTGTTTAGAATAAAATTAATTATATATTTAGTCAAAATTAACTATAAATGTACTTAAGATTTGAATTAAAATATGTGTTTGAGCTAGGATAAATTATCCTCATGTTCATTTATTTTTATTTTATATTTAGGATTTGTTTAGCTAATTTTTTTGTATTTCACTATATCTAAGTAAGGGGCTGTCCGAACTATTTTGTGTTTTTAATTATCGTTTATTTTTATGTATACGTTCGTAATTTTTCGGATGCCTAAATGCAAGGTTTCAAAAGTTATGTTTTATTTAAGGCTTTCATTTAAATTAAAATATTATATTCGTTTATTCTAAACTTCAAATCAAGTATTTATTTTTTAATTAGGAAATTAGATTATATGATTTTGAATTATGAAAAAAGTATCATTTAGAATATCAATAATATTGAGAAAATATTTTGAAATTCTCAGTCTGACTGTGTACGTATAAAACCCATTTTTTATTACGATTAATTTTGGAGCTAATATATGACCTACTAAGGCGCACACATTTAGATATCTTTCGGGGAGCATGCATTTTTATAGATACCTTAGTAGGGTGCGTATCATTGACTTTATCAAACTTTTGGATCGTGTTACAAGATCGAACTTTTGGATCGTGTTACAAGGCTATTGTAACCTTAGTCGTTAATGTGACGAATGAATTGTTTGAGTTGTAATTTTGATGACAGAATCCTTGTAAGGAGGGAAGGATGTAACAATCCGAAATTTTTATATGTAATTTAAAATATTTATTGAATTAAATAAATATTTTAGTTCATGTGTTTATTGTTGAATAAATATTTGATTGCTTTGATTATTTATTAGTTAAATAAATAATTCATGAGTTGACATGAGGGGAATTAACTTAATTAACTGCAATATATTAATTAAGTTGATATTCGATAATTTTGTATTTTGAAGTGAATTAAATTAAATGAGTGTTGAATTAATTATTATGTTACATAGTGGTAATATTCTACTTTAATTTAATGATTAAATTAGATTAGTGATAATGATTAAATGAATTCTTATAATGTTGTTTTAATTTAATTTAGTAATTAAAAGTGATGTACTAATTTATTAAATAAAATTATAATGAAATTTGTAATTTTGTAGAAATTTTATTATGTGTCATTTTGATTTAGTAAGCTGATATGACTTTATTTAATTGAATTGGAGTATTAGAAATTAATTAAATAAAGTGTGACAATAAACTATATAGTAAGTGGGCTATTAAAATAAAATAAAAGGAGTTTTAATTTAATTTTACCAAACAAGACTTAAGGCTTTTAAGTCTTTATTTTGATTATATTTTTGCCAAACAAGCCTTAGTAGCTTTTGAATTTAAAAAAAAAAAACTGATATGTTATTAAGTAGGGTTATAATTATATTAATTGTCAATTTTTTGTTTACGTAGTGATATATCAGTTATATTTTACGTATAGTTTAGAGAGAGGGAAGAAAAAAACAAAGTAGAGGAAGAAGATAGAAGAAAGAAGAAAGAAAGAAGAAAGAGAGAGCTCTAGAGAGTTTGAGAGAGAAATGATTTCTCTGTGAATTTGAGCAACTAAAGAAAAATGCTTATCCTCTAACAAAGTTAAACAAACAATCAAATGTATAAATTCTTATCTTTTCTTCATATTCTTGAGTTTTCATTCTCTGTAATTTGAATTCTATGATAATTTTTGAAAATATGGCTTACATATGTTAATTTGTGAACATAAATTGTTTTTATTTGATTTGTATATGATTTAGAGTAGGTTAATCCATGAAAACATGATATGTGTGAAGAAATCATGTTTACAGTGATATGCATATATGATATGACTTATTTTAGAATAAAATTGATACTCAATCCATGTTTTTAAGTGTAAATTGATTGTTGATTGTGTAAATACCTGAAGAAACGAAAACAATGGGTTTTAAATAAACTGTTTTGTTTGAAAAATGATTTCACATTGAATAGATTCGCTAAGAGTATTTAAAAGTGAAGAAATAGCAAAAATAATAAAATTTAGAGGTTTTAATTTGTTGTTTATGTCGTCTATATGGTTAGAAACATGTCAGAAACCTTAGTTATTATTTTTGTAAAGTTTGCAGAATTTGGGTAAGTTAAAATTGTTGTTAGAAAGAAATTTTTAGGCATATTTGACTTTGTTCTGTGTTCTTTGCGAACTGGAACGACCTGGAACCGTGTCGAGGTGCTGCAGCGCCGACCTAGAGCACAGTTTCAGCGCTACAGCGCCAGTTCAAAGATTATGTTGAACGCAGCAGCGCCAGACCAGCGCTGCAGCACCAGTTAGCGGTTTGGCCCAGAAATTTGATTTTTAATACACAATTCTATAATTGTTAATATAGTGTGATCTTATGACTATAAAATGTGTTTAATCATGTTGTGGTGTTGTTATAATACAAAATATGAAAATTATTATTAGTAATTAATGAGTTATGTGATAATTGAAAATTGGTGTTAATAAATTAGAAGTGTGGATTAACCATGTGGTTAAACCTAAGACTGAGAGTTGTAAATGAAATAGATATTTAGTTATGTATCGTGATCATGTGGTAATTAATTATGTCATGATAACATGTGTATAGGATATTGAGAATCAAGCTATACTGTTTATCTTACACGCAAGGCAAGTTTTCAAACCCTACTCGTATTTAAACAAGTTCTCTAACCCTAATCTCTATTTGAGCATATCCTACCTTGTTTATAATTATGCATATTTTTTATTCTATCTTGTTTATAAATTACGTAAGTTCTTGAATTCTATTGAGCAAAGTTCTTAATTTTGTTTTCTTATTGGAAAATGTAACCTTAGTTTACCATTTTTGTTCAAGCAAGGTTTATTATATCTTTTCGATGCTTTGAACTTTATTCTTAAAACATGACTTTGATGCATTACACTATTCATTTATGGTTCATAACTACTCTGTAATATGTCGTTGTTGAACCCTTGTATTGTCATTAAACTTTTGATTCATCTAATCCTTAGTTGATGTACGTTGAACTCTAAATTACTCTTGAAACTTATCCAAACCAAACTTCCTTTGGTGCAAACTCGTATGTTAAAACTGAGATGAACAACTCTATTATAGAGGATTATTTACGCGAAAGCGTTTAGATGTTTATACACAATTCATGGTACGAATGGTTGATCACCGTCAGTACGGGAAAGAAGATCCATATAGTCTAATGACTGTTAAGGGTTTAAGTTGAAAAACTTATCACCTAGGACATAGTTCATGGTCTTGTGACCCTCAGAGGAATTCTAACTTCAGTTTTTGATAATCATTAATAGAGAATGTTATTCAATTCAATTGAGTTTATTCATTACCGGTTATTATGTTCTTTCAAGTGAGCATTTGTTTACTCACTCTTACATATATATAACCATTGCAGCTAAAGTTGAGAAGGTTGATGAGCCAACCACTAGTAAAGGGAATGGCAAGAAGAACAAGTGTTTAAGACTTGTTAATTTGTTGAGACTTATGTTTTCAGGCTTAGTTTTTAATTTTGTGATGAAATTAATTATTTTTCCACATTTGAAGAATGTTTTGAGGTTAGACAACCTGGGATTTATTGGTTTAAGTTATGTAACCCTTTAATGAGAAGATTTATTGCTTATTTTTTATTTAATTTGGGTAGATAGAAATGAATGTTTAGACAGTGAACACGAAATCCTATGGGAATGAAGTACCCGAATTTGGGGGTGTCACAGTTAAGGCTGCGGATTAAAAGATATATAATATACATTGAAATTATTTTTGAATATGAATTCGTTTTGTTATTAATTGATTTCGTTTTGAAAGCATGTATACTATTTTTAACGAACAAAAGAATTTCGAAAATGTGTTTTGCAAATTGTACTTAATTCGGCTAGATAGGGAGGATTGTCACTTGATTGTCACTTGATGGGCTTCATCGCTCACCCCCGTACAGATTTTTACAGGTCCCATCGTTAAAAGTTGAGCACTTATTTGATACGCTTAGAACCTAACTATATTCTTTATTTAATTTAAATTTCAGCTTTTAAGTTATAATATACAAAAAGAACCCATGATTTTTTTAAAATAAAATTAATTATGTATTGAGTGAAAATTAACTATAAATGTGTTTAAGCTTTGAATTAAAATATGTGTTTGAGCTAGGATAAAGTATCCTAATGTTCATATATTCTAACTTTATATTTAGGATTTGTTCAGCTAATATTTTTGTATTTCGCAATATCGAGGTAAGTAACTTTCTGAACTATTTAGTGTTTTTAAATTATCGTTTGTTTTTATATATACGTTTGTAATTTTTCGGATGCCTAAATGCAAGGTTTCAAAAGTTATGTTTTATTTAAGGCTTCCATTTAAATTAAAATGTTACATTCGTTTATTCAAAACTTTGGATCAAATATTTATTTTTGAATTAGGAAATTAGATTATATGATTTTGAATTGTGAAAAAGTATTATTTAGAATATCGATAATATTGAGAAAATATTTTGAAATCCTCAGTTTGACTATATATAGAACCCGTTTTTGATTACGTTTAATTTCAGAGCTAATATAGGACCTACTAAGGCGCACACCTTTAGATGCCCTTCGGGGAGCGTGTATTTTTATAGATACCTTAGTAGGGTGCGTATCATTGATTTTATCAAACTTTTGGGCCGTGTTACAGACTATTGTAACCTTAGTCGTTAAGGCTGTGGATTGAAACATATATGATATACATTGAAAATATTTTTGAATGTGAATTCGTTTTGTTATTAATTGATTTCGTTTTGAAAGCATGTCTATTATTTTTAACGAACAAAAGAGTTTTGAAATATTATTTTGCAAATTGTACTTGATTCGACTAGATAGAAAGGATTGTCACTTGTTGGGTTTCATTGCTCACCCCCTTACAGATTTTTACAGGTCCCATCGTTGAAAGTTTTACACTTATTTGATAAAATAATGCTACTATCACATAAAAAACACATAATGCTCACATACACACACATGCATAATACGGGCCCTTCCTGTCAGGCGGGGGTCCACAATATGTATGTGTGTGTATGTGAGCATTATGTGACCTTTTTTATGCGATAGTAGCATTGTTGTATTTGATACGCTTAGAATAACTGGAGTTTAGTTTTAGATATTATTTCTTTTTATTGTTGGATTTTGATAAACTCTTTTTTTGAGTAGTTGCGTCTCCGTTATTCGAATGTGGTATTTATTAGTATTTCATTTGAATTAGATTAAAAGATATTTATTGGTTTTAAGCTAAGATTATTGTTGAGTTGTTTTGTTTGGACTGCACGTTATTGATATCGTTGCCTTGCGGACCCTTGGGCTTGCGGCGTGTAGCACTTTGGCGCTGTAATGGGTTCGGGTGTTCAATAGCCAAGATCATTCTACCCATCATCAGATGTGATTTTGAACAAACCCAATATGAGTGATAAAGAGAAAATTAGAAGGAAGAAAGAAAAAAAGAAGAATAACATATCACAATCGCCGAAACTCAATCGGAACATCCATAGTTTCATATCAAAAGCTTCCAAGCCACCATCACTGATTAGGTCACACCACCGTCCCACACCGATTCACAACATTAATCTGTTTTACCAATTGGGTCCAGATCTTGGCAAGGGTCAAACTCCTCTTTCAGCCTTAAATTTTGCTAACAGAGGAGTTTAAAAAATAAACTTGCTTCCTCCATTTCTTTGCTTTAATTTTTCAGATCTACAAGACTATTGTAGATCCCAACTCCTCCATTTCTTTCCTTTAATTTTTCAGATATGCAAGAATCGATGGACTATTTATTTCTTTGCTTTATTTCTTTGCACATATATAAACTTGGAAATGTGCAAGAAGTAATATATATATATATATATATATATATATATATATATATATATATATATATATATAGAGAGAGAGAGAGAGAGAGAGAGAGAGTCCCGTTCGGAAGCGGACTCACCAAACAGACTAAAGAGCGGACTAAGCTTATTAGCTGAACCAAAAAAAGGACACGCGGGTCAGAAAAAACACACGGGTCAAAAATTAAACCCATGTCATATCAGCACAGTACTTCACACCGCTATTCCCTCTCTTGCTCTTCCCTCTCTCGCTCTCTATCATCGACCTTGTCCTTCTCTCTCTATCAGCTGAAGCAAATCGAAAGGTGATGAGTGAGTTTTATACTCATAATTGAGTGCGTTTGAGCTTAATCTTTTGATTGATTTTAAGTATTTATGTCTATTAATGCATATTTTACATTGTTTTGTAGGATTTGGGACAAAAGTTACTTGGATCGATGTTCGGGGTGGCTAGATTCGCGTTTTCGGCTTACCATTTACACAGCAGTCACTTCAGAGCCAATTTGAGTATTACTCCGAACCTTATTTCGAAAAACTTAAAGAATGAAAGTTGTAGATCTACTTCTCCTCTTTCTGGATCATCTTGAATCATCGAAATCGGAGTTCGGACGAAGAAGTTATGGCCATTTTTCCAAAAGACGTCGAAGCAAAAAATGTCAGAACATGTGGCAGCGCCGGGGCGCTAGGGAGCAGTGTTTGAGCGTCGTGCCCAGCGCTGGGGCACTAGGGAAGAGGTTGGTGCGGCCTGGACGCATTTTTGGGCGAATTTTGACACCGCTTTGACTCCAAATTGGATTGGGTTTGTTCCTAAGGTAAAAATTGGACTTGTAACCTATAAATACATGATGGAAGACATAAAATAGAGGGAGATTATGTGACACCCCCAAATTCGGGTACTTCGATTCCACGGGATTTGGTGTTCACTGCACAAATATCATCTATCTATCTACCCATAAAAATACAAACCATACAATAGATAGAATTAAAATCTTCTCCTTAAAAGGATTACATCATCCGAATAATAAATACAATCCCAGGTTAAACTAACCTTAAAACATCTGTGCGGAATTCT
Organism: Panax notoginseng; assembly: GCA_016801055.1. Classification (NCBI taxonomy): domain Eukaryota; kingdom Viridiplantae; phylum Streptophyta; class Magnoliopsida; order Apiales; family Araliaceae; genus Panax; species Panax notoginseng. Next base: position 204,454,227 of record CM029012.1, read on the forward strand.
AAAAATAAGTCTTAAACAACATCTTTAACTTAAGTCTTAAACAAATACATCATATAAAATAACAAGTCATATCAAATAACAAGTCTCCATCATTTGCTAACTTTGCCCTTGCCCTTACTAGTGGAAGGTTCGTCAGCTCTTTCGTTCTTAACTGCAATGTTATTATTAAGCAAGAGTGAGCATAAATGCCCACAAGTATAAAAATGAAATGGCAGTATAATAACATGTGAATAAATCAAAGACATCTGAATAAAAGCTCAACTTTTGAATCAAGAGTGAATAACAAGAATCAAAAGAATTCTGAGGGTCATATGACCTTGAACTATGTCCTAGGTTAACAAGGGTTATACTTGAAACCTTTAACAGTCATAAGACTATGGACCTTCTTCTCGTACTTAGGGGGATCAGCCCTTAGTACCATACTGTGCACAATATCTTAAAGCTAAAGCGTAAATAATCCCCTATACAGGGTTGTTCATCTTAGTTTGACATTCGAGTCCGCACCAAAGGAAGTTTGGTTTGGATAATTCATCAAGAGTTCTAAAATTTAGAACGCTCATCAACTATGGACTAATTGAATCATTAAGGGTTCACTAGTCTAATAAGGTTCAACAATAATGATATTCAATTTGAATAATAATAATCTCAAAACGTATACAATAGGACAATTATTGTATAACTGAATCATGCTTTGAAAGGATAATCAATCTTTAATATAACATTTGAACTTGAATAATAAAATTGATAATTTACTCGAGGTAAATAATAAACTTGAACAATAATGACAAGTAGGGTTAGGAAACTTGCTCAAATTTGAGAGTTTAAGTTTAGGAAAATTGCCTCGTGCGTAGATTACACTTTAACTAAGCACGTTCTTTGAATTAAATCCTACATACCATTCATATACACAATACCAGTTAATTATAATTTAACTAATCAATATAAACTCATTCTCGTTGTCTACTTTAATTATCGACGATACTTAGTCAATTTATCTCATTATCACATAATTTGCGCTTCATAAATAATAATCTAATTATGTAATTCATAATTTAAATAACATGTAATTATGTTATTTACATGTTTAAACAACTATTTTTATCATCACACTATACCTCTAACATGTTTACATGTTCATTACATTAATTTACTAACACATTGCAAGACTTAACATTTAAAAAAATTACATTTATGGACATTCTGGAGAGTGGCGCTGTGGCGCCACTGTTATACTTGATCTTCGCGCTGTGGTGCCGTGGCGCTGCAGCCGGACACATGGCACTGTGGCGCGGATGTTTAGGCGTGAGTCTGGTGGCGCGGCGCGGCGAACCAGAAACTGTTATGCAATTCGCAAAAATTGCAGAACACAGCCAAAAACTCCAATTTAATTTGTTACTACACGAATTTAGACATACCCACATGTTATAATTCATGTATAATCATAATACAACATCTATAAAGTGATTTTAACCCATTAAAACATATAATCACATAATTAAAACATAAAATTTTCCTCTGTTCTTGATGTTCTTGAAGTTTTTAACATAAATTCCTAAAATTCAACGCCACGGATTCGTTATAAAGCCAAATCCGTTCATTTAAAGTTTGGTCTCTTTGTATTGACATGCACAATAATATACGAGTGTAAAATCTACGAAAATATTTATGTTTGACATACTAAAATCACGTATAAGGCCATAAGGCCAAAAACCAAACTCTGTATATTTTTGAAATGGCAAGTCATCAGATTAACGACATAAACTTATGAACTGATGATAAGAAATTATATATAATACATATTAAAACACATTAAAACGACATCTTACACATTTATGCACATAACTCTCACAATTTTAATTACAGAGACTTTACAGAAGACTTAGGAGTCATATTCATGGAAACTTTAAATGACGTAAAAAAAACTGGGTTAAAGAGATTACCCAAGCGTAGATAAAGTAATAGGAGATGAATTAAAGTATTCCTCAACAATTCTCAAACTCCCTAAATCAATTTCTCAGACTCTCTCTCTTTTTCCTCTCTGTTATATGCCAGACTTAGCCAGATAATGAAAAGGAAGAAGGAGAATACGTATATTAATCAAGCAATTGACGCGCACTATGGTCAGTTACCCAGCATGGGTTAACTGCCTATAACTCCTATTAAGGCTCCGTTTGGTTAGATAGAATAGATTTTAAAAACCATTTAATTTAATAAAGCTTTATCATATAGTTTAATTATTGTCACACCCAATTCAAATATCTTATTTAAATTAATTAAATAACACATAATAATCTCTCATAAATTCACATAATCATATAATTAATTTTCTCATTAATTAATAATGTCAAATCATTAACTCTCTAATTAATAATTATATTAATTAAGTAATATGGCTTATTAAATATTACTTTTAATACAATAAGCTCTCATACTTCAAATAATAAAATTCTCCATATTAATTTAATAAATATAACACATATAATTAAATTAATCTACTATAACTGCATCAATTAATTATTTAATCTAATAATTAAATAATCGAAAAATATTTATTTAATTCAATAAATATTAGAAATTAATTACAAAATCTCGTTCGTCACATCTTTCCCCCGTTAAAAGGATTCTGTCCCCAGAATCACGACTCAATAAATTTTGACCCGTTACATTCTCCCCCCTTACAAAGATTCTGTCCCCAGAATCGCTTACAAATAATTAAGTAAATAAATGAGGGTAATTCTTCATCATATTCTCTTCGAGTTCCCATGTAGCTTCTTCAGCGTTGTGGTTCCTCCAAATTACCTTAACAGAAGGTATAACTTTATTTCTAAGAACTTGTTCTTTTCGGTCGACAATTTGGACAGGAATTTCTTCGTAAGATAAGTCTTTCTCAAAATGTAGGGGTTCATATTCAATTACATGCTTGTAATCAGGCTTGTAGGGTCGCAACACAGAAACATGGAAGACGTTATGGATATTCTCGAGTGCTGGAGGTAAGGCTACCTCATACGTAACTTCTCCGATTCTTCTCAGTACTTCAAAGGGTCCAATGAATCTTGAGCTCAATTTCCCTTTTCGAATCTGATCTTTCCTTTCCAGGGAGAGACCTTCAAGAAAACATAACTACCTGATTCAAACTCAATATTTTTACGATGTGGGTCAGCGTATTTCTTCTGTCGATCTTGAGCCGCTACCAGTCGTGCTCGGATCACTTTGACTATTTCTGCTGTCTGCTGTACCAATTCTGGCCCTAGCAATTGTCTCTCACCAACTTCATCCCAGTAAAGCGGAGTTCTGCACTTTTTACAGTATAAAGCTTCATAAGGCGGCATGCCAATACTAGCGTGGTAACTGTTGTTGTAGCCGAACTCTACTAATGGTAGGTGATCATCCCAATTTCCTTTAAAGTCCATCACACAGGCTCTTAGCATATCTTCTAATGTCTGAATCGTTCTCTCACTCTGTCTGTCTGTTTGAGGGTGGTAAGCTGTACTCATTCGCAATTGCGTACCCATGCATTCCTGAAGACGTTTCCAGAAATTTGATGTGAAGCGCGGATCCCTATCTGAAATAATTGATATCGGAACTCCGTGCCTCGAGACAATCTCTTTTATGTATAGCCTGGCCAACTGATCTAAATTGAATCTTATTTTGATTGGAAGGAAATGTCCAGATTTTGTCAGTCGGTCAACGATAACCCATACTGCGTCGTAGCCTTTCTGAGTCGTCGGAAGGCCAACCACGAAATCCATTGTAATATGCTCCCATATCCATTCTGGGATTTCCAACGGTTGAAGTAATCCACTTGGTCTCTGATGTTCTGCTTTTACATTCTGATAGGTCAGACACTTGGCAACACATTCTGCAACATCACGTTTCAAATTCGGCCACCAAAAATGTTGTCGAAGATCTTGGTACATTTTGGTACTACCAGGGTGAATCGAATATCGTGAACTATGAGTCTCGCTTAAAATATCTTCCTTAATCTCTTGTACTGGTGGTACCCAAATTCTACTCTAAAATCTTAGTATTCCTTCCTTATCCATCTTAAATCTCGGTTCGGTTCCTTCAGATATCTTCTTTGTCACCTTTTTGCATTCATCATCCTGAAGCTGAGTCTCCTTCACTTTATCTAGTAGAGTTGTACCAGATTACATCTGAAATAGCTTCTCATCAATCTCCATTGGATACTTCACTTCCAATTCCAGTTTTTCCATTTCTGTGATTAGCTCCTCCTGAGCAGTCAACATCATCAATTTCTCACGACCCTTTCTACTTAAGGCATCGGCAACCACATTCGCCTTACCCGGATGGTATAAAATCTCACAATCGTAATCCTTGATTAATTCTAACCATCTCTTTTGACGCATATTCAAATCCTTCTGTGTGAAAATATATTTCAAACTCTTGTGTTCCGTATATATCTCACACTTCTCCCCGTAGAGATAGTGCCTCCAAATTTTTAAAATAAAAACAACTGCAGCTAACTCCAAATTATGGGTCGGGTAACCCTTCTCGTAATCCTTCAACTGTCGTGATGCATACGCGATGACTTTATCGTTTTGCATTAGCACACAACCAAGTCCTTTATGCGATCACTAAAAACAACAAAATTGCCTGTATCATCCGGAAGAGATAACACAGGTGCCGTACTCAACCTCTTCTTTAATTCTTGAAAGCTCTCCTCACACTTCTCCATCCAAACAAATTTCACAGCTTTTCGAGTTAAATTCGTTAACGGAGTTGCGATCTTGGAAAAATCTTGAATGAATCTTCTATAATATCCTTCCAATCCAAGAAAACTTCTTACTTTTGATGGCGTTCTCGGCTGATCCCAGTTAATCACGACTTCTACTTTGGATGGATCTACCGAAATTCTGTCTTTATCGATCACGTGACCAAGAAATTGTACTCGCTCGATCCAGAATTCGTATTTCAAAAATTTAGCGTACAACTTCTCCCTTCTCAATACTTCCAACGTTAACCTCAAATGTTCTTCGTGTTCTTCTTTGGTTTTGGAATATACCAGAATGTCGTCTATAAATACCACCACGAATTTGTCCAAAAATGGCTTGAACACACCATTCATTAGTCCCATAAATGCTGCAGGAGCATTCGTTAGACCAAACGACATTACTAAAAATTCATAGTGACCATATCGCGTTCTGAACGCTGTCTTCGGTACATCCTCTGCCCTCACCTTCAGTTGGTGATAACCACTCCTCAAGTCTATCTTGGAAAAGTATCTTGCTCCCTTTAATTGATCAAACAGATCGTTGATTCTTGGTAATGGATATCTATTCTTAATCGTGACCTTGTTCAGTTCTCTGTAGTCTATGCAGAGCAGCATCGATCCGTCCTTCTTTTTCACAAACAACACCGGCGCTCCCCACGGCGATACGCTCGGTTGAATGTACTTTTTGTCCAGCAATTCTTGTAGTTGAACCATCAGTTCTTTCATCTCTACTGGTGCCATTCGGTATGGTGCTTTCGATATTGGAGCGGTTCCGAGCGCCAAATCGATCACGAAATCTACCTCTCTATCTGGTGGAAGTCCTAGCAAATCGTCTGGAAATACGTCGACGAAATCCCTTACAATCGGTATTTCTTCTACCTTCGGATTCTCTTTTCGACTGTCGACTATGTAAGTTAAGTATCCTACACAGCCTTGTCTTAACAACCTCTTGGCCTGCATCATCGTCAGATAACTTGCTTGTCTAGGCGACTTGCTACCATAAAACACAACCTTTGACGGAGTCATAAGGTTAATACGCTTCTTCTGGCAGTCAATTACCGCCCCACAATTGGATAACCAATCCATACCCAAAATAACGTCAAATTCCCCAAGCCGAATAGGGATAAGATCTACGTTCATGATATTACCCTTAATGTCCACCCTACAGTTCTTAAACACGTACTTAACAGGAATTATCTCTCTATTCGCAATTTCTATATTCATGGGATATTCCAACTCATCCATAAGCAAATCTAAACTATTAGTAAAGTCTTCGGATATAAAGGAACAAGTAGCACCCGAATCAAATAAAACATAAGCATTAATTTCATTGATCGGAATGATACCTGACACCACCTCACGAGACTGGATTGCGTCCTGCACTGTCATATTGAAAGTTCTAGTGGTCGGTCGGTTTGTTGTAGGTGGTCCAGTAATGGTTAAGGTATTTTCACTGCTATTTCCACGGTTACCTCCTTGCATTGCTCCTCCTGACCCCTTCTTGGGGCAATCTCTCGCTAGAAGATCCTTAGAACCACAGTTAAAACAAGCACCCTTCTTTGGGTTTGGACAGTTTGGTGCTATGTGGCCTTCCTGACCACAATTGTAGCACACTCGCTTCCCTTTCATGCAAACTCCCAGATGAGCTTTTCCACAGTTTGAGCACTCTTCAATTTTCTTCTTCTGCCCACCTTGTTGACTTCCAGCTAACGAATTATCCGTCCACTTCCTCTTCTGATTATGAGTACCCCCAATGTTACTCTCACCAGTCTTGTTATTTCTTTCACCTTCACTCTTCTTCTTCTTCTGCTCTTGATTGTACTTGGTCACCGCATCGCTCCCACCTTCAGCGAGGATGGCCTTTTCCAGTACTCCGGCAAATGTGTTTATCTGAAACATTGACACCTTACTGTAAACCCAAGGCTTTTGTCCTTGTTCAAATCTTCTGGCTTTTCTTTCGTCAGTGTGTACTTGGTACGGGGCAAACCTTGTCAACTCATCAAATTTAGCTGCATATTCAGGTACGCTCATATTTCTTTGCTTCAGTTCCAGAAATTGAATTTCCATCTGATTCTGCGAACTAGTTGGGAAGTACATTTCGAAAAATATTTCTTTAAATCTCTCCCACATAATTACACCTTCACCTCCTCGCACTTTGTTTGCTTGCCACCAATAGCTAGCCTCAGACTTCAGCATAAACGTTGCGAAAGCGGTCTTCTGGTCTTCTCTAACCCTAGCAACGTCAAATACTTTCTCCATTTCCATGACCCACGTTTGAGCCTCGATTGGGTTCCTGGAACCTTTGAACTCTGGCGGTCCCACCGCCTTGAAGTCTTTAAACGTTGTGTTTGGTGGAGCTTGAGGTTGATTGTTCATTGCTCCCGTCAGTAAGTTCACCAACTGCTGAACAGGATTAGCGTTGGCGTTATTGTTATTATTGGTTGACTCTTCCTGAGCCGGTTGACGTTGTTGTCTTCTTCTTGGCGGCATATTTCTGATAAAATAAATGCTTGTTAGGACTTTATTTATTTCTCTAAATAGTTAAGGCATTACTCAACAATTTAACACATCATCTTAAACAACTTAATATATTTAATTCAACTCAAAGTTTTAACATCAAACTATAGCATAACTGCTATTTACATCAACTATCCTGGAATAAAGAATCCACAGTATTTAAAATATTAACATATTCCTTTGTTCATAAACACATCGGAATTTACATATAAAAACTAATTAAGTCTTTCACATAATTAAACGGATTCTAATCCTGTCTATCAAGGTGCTGAATAGCCTTGTCACGCTCCTCATCCATGATACGAGACATCGTCCTGCGATCCAACATATATGGCGGAAGTCCTTCGAACTGGATGGGGTATCTCAAAACTCGTTTCTGAGCCTCATCCATTGTATGATTAAGTGTGGAGTATGTCTCTTCAAACTTTGCCTTCTTTGCACGACTATCATCTTCTGCACGATCAGCTCGACGTGATTCTCTTACCCATCCTTCCTCTGCTATTTTTAGTCTTCCGGAGGTTTCTTTCAGTTCCTTTTTCAGCTTCTCTATCTCCTCGGTCTTATCTTCGGTTTGACCCTTCTCATGGACCAAATCCCATTCTACATTTCCCAATCGTGTGTGAAGAGTCGAAATCTCCCTCTCCTTCTCCTCTAAAGTAGACTGCTGAACAGTCGCTCGCTCAGTCAATTCCTAAACCTCGTCTTGTAATTCCACGTTACGGTCGTATAACGTGCCATACATCTCTGCATCAACGGTGTACCGTGGTAACTCCTCTTCTTCCTCTTCCTCTTCCTCATCAAACTCCTCCTCAGGATCCTCCTCAGGATCAGTCTCAGGCTCATGCTCCTGACCAACAACGGTGATCAATGGAGATGACTCCCTCTGAACTAACTGTTCCCTAATAACATGTATGTCTCGGGGCTCCTCCACTGTAGGTACTATAGGTGATCGGGGTTCTTCCTCCCCAGCTTGACTAGCTTCTCCAACATTCGTCATTCTGACAACAAAATTTTAAGTTTTAGTTACTAAGTCGTACTAACGAGCACATAAATTAACACATAGACACATAATGTATTTTATTATCTTCAATGAATTACCAAAAAATCATTTCTTAAAACTCGATAAGAGTTTTCCTTTACTATCTTCTTTCTATAAGGTTACTACCTAAGGTTGTTCCCCCACCTAAGATTCATAACCTACAGCTTTGATACTAACCTGTGACACCCCCAAATTCGGGTACTTCGATTCCATGGAATTTGGTGTTCACTGCACAAATATCATCTATCTATCTACCCATAAAAATGCAAACCATACAATAGATAGAATTAAAATCTTCTCCTTAAAAGGATTGCATCATCCGAATAATAAATACAATCCCAGGTTAAACTAACCTTAAAACATCTGTGCGGAATTCTAACAATAAGTCTTAAACAACATCTTTAACTTAAGTCTTAAACAAATACATCATATAAAATAACAAGTCATATCAAATAACAAGTCTCCATCATTTGCTATCTTTGCCCTTGCCCTTACTAGTGGAAGGTTCGTCAGCTCTTTCGTTCTTAACCGCAATGTTATTATTAAGCAAGAGTGAGCACAAATGCCCACAAGTATAAAAATGAAATGACAGTATAATAACATGCGAATAAATCAAAGACATCTGAATAAAAGCTCAACTTTTGAATCAAGAGTGAATAACAAGAATCAAAAGAATTCTGAGGGTCATATGACCTTGAACTATGTCCTAGGTTAACAAGGGTTATACTTGAAACCTTTAACAGTCATAAGACTATGGACCTTCTTCTCGTACTTAGGGGGATCAGCCCTTAGTACCATACTGTGCACAATATCTTAACGCTAAAGCGTAAATAATCCCCTATACAGGGTTGTTCATCTTAGTTTGACATTCGAGTCCGCACCAAAGGAAGTTTAGTTTGGATAATTCATCAAGGGTTCTGAAATTTAGAACGCTCATCAACTATGGACTAATTGAATCATTAAGGGTTCACTAGTCTAATAAGGTTCAACAATAATGATATTCAATTTGAATAATAATAATCTCAAAATGTATACAATAGGACAATTATTGTATAACTGAATCATGCTTTGAAAAGATAATCAATCTTTAATATAACATTTGAACTTGAATAATAGAATTGATAATTTACTCGAGGTAAATAATAAACTTGAACAATAATGACAAGTAGGGTTAGGAAACTTGCTCAAATTTAAGAGTTTAAGTTTAGGAAACTTGCCTCGTGCGTAGATTACACTTTAACTAAGCACGTTTTTTGAATTAAATCCTGCATACCATTCATATACACAATACCAGTTAATTATAATTTAACTAATCAACATAAACTCATTCTCGTTGTCTACTTTAATTATCGACGATACTTAGTCAATTTATCTCATTATCACATAATTTGCGCTTCATAAATAATAATCTAATTATGTAATTCATAATTTAAATAACATGTAATTATGTTATTTACATGTTTAAACAACTATTTTTATCATCACACTATACCTCTAACATGTTTACATGTTCATTACATTAATTTACTAACACATTGCAAGACTTAACATTTAAAAAAATTACATTTATGGACATTCTGGAGAGTGGCGCTGTGGCGCCACTGTTATACTTGATCTTCGCGCTGTGGTGCCGTGGCGCTGCAGCCGGACACATGGCACTGTGGCGCGGATGTTTAGGCGTGAGTCTGGTGGCGCGGCGCGGCGAACCAGAAACTGTTATGCAATTCGCAAAAATTGCAGAACACAGCCAAAAACTCCAATTTAATTTGTTACTACACGAATTTAGACATACCCACATGTTATAATTCATGTATAATCATAATACAACATCTATAAAGTGATTTTAACCCATTAAAACATATAATCACATAATTAAAACATAAAATTTTCCTCTGTTCTTGATGTTCTTGAAGTTTTTAACATAAATTCCTAAAATTCAACGCCACGGATTCGTTATAAAGCCAAATCCGTTCATTTAAAGTTTGGTCTCTTTGTATTGACATGCACAATAATATACGAGTGTAAAATCTACGAAAATATTTATGTTTGACATACTAAAATCACGTATAAGGCCATAAGGCCAAAAACCAAACTCTGTATATTTTTGAAATGGCAAGTCATTAGATTAACGACATAAACTTATGAACTGATGATAAGGAATTATATATAATACATATTAAAACACATTAAAACGACATCTTACACATTTATGCACATAACTCTCATAATTTTAATTACAGAGACTTTACAGAAGACTTAGGAGTCATATTCATGGAAACTTTAAATGACGTAAAAAAAACTGGGTTAAAGAGATTACCCAAGCGTAGATAAAGTAATAGGAGATGAATTAAAGTATTCCTCAACAATTCTCAAGCTCCCTAAATCAATTTCTCAGACTCTCTCTCTTTTTCCTCTCTGTTATATGCCAGACTTAGCCAGATAATGAAAAGGAAGAAGGAGAATACGTATATTAATCAAGCAATTGACGCGCACTATGGTCAGTTACCCAGCATAGGTTAACTGCCCATAACTCCTATTAAGGCTCCGTTTGGTTAGTTAGAATAGATTTTAAAAATCATTTAATTTAATAAAGCTTTATCATATAGTTTAATTCTTGTCACACCCAATTCAATTATCTTATTTAAATTAATTAAATAACACATAATAATCTCTCATAAATTCACATAATCATATAATTAATTTTCTCATTAATTAATAATGTCAAATCATTAACTCTCTAATTAATAATTATATTAATTAAGTAATATGGCTTATTAAATATTACTTTTAATACGATAAGCTCATATACTTCAAATAATAAAATTCTCCATATTAATTTAATAAATATAACACATATAATTAAATTAATCTACCATAACTGCATCAATTAATTATTTAATCCAATAATTAAATCATCGAAAAATATTTATTTAATTCAATAAATATTAGAAATTAATTACAAAATTTTGTTCGTCACAGATTACATAGTTTAGATTAGAGTTACACTCCATTAGATTAGACATTAACCCTAATTCTTATTAGTTTTGGAGATTGAAGCAACTTGGAGATCATTGAAGATCAAGAGCAAGAGCAAGAGGGGAGCATCAGATTTGCTGACAATAGATTCTATTCTCTTCTCTTATCATACTTTTATCTTTTAATGTCTATTCAGTTGTGGATTCTTGGTTTTAATTCATTAATTATGAACTAACTCTTTTATTAATATTTCAATTGAACCTTTTATGTTTATGAATTAATTATTTGATTTATTTCAATTATTTATGTCAAGGTGAATTGTTTATCTTGTCTTGAGCTTATTGATTAATTATCTGATTAGTAATTACCTTGTTACTTTAGAAGGAATTGAAAGAGGAATTCTAGGGTTAGAACTGGGCATAATATCATGTGACTTAGTTATTTGCAAAGTGAATAATTAGGTTTGTGAATTGAATAGAAATATCTGTTCACCGCATGTAACACATAAGGAATTGGGATTAGAAGGAGTTTAATTCAATTGTTTTGCATAGGAATATAACAAGATTAATCTGGATTAAATAGAAGTCAATTGATCACTTGAAAAAGGACTTTTGGCATTTGAGAATTCCTGTTAACAATTCAGTAGACATAATAATTGAGATAATTGGATAATTGATTTATAGTTCATAATTGGGGATATTGAAGTCTTAATCTTTATTTATTTGAATTAATTTTAGAGTAATCTAGTTTTAATTGATTAATTTAGTTTTCTTAATTAGAAAAATCACAATTTATGGTTGTTTAAATAAAATTGATTTGGTTAAGAGTTAGTACTTGGTAATTTTTATTAAATAATTCCTCGTGGGAACGATACTTTTCTTATCACTTTATTACTTGTTGACCGTGTATACTTACACGTATATTTTGATTGTGAAATCGATCAACAAGTTTTTGGCGCCGTTGCCGGGGCGCTAGGGAGCAGTGTTTAAGTGTCGTGCCCAGCGCTAGGGCGCTGGGGAAGAGGTTGGCGCGGTTTAGACGCGTTTTTGGGCGAATTTTGACACCTTTTTTACTCCAAATTGGATTGGGTTTGTTCCTAAGCTAAAAATTGGACTTGTAACCTATAAATACATGATGGAAGACATAAAATAGAGGGAGATTACATAGATTAGATTAGAGTTACACTCTATTAGATTAGACATTAGCCCTAGTTCTTATTAGTTTTGGAGATTGAAGCAACTTGGAGATCATTAAAGAGCAAGAGCAAGAGCAAGAGGGGAGCATCAGATTTGTTGACAACAGATTCTATTCTCTTCTCTTATCATACTTTTATCTTTTAATGTCTATTCAGTTGTGGATTCTTGGTTTTAATTCATTAATTATAAACTAACTCTTTTATTAAGATTTCAATTGAACCTTTTATGTTTATGAATTAATTATTTGATTTATTTCAATTATATATGTCAAGGTGAATTGTTTATCTTGTCTTGAGCTTATTGATTAATTATCTGATTAGTAATTACCTTGTTACTCTAGAAGGAATTGAAAGAGAAATTCTAGGGTTAGAACTGAGCATGATATCTTGTGACTTAGTTATTTACAAAGTGAATAATTAGGTTTGTGAATTGAATGGAATTATCTGTTCACCGCACGTAACACATAAGGAATTGGGATTAGAAGGAGTTTAATTCAATTGTTTTGCATAGGAATATAACAAGATTAATCTGGATTAAATAGAAGTCAATTGATCACTTGGAAAAGGACTTTTGGCATTTGAGAATTCATGTTAACAATTCAGTAGACATAATAATTGAGATAATTGGATAATTGATTTATAGTTCATAATTGGGGATATTGAAGTCTTAATCTTTATTTATTTGAATTAATTTTAGAGTAATCTAGTTTTAATTGATTAATTTAGTTTTCTTAATTAGAAAAATCACAATTTATGGTTGTTTAAATAAAATTGATTTGGTTAAGAGTTAGTACTTGGTAATTTTTATTAAATAATTCCTCGTGGGAACGATACTTTTCTTATCACTTTATTACTTGTTGACCGTGTATACTTGCACGTATATTTTGATTGTGAAATCGATCAACAGAAAGTAAAAAGGCGATCGAACATGTGGTGTTGCAAATCGGAAGGGTAAAAAGTCGATCGAACAGGTGGTGTTACAAATCAGAAGGTAAAGATTCCTACTTAATTTTGTAATTTCTGTTTGATTTGAAAGAAATCTAGGGTTTGTTTTGGGTTTCAAGAACAATTAGATTTGGAGAAATGACCAAAAATTTGAGTGAGAACAGACATGAAGTTGTACTTAGCATTTCTGATATCTGGTTTGATTTATGGTTGGAGAGTGAATGGCAGGGAAATGGGTGATTTATGACGGAGTGGTTGTCCATTTTTTGATTTTTAGTACTTTTGAATTTTGATGACTAATTTTAAAGGAATTAGGTGTTTTTTCATGTTTGGTTTTGGTTAGCAATACTTATTTGATTTGTGTTAGCAAAATGATATATGCCTTCACTGAATGTGTTGCTAGCATTATTGTTTTGGATTAAGTAATACTTTCATTTGATAATGTCAATCTCTATCCGATGGTCAAATGGTTCACATGGGTTTAGTAGTGATAGGAAAATTTAGTTGCTTGGCTTATTAATGTTATTCTTCTTCTTCTTCTTCTGTCTTGTTCATTAATGAGAAGTATTGGAAAAATTAAAAAGAAAATATATGTGCCTTAAGGCAATGAATTAGTAGAACATGCTTAGTGAAACATATATTTGGCATTTTCACTCTACTTTAAGAGCATGGAGCATTGGTCATTTCCACGTTGCTAATTAGAATTCCATACACAAGTCTTTATTTGCTTTGTTAAAAAATAGTCATGAACATACATGCTCATGTCTATCAGATTCCACTAGTATTTTTATTTTTTTTTACTCTTAGTTTCTATCTTCCATATCCTATTGCAGAATCTGATGATGGTGGCAAATTAATGGTTTACAGTAGATGGGGAAGAGTTGGTGTAAAGGGTCAAGATAAGTTAAATGGCCCCTACAAATCACCAGAGAGTGCCATCCAGGAGTTTGAACAAAAATTCTATGCCAAGACTAAGAATCAGTGGTCCAACCGGAAAGAGTTTGTTTGTTACCCAAAGTGCTATGCATGGTTGGAAATGGATTACACCGAAACAGAGAGAGTGTTTGTGTGTGTATCGACCACTGGGACATACAAAAGAAATTTATATTTGTTCCATCCAAGCATGATGCTGAGGTTTCTTTTGCAGGCTAGTTGAAGCTTGCCTTTTTGTAATTTTTGTCTTTCTTAGTTTATGATAAGTAAATTCAAGCTAGTTGAAGCTTGGTTTTTTGTCTTTTTTAGTTTATGATGGGTAAATTCAAGCTAGTTGAAGCTTAGCTTTTTGTATTTTTTTTTTGTCTTTTTTAGGTGCAAATGTTGTTGCACTTCAAGTATGCACAGCCAAGATATAGTTAACTAAGATATGTGAGGAGTTGAGGCACAGCCTGTAAACGGGATCATTATTCAACAGTAATTATGTTGCTATATTCTAATTGTAATATGTTTCACTTGTCTTTCCTGTGGGTTTTATGTAACTAATTACCTTCTTTTTTTTGGCGCTTAATAATAGTAACATTCCTTGACATTGAGAGGCAGAAGTAGACTTGGGTGTATAACACACTGATTTATACTTAAAAGAGTAACATTCCTTGACATTGAGAGGAATTAAGTCCTTCCATTACAGAAGAAGTTATTGGTTCTTCAATCATCATATGGAACATAATTTGTTCATGGATTATTTAGCATCCATCAAAGACAAAATTACATGTCTTGTTGACAAAATTTACGTCCGTTGTGATATTGAAGCCTGAAAAATACATTATTACTTGAATTAGTGCCACCACCACTTTCTTGACTTTTGAATTATACAAATTCGGCATCATCAAGCTTACAGGTATAATACCAATGCCACTGCACTAAGTCCAGCAAATAGCCAATAAAAATACAAGTAATCAAGATGTCCGCGATTCTAAAAATCATTACATCAAAACAGGTCCTTAAAGAAAAGTGAATACATCACATGACACAGTGATTCCCTTGTGTAATTCATAAGAAAATAAACTACATTTACATAGTGATTCTCTTGATATGACCATCTGGACCAATCTTTTCAATCTTAGTAGTATGATCTTCTGTTGCTGTATCCATGTTCTTCATGTCTTTATCCATAGGTTTCTCTCCAGTTGTTGCATCATTTGCATAAAGATACTTTTTGGAGTTGAAAACTTTTGTGGTCTGGTATGGTTATAAAAAACTGAAAAACATACATGAGGATTCAACAGACATGTATCATCACATGAGGATATCCTAAGAGCAACTTATGAGGATTCAATATCTGCAAATTCCTCCAATCCTTCTTTATAAACTTCAAATTCCTTGGGGCTCCATCTGCAAATTAAGTTAAGTCGGAAGGTAGCCATCTTGATTCCCAGAAGACTCTGCGATACAACAAAATTCACGACTTGGTTTTACTATCTCATAAATCTAGCAACACTAACATATTTGCTAAAGCTGTTTACACATAACAGCATTAAGACATGGATAACATGCATATTTTTTTCATAAACTGGAGGAAGAATAAACCATTGTTGAACAAAATTTCCCAACAGTGAACAAAATTTAAATGCCAATCAGTGAACATTGTCTTTCCACTATAATCCCACAACTCAAACCATTGTTGAACAAAATTTCCCAATCAGTGAATTCATACTTCAGACTCAAATACCATTTTTAAATATAATATTTTTACTTTCAATAAACAAATAAAATTTCATGAATTACGAAAAAGATATAAATTATTATGGTAACTGTTACTTAACACCTAGATCAAACTGTAAGACCCCAACTTTTATAAATAAAGATGAATTTTCTATAAATATCATTTTTGAATATCATGGAGTGAAATTGATATAATGTTATAGTTGTGGGTAATATTTATAAATTTTGCAAAGTACGCAAGTTGCTATATAATATTCGATTGGTCGGGGAATATTTGTTTTAACAGGGAATATTCGTACGACGACACAATCATTGGTGGACCCCACAACAAAATTATTGTCGGATTGAGAAAACGACAAAAATACTTTATGAAAATAACGGCGGAAGTTTTACCATTAATACTGTTTAACTACTCGGTTGTAAAAGTACAGTAATACGCATGGTTGCATAGTAGCACACGGTATTGATTATTGATGCTTACGTGATAAGTCACTCAATTTTGTTTTATTGGTATTATTAATGTAATAAAACAGAAAAACTTTTTATATAAAACAGAATACTTTTATAAAGTTATTCGTTTTATTACGCTAATAGTAAATTTTTTTTATATAAAACAGAATACTTTTATAAAGTTATCTGTTTTATTAGACAATAATTAGAATATATTATATTTTATTATGCATAGTGTTTGTATAGTGCCTGCATAGTGTTTGCCTAGTAAAATTTTTTATAAAGTTATTCGTTTTATTAGATGATAAATAGAATATATTATATTTTATTTAAAAAATTTTGCTTTAAATATGGACCGTCAGATTAAAGTAAATCAATCTGGACTGTTTATGAATTAGTTACTATGCAGTCCATTCTTCTATAAATAGAAGCTCATTCCTTCATTATTTCTTACGAATTCACTGAAACTCTAGAGAGAAAAGTTATAGAGAGAAAGAAGAAAAGTATTCTGCTACTGCACTAGTCATATATCCAGTATTCTTCTTCTTAAGGTAAGGGGTATTATTTTTTTTGTATTCATGAAGAGAACTTCTGTTATTCCATTATTTATTATTCTGTTGGAATAACCTGTATACGCGGGCTACCCTATACTTGGTGAAATTTTTCTGTTATTCCATTCTTTATTATTCTGTTGGAACATCCTGTCTGTGCGTTTACGCCGGACCTGGTTCCATTATTTATTATTCTGTCGGAATATCCTGTCTGTGCGTTTACACCGGACCTGGTTCCATTATCTATTATTCTGTCGGAATATCCTGTCTGTGCGTTTACGCCGGACCTGATTCCATTATTTATTATTCTGTCAGAATATCCTGTCAGTGCGTTTACACATGACCTGGTTCCGTTATTTATTACTCTGTTGGAATAACCTGTCTGTGTGGTCCATCGCATACCTGGTGATTTGTTTTGTTATTCCATTCTTTATTATACTCAGTTGGTTAAAGTTTTGGCTTTTATACTCCATGAAATTAGTGGAATATCCTTGATATTTGCGCTTCATCCAGTATATTTTCATAGAAATATTCTTCTGAGCATTCTTGAATTTTACTGCACAAAGCAGTATCATGTTGACAATTTGGACGTTATTGGTTCTTGGATTAATTAATTTCTTAAACTTGTTTTATTGAATTTTTATATCATTGTCATTATCCTCATATTTATATTTTGTTGAAAGTCATCTATGGCATGTAGTGCATAGATGGACTTGGTATGATTATAACCAGGGATTATTCGGATCATGACCGTAATGTTATAAATGATGTGGTAAAAGTCATCATTGGCCCGTAGTGCATTGATGGACAGTTGTTGGCATGATCATGACCATTGATGAATACACGAATATCCTTGGCTGTGATGCATGGATAATTTGTGGTTATGATACTAATGAATATCCTTGGTCGTAGTGCAGGGATGATGTGGATTATTTATTAAGCTGGGTCTCAGCGATAAAAGTGATGAAAAACCTTTTAAATCATAAAAGATAGTAGATTTTATTCTCTACTTGACTCTTTTAATGGATTGCTTGTTCCGCTGCAGTTAAACTTGATGGTTGTTATATTTTATCAGTTTAACACTGTTGAAGGCTAACGATAATTTATTCTGCATTATCTTAGTCATAATATTTCTTACTGGGCTAGTTGAGCTCACCCTTTTGCTTTCATTGTTCTCTTCAGGAAATGAGAACGTAGCGGGGACTAGTCGGGGAACGGAGTGACGATTCAGAGGATAACAATAGTAGTCCTCACTATTCTATGAAATAATGTGAAAATAAATGTATTGAGGACTTATTTTGAGTTTGAGTCCAGTTTAGAAGAAAGTGTTGTATTTAAACTCACAGCTTATGTTTTGTCGTATTTTACACGACAGTTGTATAATTAAGTTTTATTTGTATTTTATACCATGTAGTTGACGACTCAAAATAGGTGATGTATACCTATTTTGGGGGCATCACACAAACCATAGTTACTCAACTGTTACTCAACACCTAGATATAAATTATTATGGTAACTGTTATTCAATAAACAACAATTCTTAGATTTCTTCAAATAATTATAAAAAGAAATATTTGTGGAACTTTGATACAAATCATGAACATTTGTGTTCTTAGCTTAGGAAGAATTACATTATTAAGAGACTGAACAGGGGAGTTGAGTTATGTATAATACTCCAAAGCTGATTACTCCCTTTTAGATAATTTCAATACTCCAAAGTTATTTGGGGTAAAAATAATTTTTTTGATATGTATAAAAATAATTTTTGAAAAGAATGTCTAGGTCCCTTGGTAACTCAAAAAGTGGCTTACCACTTGGGTAGCAAGCACAAGTGGCCATTTATGTTCTACAGAAAATCAATGAACATTATGAAAGTAAAGTTTATCCAACACTATAAGACTTTTCCATAAAAGCTAAGTACCTTAGTCCAGCTGCACCACTTCTTTTGTTGAGTTCCTTGCCAATTTCATCACTTAAATTTGAATTTCCATCCCTCTCGAACTCCCGAGAACCAAATCAACTAATCACAAATTATATTCACATTTTGGAAAAAAAATGATAGGTTTGAGTTGTAGCAAAGAAGGGGTTTAACAATGCTTGTAAGACTTTCAACACAAAACCGAATATGCGTCAGAATTTTTATGCATAAATATATAATTTGCTTTACACAAAATAAATCACAAAGGAAATCACAAGATGATTAAAAAATTACTTGGATTAGTGGATCCGGACTTCCGGCAATCCAGCCTTCCGGCGATCCAGCCTCAAACTACTCAGAATCAGAATCGGGGAGAGAGAAACGGTAGGATTTGGGGAGGGAGGATCGGGGAGAGAGAGAGGGATTCGGTGTTTATCATATCAGAATTCAGTTTCCCCCTTTTTTTTGACCCGCCTCATGTTTTAAGACCCGTGTGATTCTTTTTGCCTTGGTCCGTTTGTTAGTCCGCACGCTTGGTCTGTTTCTGAACCCCACTATATATATATATATATATATATATATATATATATATATATATATATATATATATAATTCCCAAATGGCAAGACATTACTGTTAATGACAGATATGAAGCTTCTCTATTGGGCTTAGCATTTTGGGTGTGAATCCTTTTTGTTTTTCAATGTATTCTGATGAGCACATTCGTATCATTGGCTGATCTCATTAAATAATTTCTGGGTTTCCAATGGATTTTTCTTTAAATGAATTCTGGGATTTGTCCTAATATCTCCATTAAATGATTTGGGAATGAAGCTTTGATATATATTGTATTGAATTATTTGATTTCTTTTAATGATCTAATAATTTATAGGTTAAATACCATTCTGTATTTATTTGGTTTAATGTCAAAATACACTGAAAATACGAAGTAAATTACAAATACAGTGAAATATATACAAGTCTTTCCAGTGACACTTCAATATTCAAGCGATTTTTTTTGTTGATCCGAAAAGTTTTTGAGGTCACTTTTGTTTACTTAAGTGTACTAGGAGTAAAACTGTAAAATGAGTAAACAGTTTGGGTACAAGTCATACTCACTCGACTAAAAGTTCGATTCAATCTCGACTCAAAATGTAAATGATTCAAATATGAGTAAATTTTAAAATTCAATAAATTACTCGAACCTTCTCAAATTGTAATTTTCTATTGATACTCGGATCATATTTATTTGAAAAGTTCAAAATGCTCGGGCTCGATTTGAGATCGTGTTCGACTCGACAGCTAAACGAGCATCAATCAAACCTTATTTTATACTCGATAAATTTTGTGAACCAAATCTGAGCAACTCAATACTCGACTCGGTTCAGTTCATTTACACCCTTAACTTGGATTATGCTAATGTAAAGACTTAAACAATAGGGTCACAAGTATAAAAGGAGTCATACTTCGAGGGACAAAATTTAATTCAACCCAAACCATTGTTGAACAAAATTTCCCAATCAGTGAATTCATACTTCAGACTCAAATACCATTTTTAAATATAATATTTTTATTTTCAATAAACAACTAAAATTTCATGAATTACGAAAAAGATATAAATTATTATGGTAACTGTTACTTAACACCTAGATCAAACTGTAAGACCCCAACTTTTATAAATAAAGATGAATTTTCTATAAATATCATTTTTGAATATCATGGAGTGAAATTGATATAATGTTATAGTTGTGGGTAATATTTATAAATTTTGCAAAGTACGCAAGTTGCTATATAATATTCGATTGGTCGGGGAATATTTGTTTTAACAGGGAATATTCGTACGACGACACAATCATTGGTGGACCCCACAACGAAATTATTGTCGGATTGAGAAAACGACAAAAATACTTTATGAAAATAACGGCGGAAGTTTTACCATTAATACTGTTGAACTACTCGGTTGTAAAAGTACAGTAATACGCATGGTTACATAGTAGCACACAGTATTGATTATTGATGCTTACGTGATAAGTTACTCAGTTTTGTTTTATTGGTATTATTAATGTAATAAAACAGAAAAGCTTTTTATATAAAACAGAATACTTTTATAAAGTTATTCGTTTTATTAGGCTAATAGTAAAATCTTTTTATATAAAACATAATACTTTTATAAAGTTATCTATTTTATTAGAAAATAATTAGAATATATTATATTTTATTATGCATAGTATTTGCATAGTGCCTGTATAGTATTTGCATAGTAAAATTTTTTATAAAGTTATTCGTTTTATTAGATTATAAATAGAATATATTATATTTTATTTAAAAGATTTTGCTTTAAATATGGACCGTCAGATTAAAGTAAATCAATCTGGACCGTTCATGAATTAGTTACTATGCAGTCCATTCTTCTATAAATAGAAGCTTATTCCTTCATTATTTCTTACGAACTCACTGAAACTCTAGAGAGAAAAGTTATAGAGAGAAAGAAGAAAAGTATTCCGCTACTGCACTAGTCATATATCCAGTATTCTTCTTCTTAAGGTAAGGGGTATTATTTTTTTTGTATTCATAAAGAGAACTTCTGTTATTCTATTATTTATTATTCTGTTGGAATAACCTGTATACGCGGGCTACCCTATACTTGGTGAAATTCTTCTGTTATTCCATTCTTTATTATTCTATTGGAACATCCTGTCTGTGCGTTTACGCCGGACCTGGTTCCATTATTTATTATTCTGTCGGAATATCCTGTCTGTGCGTTTACGCCGGACCTGGTTCCATTATCTATTATTCTATAATATCCTGTCTGTGCGTTTACGCCGGACCTGGTTCCATTAATTATTATTCTGTCGGAATATCCTGTCAGTGCGTTTACGCATGACGTGGTTCCGTTATTTATTATTCTGTTGGAATGACCTGTCTGTGCGGTCCATCGCATGCCTGGTGATTTCTTTTGTTATTCCATTCTTTATTATACTCAGTTGGTTAAAGTGTTGGCTTTTATACTCCATGAAATTAGTGGAATATCCTTGATATTTGCACTTCATCCAGTATATTTTTATGGAAATATTCTTCTGAGCATTCTTGAATTTTACTGCACAAAACAGTATCATGTTGACTGTAAGACCCCGAATTTTATGAAATAAAAGTATTCAATTTTTCTTATAATTACAATTCAGTAAATGGTTAAATTGATAAAAAGTTAAAGTTATTGATGAAATGTGAAAATTTTTCAAAATAAACAAGTGGTTATAAAATAATCATTGTTGTCGGGGAATATTCGTTGGTCGTGGAATATTCTTCCTGTCGGGGAATATTCGTACGACGGCGCAGCTATTTGTGGGCCCCATAACGGAAAACGGTCGGATGAAGATAACGACAAAAATTGAATTTTTATAATTAACGGCGTAGTTATTACCGTTAACACTGTTGGAATACCCGGTGGTTAAATACAGTAATACGCGCTATTTTACAGTAGCACACGGTATTGCACCAATTATTGATTCTTACGAAGGAAGGCACTACTCAATAATTGTTACAGTAGTTACTGTTCAATATTTTATTTTATTGATTCAATAATTGCTGCATTGATATTTTATATTATTGTTGTTTCAATAATTGTCACTGCATAGTATTTTCCATTATCAGATCAATAATTCAGATTATTTGAATAATATTATTAGATAATATTATTGGCAATGTCTAGAAAGTTTTGTCAAAGGAGAGGTTTGGTCATCTAATTGCGCGCCAGTAAGGAGAAATTCTTATTAGAAAAGCCCCCTCTTTCCTGGAAACGGCCTGGTTGTCATAAATGTGATTCTGTAATATTATTTGTGAATAATTAATTATTGATTCATATGATAAGGAAATATTTATTTTATGTGGATATAAATGAGGGATATATTTTTGTGGTTAAAAATGAAGGAGTTAATGTTGAGGTTTTTATCAGTATTTTTGTCGGAATGGAGGTATTAAAAATCAGGATTTTTTAGATATTTTGTGGGGGTTATACTTTTTAATCCGACCGTTGGATCGTGGTAATTTTTGGATATGTTATACATATATAAGTTGAGTGTATGTCCACAAATTTTGAACTGTTAAAAATGAACGTATGATTTGTTATGAATTTTACGAGATGACTGGTTCAGAAATTGTTAAATTTTCGGAGTTAATCATTTTGGTGGAAAATTCTAGAATTGGTGGGCCCCACTCTTGGTTGGTGAAGAAATATGCTGAGATTTTTATTCAAATGTGGTGGGTGGGAATAGTAGCAGGTAAAGCCATCAGGTTGCAGGTTAAGTCTACTTCGGCGTGCTAACAATTTCCTATAAATAGAGGGCTAAGTTAGAATTGAAAATCACACCAGAAACAAGTTTTCTCTCTTTTTCTCTCTATATTATGAAGCATATTTTGTGAGTATTTATATACTTTGAGAGTTGCTATTCAGTACAAGTTTCCTTCGGTTTTGCATTCCAGTCAGAAATACTGCACTTTTGAGGTAAGAGATAGTAAGGGATATTAAGGGATGTTATATTCTTCATAATGATGTTATTCTTTCAATATCATTATACTGAAATATTGGTATAGATTTTATTGTATAATTTTTACCTCTTTGAGTCGGGATTACTATTCACGTATATGGCACTATTCATGTATATGATATTATTTACGTATACGGTACCATGTACGAATACGGAGTACTATTCACGAGTTACTATTCATGAGTTACTATTCACGAGTTACTATTCACGATAAAATTGATTTCTTTTTCTAACCAAATTATAGTTGATTTATGAATATTACTCTAGAGATTAAAACTATATATTGAATATATTGTTTTTATTATCATATATAACATTTTTATAACCCTAATAATGATATTCTCTTTCACTTGAGTGTAAAGATGGATAGATTATTGGTATGATCATGACTAGGGTTCTCTTTGGCCAGTAGTGGAAAAGTTGAATTGTGACTGCTATGATCATGACCATTGAATTTATAATTGAATATCTTGAGCTTAAGTGTAAAGATGAATTGATTAATATGGTTATAATTATTGTTTATATAAATTTTGAAATGATTATATATTTCTTTGAGATATGAATATATTTGGCCTGTAGTGCAAATATGAACTGTTGAGAAATATCTTTGGCCTGTAGTGCAAAGATGAATTGTTGATGAATATCTTTGGCCCGTAGTGCAAAGATGACCTGTTATTGAATATCTTTGGCTAGTAGTGCAAAGATGAAATGTTGATCAATATCGTTGGCCCGTAGTGCAAAGATGAATTTATTAGCATGATTATGAACAGGAACTGTGATTTGGTATAACCATGATCTTTGATGTTTCAGGTAAAGACATGTGATGAAAATATTCTTCGTCCTGGGTGCGGAGAAAAATTTAGAATCACAATTATAATTATGAGTTATGCATATGATTGTGGAAAGGAAATGTTGAGTGATGTTACAGGGATAAAACATTTTTGGTGGATTTTTAACATGGAGAAGATAATGGACTTTATAGTCTATTTGACTCTTCTAATGGATTGCTCGTTCTGCTGTAACTATGGTTGAAATTTTTATCATCTACCATATGTTCTAAATCTTTCGTTTATTACTGATGAAGACTATTGATAATTTATTTATCTTTAGTCATGATATTCTTTACTGGGCTAGTTGTACTCACCCTTCTGTTTCACAATTCCTTTTAGGTAATAAGAGTGTAGCTGGGTCGAGCGGGGGTAACAAGGAAATAGAACGGTGGTCATCATTTAGTAGTTATATTTGGTGAAGAAAATAGGGTGAGGCGAACCCAACGTTGGAAGGTTGTTTTGTCACTATCATACAAGATGTCTAATGACATACAACCTCGTGTCATCATAAGACAAGGTTGTGCTCATCCACTTGCTGAGTATCTTTACGAGCACTACCTATATAATCTTGGTGTTTGTTTGAAGTATAATTCTCAATTAGAGACAGTGGAGATAATGATAAGTCAAGAGAAGACTCACCATTGGGAATAATATGATAGTAATCTTCTCGTTTTTCTTTGGGGTATATTGGGTCAACCAAGGATAATTCTGTGGCCATATGATATCTATCACAACCTAGAAGCATGACCTCCCATGTACCAATATTTCCTTGAGCACTTCCCAAAGATTCTAATTTCTAAAACAGTTTTTGACTATACCTTTATGTAAGGTGTCATTGTGAGGTGCTATCCACGGTTGGGACATGAGTCACATTTGGTATATATTTGTATCCAAACTCACAGCATATGTGTTGTTGTATTTTACACGACAATTGTTGTAATAAAGTTGTAGTTATTTTCTGTACCATGTATTTGGCGACTCAGAATAGGTTGGATGGAATGGACCTATTTTGGAGTCGTTGCATTGACAATTTGGACGTTATTGGTTCTTGGATTAATTAATGTTTGAACTTGTTTTATTGAATTCTTATATCATTGTCATCATCCTCATGTTTATATTTTGTTGAAAGTCATCTATGGCATGTAGTGCATAGATGGACTTGGTATGATTATAACCAGGGATTATTCGGTGTAATTGTAAGACCCCAACTTTTATAAATAAAGATGAATTTTCTATAAATATCATTTTTGAATATTATGGAGTTAATTTGATATAATGTTATAGTTGTGGGTAATATTTATAAATTTTGCAAAGTAAGCAAGTTGTTTTAAAATATTCGTTTGGTCGGGGAATATTCTTTTTGTCGGGGAATATTCGTACGACGGCACAATCATTAGTGGACCCCACAACAGAAGTATTGTCGTAGTTAAAAAACGACAAAAATTATCTTTCTATAAAATAACGGCTGAGGTGTTACCGTTAAAACTGTTGAACTACCCGGTAGTAAAAGTACAGTAATACGCGTGGTTGCATAGTAGCACACGGTATTGATTATTGATGCTTACGTGAGAAGTCACTCAGCTATACTCAATTATTGTTACAGTAATTGCTGCATCATATCTCTTAAATTATTGTCATAGTATCATCTGTATAATATGTTATATTATTAAATCAATAACTGAGACGTTGTGGTAAGTTTGGCTATTTTTATGGGGGGTCATATGTCATCATCTAAGAGTCTCTTCGTCAATAGTATTTACCTTGGTCAATAGTAATTACCATCGTCAATAGTATTTACCTTGGTCAATAGTAATTACCTTCGTCAATAGTATTTACCTTGGTCAATAGTAATTACTTTCGTCAATAGTAGTTGTCCCTTCAATATTACCAAGAGTCATTTGACCCTTCGTTAAGACCAAGAGTCATTTGACCCTTCGTTAAGACCAAGAGCCACCCTCAATTTTTCTATAAATAGAGGCCTAGGGCTTCATTATTTTTCACGAATTCATTCAAGCTATAGAGAGAGAAAGTATAGAGAGAATAAGAGAGAGAGAGAATAAAAGTATTCTGCTACTTCACTTTTCCAATATCCAGTTCTTTTAAGGTAAGGGATATTATTCTTTTGTATTCAAGAAGAGAACTTCTGTTATTCCATTTCTTTATTATTCTGTTAGAATAACCTGTATATGCGGAATACCCTATACTTGGTGACATTCTTCTATTATTCTGTCTTTGTTATTCCGTTGGAACATCCTGTCTGTGCTATACGCCGGACCTGGTTCCGTCTTTATTATTCTATCTTTATTTTCAGTTGGAACATCCTGTCTGTGCTTTACACCGGACCTGGTTCCGTCTTTATTATTATTCTGTCGGAATATCCTGTCTGTGTGTTTTACACCGGACCTAGTTCCATTATTTATTATTCTGTCGGAATATCCTGTCTGTGCGTTTACGCCGGACCTGGTTCCATTATTATTATTCTGTTAAGAATAACCTGTCTGTGCGGTCTATCGCATGCATGGTGATTTTTTTTGTTATTCCATTCTTTATTATACTCAGTTGGTTAAGTTTTGACTTCTATACTCCATGAAATTTGTGGAATATCCTTGACATTTGCGCTTCATCTAGTATCTATTCATGAAAATATTCTCCTGTTCATTCTTGAATTTTACTCCACAAAGTAGTATCATGTTGACAATTTGGACGTTGTTAATTCTTGGATAAATTAATTCTTGAACTTGTTTTATTGAATTCTTATATCATTGTCATCATCCTCATGTTTATATTCTGTTGAAAGTCATCTGTGGCCTGTAGTGCATAGATGGACTTGGTATGATTATGACCAGGGATTATTCGGTATAATCATGACCGTAATATTACAAATGATGTGGTAAAAATCCTCATTGGCCCGTAGTGCATTGATGGACAGTTGTTGGCATGATCATGACCATTAATGAATATACGAATATCCTTGGCAGTAGTGCAGGGGTGATTCGATGATGTGGATTATTTTATTAAGCTGAGTCCCAGCAATCACAGTGTTGGAAAATCTTTTAAATCATAAAAGATAGTAGAGTTTATTTTCTACTTGACTCTTTTAATGGATTGCTTGTTTCGCTACAGTTAAACTTGATGTCTATTATATTTTATCAGTTTAACATTGTTGAAGGCTAATGATAATTTATTCTGCATTATCTTAGTCATAATATTTCTTACTGGGCTAGTTGAGCTCACCCTTTCTTTCACTGTTCTCTTCAGGAAATGAGAACGTAGCTGGGGCAAGTCGGGGAACGGAGTGATGGTCCGAATGATAGTATTAGTTAGTAGTCCTCACTATTCTATGTAATGGTGTGTTAATAAATGTAATGAGGACTCCTTTTGAGTATGAATACTCTCTAGAAGATAATATTTGTATTCAAACTCACAGTTTATGTTTTATCGTATTGTACACGACAGTTGTATTAGTAAGTTGTATTTGTATTCTGTACTTTGTATCTGACGACCCAAGATGGGTGACGTATACCTAATTTTGGGGGCGTCACAGTAATCATGACCGTAATGTTACAAATGATGTGGTAAAAGTCCTCATTGGCCCGTAGTGCATTGATGGACAGTTGTTGGCATGATCATGACCATTGATGAATACACGAATATCCTTGGCTGTGATGTATGGATAATTTGTGGTTGTGATACTAATGAATATCCTTGGCCGTAGTGCACGAATGATGTGGATTATTTATTAAGCTGAGTCTCAGCGATAAAAGTGATGAAAAACATTTTAAATCATAAAAGATAGTAGATTTTATTCTCTACTTGACTCTTTTAATGGATTGCTTGTTCCACTGCAGTTAAACTTGATGGTTGTTATATTTTATCAGTTTAACACTGTTGAAGGCTAAAGATAATTTATTCTGTATTATCTTAGTCATAATATTTCTTACTGGGCTAGTTGAGCTCACCCTTTTGCTTTCATTGTTCTCTTCAGGAAATGAGAACGTAGCGGGGACTAGTCGGGGAACGGAGTGACGATTCAGAGGATAGCATTAGTAATCCTCACTATTCTATGAAATAGTGTGAAAATAAATGTATTGAGGACTTATTTTGAGTTTAAATCATGTTTAGAATAAAGTGTTGTATTTAAACTCACAGCTTATGTTTTGTCGTATTTTACACGACAGTTGTATAATTAAGTTTTATTTGTATTTTATACCATGTAGTTGACGACTTAGAATATGTGATATATACCTATTTTGGGGGCGTCACAGTTGGTATCAAAGCTTAGGGATATGATCCCTGGCTATGATGTGAGACTAGAACTAGGAGGGGAGAGACGGGAAATTCCTTCGCTAGTATGACCTACCTAAGTTTATTTGGTATTTAATTGATCGGTCAAAGTATAGGGATATTATGTTACATGTCAATTAACCTTTATTTTGTGGCAGTATCTGAAAATGACATCCGAGAATGTTGAGAATAGCAATGGAGCACATGAGACCGTTGAGGTTCCACATATCAATAATCAGGATAATGTGCATCAGGAAGGCGACAATCCTCATGCAAACAACAACACTGACCAAATGATGAATGATAAAATGTTCAGAGGCTTTATGCAATTCATACAACATCAGGCGAGAGAGGCTCCTGTCCAATATATAGAGAAACACTGAAAATCTCGGACGGTCACCGCTAAGTAGTTCAAGGAGCTGGGACCACCGGAGTTTATTGGAGAGCCAAAACCACTTAAGGCGGAAACGTGGATCAAGCAGATCACCAAGATATTTGATGTCTTGGGATGCGCCGAGGAGCAAAAGGTTCCCTTTGCCACCTTTATGTTGCGAGGAGAGGCAGATTACTAGTGTGAATCGGTAAAGCGTACTTAACCTGCCACACTTAAGATGTCTTGGGAGAAGTTCCAGGAACTATTCAATGACAAGTACTTTCCCGAAAGTATTCGTCACATGAAGGAGGTAGAATTCATCAAGTTGGAGCAGAATAATATGACTGTGTCACAGTACGAAGCTAAGTTTGTCGAGCTGTCCCGGTTTGCGTCCCACTTGGTGGATAATGAAGAGAGAATGACGCGGATATTTTTAAGAGGTTTGAAGCCGGAGATACGTCAACATCTTATTTCTCATAAATTGTGTTTGTATTCAGATGTTGTAAATAGGGCTTAGTTAGTGGAGTACGATAACGAGTCAACGCAACCAAAAGAGAGCAACCGGCAAAATGATAATACCAGTGAAAGTAGTCATCGAAGTGGTGACAACAAGCATGGAAGGAATCAGCAGGCCAGAAATGGTAACCACTTCGGTGGTAATCATAGCCAAAATAATAAGAATGGACATTTCAAGAAGAGGAGATTCAACAATGATGGAAAGATGTCAGCACCAGCACCCGTGGTTAAGGAAGGAGAACGACCACCTATCATATGCTTCAAATGCGGAGAGGAAGGACACATCAGTCCAAACTGAGCGATGCCGTCCAAAGCATGTTATAATTGTGGAAGAGAAGGTCACCTAGCCCGATTTTGTCGTTCACCGAAGACAAGTTCAGCTAGGATGGAGGCACCAAAGGACGTCCCAGAAAAGTCAAAACTGGTAGTGCAAGGGAGAGCATTTGTTGTGACCCCCCAGAAAGCAAGGAACCCGAACGAGGTTATCACGGGTAAGCTTATCATAAACTCTAGAGAAGTCTATACCTTATTTGATACCGGTTCTACCCATTCTTTTATTTCTCATATTTGCGCTCAACGATTAAATTTGACTCCGGAGAAATTAGACTTTGACTTATCTGTGGAAACTCCGTTGGGAGAAACTTTCATTACATCCACTATTTATAAGTCTTGTTTGGTTCAAATCGGTACCCTCACATTACCTGTCGATCTTATTTCATTGAAAATACTTGCATTTGATGTAATTCTAGGGATTAATTGGTTAACTACTCATCATGTAAAAATTGATTGTTTTCGTAAGGTTGTTAGCTTTCATATTCCTAATCAACCTATTATGCGAATTCAAACAACCAAACCATTAAAATCAATCACTGTCATCTCAAGCCACAAAGCTATTCGTTTATTGAAAAACGGATGTCAAGCTTTCTTAGCTCATGTCACGGATCTAAACAAAAATACTTCAGTTTTGAATGAAATTTCTGTTGTTAATGAATTTCCTGACGTATTCCCTGAAGAACTTCCTGGCCTACCCCCAGAGCGTGAAATTAAATTTTGTATCGACCTTGAACCCGGTACAAAACCCATTTCCAAAGCCCCATATCGAATGGATCCTATTGAACTTCAGGAGTTAAAGACCCAACTGCAGGAATTGTTAGACATTGGCTTTATTCGTCCTAGTACTTCTCCTTGGGGTGCTCCTATTCTATTCGTGAAGAAGAAAGATGGGAGTATGTGACTTTGTATTGATTATCGGGAGTTGAATCATGTCACCATCAAAAATAGGTACCCATTGCCACATATTGATGACCTGTTTGACCAGTTGCAAGGAGCACAATTTTTTTCAAAAATCGATCTTCGTTCTGGATATCATCAGCTGAAGGTTAGAACTGAGGATATTCCAAAGACTGCCTTCAGAACTCGGTACGGGCATTATAAATTCTTAGTCATGTCTTTTGGATTGACTAATGCTCCTGCTGCCTTCATGGATTTGATGAACCGAGTATTCAAGAAATATTTGGATCACTTTGTGGTCGTCTTTATTGATGACATCCTTATTTATTCCAAAAGCCGTGAAGATCATGAGCAACACTTGAGGCTGACACTCCAAAAGCTTCGTGAATACAAGCATTATGCCAAGTTGAAGAAATGCGAGTTCTAGCTTGAGGAAGTAGCATTCCTTGGGCACGTAGTATCAAGAAGTCATGAAATATCTGTTGACCCGACAAAGATTGAAGCAATTCAAAGATGGGAGCAACCTAAATCAGTGACCGAAGTACGTTGCTTTCTCGGTTTAGCTGGTTATTATCGGAGATTTGTGGAAGGATTTTCTCGAATTGCTACTCCATTAACTCAGCTGACTCAGGAAGATACAAAGTTCTGTTGGAGCGAAGAATGTGAGAAGATTTTTCAAGAACTCAAGAGGAGACTCATTTCAGCACCTGTTCTAACAATACCATCTGGCTCGGAGGGATTTGTCATCTACAGTGATGCTTCGGGCAAAGGGTTGGGATGTGTTCTCATGCAACATGAAAAAGTCATAGCCTATGCCTCAAGACAACTCAAAGAATATGAGAGAAATTATCCTACTCATGATCTAGAGTTGGCACCTGTTGTCTTCGCACTTAAAATTTGGAGGCATTACTTGTATGGGGAGAAAGTGGAGATCTTTACGGATCATAAAAGCCTCAAATATTTTTTCACTCAAAAGGAACTCAACATGCGACAACGATGTTGGCTGGAACTGTTGAAAGATCATATACAAGTACGAGTGCGATATTGTCAACGCAAAGACCCATTTTGTGTGACTTGCAAAGGATGGAGATAGAGTTAAAGACTCCAGGGACCCATGTGATGATGACAAATATACGAGTAGAACCGACTTTAATTGATAAAGTTAAGGCTGCTCAAGCTACAGACCTGGAGCTGATGCGTATGAGGAAGAAAGTGCAAGAATGTGCTATGTCAGAAACAAGAATCGATGAAGAAGGAATACTTCGAGTCAACTCCAGACTTTGTGTTCCTAACGACCTTGATTTAAAGTATAAAATCATGATGGAGGAACACAACACACCGTTTGCAATCCATCCTAGGAGTACCAAAATGTATCGCGATCTTCGTCATACATTTTGGTGGAGCAATATGAAGAGAGAGATAGCGTTGTTTATCTCAAGGTGTCTAACTTGTCAACGAGTCAAAGCGGAGCATCAAGTACCAAAAGGTCCATTGCAACCACTTGAAATTCCAGAATGGAAGTGGGAGCACATTACTATGGATTTCGTTACTGGTCTTTCCAAGGTTTCTCAAGGCATTGATGAAATTTGGGTCATTATTGATAGATTGACCAAGTCTGCTCATTTCTTACCAATACGAGAAACTTATACACTTGAACGTCTTACTCGTATGTACATAAACGAGATTGTAAGACTGCATGGTATGCCAGTATCCATATTTTTTGATCGAGACACAAGATTCACTTCACGATTTTGGGTTAGTTTGCAAAAAGCTATGGGCACGGATTTACGATTTAGTTCAGCATATCATCCCCAGACGGACGGACAATTAGAGAGGACTATTCAAAATCTTGAAGATTTATTAAGACTCTGTGTCCTTGACTTCAAGGGAAGTTGGGATAAGTTCTTACCATTGGTGGAGTTTTCCTATAACAACAATTATCAAGCAAGTATTGGCATGGCTCCATTCGAGACGTTGTATGGAAGAAAGTGTCGTTCTCCAGTATGCTGGGATGAGGTGGGTGAAGCAACGTTGTTGGGACCGGAGTTGGTACGTATGACTACGGAAAAGATTCAAACGATCCGGAAACGTATAAAAACCTCACAAGATCGACAAAAGAGTTATGTTGATCTTCATCGAAAGGACGTGGAATTTGATATAGGAGATCATGTGTTGTTACGATTTGCTCCGTCGAAAGGAGTTACGAGATTTGGAAAGAGAGAAAAGCTCAATCCTCGATTCATTGGCCCATTTTTAATCCTCGATCGAGTAGGAACTGTGGCCTATAGACTCGCTTTACCGTCAAGTATGTCTCGTGTTCATAATGTTTTAAACATATCCATGTTACGTAAATATGTGGAAGACCTGAACCTCATTATTGAGTTAGAACCGGACGAAATAGCGAAAGATTTAACGTATGAAGATGTTCCTGTTCAAATCTTGGATAAGAAGGAACATATTCTACGCTCCAAGGTTATACCTCAAGTCAAAGTTTTGTGGAGAAACCACGATGTTGAGGAAATGACCTGGGAGTTAGAATCTGAAATGAAGTCAAGGTATCCTTACCTCTTCGATATACCAGGTACGTACCCTAATTTCGAGGGTTAAATTTCATAAGAAGGGGAGGTTGTAAGACCCCAACTTTTATAAATAAAGATGAATTTTCTATAAATATCATTTTTGAATATCATGGAGTGAAATTGATATAATGTTATAGTTGTGGGTAATATTTATAAATTTTGCAAAGTACGCAAGTTGCTATATAATATTCGATTGGTCGGGGAATATTTGTTTTAACAGGGAATATTCGTACGACGACACAATCATTGGTGGACCCCACAATGAAATTATTGTCGGATTGAGAAAACGACAAAAATACTTTATGAAAATAACGGCGGAAGTTTTATCATTAATACTGTTTAACTACTCGGTTGTAAAAGTACAGTAATACGCATGGTTGCATAGTAGCACACGGTATTGATTATTGATGCTTACGTGATAAGTCACTCAATTTTGTTTTATTGGTATTATTAATGTAATAAAACAGAAAAACTTTTTATATAAAACAGAATACTTTTATAAAGTTATTCGTTTTATTACGCTAATAGTAAATTTTTTTTATATAAAACAGAATACTTTTATAAAGTTATCTGTTTTATTAGACAATAATTAGAATATATTATATTTTATTATGCATAGTGTTTGTATAGTGTCTGCATAGTGTTTGCCTAGTAAAATTTTTTATAAAGTTATTCGTTTTATTAGATGATAAATAGAATATATTATATTTTATTTAAAAAATTTTGCTTTAAATATGGACCGTCAGATTAAAGTAAATCAATCTGGACTGTTTATGAATTAGTTACTATGCAGTCCATTCTTCTATAAATAGAAGCTCATTCCTTCATTATTTCTTACGAATTCACTGAAACTCTAGAGAGAAAAGTTATAGAGAGAAAGAAGAAAAGTATTCTGCTACTGCACTAGTCATATATCCAGTATTCTTCTTCTTAAGGTAAGGGGTATTATTTTTTTTGTATTCATGAAGAGAACTTCTGTTATTCCATTATTTATTATTCTGTTGGAATAACCTGTATACGCGGGCTACCCTATACTTGGTAAAATTTTTCTGTTATTCCATTCTTTATTATTCTGTTGGAACATCATGTCTGTGCGTTTACGCCGGACCTGGTTCCATTATTTATTATTCTGTCGGAATATCCTGTCTGTGCGTTTACACCGGACCTGGTTCCATTATCTATTATTCTGTCGGAATATCCTGTCTGTGCGTTTACGCCGGACCTGATTCCATTATTTATTATTCTGTCAGAATATCCTGTCAGTGCGTTTACACATGACCTGGTTCCGTTATTTATTACTCTGTTGGAATAACCTGTCTGTGTGGTCCATCGCATACCTGGTGATTTGTTTTGTTATTCCATTCTTTATTATACTCAGTTGGTTAAAGTTTTGGCTTTTATACTCCATGAAATTAGTGGAATATCCTTGATATTTGCGCTTCATCCAGTATATTTTCATAGAAATATTCTTCTGAGCATTCTTGAATTTTACTGCACAAAGCAGTATCATGTTGACAATTTGGACGTTATTGGTTCTTGGATTAATTAATTTCTTGAACTTGTTTTATTGAATTTTTATATCATTGTCATTATCCTCATATTTATATTTTGTTGAAAGTCATCTATGGCATGTAGTGCATAGATGGACTTGGTATGATTATAACCA
Source organism: Panax notoginseng (assembly GCA_016801055.1). Lineage (NCBI taxonomy): Eukaryota > Viridiplantae > Streptophyta > Magnoliopsida > Apiales > Araliaceae > Panax > Panax notoginseng. The sequence continues at coordinate 204,489,230 of CM029012.1, forward strand.
GGGATTATTCGGATCATGACCGTAATGTTATAAATGATGTGGTAAAAGTCATCATTGGCCCGTAGTGCATTGATGGACAGTTGTTGGCATGATCATGACCATTGATGAATACACGAATATCCTTGGCTGTGATGCATGGATAATTTGTGGTTATGATACTAATGAATATCCTTGGTCGTAGTGCAGGGATGATGTGGATTATTTATTAAGCTGGGTCTCAGCGATAAAAGTGATGAAAAACCTTTTAAATCATAAAAGATAGTAGATTTTATTCTCTACTTGACTCTTTTAATGGATTGCTTGTTCCGCTGCAGTTAAACTTGATGGTTGTTATATTTTATCAGTTTAACACTGTTGAAGGCTAACGATAATTTATTCTGCATTATCTTAGTCATAATATTTCTTACTGGGCTAGTTGAGCTCACCCTTTTGCTTTCATTGTTCTCTTCAGGAAATGAGAACGTAGCGGGGACTAGTCGGGGAACGGAGTGACGATTCAGAGGATAACAATAGTAGTCCTCACTATTCTATGAAATAATGTGAAAATAAATGTATTGAGGACTTATTTTGAGTTTGAGTCCAGTTTAGAAGAAAGTGTTGTATTTAAACTCACAGCTTATGTTTTGTCGTATTTTACACGACAGTTGTATAATTAAGTTTTATTTGTATTTTATACCATGTAGTTGACGACTCAAAATAGGTGATGTATACCTATTTTGGGGGCATCACACAAACCATAGTTACTCAACTGTTACTCAACACCTAGATATAAATTATTATGGTAACTGTTATTCAATAAACAACAATTCTTAGATTTCTTCAAATAATTATAAAAAGAAATATTTGTGGAACTTTGATACAAATCATGAACATTTGTGTTCTTAGCTTAGGAAGAATTACATTATTAAGAGACTGAACAGGGGAGTTGAGTTATGTATAATACTCCAAAACTGATTACTCCCTTTTAGATAATTTCAATACTCCAAAGTTATTTGGGGTAAAAATAATTTTTTTGATATGTATAAAAATAATTTTTGAAAAGAATGTCTAGGTCCCTTGGTAACTCAAAAAGTGGCTTACCACTTGGGTAGCAAGCACAAGTGGCCATTTATGTTCTACAGAAAATCAATGAACATTATGAAAGTAAAGTTTATCCAACACTATAAGACTTTTCCATAAAAGCTAAGTACCTTAGTCCAGCTGCACCACTTCTTTTGTTGAGTTCCTTGCCAATTTCATCACTTAAATTTGAATTTCCATCCCTCTCGAACTCCCGAGAACCAAATCAACTAATCACAAATTATATTCACATTTTGGAAAAAAAATGATAGGTTTGAGTTGTAGCAAAGAAGGGGTTTAACAATGCTTGTAAGACTTTCAACACAAAACCGAATATGCGTCAGAATTTTTATGCATAAATATATAATTTGCTTTACACAAAATAAATCACAAAGGAAATCACAAGATGATTAAAAAATTACTTGGATTAGTGGATCCGGACTTCCGGCAATCCAGCCTTCCGGCGATCCAGCCTCAAACTACTCAGAATCAGAATCGGGGAGAGAGAAACGGTAGGATTTGGGGAGGGAGGATCGGGGAGAGAGAGAGGGATTCGGTGTTTATCATATCAGAATTCAGTTTCCCCCTTTTTTTTGACCCGCCTCATGTTTTAAGACCCGTGTGATTCTTTTTGCCTTGGTCCGTTTGTTAGTCCGCACGCTTGGTCTGTTTCTGAACCCCACTATATATATATATATATATATATATATATATATATATATATATATACAGAAATGATCAGGTAAGGGATCCCTTACTTTATTAAAATAAGGGACTTTTTTTTTTGTTTTTTTTTTGCTTTTTTTTTTTTTAAAACAACTAAAAAAAAAGTTTAATATTTTATGGAACTGAAATTTTTCCATAATACAATGTTTTGGGCGTGTTTTAAATACCTATACCAAAAAGTGGTGGTACAGTCTGCCCAGACTGTACATACATGTTTTGTTATGCGTACCCAAATCACACTCAAAACACTGTATTATGAAAAAATTTCAATTCCATAAAATATTAAACTTTTTTTTTAGTTGTTTTAAAAAAAAAAAAGCAAAAAAAAAGCAAAAAAAAAAAAAGTCCCTTATTTTAATAAAGTAAGGGATCCCTTACCTGATCCTGACCATATATATATATATATATATATATATATATATATATATATATATATATATATATATATATATATATATAATTCCCAAATGGCAAGACATTACTGTTAATGACAGATATGAAGCTTCTCTATTGGGCTTAGCATTTTGGGTGTGAATCCTTTTTGTTTTTCAATGTATTCTGATGAGCATCATTGGCTGATCTCATTAAATAATTTCTGGGTTTCCAATGGATTTTTCTTTAAATGAATTCTGGGATTTGTCCTAATATCTCCATTAAATGATTTGGGAATGAAGCTTTGATATATATTGTATTGAATTATTTGATTTCTTTTAATGATCTAATAATTTATAGGTTAAATACCATTCTGTATTTATTTGGTTTAATGTCAAAATACACTGAAAATATGAAGTAAATTACAAATACAGTGAAATATATACAAGTCTTTCCAGTGACACTTCAATATTCAAGCGATTTTTTTTGTTGATCCGAAAAGTTTTTGAGGTCACTTTTGTTTACTTAAGTGTACTAGGAGTAAAACTGTAAAATGAGTAAACAGTTTGGGTTCAAGTCATACTCACTCGACTAAAAGTTCGATTCAATCTCGACTCAAAATGTAAATGATTCAAATATGAGTAAATTTTAAAATTCAATAAATTACTCGAACCTTCTCAAATTGTAATTTTCTATTGATACTCGGATCATATTTATTTGAAAAGTTCAAAATGCTCGGGCTCGATTTGAGATCGTGTTCGACTCGACAGCTAAACGAGCATCAATCAAACCTTATTTTATACTCGATAAATTTTGTGAACCAAATCTGAGCAACTCAATACTCGACTCGGTTCAGTTCATTTACACCCTTAACTTGGATTATGCTAATGTAAAGACTTAAACAATAGGGTCACAAGTATAAAAGGAGTCATACTTCGAGGGACAAAATTTAATTCAACCCAAATTAAATACAATTTAAAAGATTTTGTAGGTTCATAATTCTCAAGCTTGACGAAAGAAGTTTATAAGTCTTCAAAAATACATACCACCAAATCAACGTAATCGTGGAGGATTTTGCATGAGGGGAAGGGAATGATATAGAGATTCACAAGATTTAGAATAAAGTTGGATATCAAAATTTCGTGACTCAAATGATAAGTCGTAATCATATTCATTAATTACATTACTACTTCAAATTATATTGATTATTAATTACATTACTACTTCAAATTGGCCATGCGTCTTTAACACGTTCAATTGGAATTTTTTAATTTGATGAAAAATCTGAAATCCCTAGAATGATTCCAACATTTAAAAATTTTATATCCCTGAGATTATATATATAACAAGTAGGAAACAATTAAGCAATTTGAGAAACAAAAGTAGGAAATTTAAATTCTGTCATGCATAACATAAATAACAAATTTTAAGAAGCATGGGCAGCATCTGATAGACGTATCTTAATTCTTTGATTTTCAGTTAATTGCTGTCATCAATCCTTTCGCCATTGCTATAAATAAGTGATCTTTAATTATAATCCGTACCAATTCATTTATCAACTTTTCTCCCCCTACATCCTGTATTTTTTTTCACTATTTCTATTTGAAATGGACCGACGATGCTTCTTCTTGTTTGTTGCTGCATGTTTACTTAACATTCACTCGGGTTAGTTGGTAGTTTTATTATTTTTACGTCCATATTTTCTTTGTAAAATTGATGCTATCAGAGCAAATATATATCCTACACTTTGACAATTATTCTAGCTAAGCGACACTAATTGTATTGTTAATTTTGACAATATCAATGTTTTTCTTCTATTCATAATTATGCTATTATTATAATATTCAGTAATACTTATTTACTAATTGTGTAATAATAGAGAGTAACAATACGTGAGCACTAACTTATTACACATTTTATTATTATTATTATTATTATTATTATTATTATTATTATTATTATTATTATTATTATTATTATTTTTATTATTATAATGCAGAGAATAATTTTTCTCTTTTCTTTCTAAATGAAGGCGTCCAAGGAATAGGAGTGAACTATGGGCTGCTGGGTGATAATCTTCCCCCACCAAATCAAGTCATTGCTCTCTTGCACTCGAGAAACATCCAAAAAATTCGAATTTTTGATCCGAATCCCGATGTCTTGAACGCTATACAAGGTTCCAACATCAGCGTTATCCTCGGAGTCCGAAATGAAGACCTTCAACAACTATCAACCAGTCCATCATTTGCAACAACATGGGTTAACAACAATGTCGTACCACATGCATCATCCGTGAAATTCACATATATAGTGGCAGGTAATGAAGTAATTCCAGGACAACTGGGAACATATGTACTTGGAGCCATGCAAAACTTAATGGCTGCATTAAAGTCTTCAAACATTTTAGTACCAGTTAGTACTGCAGTTCCATCACAAGTACTAGGATCATCATATCCTCCTTCAGCTGGATCGTTTGCGGAAACTGTGATATCAACTATCAAACCAATTGTGGATTTTTTGGTGGCACAAAAAGGTCCTCTTCTTGTTAATATGTATCCTTACTTTGCCTATATTGGTGATCCTTCACACGTGGAGCTAGATTACACACTTTTCAAGGATACAGCTCACGGTGTGACTGATGGAGCACTTCTATATACCAATATTTTCGATGCCATGGTCGATGCAACTTATTCTGCCCTTGAAAAGGCAGGCGGATCAGATGTTGAGATTGTTGTGTCGGAGACTGGATGGCCAAGTGCTGGTAATGGAGACGCGACTACTAAGGAAAATGCTCAAATATATGTGAATAATTTGATTGATCATGTTTCATCTGGAAAGGGAACACCAAAGAGGCCAGGCAAAGACTTGGAGACTTATGTGTTTGCGCTATTCAATGAGGATCTTAAGCCTGCTGGTACTGAGCAGAATTTTGGACTATATTACCCTAATATGACTGAGGTTTACCATGTTAATTTTCCAGCTGCTTAGGATCAAACTCAAATGTCCACAGTAACTAGGTAGTTGTTTTGCTTAGAAAACCTAATGCCAATTGTATAAACCATGGCATGGAAATAACTTGCAATATTTAGAAGCAACAAGTTGTATGGAATAAATTAAGCTCACTGGATTTATCAAAATGATCGTATTTTTTATTTTTCTCTTCCTTTTTTTCCAATGTTGCCTTGTATGTTATTGATTATCTAAGAAATGGTCGAGTTTTAAAAGAGAAACTAGAGCTGGAATAGAATTTGGATAAATTAGAAGCAAATTTAGGAATTCTTCAAATTGTTTTGGCTATCAAAAACACTCACCAATGGTTTGAATAATGAATAGACAATTTGATCTTTTGAAATTTTCTGGTGTCTCACACCTTGAGGCTTATGATGGTTTTCATAAGAACGGATTGTTGGAAAGAAACTTATTTCTCTTTAGGGAGATTACAGTACTTATCCAGGCTTAAATGTTAAAGTTTCCTCTCAACATCTATCTTTATTTAGACTTCCGGTAGGTGCTTCTAAGACTAAGATAGGATTACGTGTATTATTATCTACAAACTTGTAATGAAGAGCATAGGAAAAGAGAGATCATTTGGTATGTAGGGAGTAGGTGTGTCGCCCTAGGTAGGAAGGGCAGAAGGTGTTTATATATATATATATATATATATATATATATATATATATATATATATATATATATATATATATATTGGTTATTAATTGTTAAGCTAAGAACCTAATTATTTTCTTTATTTAATTTAAATTTCATCTTTTAATTTATAATATACTAAAAGATCCAATGATTTTTTTAGAATAAAATTAATTATATATTTAGTCAAAATTATACTAATGTTTATTTATTTTTATTTTATATTTAGGATTTGTTCAGCTAATATTTTTGTATTTCACAATATCTAGGTAAGGGGCTTTTCGAACTATTTAGTGTTTTTAATTATCGTTTATTTTTATGTATACGTTAGTAAATTTTTGGATGCCTAAATGCAAGGTTTTAAAAGTTATATTTTATTTAAGGCTTCCATTTAAATTAAAATGTTATATTCGTTTATTCTAAACTTCAAATCAAATATTTATTTTTGAATTAGGAAATTAGATTATATGATTTTGTATTGTGAAAAAGTATCATTTATAATATCGATAATATTGAGAAAATATTTTGAAATCCTCAGTCTGACTATGTATAGAACCCGTTTTTGATTACGATTAATTTTGAATCTAATATAGGACCTACTAAGGCGCACACCTTTAGATGACTTTCGGGGAGCGTGCATTTTTATAGATACCTTAGTAGGGAGCGTATCATTGACTTTATCGAACTTTTGGATCGTGTTACAAGGCTATTGTTACCTTAGTCGTTAATGTGACGAATGAATTGTTTGAGTTGTAATTCTGATGACAGAATACTTGTAAGGAGGGAATGATGTAACAATTCAAAATTTTTATATGTAATTTAAAATATTTATTAAATTAAATAAATATTTTAGTTCATGTGTTTATTGTTAAATAAATATTTGATTACTTTGATTATTTATTAGTTAAATAAATAATTCATGAGTTAACATGTGGGGAATTAACTTGATTAACCGTAATATATTAATTAAGTTGATATTCGATAATTTTGTATTTTGAAGTGAATTAAATTAAATGAGTGTTGAATTAATTATTATGTTACATAGTGGTATTATTCTACTTTAATTTAATAACTAAATTAGAGTGTTGATAATAATTAAATGAATTCTTATAATGTTGTTTTAATTTAATTTAGTAATTAAAAGTGATGTACTAATTTATTAAATAAAATTATAATGAAATTTATAATTTTGTAGAAATTTGATTATGTGTCATTTTGATTTATTAAGTTGATATGACTTTATTTAATTGAATTGGAGTATTAGAAATTAATTAAATAAAGTGTGACAATAAACTATATAGTAAGTGGGTTATTGAAATAAAATAAAAGGAGTTTTAACTTAATTTTACCAAACAAGACTTAAGGTTTTTAAGTCTTTATTTTGATTATGTTTTTGAGAAACAAACCTTAGTGGCTTTTGAATTTAAAAAAAAATTAACTGTGACAACCCAAATTTTCGGTTAATATTAAAATAACAAATAAATAAATAAAATTTTTATTAGATAATATGTTGTATGATATTATATTGCATAAGTGGGTATGAACTATACAATATGTGATGTTTATGCTTAATAAATATATTGGTATTATATATTTATTATATGTAAATAAATTGTAGGGAAAATTTATTAAAGGAAATGAGATGGGTATAATTAAAATAATCTATAATATTAAATTATTTTAATGTGGTAAATTGGTGGCATTAAATATATACTTAATGTATAACCACCCTTTTATTGAAAAAATCATGTATTACATTATTGGATGTAATGTATGTATGTTTTAATGTAATAAGTATAGTATTTTATTTATTATAGTTAAATTGTTTAAAATAATTTATAGAAGGGAAAAGAAAGTAATTAGTATACAAGAATTATTGTATACTTTAAATAAATGATATTAAAATAAATTCTAGAGTTGAATTATTTTAATAAAGAAAAGATATTATTTTAATTATAATATCTTATTTACTGAATAAATTTCTATTTATAAGGTAAATATATTAATTTATACTTACTATATGTAAATAAATTGATATAAACAATTTATATGGTTAGAATAAATTTATTATTTATTTTTTATATGTGATGTGAGTACATGTGCATTACAAAGAATATTCGTAAGGGGATAAATATAAATATATATTTATTATGTAGGGAAATAAAATTGTTGGGAACAATTTTGCATAATGAGGCAAAAAGAGGCGAGTTAAGCATATAATATTTGTATATACTTTACCCAAGAGTATTAGAATAAATTCTTATATAAAATTAATTTAATAAAGAAAAGATATTATATTTATCGTAATATCTTAAGAGAGTAAATAAATTCTTAATTGGATTTATGATAATGAGGTAAGGATATTATATTATAATATCTTGGGTATGTAAATAGTTGTATTTACATAAGAAATTATGTGTAGCATATTTATTTTACAATTATAAAATAAATATGTAATTTGAGTATGTTATGTTATATTATATTTTATATAATTTATATATCAAAGATGGGTTAGGTAAATTATATGATTCCAAGAGGGTAAAATAAATTAAAGAAATTTATGTAGTAACTTATTTGATTAAATTAAGTTACTAAGATTGGGTAATTAAATAACTTAATAAAGTATGAAAGTGAATCATGAAAGTTAAGGGAGAATTGTGCGAGTTAAGAAAACTTTAGGGTTAAAAACCTAATATTTGAAACTTAAGAAAATATCTTAAGGAATATGCTAAAGAATAAAGAATATTCTGAGAATATGCTAAGAATATGTCAGGGGTTGATTTTCAAGCTTTTGAAGACGAGGAGAGAAGACTAGAGAAGACTTAAGTTGGGTGACCAACTTATAAGAAATTGAAATTAACTTTTATATAAGCAAAATTAAAATTTACATATATTCAGTTTTAGCCAAATTGGCTAAGTTTAGAGAGAAAACAAAATGTGGCAATATATAGAAAGTAAAACATCCATTAAGCAGGAGTTGTAACAAAAATAAGGAAATGGCAGTACAAAAGCAAAGCTTAAGAAGGTTATACCCGGCTCCATTTCATATCATTTCTTTATCCTTGCGAAACCATTAAACTTATGAGAGCCCTATTTGTTTCAAGCCATTTTCGTATCATCACATTTCGTTTCTCCTCAAGCTAACTTCCATCCGACCTAAACAATTTCATAATTCCTTAATGCACTTTGTTTCGGCTAAAGAAGAATTGGAGGCTTCAAGGAACTGAAATTGCAGCTAGAGTAAAGTCTAGAATTGACATTGAAGCTATAATCAAGCACTATTAAATTGAAAAATTTGCAGGGAACAAGTGGTAAGTGAAGGTTTTATAGAGTTTATAAACATTGGTTAGTGTATATGTTGTATATCATGAATTGTAAGCTATGAGTTGAATTAAATTGATTGGGTTAACTAGTATGATGGTATTAGGAGTTATGGTTCAATGATTTATCAAATGAAATAGAGGTATTATATGTTGCAATGCTAGGAATTGATATATTAAAATCAAAGGAGTTTATAAATTAACAAGTTAATAAACTAACTTCTGTGTTAGTAAGTTCACATATGTTTTTCAACATGAACTGATTGTCGTGGACTGGTATTAGAGCTAAGGAGCATAGGATTGGTTGTGCAGAGTAATAAAGATGGAATACATGGCTGAATCTTAGACCAACACTTTTGAAATCTGTTTTCAAAAATGATGCACATAGTATGTTTGATAATATGCTTCTTAGAGGCTGTCAAGCATAAAAAGGGGGAATTAGCCAAGTTTGTGAATAAGGAAACCTTTAGATATGTTACATGAACTAACTCAAATGGTTTGGGCAAGTCCAGGAGGGTTTGGAAATGAATTTGTTAGAATTGAAACAAATTGGAATTGGCTAAAAACTGTTACAACTGAGCAATTTTAAATCCTTGTAAAAGCAGTTTAAAGTGTTCATTTTGGCAGGTATATATTTTTATAAAGTAGTATCTAGTACCAAGTATAACATATTAAAATTTGGTAGCTATCCGATGTGCGAGCCGGAGATAATAAAATCGCAAAGGGGTTGTGATTGTCATGAAGACTGCAAGGCAGCCCAGTGGCTGTTGTGTGCAGGCGCGCACACGATACTATGTCGTGCTGCTGCTGTTGACTTGGGTAGTTGTAGTGCACTGAGTTAGGAAGCCATAAGCTTTGGAATGACCTTATTCCGACCTCGGATGAGGGAGTTATGGTGATTGGAAGGAAATGTGTAGAATTTGTCAAACTGAAAGTCAGCAGCGGGACGTGCTATTCGGGATACTATTTTGATCAGTTAATATTTCTAGAAAATTCTGGGCTTTTGGTATGTTATAGTACACTGAATAAGCTTTCTATAGACTCCAGAACGGACTAATTCCGACTTCGGAGCAAAGAGTTACGACCGTTCAAAGTAGTTGTGTCAAAATTGTCTAACCAACTCGGGGCAGTCACCTTGAACGAATTTCCTGGAATTCTGTGTTTTGAATTTGGAAATGGTCAAAGAATAAAAGTTGTAGTCCCGGAAGTTATCTTCGCGTGGGCTCACGAATCGCTCAAAAATATTTTAAAACGAAAAAGTTATGACTGTTTTAGCGAGAGAGGGTAACGCCGAAATGAAAGTGAAAAACTGTTATGAACATACACTTTTGGCGCTCTATTTGGGCTGCCTAATGAACCCGAAATGGGGGTTCCATATTTTTAAAAAATATTCTCATATGATACGAAAAACATACTTAAATTAGGGAATTTTCTGATAAGCGAGAAAGGCGTGAGAAAATTACAAAGTGGCTCATTCGTTATGCAAGGCAGCAGCCAGCGCTGTGACAGCTGCGCACGCACACCGCACCGTGCTGCTGGTGCAGTCGCTTGGCGGGCTTTTTGAGCGTTGTTTTGATCAATGTTCGTAGCTTGTTTTCGCGTTTAGAAAATTTTTAAATGTACTACGTCATAAGGTCTATAACATATTTGAAATTCACCACGATTCGATTAATGGTTTAAGAATTAAAAATAGGCGTACATGCATGTCAGAACTACAATTTGGGCGATGCTGAATGTAGTCATGATGGGCTATTTTGACATTCGTTGTTCCAAAGTGTGTTTGGGCTAAATTTAAAACAATATTATATCTAATAAAGTTTTAAGAGAAGAGATTTGACTGTATGTGATATTTTACGTCATGAAACTTCCTTTCGGACATAAAGAATGCAATAAAAATATTATATAAATATGAATTTGCATATTTAAGCGAATATGTTAGTCGGAATTGACATGAAAAATGGTTTTATAACGAAACGAAAAATATGGAACCATTAAAAAGTTGTAATAATCATAAAAGTGATGCAATGAAGATTTGCGGGGATCAAAATGGAGTTTTTGAGCCAAGATTTATTTAAACTTAATATATAAATATATAGTGAAAATGTGAATATTTGCAAAACGAAAAATGCAGTAAGTGTGTTAGCGGGATAGAATGTTTATAAATGAGACAATGGTCCGAGTTGACTCATGAATGGGCAAAATAATAATATAAAAATTATTTATACTAAAAGAATAATATAGTAAATTGAATTTTACTATAAAAGCTATTAATTAGCTGTTTAAGTCCTGAATTAATGAGTAAAGACATAAGATATTTCTAAAGTGGAATATAAATGATTGAAGTTTCAAAGTGTAAAATATTTACATACTAAAATGTGAGGGACCTTTATATGGTGTAAAAAGGTTAAAACGAATTAAGTTTCTAAATAAACTAATATTCGTTTTGAGTAAGAATAAATAATATTAGTTTGTATAAAACTAATAATTATTATTGATGAATATACATGCATGTTTTCTAACTTATTCAATTATCTAATATGTGTGTACACGTAAATATAATTCTGTAGGAATTGTGGAGAAACTCTAGGTTAACTTTTGTGGTAATCTCCAATCAAGGTAAGTTTTTCAGTTCTATTATGTTTGTGGATTAAATGTGATTATGTGGTGAGTTACATACCATGCTTTATGAATTGTTAAAGTCAAAATATGACTAAGTTAATTGGGTTATGAAACTCAATTTATATGTGATATGTGATAGCACATGTTGTATGATGTAACTCGATAAATTAAAAATGTATAATGCATGAATGTATGTTTTGTAAGGAATTATTATTGCATGTAGGATATGCATAGTAAAGAATATATGTTGCATGCAGATATGCATAGTAAAGGAAATATAGTGCATATGGAATTGTGTCCTATGTGAAACATGATAGACTGTTAAATTTGCTGGGTTGTCGAGCTCAATCTTGCAAATACAAACTTTTTGCAGGTTAATGATGTTAAACAATATTACTTGCTATACGGATGATGAAGATTGAACGATGTGCAAAATCTATGAGTGATAGTTTTGTCAAATGTAATTGACAGTTATATATATTTTAAAATGTGGAATGAATAAAGAATGTTTATTCTGAAATGAGTATAGATATGATTCTAAAATAAATGAATCATCGATAGAAAAGATATGAAGTATTGAAACTTAAGCTTTTAATACGTGTACATGGATTATACAAATCATATAATAAATATGATTCTAGTATAAAGAAAAATTGTAAAGGTTGCGATTCAGGGAATGAATGAATAGAAAAAAAAATATTTATTCCATTTTTATAGCTATTTTAACATTAAATAATGTTTTAAAGCTAGAACAAGATAATATTAACGCACAAGATCGGGAAGGAAAATAGTCCCGATTTTGGGGGCGTTACAATAACTGATATGTTATTAATTAGGGTTATTATTATATTAATTGTCAGTTTTTTTTTACGTAGTGATATATCAGTTATATTTTACGTATAGTTTAGAAAGAGGGAAGAAGAAAATAGAGTTGAGGAAGAAGAAAGAAGAAAGAAGAAAGAAAGAAAAAAGAGCGAGCTCTAGAGAGTTTGAGAGAGCAAGGATTTCTCTGTGAATTTGAGCAACTAAAGAAGAATGCTTATCCTCTAACAAAGTTATACAAACAATCAAGTGTATAAATTCTTATCTTTTCTTCATATTCATGTGTTTTCATTCTCTGTAATTTGAATTCTATGATAATTATTGAAAATATGGCTTACATATGTTATTTGTGAACATAAATTATTTTTATTTGATTTGTATATGATTTAGAGTAGGTTAATCCATGAAAACATGATATGTGTGAAGAAATCATGTTTACAGTGATATGTATATATGATATGACTTATTTTAGAATAAAATTGATACTCAATTCATGTTTTTTAAGTGTAAATTGATTGTTGATTGTATAAATACCTGAAGAAACGAAAACAATGGGTTTTAAATAAACTGTTTTGGTTGAAAAATGATTTCACAGTGATTAGTTTCGCTAAGAGTATTTAAAAGTGAAGAAATAGTAAAAATAATAAAATATGAAAATTATTATTAGTAATTAATGAGTTATGTGATAATTGAAAATTGGTGTTAATAAATTAGAAGTGTGGATTAACCATGTGGTTAAACTTAAGACTGAGAGTTGTAAATGAAATAGATATTCAGTTATGTACCGTGATCATGTGGTAACTAATTATGTCATGATAACATGTGTATAGGATATTGAGAATCAAGTTATACTGTTTAGCTTACACGCAAGGCAAGTTTTCGAACCCTACTCGTATTTAAACAAGTTCTCTAACCCTAATCTCTATTTGAGCATATCCTACCTTGTTTATAATTATGCAAATTTGTTATTCTGTCTTTTTTATAAATTACATAAGTTCTTGAATTCTATTGAGCAAAGTTCTTAATTTTGTTTCCTTATTAGAAAATGTAACATTATCTTACCATTTTTGTTCAAGCAATGTTTATTATATCTTTTTAATGCTTTGAACTTTATTCTTAAAACATGACTTTGATGCATTACACTATTCATTTATGGTTCATAACTACTCTGTAATATGTCGTTGTTGAACCCTTGCATTGTCATTAAACTTTTGATTTAACTAATCCTTAATTGATGTACGTTAAACTCTAAATTACTCTTGAAACTTATCCAAACAAAACTTCCTTTGGTGCAGACTCGTATGTTAACACTGAGTTGAATAACCCTATTATAGAGGATTATTTACGCGAAAGCGTTTAGATGTTTGTGCACAATACATGGTGCGAAGGGTTAATCACCCGAAGTACGGGAAAGAAGATTCATATAGTCTAATGACTGTTAAGAGTTTAAGTTGAAAAACTTATCACCTAGGACATAGTTTATGGTCTTGTGACCCTCAGATGAATTCTAACTTCAGTTTTTGATTATCATTAATAGAGAATGTTATTCAATTCAATTGAGTTTATTCATTGCCAGTTATTATGTTCTTTCAAGTGAGCATTTGTTTTGCTCACTCTTAGATATATATATAACCATTGCTGCTAGAGTTGAGAAGGTTGACGAGCCAACCACTAGTAAAGAGAATGGCAAGAAGAACAAGTGTTGAAGACTTGTTAATTTGTTGAGACTTTTGTTTTCAGGCTTAGTTTTAAAATTTCTGATGTAATTAATTATTTTTCCACATTTGAAGAATGTTTTGAGGTTAGACAACCTGGGATTTATTGGTTTAAGTTATGTAACCCTTTAATATGCAACCCTTTAATGTGGGAAGATTTATTACTTATTTTTTATTTAATTTGGGTAGCTAGAAATGAATGTTTGGACAGTGAATACGAAATGTTATGGGAATGAAGTACCCGGATTTGGGGGTGTCACAATTAAGGCTGCGGATTAAAAGATATATGATATACATTGAAATTATTTTTGAATGTGAATTCGTTTTGTTATTAATTGATTTCGTTTTGAAAGCATGTCTACTATTTTTAACAAACAAAAGAATTTTGAAAATGTGTTTTGCAAATTGTACTTAATTCGGCTAGATATGGAGGATTGTCACTTGATGGGCTGCATTGGTCACCCCCCATACAGATTTTTATATGTCCCATCGTTGAAAGTTGAGCACTTATTTGATACGCTTGGAACCTAACTATTTTCTTTATTTAATTTAAATTTCAGCTTTTAAGTTATAATATACAAAAAGAACCCATGATTTTTTTAAAATAAAATTAATTATGTATTGAGTCAAAATTAACTATAAATATGTTTAAGCTTTGAATTAAAATATGTGTTTGAGCTAGGATAAAGTATCCTAATGTTCATATATTCTAACTTTATATTTAGGATTTGTTCAACTAATATTTTTGTATTTCGCAATATCGAGGTAAGTGACTTTCTGAACTATTTAGTGTTTTTAAATTATCGTTTGTTTTTATATATACGTTAGTAATTTTTCGGATGCCTAAATGCAAGGTTTCAAAAGTTATGTTTTATTTAAGGCTTCCATTTAAATTAAAATGTTATATTCGTTTATTCAAAACTTCGGATCAAATATTTATTTTTGAATTAGGAAATTAGATTATATGATTTTGGATTGTGAAAAAGTATTATTTAGAATATCGATAATATTGAGAAAATATTTTGAAATCCTCAGTTTGACTATATATAAAACCTTTTTTTGATTATGTTTAATTTCAGAGCTAATATAGGACCTACTAAGGCGCACACCTTTAGATGCCCTTCGGGGAGCGTGTATTTTTATAGATACCTTAGTAGGATGCGTATCATTGACTTTTTCGAACTTTTGGGCCGTGTTACAAGGCTATTGTAACCTTAGTCGTTAAGGCTGTGGATTAAAAGTTATATGATGTACATTGAAAATATTTTTGAATGTGAATTCGTTTTGTTATTAATTGATTTCGTTTTGAAAGCATGTCTACTATTTTTAACGAACAAAAGAATTTTGAAATAATATTTTGTAAATTGTACTTGATTCGGCTAGATAGAGAGGATTGTCACTTGTTGGGCTTCATCGCTCATCCCCTTACAGATTTTTACAAATTCCATCATTGAAAGTTGTACGCTTATTTGATAAAATAATGTTATTATCGCATAAAAAAGGGTCACATAATGCTCACATATACACACATGCATAATGCGGGCCCCACATGTCAGGCGGGCGCCCACAATATGCATGTGTGTGTATGTGAGCATTATATGACCTTTTTTTATGTGATAGTAGCATTGTTGTATTTGATGCGCTTAGAATAACTAGAGTTTAGTTTTAGATATTATTTATTTTTGTTGTTGGATTTTGATAAACTCTTTTTTCGAGTAGTTAAGTCTCCGTTATTCGAATGTGGTATTTATTAGTATTTCAGTTGAATTAGATTAAAAGATATTTATTGGTTTTAGGCTAAGATTATTGTTGAGTTGTTTTGTTTGGGCTGCACGTTATTGATATCGTTGCCTTGCGGACCTTTGGGCTTGCGGCGTGTAGCATTTCGGCCCTGTAACGGGTTCGGGGTGTTCAATAGCCAAGATAATTTTACCCATCATCAGATGTGATTTTGAACAAGCCCAATATGAGTGATAAAGTGAAAATTAGAATGAAGAAAGAAAAAAAGAAGAAAAATAGATCGCAATCGGGAAACTCGATCGGAACATCCATAGTTTCATATCAAAAGCTTCCAAGCCACCATCACTGATTAGGTCACACCACCGTCCCACACCGATTCACAACATTAATCTGCTTTACAAATTGTGTTCAGATCTTGGTAAGGGTCAAACTTCACTTTTAGCCTTTAAAAAACTTGCTTCCTCCATTTCTTTGCTTTAATTTTTCAGATCTACAAGACTATTGTAGATCCCAACTCCTCCATTTCTTTCCTTTAATTTTTCAGATCTACAAGACTATTGTAGATCCCAACTCCTCCATTTCTTTGCTTTAATTTTTCAGATCTACAAGACTATTGTAGATCCCAACTCCTCCATTTCTTTCCTTTAATTTTTCAGATCTGCAAGAATCGATGGAATATATGAATATATATTTCTTTGCTTTATTTCTTTGCATATATATAAACTTGGTAATGTGCAAGAAGTAATATATATATATATATATATATATATATATATATATATATATATATATATATATATATATATATATATATATATATATCCGTAGTATAATTCCCAAATGGCAAGAGATTACTGTTAATTAATGACAGAAATGAAGCTTCTTTATTGGGCTTAGCATTTTGGGTGTGAATCCTTTTTGTTTCTCAATGTATTCTAATGAGCACAATCGTATCATTGGCTGATCTCATTAAATAATTTCTGGGTTTCCAATGGATTTTTCTTTAAATGAATTCTGGGTTTTGTCCTCATATCTAATAATTTATGTGTTAAATACCATTATGTATTTATTTGGTTTAATGTCAAAATACATTGAAAATACGAAGTAAATTACAAATATAGTAAAATATATACAAGTCTTTCCAGTGACACTTCAACATTCAGGCGATTTTTTTTGTCGGAAAAGTTTTTGAGGTCTCTTTTGTTTACTTAAGTGTACTTGGAGTAAAGCTGTAAAATGAGCAAACCGTTTGGGTTCGATTCATACTCGCTCGACTAAAAGTTCGATTCG
Source organism: Panax notoginseng (assembly GCA_016801055.1). Lineage (NCBI taxonomy): Eukaryota > Viridiplantae > Streptophyta > Magnoliopsida > Apiales > Araliaceae > Panax > Panax notoginseng. The sequence continues at coordinate 204,506,538 of CM029012.1, forward strand.
ATCTCGACTCAAAATATAAATGATCCAAATATGAGCAAATTTTAAAGTTCAATAAATTACTTGAACTTTCTCAAATTGTAATTTTCTATTGATACTCGGATCATATTTATTTGAAAAGTTCAAAATGCTCGGGCTCGATTCGAGATCGTGTTCGACTCGGTAGCTGAACGAGCATCAATCAAACCTTATTTTATACTCGATAAATTTTGTAAATCAAATCTGAGCAACTCAATACTCGACTCGGTTCAGTTCATTTACACCCTTAACAATTGGATTATGCTAATGTAAAGATTTAAACAATAGGGTCACAAGTATAAAAGGAGTCATACTTCGAGGGACAAAATTTAATTTAACCCAAATTAAATACAATTTAAAAGATTTTGTAGGTTCATAATTCTCAAGCTTGACGAAAGAAGTTTATAAGTCTTCAAAAATACATACCACCAAATCAACATAATCGTGGAGGATTTTGCATGAGGGGAAGGGAATGATATAGAGATTCACAAGATTTAGAATAAAGTTCGATATCAAAATTTCGTGACTCAAATGATAAGTCGTAATCATATTCATTAATTACATTACTACTTCAAATTATATTGATTATTAATTACATTACTACTTCAAATTGACCATGCGTCTTTAACACGTTCAATTGGAATTTTTTAATTTGATGAAAAATCTGAAATCCCTAGAATGATTCCAACATTTAAAAATTTTATATCCCTGAGATTATATATATAACAAGTAGGAAACAATTAAGCAATTTGAGAAACAAAAGTAGGAAATTTAAATTCTGTCATGCATAACATAAATAACAGATTTGAAGAAGCATGGGCAGTATCTGATAGCCGTATCTTAATTCTTTGATTTTCAGTTAATTGCTGTAATCTATCCTTTCGCCATTGCTATAATTAATTATAATCCGTACCAATTCATTTTATCAACTTTTCTCCCCCTACAGCCTGTATTTTTTTTCACTATTTCTATTTGAAATGGACCGACGATGCTTCTTCTTGTTTGTTGCTGCATGTTTACGTTAATTGGTAGTTTTATTATTTTTACGTCCATATTTTCTTTGTAAAATTGATGCTATCAGACCAAATATATATCCTACACTTTGACAATTATTCTAGCTAAGCGACACTAATTGTATTGTTAATTTTGACGATATCAATGTTTTTCTTCTATTCATAATTATGCTATTATTATAATATTCAGTAATACTTATTTACTAATTGTGTAATAATAGAGAGTAACAATACGTGAGTACTAACTTAGTACACATTTTATTATTATTATTATTATTATTATTATTATAATGCAGAGAATAATTTTTCTCTTTTCTTTCTAAATGAAGGCGTCCAAGGAATAGGAGTGAACTATGGGCTGCTGGGTGATAATCTTCCCCCACCAAATCAAGTCATTGCTCTCTTGCACTCGAGAAACATCCAAAAAATTCTAATTTTTCATCCGAATCCCGATGTCTTGAACGCTATACAAGGTTCCAACATCAGCGTTATCCTCGGAGTCCGAAATGAAGACCTTCAACAACTATCAACCAGTCCATCATTTGCAACAACATGGGTTAACAACAATGTCGTACCACATGCGTCATCCGTGAAATTCACATATATAGTGGCAGGTAATGAAGTAATTCCAGGACCACTGGGAACATATGTACTTGGAGCCATGCAAAACTTAATGGTTGCATTAAAGTCTGCAAACATTTTAGTACCAGTTAGTACTGCAGTTTCATCACAAGTACTAGGATCATCATATCCTCCTTCAGCTGGATCGTTTGCGGAAACTGTGATATCAACTATCAAACCAATTGTGGATTTTTTGGTGGCACAAAAAGGTCCTCTTCTTTTTAATATGTATCCTTACTTTGCCTATATTGGTGATCCTTCACACGTGGAGCTAGATTACACACTTTTCAAGGATATTGCTCACGGTGTGACTGATGGAGCACTTCTATATACCAATATTTTCGATGCCATGGTCGATGCAACTTATTCTGCCCTTGAAAAGGCAGGCGGATCAGATGTTGAGATTGTTGTATCGGAGACTGGATGGCCAAGTGCTGGTAATGGAGACGCGACTACTAAGGAAAATGCTCAAATATATGTGAATAATTTGATTGATCATGTTTCATCTGGGAAGGGAACACCAAAGAGGCCAGGCAAAGACTTGGAGACTTATGTGTTTGCTGGTACTGAGCAGAATTTTGGGCTATATTACCCTAATATGACTGAGGTTTACCATGTTAATTTTCCAGCTGCTTAGGATCAAACTCAAATGTCCACAGTAACTAGGTAGTTGTTTTGCTTAGAAAACCTAATGCCAATTGTATAAACCATGGCATGGAAATAACTTGCAATATTTAGAAGCAACAAGTTGTATGGAATAAATTAAGCTCACTGGATTTATCAAAATGATCGTATTTTTTATTTTTCTCTTCCTTTTTTTCCAATGTTGCCTTGTATGTTGCTGATTATCTATGGAATGGTCGAGTTTTAAAAGAGAAACTAGAGCTGGAATAGAATTTGGATAAATTAGAAGCAAATTTAGGAATTCTTCAAATTGTTTTGGCTATCAAAAACACTCACCAGTGGTTTGAATAATGAATAGACAATTTGATCTTTTGAAATTTTCTGGTATCTCACACCTTGAGGCTTATGATGGTTTTCATAAGAACGGATTGTTGGAAAGAAACTTATTTCTCTTTAGGGACATTACAGTACTTATTCAGGCTTAAATGTTAAAGTTTCCTCTCAACATCTATCTTTATTTAGACTTCCGGTAGGTGCTTGTAAGACTAGAATAGGATTACTTGTATTGTTATCTACAGACTTGTAATGAAGAGCATAGGAAAAGAGAGATTATTTGGTATGTAGGGAGTAGGTGTGTCGCCCTAGGTAGGAAGGGCAGAAGGTGTGTGTGTGTGTGTGTGTGTGTGTATATATATATATATATATATATATATATATATATATATATATTGGTTATTAATTGTTAAGCTAAGAGCCTAATTATTTTCTTTATTTAATTTAAATTTTAGCTTTTAATTTATAATATACAGAAAGATCCAATGATTTTTTTTAGAATAAAATTAATTATATATTTAGTCAAAATTAACTATAAATTTGTTTAAGATTTGAATTAAAATATGTGTTTGAGCTAGGATAAATTATCCTAATGTTCATTTATTTTTATTTTATATTTAGGATTTGTTCAGCTAATATTTTTGTATTTCACAATATCTAGGTAAGGGACTTTCCGAACTATTTAGTGTTTTTAATTATCGTTTATTTTTATGTATACGTTAGTAATTTTTCGGATGCCTAAATGCAAGGTTTCAAAAGTTATGTTTTATTTAAGGCTTCCATTTAAATTAAAATGTTATATTCGTTTATTCAAAACTTCAAATCAAGTATTTATTTTTGAATTAGGAAATTAGATTATCATTTTGAATTGCGAAAAAGTATCATTTAGAATATCGATAATATTGAGAAAATATTTTGAAATCCTCAGCCTGACTATGTATAGAACCCATTTTTGATTACGATTAATTTTGGAGCTAATATATATAGGACCTACTAAGGCGCACACTTTTAGATGTCTTTCGGGGAGCGTGCATTTTTATAGATACCTTAGTAGGGTGCGTATCATTGACTTTATCAAACTTTAGGATCGTGTTACAAGGCTATTGTAACCTTAGTCGTTAATGTGACGAATAAATTATTTGAGTTGTGTTTCTGATGTCAGAATTTCTTGTAAGGTGGGAAGGATGTAACGATCCGAAATTTTTATATGTAATTTAAAATATTTATTGAAATAAATAAATATTTTAGTTCATGTGTTTATTGTTAAATAAATATTTGATTGCTTTGATTATTTATTAGTTAAATAAATAATTCATGAGTTAACATGCGGGAAATTAACTTGATTAACTATAATATATTAATTAAGTTGATATTCGATAATTTTGAAGTGAATTAAATTAAATGAGTGTTGAATTAATTATTATGTTACATAGTGGTAATATTCTACTTTAATTTAATAATTAAATTATAGTGTTGATAATGATTAAATGAATTCTTATAATGTTGTTTTAATTTAATTTAGTAATTAAAAGTGATGTACTAATTTATTAAATAAAATTATAATGAAATTTATAATTTTGTAGAAATTTGATTATGTGTCATTTTGATTTAGTAAGTTGATATGACTTTATTTAATTGAATTGGAGTATTAGAAATTAATTAAATAAAGTTTGACAATAAACTATATAGTAAGTGGGTTATTGAAAAAAATAAAAGGAGTTTTAATTTAATTTTACCAAACAAGACTTAAGGCTTTTAAGTCTTTATTTTGATTATGTTTTTGCCAAACAAGCCTTAGTGGCTTTTGAATTTTAAAAAAAAATAGCTGATATGTTATTAAGTAGGGTTATTATTATATTAATTGTCAGTTTTTTTTTACGTAGTGATATATTAGTTATATTTTACGTATAGTTTAGAGAGAGGGAAGAAGAAAACAGAGTAAAGGAAGAAGAAAAAAGAAAGAAGAAAGAAAGAAAAAAGAGAGAGCTCTAGAGAGTTTGAGAAAGAAAGGATTTCTCTGTGAATTTGAGCAACTAAAGAAGAATGCTTATCCTCTAACAAAGTTATACAAACAATCAAATGTATAAATTCTTATCTTTTCTTCATATTCATCAGTTTTCATTCTCTGTAATTTGAATTCTATGATAATTGTTAAAAATATGGCTTACATATGTTAATTTCTGAACATAAATTGTTTTTATTTGATTTGTATATGATTTAGAATAGTGATATGTATATATGATATGACTTATTTTAGAATAAAATTGATACTCAATCCATGTTTTTAAGTGCAAATTGATTGTTGATTGTGTAAATTCATGAAGAAACAAAAACAATGGCTTTAAATAAACTGTTTTGGTTGAAAAATGATTTCATAGTGATTAGTTTCGCTAAGAGTATTTAAAAGTGAAGAAATAGTAAAAATAATAAAATTTAGAGGTTTTAATTTGTTGTTTATGTTGTCTATATAGTTAGAAACATGTTAGAAACCTTAGTTGTTGTTTTCTGTAAAGTTTACACAGTTTGGGTAAGTTAAAATTGTTGTTAGAAAGAAGTTTTTAGGCCTATTTGGCTTTGTTCTGTGCTCTTCGCGAACTGAAACGGCCTGAAACTGTGTCGAGGCACTGCAGCGCCGACCCAGAGCATAGTTTCAGCGCTACAGCGCCCGTTCAAAGCTTATGTTGAACGCAGCAGTGCCAGTTAGCAGTTTGGCCCAGAAATTTGAATTTTAATACATAATTCTATAATTGTTAATCTAGTGTGATCTTTATGACCATAAAATGTGATTAATCATGTTGTGGTGTTGTTATAATACAAAATATGAAAATTATTATTAGAAATTATTGAGTTATGTGATAATTGAACATTGGTGTTAATAAATTAGAAGTGTGGATTAACCATGTGGTTAAACCTAAGACTAAGAGTTGTAAATGAAATAGATATTCAGTTATGTACCGTGATCATGTGGTAACTAATTATGTTATGATAACATGTGTATAGGATATTAAGAATCAAGTTATACTGTTTAGCTTACACGCAAGGCAAGTTTTCGAACCCTACTCATATTTAAACAAGTTCTCTAACCCTAATCTCTATTTGAGCATATCCTACCTTGTTTATAATTATGCAAGTTTGTTATTCTATCTTGTTTATAAATTACGCAAGTTCTTGAATTCTATTGAGCAAAGTTCTTAATTTTGTTTCCTTATTGGAAAATGTAACCTTGGCTTACCATTTTTGTTCAAGCAAGGTTTATTATATCTTTTCAATGCTTTGAACTTTATTCTTAAAACATGACTTTGATGCATTACGCTATTCATTTATGGTTCATAACAACTCTGTAATATGTCGTTGTTGAACCTTTGCATTGTCATTAAACTTTTGATTCAACTAATCCTTAGTTGATGTACGTTGAACTCTAAATTACACTTGAAATTATCCAAACCAAACTTCTTTTGGTGCAGACTCGTATGTTAAAACTGAGATGAACAACCCTATTATAGAGGATTATTTACGCGAAAGCGTTTAGATGTTTGTGCACAATACATGGTACGAAGGGTTGATCACCCTAAGTACAAGAAAGAAGATTAATATAGTCTAATGACTGTTAAGGGTTTAAGTTGAAAAACTTATCACCTAGGACATAGTTCATGGTCTTGTGACCCTCAGATGAATTCTAACTTCAGTTTTTGATTATCATTAATAGAGAATGTTATTCAATTCAATTAAGTTTATTCATTGTCAGTTATTATGTTCTTTCAAGTGAGTGTTTGTTTTGCTCACTCTTACATATATATAACCATTGTAGCTAGAGTTGAGAAGGTTAACGAGCCAACCACTAGTAAAGGGAATGGCAAGAAGAACAAGTGTGAAAGACTTGTTAGATTGTTGAGACTTATGTTTTCAGGCTTAGTTTTTAATTATGTGATGTAATTAATTATTTTTTCACATTTGAATAATGTTTTGAGGTTAGACAACCTAGGATTTTTAGGTTTAAGTTATGTAACCCTTTAATGAGAAGATTTACTGCTTATTTTTTATTTAATTTGGGTAGCTAGAAATGAATATTTGGACAGTGAACACGAAATCATGTGGGAATGAAGTACTCGAATTTGGGAGTGTCACAGTTAAGGCTGCGGATTAAAAGATATATGATATACATTGAAATTATTTTTGAATGTGAATTCATTTTGTTATTAATTGATTTCGTTTTGAAAGCATGTCTAATATTTTTAACGAACAAAAGAATTTCGAAAATGTGTTTTGCAAATTGTACTTAATTCGACTAGATAGGGAGGATTGTCACTTGATGGGCTTCATCGCTCACTCGCGTACAAATTTTTACAGGTCCCATCGTTGAAAGTTGAGCACTTATTTGATACGCTTGGAACTTAACTATTTTCTTTATTTAATTTAAATTTCAGCTTTTAAGTTATAATATACAAAAAGAACCCATGATTTTTTAAAAATAAAATTAATTATGTATTGAGTCAAAATTAACTATAAATGTGTTTAAGCTTTGAATTAAAATATATGTTTGAGCTAGGATAAAGTATCCTAATGTTCATATATTCTAACTTTATATTTAGGATTTGTTCAGCTAATATTTTTGTATTTCGCAATATCGAGGTAAGTGACTCTTTGAACTATTTAGTGTTTTTAAATTATCGTTTGTTTTTATATATACGTTAGTAATTTTTCGGATGCCTAAATGCAAGGTTTCAAAAGTTATGTTTTATTTAAGGCTTCCATTTAAATTAAAATGTTATATTCGTTTATTCAAAACTTCGGATCAAATATTTATTTTTGAATTAAGAAATTAGATTATATGATTTTAAATTGTGAAAAAGTATTATTTAGAATATTGATAATATTGCGAAAATATTTTGAAATCCTCAGTTTGACTATATATAGAACCCGTTTTTGATTACGTTTAATTTCAGAGCTAATATAGGACCTACTAAGGAGCACACCTTTAGATGCCCTTCGGCGAGCGTGTATTTTTATAGATACCTTAGTATGGTGCGTATCATTGACTTTATCGAACTTTTGGGCCATGTTACAAGGATATTGTAACCTTAGTCGTTAAGGCTGTGGATTAAAAGATATATGATATGCATTGAAAATATTTTTGAATGTGAATTCGTTTTGTTATTAATTGATTTCTTTTTGAAAGCATGTCTACTATTTTTAACGAACAAAAGAATTTCGAAATAGTATTTTGCAAATTGTACTTGATTCGGCTAGCTAGGGAGGATTGTCACTTGTTGGGTTTCATCGCTCACCCCCTTACATATTTTTAAGGGTCCCATCGTTGAAAGTTGTACACTTATTTGATAAAATAATGCTACTAACACATAAAAAAGGGTCACATAATTCTCACATACACCCACATGCATAATGCAGGCCCCACATGTTAGGCGGGGGTCCACAATATGCATGTGTGTGTATGTGAGCATTATGTGACCTTTTTTATGTGATAGTAGCATTGTTGTATTTGATACGCTTAGAATAACTGGAGTTTAGTTTTAGATATTATTATTTTTGCTGTTGAATTTTGATAAACTCTTTTTTTGAGTAGTTGCGTCTCCGTTATTTGAATGTGGTATTTATTAGTATTTCATTTGAATTATATTAAAAGATATTTATTGGTTTTAAGCTAAGATTATTGTTGAGTTGTTTTGTTTGGGCTGCATGTTATTGATATCGTTGCCTTGCGGGCCTTTGGACTTGCGGCGTGTAGCACTTCGGCCTTATAACGGGTTCGGGGTGTTCAATAGCCAAGATCATTCTACCCATCATCAGATGTGATTTTGAACAAACCCAATACGAGTGATAAAGATAAAATTAGAAGGAAGAAAGAAAAAAAGAAGAATAACATATCGCAATTGCCGAAATTTGATCGGAACATCCATAGTTTCATATCAAAAGCTTCCAAGCCACCATCACTGATTAGGTCACACCACCGTCCCACTCCGATTCACAACATTAATCTGCTTTACCAATTGGGTCCAGATCTTGGCAAGGGTCAAACTCCTCTTTCAGCCTTAAATTTTGCTAACATAGGAGTTTAAAAAATAAACTTGCTTCCTCCATTTCTTTGCTTTAATTTTTCAGATCTGCAAGAATCGATGGAATATATATTTCTTTGCTTTATTTCTTTACACATATATAAATTTGGAAATGTGCAAGAAGTAATATATATATATATATATATATATATATATATATATATATATATATATATATATATATATATATCCATAGTATAATTCCTATGGGCCCATGTGCAAAATTAGGGTTCACATGACCTAATTAAATGTGCAAGTTAGGGTTCGCATAACCTAATGAAATGAAGATGGAAAAGTCAGAAATAAATGTGCTAGACCGAGGAAGCCTCCACGTGTCCCGAGGCGGAAGACTCGTGGAGGCGGCTCATTTTGGGAATTGATTGAGGGATTGGATTGGTGGCTAGAAGGATAGGGCAATATGGGCATTACTCTAATGACTAAAGGGTATTTCTGAAATTTTCCTGAAGGCATGTGCCTTGCACATGACTACTTTCCAGAATACCCTATAAATACCCCTTTCATTCCATTTGGAAAGGGACTTCTCTTCGGACTCAAGACTTGGACTCTTGGAAGATCAAAGGGACCCTTTTGGTGACTTAAAGGCTTGGAGATTCCACCCAAAAGCACTAAAGGGGTTTGGACACTCTCTCAACACTCAGGAAGACTCTTGGAATCCCAATAACCCTAATAAGGTTTCCGGATTCTAGGAGTAGAAGGACTCAAGAAGAAGGCTCTTGGAATCCCAATAACCCTAATAAGGTTTCCAGATTCTAGGGGTTCTGCCACGCGTCATTGGAGTAATCGCCCACCTGTCGTTCTCCCCTCTTCAATCAATCAATCAATTTCGTGCTCTTCGTGGATTTCTCTCCTCCTCAGCCAACACGAAACCCTAGACAAGCAAGGCGCGATTTCCTTGCCCACATTCTTTTGGCGACTCTGCTGGGGAGGTGTAGAATTCGTGAAGGGTATGCCCACAACTCGAAGTGGGAGAACAACAGGAAGAGCTTCACCAACAAACAGCATTGCCTCACCGGGTCCAGTTCCAAGGCAACCAAGTTAAGCTTTCCAAGGCGTGAATCTAAATCTCAATCAACCCATCCTTGAAGACGCATCAGAAGGGAGTTCAACATCACCACACATGGCTAATCACCAACAAACTAACGCAGGAAGGCAAGGCGAGGATGCAGGTGGAGACCAGACGAATGTTGTGCAACTGGAGATGCTCAAGGCGTTGAAGGAAGCACGAGAAGAACAAGGGATGATGATGGCTATGATGCTGGAGATGCAGAGAAAGTAAGAGGAAATGGGAAATTTTTGCCAGCAGTTGATGCAGATTCCCGTTTTCAAGGCTATGTTCCCAGACAATTCACAAGGAGAACCGACAGGAGTAGAGGACAACAATAACGATAGTAACAATAAGGAGAATCAGACAGCACCTCCATTGATGGAGAATCAGTCCGTCCCAATCATCCACTTGGAACCTCAAAACAGTGGTGACGCGCCACAACCCAGATTGGAAGTCAGCCAGCCTAAGACAAACATCATTCCAACTGTTATCCCCGTATTTTCACAAGTGCAGATGCCAACCATCCCAAACCTCGTTCAACGAACTGACCCACAAGCACAACCGATACAGAATTTACATGATGTTAGTGTACATCGGCCAATTTCTGTACCACAGAGAGTTCATGCCACGAGCCAGTACGTGACGAAGGATGATATGATCGATGTGATCAATCAACTTCGCAGGCAGACATCCCGACCCTCGGAGTTAGACTTTACTCCACCTTACCCGGCACACATTCGGAGGCAACCTTACCCGACAGGGTATACTGAGCATCCCCCACAATTTCTAAAATACAACGGAGAGAAAGGAAATGCCAGGGAACATATTGCCAGGTTTGTAGAGTCGATGTCTCCATGGCTAGGATATGATGAAGTGAACAACCACAACTTGTTGATGCGGGAATTCAACAAGACTTTAACGGATAGTGCCTTCAGTTGGTACTATAATTTGGAGAAGGGGTCAGTCCATGATTGGGATGACCTAAAATTACAATTTTTTAAGAAGTTTTTCTATGTGCAGAAACAGGTAACCATTGTAGAGCTCATGCGGTTTAAGCAGAAGCCGAATGAGGAGCTGTCAGATTACGTTGACAGGTTCAGGGCCCAAGCACAGAAGTGTGTAGAACCAATTGAAGAAAAGAACTTGGTTTGCATATGCAACAATGGTGCTTTAGACGCCTTCAAGCCCCACCTCATTACCAAGGCGTGCGATTCATTTGCGACCCTCTCATCTTTTGCACAAGACTTGGGGGGAATTATGACATTTCTCACCAGCCATACGATGGATACATGGAAGAGCAAGAGGACAGCAACTGTGGCTCTGGTGGATTCTCAGTCAAAACCACAGGGGGGCAAGAGGGAGAAGAATGAGAAATTTGAACGAAGCAGAGAAAAGCATAGGGACAAGTATACCACAATGCCAGTTCCGGAGGCTATCACATGCAGCGAGAAGGCGTTCAGGAGCCTGTACGAACAATGGGTCGAGCACGGAATGGTGAAACCTCCAAGGCCTCGGTTGGTTGTAACCGAAGAAATGAAAAGAAGACCAGACTTCTGTGTATACCATCAATACGCAGGGCATTCCACTATGGATTGTTACAGTCTGCGGAGGATATACCATGAGAAAATGGCGGCCGGGGAGATTGAACTAGGAGAAACGTGTAACACCATCACCCATAGTGCAGTCCCAGAAGTCAAGAACTCAAATACTGGCTCTACATAACATTAGAAAAAAAAAACTCTGAACTACAGATGAGTTAAAAAAAAATCCACCCAAGGTGGTCCACCAAAAATGGTGGTTTAAGTCCTCAGGAGTATCCCTTGCCAAGTAATTGGATGACCAATGGAGGAGGCACAAGAATTGACGAATAATAAAATATAAAAAAAAAACACCCAAAGATGGTGGTCCACTCTAAAATGGTGGTCAAGTCCTCGTAGACTGCACTTGCCAAGAAATTGGACGATCCAAGTGACGAGGCACCCGATTTCAAAGTCCTCGTAGACTGCACTTGCCAAAATATTGGACGACCCAAGTGACGAGGCACCCATTTTCAAGTCCTCGTAGACTGCACTTGCCAAGAAATTGGACGACCCAAGTGACGAGGCACCCGAGTGTTACACTTTATCATCAAAAGTTAATGAGGCACCCTAGTATAAGCCCTCAACCCCGAAAATAGTTACACTTTATCTCTAAAAGTGGTGAACGTTATGCTTTCACCGACAAAAGCAAGATTTATTATATGAAACATTATGCTTTTCGTTAAAAGCAATTTTATTATCAATAAATTGACAAACTTTCACTTATACTTGAACGGATTTTTTTAAATTTCTTAAAAAAAATATATATATAGATTCAAGTGTTAGTTTGTATGAAATAAATGTACATGATTTTCCACGAAAGTTCATGATCTAAAGGTCATGACCTTTCGAATTGAAGATAGAGGAATACATAAAGCTTGGTCTTCGAGGCTATCAGCAAGTCTTCGAGGCCATCAGCAGGTCTTCGAGGCCCTCAGCAGGTCTTCGAGGCTATCAGTAGATCTTCAACGCTATTATCAGGTCTTCGATGCTATCAGGCCTTCGAAGCTATCAGCAGATCTTCAACACTATCAGCAGGACTTCGAGGCTATCAGGCCTTCGAAGCTATCATGCCTACAAGGCTTTCAGGACTTCACGAAATGTTGGGTTCTCAATGACTTCTTGATTCCAAAAGAAAGAGAAATTTCAAGAGATGGTAAGAAAGATTAGATCGAAGATTTTCAAAATATCCCAGGAGAGCTCCTCTAAGGCTCGCCCTTCTAGGGTTTGCTCCCTAGAGGTTCCCTCTCCTAGGACTTTCATTTTCGAGGATTGCAAAATATCAAGCCCCGCGAAGTGTTCAGACACTGGAATCAAGACTTCAACACATACAATATTTTGCGCGATCATCTCACCAAAGGCGTGACTCACGTGCAGGGGGCAAATACTTATCGAAAGAGGGCATAAACATCCTCCAGAGTAAAGGTGCATTCACCCCAAGCAGTGTGAATATGTAGATAGAAGAACACCATGGTCCTATTGGATACGAATGTTCCTACATAGCTGGATGCAAAGCTATCCACATAATCAGCATTCCTAAGTAGCTAGTTGATCCAATGTTGCTATTCTTGAAGGTGGTTAGATGAATCAGACAAGAAGTCATCCCAACTTCCACAAGCCTATAGAAACAAGCCTTCCTTCTATGGTGGAGGAAAAGTTGTACGGGCATAAGTTTGGACTTGCTTCCAAAAGACGACGAAAAGACCAAAGGAGGGGAACCCTTTCCCAATCATTGAGAAACGGGGCCTCCTTGGTTGTTCTCAAGTCTGCATAATGTTAAACAGGGAGGGCCTGCGACATAAGTTTAGACTTGCTTCCAAAAGACGACGAAAAGACTAAAGGAGGGGAACCCTTTCCCAATCATTGAGAAACGGGGCCTCCTTGGTTATTCCCAAGTCTGCAGAATGTTCAACAGGGAGGGCCTGCAAGAAAAAAAAGGAGAGTTCAGCATAAGGGATCTAAAGAAGCAAGGAAGGGACGTCAAATAAAGTGCTTGAGCTCGAAATGCTCACCATGCCAAGGAGGAATATTCGAGAGTAAAGTTTCAAAACACCTGAAAAGAAGATGAAACAATGTCAGAAAGAGTTAGGGTTCACCCCCTAGGGTTCGGCTCCCTAGGGTTCGCCCCCTAGGGGCTTGGCCATCTGGAGTGGATTCGCTGCAAGCAAGCATATCAGTTTTCTTTCTCCTTTAGTGTTGGCGTCGAAAAAATGGCTAAGATTTGGCCCCTAGGATTCGGCGCCCTCCTAGGGTTCGGCCACCACCTAGGGGGCCTTCCCTTCAAAAAAAAATAAAAAATTAAGGTTCAGCCCTAGGGTTCGGCGCCCAATAGGGTTCGGCTCCTATAGGGTTCGGCCACCACCTAGGGGCTGTTCCTTCTTCAAAAAAAAAAAAAATCAGGTTCGGCCCTAGGATTCGGCGCCCTATAGGGTTCGGCTCCTATAGGGTTCGGCCACCACCTAGGGGCTGCTCCTTCTTCAAAAAAAAATCAGTTTCGGCCCTAGGATTCGGCGCCCTATAGGGTTCGGCTCCTATAGGGTTCGGCCACCACCTAGGGGCTGCTCCTTCAACAAAAAAAAATGAAAAAAAAAGGTTCGGCCCTAGGATTCGGCGCCCTATAGGGTTCCGCCACCACCTAGGGGCCACTCCTTCAAAAAAAAAAATTAAGGTTCGGCCCCCTAAGCCTCGGCGCCCTATAGGGTTCCGCCTCCACCTAGGGGGGCTGTCTCCTTCAAAAAAAATGAAAAAAGAAGAACAGAGGCTAAGGTTTGGCCCTATTGGGCTCGAACACATATATATTATTCCCTCATACTTTTGAGATCCTGTTGCTCTATCGAATCAATTACTTGGGATGAATGACTGATCCTTCACCGTGAGAATTATAGCTTCGGAAGACAGAAGAGGCTACAATGACCTGGTGTTAGATACCGCAGAGATGTTCTTGATGGTGAGACGTGGCTCCAATTGTGAGGAAAATACGTATGCTCAATTCGTGGCTCCTAGCTAGTGATTATGAGACAATCTCAATTGAAGTTTAAAAATCTCAATTATTGGGAATATGCACGCAAGTAGCACCTACCTAATCAGAAGCAAGACATGCGGCGAGGGATTATGAATAGAGACTTCTTACTTCTCCAAAATAAAGAAATAAAGATAAGTAAAAAGTTTATATTTTTCGAAAAGAATAAGATTAAAGCTTGATTTTATTCAAAAGAGAAGGGCTGATTTTCGAAAATGGCTCATATATATATATATCAAATAAATAAAGATTTGGGTTTAAAATAAAGAAAGATTGGATTTTATTTCCAAAATCCAAAATATTTGATTTCATTTTCAAAATAAGGAAAGATTTGATTTTATTTCCAAAATCCAAAATATTTGATTTCATTTTCAAAATAAAGAAAGATTTGATTTCCAAAATAAAATCCAGTCTTTGATTTTATTTTTATTTCCAAAATAAAACTAAGATTTAATTTTATTTGGTTTGATAAAAAAGAAAGATTTTGTATACCCAAAATAATAAAAATTTCTTTTATTTATTGAATGTTATTTGATTATTTTTCTTGTTTTCAATTTCCAGGAAAAATAAATAAATAAACAAATCCAAGGGTTTGGCTCACGAGTAGTTTCCCTTTTACTAGGATCATGGTCTTCAAGACCCGTGAAGTGAAGTTACGCAGAATCGTCTAAAAGCTGAAAGTGTTCTTGCGCGATCATCTATTTGGAAATGCGACTCTCACGCAGGGGGCAAATGTGGGCCCATGTGCAAAATTAGGGTTCACATGACCTAATTAAATGTGCAAGTTAGGGTTCGCATAACCTAATGGAATGAAGATGGAAAAGTCAGAAATAAATGTGCTAGACCGGGAGAAGCCTCCACGTGTCCCGAGGCGGAAGACTCGTGGAGGCGGCTCATTTTGGGAATTGATTGAGGGATTGGATTGGTGGCTAGAAGGACAGGGAAATATGGGCATTACTCTAAGGACTAAAGGGTATTTCTGAAATTTCCCTGAAGGCATGTGCCTTGCACATGACTACTTTCCAGAATACCCTATAAATACCCCTTCCATTCCATTTGGAAAGGGACTTCTCTTCGGACTCAAGACTTGGACTCTTGGAAGATCAAAGGGACCCTTTTGGTGACTTAAAGGCTTGGAGATTCCACCCAAAAGCACTAAAGGGGTTTGGACACTCTCTCAACACTCAGGAAGACTCTTGGAATCCCAATAACCCTAATAAGGTTTCCGGATTCTAGGAGTAGAAGGACTCAAGAAGAAGGCTCTTGGAATCCCAATAACCCTAATAAGGTTTCCGGATTCTAGGGGTTCTGCCACGCGTCATTGGAGTAATCGCCCACCTGTCGTTCTCCCCTCTTCAATCAATCAATCAATTCCGTGCTCTTCGTGGATTTCTCTCCTCCTCAGCCAACACGAAACCCTAGACAAGCAAGGCGCGATTTCCTTGCCCACAATTCCCAAATGGCAAGACATTACTGTAAATGATAGAGATGAAGCTTCTCTATTGGGCTTAGCATTTTGGGTGTGAATCCTTTTTGTTTCTCAATGTATTCTAATGATCACATTTGTATCATTGGCTGATCTCATTAAATAACTTCTGGGTTTCCAATGGATTTTTCTTTAAATGAATTCTGGGTTTTGTCCTCATATCTCCATTAAATGATTTAAGAATGAAGCTTTGATATATATTGTATTGAATTATTTGATTTCTTTTAATGATCTAATAATTTATGGGTTAAATACCATTATGTATTTATTTGGTTTCAATGTCAAAATATACTGAAAATACGAAGTAAATTACAAATATAGTGAAATATATACAAGTCTTTCCAATGACACTTCAGCATTCAGGCGATTTTTTTTGTCGGAAAAGTTTTTGAGGTCACTTTTGTTTGCTTAAGTGTACTGGGAGTAAAGTTGTAAAATGAGCAAATAGTTTGGGTTCGAATCGTACTCGCTCGACTAAAAATTTGATTCGATCTCGACTCAAAATATAAATGTTTAAAATATGAGCAAATTTTTAAGTTCAATAAATTACTCGAACCTTCTCAAATTGTAATTTTCTATTGATATTCAGATCATATTTATTTGAAAAGTTCAAAATGCTCGGACTCGATTCGAGATCGTGTTCGACTCGGCAGCTAAACGAGCATCAATCAAACCTTATTTTATACTCGATAAATTTTGTAAACCAAATCTGAGCTACTCGACTCGGTTCAGTTCATTTACACCCTTAACTTGGATTATGCTAATGTAAAGATTTAAACAATACGGTCACAAGTATAAAAGGAGTCATACTTCGAGGGACAACATTTAATTTAACCCAATTTAAATACAATTTAAAAGATTTTGTAGGTTCATAATTCTCAAGCTTGACCAAAGAAGTTTATAAGTCTTCAAAAATATATACCACCAAATCAACATAATCGTGAAGGATTTTGCATGAGGGGAAGGGAATTATATAGAGATTCACAAGATTTAGAATAAAGTTGGATATCAAAATTTCGTGACTCAAATGATAAGTCGTAATCATATTCATTAATTACATTACTACTTCAAATTATATTGATTATTAATTACATTACTACTTCAAATTGGCCATGCGTCTTTAACACGTTCAATTGGAATTTTTTAATTTGATGAAAAATCTGAAATCCCTAGAATGATTCCAACATTTAAAAATTTTATATCCCTGAGATTATATATATAACAAGTAGGAAACAATTAAGCAATTTGAGAAACAAAAGTAGGAAATTTAAATTCTGTCATGCATAACATAAATAACAAATTTTAAGAAGCATGGGCAGCATCTGATAGCCGTATCTTAATTCTTTGATTTTCAGTTAATTGCTGTAATCAATCCTTTCGCCATTGCTATAAATAAGTGATCTTTAATTATAATCCGTACCAATTCATTTTATCAACTTTTCTCCCCCTACAGCCTGTATTTTTTTTCAGTATTTCTATTTGAAATGGACCGACGATGCTTCTTCTTGTTTGTTGCTGCATGTTTACTTAACATTCACTCGGGTTAGTTGGTAGTGTTATTATTTTTACGTCCATATTTTCTTTGTAAAATTGATGTTGTCAGAGCAAATATATATCCTACACTTTGACAATTATTCTAGCAAAGCGACACTAATTGTATTGTTAATTTTGACAATATCAATGTTTTTCTTCTATTCATAATTATGCTATTATTATAATATTCAGTAATACTTATTTACTAATTGTGTAATAATAGAGAGTAACAATACGTGAGTACTAACTTAGTACACATTTTATTATTATTATTATTATTATTATTATTATTATTATTATTATTATTATTTTTATTTTTATTTTTATTTTTATTATTATAATGCAGAGAATAATTTTTCTCTTTTCTTTCTAAATGAAGGCATCCAAGGAATAGGAGTGAACTATGGGCTGCTGGGTGATAATCTTCCCCCACCAAATCAAGTCCAAACATCCAAAAAATTCGAATTTTTGATCCGAATCCCGATGTCTTGAACGCTATACAAGGTTCCAACATCAGCGTTATCCTCGGAGTCCGAAATGAAGACCTTCAACAACTATCAACCAGTCCATCATTTACAACAACATGGGTTAACAACAATGTCGTACCACATGCATCATCCGCGAAATTCACATATATAGTGGCAGGTAATGAAGTAATTCCAGGACCACTGGGAACATATGTACTTGGAGCCATGCAAAACTTAATGGTTGCATTAAAGTCTGCAAACATTTTAGTACCAGTTAGTACTGCAGTTCCATTACAAGTACTAGGATCATCATATCCTCCTTCAGCTGGATCGTTTGCGGAAACTGTGATATCAACTATCAAACCAATTGTGGATTTTTTGGTGGCACAAAAAGGTCCTCTTCTTGTTAATATGTATCCTTACTTTGCCTATATTGGTGATCCTTCACACGTGGAGCTAGATTACACACTTTTCAAGGATACTGCTCACGGTGTGACTGATGGAGCACTTCTATATACCAATATTTTCGATGCCATGGTCGATGCAACTTATTCTGCCCTTGAAAAGGCAGGCGGATCAAATGTTGAGATTGTTGTATCGGAGACTGGATGGCCAAGTGCTGGTAATGGCGACGCGACTACTAAGGAAAATGCTCAAATATATGTGAATAATTTGATTGATCATGTTTCATCTGGGAAGGGAACACCAAAGAGGCCAGGCAAAGACTTGGAGACTTATGTGTTTGCGCTATTCAATGAGGATCTTAAGCCTGCTGGTACTGAGCAGAATTTTGGGCTATATTACCCTAATATGACTGAGGTTTACCATGTTAATTTTCCAGCTGCTTAGGATCAAACTCAAATGTCCACGGTAACTAGGTAGTTGTTTTGCTTAGAAAACCTAAAGCCAATTGTATAAACCATGGCATGGAAATAACTTGCAATATTTAGAAGCAACAAGTTGTATGGAATAAATTAAGCTCACTGGATTTATCAAAATGATCGTATTTTTTATTTTTCTCTTCCTTTTTTTCCAATGTTGCCTTGTTTGTTGCTGATTATCTATGGAATGGTCGAGTTTTAAAAGAGAAACTAGAGCTGGAATAGAATTTGGATAAATTAGAAGCAAATTTAGGAATTCTTCAAATTGTTTTGGCTATCAAAAACACTCACCAATGGTTTGAATAATGAATAGACAATTTGATCTTTTGAAATTTTCTGGTGTCTCACACCTTGAGGCTTATGATGGTTTTCATAAGAACGGATTCTCTTTAGGGAGATTACAGTACTTATTCAGGCTTTAATGTTAAAGTTTCCTCTCAACATCTATCTTTATTTAGACTTCCGGTAGGTGCTTCTAAGACTAGAATAGAATTACGTGTATTGTTATCTACATACTTGTAATGAAGAGCATAGGAAAAGAGAGATCATTTGGTATGTAGGGAGTAGGTGTGTCACCCTAGGTAGGAAGGGCAGAAGGTGTGTGTGTGTGTGTGTGTGTGTGTATATATATATATATATATATATATATATATATATATATATATATATATATATATTGGTTATTAATAGTTAAGCTAAGAGCCTAATTATTTTCTTTATTTAATTTAAATTTCAGCTTTTAATTTATAATATACAGAAAGATCCAATGATTTTTTTAGAATAAAATTAATTATATATTTAGTCAAAATTAACTATAAATATGTTTAAGATTTGAATTAAAATATGTGTTTGAGCTAGGATAAATTACCCTAATGTTCATTTATTTTTATTTTATATTTAGGATTTGTTCAGCTAATATTTTTGCATTTCACAATATCTAGGTAAGGGGCTTTCCGAACTATTTAGTGTTTTTAATTATCGTTTATTTTTATGTATACGTTAGTAAATTTTCGGAAGCCTAAATGCAAGGTTTTAAAAGTTATATTTTATTTAAGGCTTCCATTTAAATTAAAATGTTATATTCATTTATTCTAAACTTCAAATCAAATATTTATTTTTGAATTAGGAAATTAGTTTATATGATTTTGAATTGTGAAAAAGTATCATTTATAATATCGATAATATTGAGAAAATATTTTGAAATCCTCAGTCTGACTATGTATAGAACCCGTTTTTGATTACGATTAATTTTGAATCTAATATAGGACCTACTAAGGCGCACACCTTTAGATGACTTTCGGGGAGCGTGCATTTTTATAGATACCTTAGTAGGGAGCGTATCATTGACTTTATCGAACTTTTGGATCGTGTTACAAGGCTATTGTAACCTTAGTCGTTAATGTGACGAATGAATTGTTTGAGTTGTAATTCTGATGACAGAATACTTGTAAGGAGGGAATGATGTAACAATTCAAAATTTTTATATGTAATTTAAAATATTTATTGAATTAAATAAATATTTTAGTTCATGTGTTTATTGTTAAATAAATATTTGATTACTTTGATTATTTATTAGTTAAATAAATAATTCATGAGTTAACATGTGGGGAATTAACTTGATTAACCGTAATATATTAATTAAGTTGATATTCGATAATTTTGTATTTTGAAGTGAATTAAATTAAATGAGTGTTGAATTAATTATTATGTTACATAGTGGTATTATTCTACTTTAATTTAATAACTAAATTAGAGTGTTGATAATAATTAAATGAATTCTTATAATGTTGTTTTAATTTAATTTAGTAATTAAAAGTGATGTACTAATTTATTAAATAAAATTATAATGAAATTTATAATTTTGTAGAAATTTGATTATGTGTCATTTTGATTTAGTAAGTTGATATGACTTTATTTAATTGAATTGGAGTATTAGAAATTAATTAAATAAAGTGTGACAATAAACTATATAGTAAGTGGGTTATTGAAATAAAATAAAAGGAGTTTTAACTTAATTTTACCAAACAAGACTTAAGGTTTTTAAGTCTTTATTTTGATTATGTTTTTGAGAAACAAACCTTAGTGGCTTTTGAATTTAAAAAAAAATAACTGTGATAACCCAAATTTTCGGTTAATATTAAAATAACAATTAAATAAATAAAATTTTTATTAGATAATATGTTGTATGATATTATATTGCATAAGTGGGTATGAACTATGCAATATGTGATGTTTATGCTTAATAAATATATTGGTATTATATATTTATTATATGTAAATAAATTGTAGGGGAAATTTATTAAAAGAAATGAGATGGGTATAATTAAAATAATCTATAATATTATATTATTTTAATGTGGTAAATTGGTGGCATTAACTATATACTTAATGTATAACCACCCTTTTATTGAAAAAATCATGTATTACATTATTGGATGTAATGTATGTATGTTTTAATGTAATAAGTATAGTATTTTATTTATTATAGTTAAATTGTTTAAAATAATTTATAGAAGGGAAAAGAAAGTAATTAGTATACAAGAATTATTGTATACTTTAAATAAATGATATTAAAATAAATTCTAGAGTTGAATTATTTTAATAAAGAAAAGATATTATTTTAATTATAATATCTTATTTACTGAATAAATTTCTATTTATAAGGTAAATATATTAATTTATACTTACTATATGTAAATAAATTGATATAAACAATTTATATGGTTAGAATAAATTTATTATTTATTTTCTATATGTGATGTGAGTACATGTGCATTACAAAGAATATTCGCAAGGGGATAAATATAAATATATATTTATTATACAGGGAAATAAAATTGTTGGGAACAATTTTGCATAATGAGGCAAAAAGAGGCAGGTTAAGCATATAATATTTGTATATACTTTATCCAAGAGTATTAGAATAAATTCTTATATAAAATTAATTTAATAAAGAAAAGATATTATATTTATCGTAATATCTTAAGAAAGTAAATAAATTCTTAATTGGATTTATGATAATGAGGTAAGGATATTATATTATAATATCTTGGGTATGTAAATAATTGTATTTACATAAGAAATTATGTGTAGCGTATTTATTTTACAATTATAAAATAAATATGTAATTTGAGTATGATATGTTATATTATATTTTATATAATTTATATATCAAAGATGGGTTAGGTAAATCATATGATTCCAAGAGGGTAAAATAAATTAAAGAAATTTATGTAGTAACTTATTTGATTAAATTAAGTTACTAAGATTGGGTAATTAAATAACTTAATAAAGTATGAAAGTGAATCATGAAAGTTAAGGGAGAATTGTGCGAGTTAAGAAAACTTTAGGGTTAAAAACCTAATATTTGAAACTTAAGAAAATATCTTAAGGAATATGCTAAAGAATAAAGAATATTCTGAGAATATGCTAAGAATATGTCAGGGGTTGATTTTCAAGCTTTTGAAGACGAGGGGAGAAGACTAGAGAAGACTTAAGCTGGGTGACCAACTTATAAGAAATTAAAAGTAACTTTTATATAAGCAAAATCAAAATTTACATATATTCAGATTTAGCCAAATTGGCTAAGTTTAGAGAGAAAACAAAATGTGGCAATATACAGAAAGTAAAACATCCATTAAGCAGCTAACTTCCATCCGACCTAAACAATTTCATAATTCCTTAATACACTTTGTTTCGGCTAAAGAAGAATTGGAGGCTTCAAGGAACTGAAATTGCAGCTAGAGTAAAGTCTAGAATTGACATTGAAGCTATAATCAAGCACTATTAAATTGAAAAATTTGCAGCGAACAAGTGGTAAGTGAAGGTTTTATAGAGTTTATAAACATTGGTTAGTGTATATGTTGTATATCATGAATTGTAAGCTATGAGTTGAATTAAATTGATTGGGTTAACCAATATGATGGTATTAGGAGTTATGGTTCAATGATTTAGCAAATGAAATAGAGGTATTATATGTTGCAAAGCTACGAATTGGTATATTAAAATCAAAGGAGTTTATAAATTAACAAGTTAATAAACTAACTTCTATGTTAGTAAGTTCACATATGTTTTTCAACATGAACTGATTCTCGTGGACTGGTATTAGAGCTAAGGAGTATAGGATTGGTTGTGCGGAGTAATAAAGATGGAATACATGGCTGAATCTTAGACCAGCACTTTTGAAATCTGTTTTCAAAAATGATGCACATAGTATGTTTGATAATATGCTTCTTAGAGGCTGTCAAGCATAAAAATGGGGAATTAGCCAAGTTTGTGAATAAGGAAACCTTTAGATATGTTACATGAACTAACTCAAATGGTTTGGGAAAGTCCAGGAGGGTTTGGAAATGAATTTGTTAGAATTGAAACAAATTGGAATTGGCTAAAAACTGTTACAACTGAGCAATTTTAAATCCTTGTAAAAGCAGTTTAAAGTGTTCATTTTGGCAGGTATATATTTTTATAAAATAGTATGTAGTACCAAGTATAACATATTAAAATTTGGTAGCTATCCGACGTGCGAGCCAGAGATAATAAAATCTCAAAGGGGCTGTGATTGTCATGAAGACTGCAGGGCAGCCCAGTGGCTGTTATGTGCAGGCGCGCACACGATACTATGTCGTGCTGCTGCTGTTGACTTGGGTAGTTGTAGTGCACTGAGTTAGGAAGCCATAGGCTTTGGAATGACCTCATTCCGACCTCGGATGAGGGAGTTATGGTGATTGGAAGGAAATGTGTCGAATTTGTCAAACTGGAAGTCAGCAGCAGAACGTGCTATTCGGGACGCTGTTTTGATCAGTTAATGTTTCCAAAAAATTCTGGGCTATTGGTATGTTATATTACACTGAATAAGCTTTCTATAGACTCCGGAACGGACTAATTCCGACTTCGGAACAAAGAGTTATGACCGTTCAAAGTAGTCGCGTCAAAACTGTCTAACCAACTCGGGGCAGTCAACTTGAACGAATTTTCTGGAATTCTGTATTTTGAATTTGGAAATGATCAAAGAATAAAATTTGTAGTCCCAGAAGTTAGCTTCGCGTGGGCTGAATAATCGCTCAAAAATGTTTTGAAACAAAAAAGTTATGACTATTTTAGCGAGAGAGGGTAACGCCGAAATGAAAATGAAAAACTGTTATGAACGTACACTTTTGGCGCTCTATTTGGGCTGCCTAATGAACCCGAAATGGGGGTTTCATATTTTTTAAAAATAGTCTCATATGATACGAAAAACATACATAAATTTAGGAATTTTCTGATAAGTGAGCAAGGCGTGAGAAAATCGCAAAGTGGCTCATTCGTTATGCAAGGCAGCAGCCAGCGCTGTGCCAGCCGCGCACGCACACCGCGCCGTGCTGCTGGTGCAGTCGCTTGGCGGGCTTTTTGAGCGTTGTTTTGATCAATGTTCGTAGCTTGTTTTCGCGTTTAGAAAATTTTTAAATGTACTACGTCATAATGTCTATAACATATTAGAAATTCACCACGATTCGATTAATGGTTTAAGAATTGAGAATATGCGAACATGCATGTCAGAACTACAACTTGGGCGACGCTGAATGTAGTCATGATGGGCTATTTTGACATTCGTTGTTCCAAAGTGTGTTTGGGCTAAATTTAAAACAATTTTATATCTAATAAAGTTCCAAGAGAAGAGATTTGACTGTATGTGATATTTTACGTCATGAAACTTCCTTTCGGACATAAATAATGCAATAAAAATATTATATAAATATGAATTTGCATATTTAAGCGAATGTAAGTCGGAATTGACATGAAAAATGGTTTTATAACGAAACGAAAAGTATGGAACCATTAAAAAGTTGTAATAATCATAAAAGTGATGCAATGAAGATTTGCGGGGATCAAAATAGAGTTTTTTAGCCAAGATTTATATATACTTAATATATAAATATATAGTGAAAATGTGAATATTTGCAAAACGAAAAAAGCAGTAAGTGTGTTAGAGGGATAGAATGTTTATAAATGAGATAATGGTCCGAGTTGACTCATGAGTGGGCAAAATAATAATATAAAAATTATTTATATTAAAAGAATAATATAGTAAATTGAATTTTACTATAAAAGCTATTAATTAGATGTTTAAGTCCCGAATTAATAAGTAAAGACATAAGATATTCCTAAAGTGGAATATAAATGATTGAAGCTTCAAAGTGTAAAATATTTACATACTAAAATGTGAGGGACCTTTATTTGGTGTAAAAAGGTTAAAACGAATTAAGTTTCTAAATAAACTAATATTCGTTTTGAGTAAGAATAAATAATATTAGTTTGTATAAAACTAATAATTATTATTGATGAATATACATGCATGTTTTGTAACATATTCAATTATCTAATATATGCGTACATGTAAATATAATTCTGTAGGAATTATGGAGAAACTCTAGGTTAACTTTTGTGGTAATCTCCAATCAAGGCAAGTTTTTCAGTTCTATTATGTTTGTGGATTAAATGTGATTATGTGGTGAGTTACATACCATGCTTTATGAATTGTTAAAGTCAAAATATGACTAAGTTAATTGGGTTATGGAACTCAATTTATATGTGATATGTGATAGCACATGTTGTATGATATAACTCGATAAATTAAAAATGTATAATGCATGAATGTATGTTTTGTAAGGAATTATTGTTGCATGTAGGATATGCATAGTAAAGAATATATGTTGCATGTAGATATGCATAGTAAAGGAAATATAGTGCATATGGTATTGTGTCCTATGTGAAACATGATAGACTGTTAAATTTGCTGGGCTGTCGAGCTCAATCTTTCAAACACAAACTTTTTGCAAGTTAATGATGTTAAACAATATTACTTGCTATACGGATGATGAAGATTGAACGATGTGCAAAATGAATACATTTCCTTGAATTAGAAATGGTATAAATCTATGAGTGATAGTTTTGTCAAATGTAATTGACAGTTATGTATATTTTGAAATGTGGAATGGATAAAGAATGTTTATTCTGAAATGAATATAGATATGATTATAAAATAAATGAATCATCGATAGAAAAGATATGAAGTATTGAGACTTAAGCTTTTAATACGTGTACATGGATTATACAAATCATATAATAAATATGATTCTAGTATAAAGAAGAATTATAAAGGTTACAATTCAGGGAATGAATGAATGGAAAAAAATATTTATTCCATTTTTTTAGCTATTTTAACATTAAATAATGTTTTAAAGCTAGAACAAGATAATATTAACGCACAAGATCGAGAAGGAAAATAGTCCCGATTTTGGGGGCGTTACAATAACTGATATGTTATTAAGTAGGGTTATTATTATATTAATTGTCAGTTTTTTTACGTAGTGATATATCAGTTATGTGACGCCCCCAAAATAGGTATACAACACCCATTCTGAGTCGCCAAATACATGGTACAAAAAGCAAACTACAACTTCAATAATACAATTGTCGTGCAAAATACGACAACACATACTGTGAGTTTAAATACAAATATTGTCTTCTAGACAATATCCACACTCAAATAAGTCCTCATTACAATTATTCAAACACTATTTAACAGAAATAGTGAGGAGTGCTAAAACATCTTTCTAGAACCATCACTCCATACCCCGACTAGATCCTGCTATGTTTTCACCTCCAGAGAAGAAAAATGGAACAAAAAAGAAAAGGGTGAGCTCAACTAGCCAGTAAAGAATATTATGACTAAGATAATATACAACAAATTATCATTAGTATTCAACAGGGAAAAATCTGATAGAATATAATCGACAACAAGTTTTAGATCAACAATTGCAGCGGAAACAGCAAACCATTAGAAGAGTCAAGTAGAGAATGAATTCTACTATCTTCTAAGATTTAAAAGTTCATCATCAATATTTTATCCATGTAACATCCATTAATAATTATCTTTAACCAAATATTCATCTTTGCATTACAGGCCAAAGATATTCATTTGTATCACCAGTCGGTCATGTTCATCTCAACACCTGTTCATCTTTGCACTACATGCCAAATATATTCGTTAGGTAATCATACATCTTTGCAATACAAGCCAAAGATATTCAGTAATATCATCATTTAGGACTGAGGATGATGAAAAATATCTTAAAAAAACGAATCTAGTGAGACAGAAGGACGAATAGTAGAGATTCGTATAACAGTTTATCCAAGATCAATAATACTTCATAATAATCAATTGTGAAGCAGAATTCAAAAATAAAGATCAAAATATGGATACAATCAAAGATAGTAACCATAATAGACATCTTGGACAAAAAGAAAAAATTTTATTTTTCGGTGAATAGTGCCGTATTCGTGAATAGTACTGTATACGTGAATAGTAACGTATACGTGAATAGTAACCCCAACACAAAAAGTTCTAAATTTGATAAAAAGTTCATATCAATATTTCGGCATAATGATATTGAAGAAAATATCATTTAAGAAGAAAATAATATCCCTTACCTCAAAATATCATTACTTCTGGTCGGAATACCGGTATAAGGCTGAAAGAAACTTGCTCTGATGAATAGAAACTCTCAAAGTATCTAAATACTCACAAAATACACTCAATAATCTAGAGAGAGAAAGAGAGAAAACTTATTTCTGGTGTGATTTTCAATTCTAACTTAGCCCTCTATTTATAGAAAAATGTTAGCACGCCGAAGCAGACTTAACCTGCAACCTGATGGCTTTACCTGCTACTATTCAAGCCTACCACATTTGAATAAAAATCTCAGTACATTTCTTCACCAACCAAGAGTGGGGCCCACCAATTCTAGAATTTTTCACCAAAATGATAAACTCCAAAAATTCAATAATTTCTGAACCAGTCATCTCGTAAAATTTATAATAAATCATACGTTCATTTTTAACGGTTCAAAATTTGTGGACATATACTCAACTTATATATGTATAACATATCCAAAAATTACCACGATCCAACGGTCGGATTAAAAATTATAACCCCCCGTAAAATATCTCAAAAACTCTGATTTTTAATACCTCCATTCCGACAAAAATACTGATAAAAACCTCAACATTAACTCCTTCATTTTTAACCACAAAAATATATCCCTCATTTATATCCACATAAAATAAATATTTTCTTATCATATGAATCAATAATTAATTATTCACAAATAATATTACAGAATCACATTTATGACAACTAGACCGTTGCCAGGAAAGAGGGGGCTTTCCAATAAGAATTTCTCTTTACTGGCGCGCAATTAGATGACCAAACCTCTCCTTAGACAGAACTTTCTAGACATTGCCAATAATGTTATCTAATAATATTATTCAAATAATATGAATTATTGATCTGATAATAGAAAATATTGTGCAGTGACAATTATTGAAATAACAATAATATAAAATATCAATACAACAATTATTGAATCAATAAAATAAAATATTGAGCAGTAACTACTGTAACAATTATTGAGTAGTGCCTTCCTTCGTAAGAATCAATAATTGGTGCAATACCGTGTGCTACTGTATTTTAACCACTAGGTATTCCAACAGTATTAACGGTAACAACTACGTCGTTAATTATAAACAACTTATACTTGTCGTTTTTTTCATCCAATCGCTTTCCGTTATGGGGCCCACACAAGGTTGCGCCGTCGTATGAATATTCCCCGACAGCAAGAATATTCCACGACCAAACGAATATTCACCGACCAAAAATGAATATTTTATAACCACTTGCTTATTTGAATATTTGCGCATTTTACCCATAACTAACCACATTAATCAAATCAACCCTTTCTATTCCAAAATAATAAATAGAAGAAATTTAATTTTATTTATTAATAAGTTGGGGTCTTACAACCTCCCCTCCTTATGAAATTTCGTCCTCGAAATTGACGTACGTACCTGGTGTTTCGAAAAGGTGAGGATACCTCGCTTTCATTTCTGATTCCAACTCCCAGGTCATTTCTTCAATAGCATGGTTTCTCCACAAAACCTTAACTTATGGTATAACCTTCGTGCGTAGAACATGCTATTTCCTATCCAAGATCTTAACAGGTACCTCCTCGCACGTTAAATCTTCGGCTATCTCGTCTGGTTCTAACTCAATTATGTGGTTTGGGTCTTTCACATATTTACGAAGCACAGATATGTGAAAAATATTATGAACACGAGACATGCTTAGAGGTAATGCGAGTCTATAGGACACATTTCCTACTCGGTCAAGAATCTCAAATGGACCAATAAATCGTGGATTGAGCTTTTCTCTCTTCCCAAATCTTGTAACTCCCTTCCATGGTGCAACACGTAACAATACATGATCCCCAATATTGAATTCTACATCCTTTCGATGAAGATCCGCATAACTCTTTTGTCGATCCTATGCCGTTTGTATACGTTGTCGAATTGTTTGGATCTTCTCTGTAGTTATGCGTACCAATTCTGGTCCCAACAATGTTGCTTCACCCACCTCGTCCCAGCATACTGGAGAACGACACTTTCGTCCGTATAAGGCTTCGAATGGAGCCATACCTATACTTGCCTAATAACTGTTGTTGTAGGAGAATTCCACCAGTGGCAAGTACTTATCCCAACTTCCTTTGAAATCTAGAACACAGAGTCTTAATAGATCTTCAAGGGTTTGAATAGTCCTCTCTGATTTCCTGTCCGTTTCAGGATGGTATGCTAAACTAAATCGTAAATCCGTGCCCATAGCTTTCTGCAAGCTAACCCAAAATCGTGAAGTGAATCTTGGGTCACGATCTGAAACTATGGATACTGGCATGCCATGCAATCTCACAATCTCATTCACGTACATACTAGCAAGACGTTCAAGGGAATAAGTCTCACGTATAGACAAGAAATGGGCAGACTTGGTTAATCTATCAACAATGACCCAAATCGCATCTATGCCTTGAGAAACCTTGGGAAGACCTGTAACGAAATCCATGGTAATGTGTTCCCACTTCCATTTCGGGATCTCAAGTTGTTGCAATGGACCCTTTGGCACTTGATGCTCCGCCTTTACACGTTGACAAGTTAAACACCTCGAGATAAACTCCGCGATCTCTCTTCTCATATTGCTCCACCAAAATGTATGTCGAAGATCGTGATACATTTTGGTACTCCCAAGATGGATTACAAATGGTGTGTTGTGTGCCTCCATCATTATTCTATGCTTCAAGTCAAAATCATTAGGAACACAAAGTCTGGAGTTGACTCGAAGTATTCCTTCTTCATCGATTCTTGCTTCTGGAATAGCACCTTCTTGCACTTTCTTCTTCATACGCATCAGCTCTATGTCCGTAGCTTGAGCGGCTTTAACTTAATCAATTAAAGTCAGTTCTACTTGTATATTTGATATCATCATGTGGGTACTTGGAGCCTTCATCTCTATCTCCATCCTTTGCAAATCATACAAAATGGGCCTTTGTTTTAACACCATTGCACTCGTACCTGCGTATGATCTTCTACTCAATGCGTCAGCTATTACGTTCGCTTTTCCAGGATGATATTGGATGGTATGATCGTAATCTTTCAACAGCTCAAGCCAACGTCGTTGCCGCATGTTGAGTTCCTTTTGGGTGAAGAAATATTTGAGGCTTTTATGATTCGTATAGATATCCACTTTCTCCCCATACAGGTAGTGTCTCCAAATCTTCAACGCAAAAATGACTGCTGCCAACTTCAAATCATGAGTAGGATAATTTCTCTCATATTCTTTGAGTTGTCGCGAGGCATAGGCTATGACTTTCTCATGTTGCATGAGAACACATCCTAACCCTTTGCCTGAAGCATCGTTATAGATAACAAATTCATCTGAACCAGATGGTATTGTCAGAACAGGTGCCGAAATGAGTCTCCTCTAGAGTTCTTGAAAACTCTTCTCACAATCCTCGCTCCAACCGAATTTTGTATCCTTCCGAGTCAGCTGAGTTAACGGAGTAGCGATTCTAGAAAATCATTCCACGAATCTCCGATAATACCCAGTTAAGCCCAGAAAGCTACGTACTTCGGTCACTGACTTCGGTTGCTCCCAACTTTGTATGGCTTCAATCTTCGTCGGGTCGACAGATACTCCATGTTTTGACACCACGTGCCCAAGGAATGCTACTTCCTTAAGCCAGAACTCGTATTTTTTCAATTTGGCATATAGCTTGTTTTCACGAAGACTTTGTAGTACCAGCTTCAAATGGCGCTCATGATCTTCACGGCTTTTGGAATAGATGAGGATATCATCAATAAAGACAACAACGAACTGATCTAAATATTCTTTGAATATACAGTTCATCATATCCATGAAAGTAGCAGGAGCATTAGTCAATCCAAAAGACATGACTAAGAATTCATAATGCCCGTACCGAGTTCTGAAGGCAGTCTTTGGAATATCCTCAGTTTTAATCTTCAGCTGATGATATCCAGAACGAAGATCGATCTTTGAAAAGAATTGTGCTCCTTGCAACTGGTCAAACAGGTCATCAATGCGAGGTAGCGGATACCTATTCTTGATGGTGACATGGTTCAATTCCCTATAGTCGATACAAAGTCGCATACTCCCGTCTTTCTTCTTTACGAATAAAACAGGAGCACCCCAAGGAGATGTACTAGGACGAATAAAACCGATGTCTAATAACTCCTGTAATTGGACTTTTAACTCCTGAAGTTCAATAGGAGCCATTCGATATGGGGTTTTAGAAATGGGCTTTGTACCGAGTTCAAGGTCAATAAAGAATTCAACTTCACGTTCTGGAGGTAGACCAGGAAGTTCTTCAGGAAATACATCGGGAAATTCTCTAACAATAGAAATATTATTCAAATCTGACTTGTCTTTGTTCAAATCCATAACATGGGCTAAGAAAGCTTGACATCCGTTTTTAAATAAACGAATAGCTTTGTGGCTTGATATGACAGTGACTGATTTTAGTGGTTTAGTAGTTTGAATTCGTATGACAGGTTGGTTAGGAATATGAAAACTAACAACCTTACGAAAACAATCAATTTTAGCATGATGAGTGGTTAACCAATCAATTCCTAAAATCACATCAAAAGCAAGTATCTTTAAAGAGATAAGATCAATAGGTAATGTGATAGTGCCAACTTGGATCATGCAAGATTTATAAACTGTAGATGTAATGAAGGTTTCACCAAACAGAGTTTCAACAGATAAGTCAAAGTCCAATTTCTCCGGAGTCAAGTTTAAACGTTGAGCACAAGCAGGAGAGATAAAAGAATGGGTAGAACCGGTATCTAATAAGGTATAAACTTCGCAAGAGTTTATGATTAGCTTACCCGTGATCACCTCGTTCAGGTTCCTCACGTTTTGGCCAGTCACGACAAACGCTCTTCTAGGAACCGCTGATTTTGACTTATTTGGGACAGCCCTTGGAGTCACCATCCCCGTTAAACTTGGTTTTGCTATAGAATACTCTCGAGCTATATGACCCTCCTTTCCACAGTTATAACATACCTTGGATTGTTGTGGGCAGTTTGGGCTGATATGTCCCTCTTTCCCACATTTGTAACATATGACCGGTGGTCGTTTTTCTCCCCTAGAAACAGTTGATGTTTGTGCTGACGTCTTCATGTTATCATTGGTGTACCTTCTTTTCTTGAAATCTCCTCCCGACTCGCTCTTTCTATTATCACAGCCACGATTACCACCAGAGTGGTTACCGCTTTTGTCCGAATGCTTTCCTTCCCTCTGGTTGTCATTGCTCCGATGACCGCTGCCACCGGTATGACCCTGGTTATGGTCCCTTGGTTGAACATACTCATTATCTCGCTCTAATAATTGAGCCCTGTTTACAACATCTGAATATAAAGAAAATTTATGAAAGATAAGATATTGCCGAATCTCGGGCTTTAGACCTCTCAGAAACATCCTTGTCATTCGTTCCTCATTTTCGACCAAATAAGGTGCAAACCTGGATAACTCTGCAAACTTCGCCTCGTACTGGGACACCGTCATGTTGTTTTGTTCCAGTCTGATAAACTTCACCTCCTTTATATGACGAATACTTTCAGGAAAGTACTTGTCATTGAACAGTTTCTGAAATATTTCCTAGGACATGTTGAGTGCGTCAGGCTGGGTACGCTTCACAGACTCCCACCAGTAGTCTGCCTCACCACGGAACATAAAGGTGGCGAATGGAACCTTCTGTTCCTCCGTGCATCCCAAGACATCGAATATCTTGGTAATTTACTTGACCCACGTTTCTGCCATGATCGGATCCGGCTTTTCCTTAAATTCTGGTGGTTCCAATTCTTTGAACTGCTTGGCTGTGACAAACCGCGCGTTGTTATCATTTCCACCCGTATTCTGCACACGAGTCTCCCTCGCCTGATTTTGCATGAACTGCAAAAAGCTCCTAAACATTCCATCATTCATAGTTTGCTCGGTAACGTTGTTTACAGGAGGAATATTGCCTTCCTGTTGCACGTTCCCCTGGGTGGTGATCAAAGGTGTCTCCTCGGTCTGATTTACTCCATTATTAACGTTCTCAGCTGCCATTCTTAAATACTGCCATAAAACATGGGTTAATAGTCATGTCATATATTATCCCTATACTCTGACCGATCAAATAAACACCAAATAAACTTAGTCAGGTCATACTAGCGAAGGAATTTTCCGTCTCTCCCCTCCTAGTTCTTGTCTCACATCTCAGCCAGGGATCATATCCCTGAGCTCTGATACCAACTGTGACGCCCCCAAAATAGGTATACAACACCCATTCTGAGTCGCCAAATACATGGTACAAAAAGCAAACTACAACTTCAATAATACAATTGTCGTGCAAAATACGACAACACATAATGTGAGTTTAAATACAAATATTGTCTTCTAGACAATATACACACTCAAATAAGTCCTCATTACAATTATTCAAATACTATTTTACAGAAATAGCGAGGACTGCAAAAACATCTTTCTAGAACCATCACTCCATACCCCGACTAGATCCTGCTATGTTCTCACCTCCTGAGAAGAAAAATAGAACAAAAAGGAAAAGGGTGAGCTCAACTAGCCCAGTAAAGAATATTATGACTAAGATAATATACAACAAATTATCATTAGTATTCAACAGGGAAAAATCTGATAGAATATAATCGACAACAAGTTTTAGATCAACAACTGCAGCGGAAACAGCAAACCATTAGAAAAGTCAAGTAGAGAATGAATTCTACTGTCTTCTAAGATTTAAAAGTCCATCATCAATATTTTATCGTTGTAACATCCATTAATAAACATCTTTAATCAAATATTCATCTTTGCACTACAGGCCAAAGATATTCATTTGTATCACCAGTCGGTCATGTTCATCTCAACACCTGTTCATCTTTGCACTACAGGCCAAATATATTCGTTAGGTAATCATACATCTTTGCAATACAGGCCAAAGATATTCAGTAATATCATCATTTAGGACTGAGGATGATGAAAAATATCTTAAAAAAAACAAATCCAGTGAGACAGAAGGACAAATAGTAGAGATTCGTATAACAGTTTATCCAAGATCAATAATACTTCATAATAATAAATTGTGAAGCATAATTCAAAAATAAAGATCAAAACATGGATACAATCAAAGATAGTAACCATAATAGACATCTTGGACAAAAAGAAAAAATTTTATTTTTCGATGAATAGTGCCGTATTCGTGAATAGTGCCGTATACATGAATAGTAAAGTATACGTGAATAGTAACCCCGACACAAAAAGTTTTAAATTTGATAAAAAGTTCATATTAATATTTCGGCATAATGATATTGAAGAAAATATCTTTTAAGAAGAAGATAATATTCCTTACCTCAAAATATCAGTACTTCTGGTCGGAATACCGATATAAGGCTGAAAGAAACTTACTCTGATGAATAGAAACTCTAAAAGTATCTAAACACTCACAAAATACACTCAATAATCTAGAGAGAGAAAGAGAGAAAACTTGTTTCTGGTGTGATTTTCAATTCTAACTTAGTCCTCTATTTATAGGAAAATGTTAGCACGCCGAAGCAGACTTAACCTGCAACCTGATGACTTTACCTGCTACTATTCAAGCCTATCACATTTGAATAAAAATCTCAGCACATTTCTTTACCAACCAAGAGTGGGGCCCACCAATTCTAGAATTTTTCACCAAAATGATAAACTCTGAAAATTCAATAATTTCTGTACCAGTCATCTCGTAAAATTCATAATAAATCATACGTTCATTTTTAACGGTTCAAAATTTATGGACATATACTCAACTTATATATGTATAACATATCCAAAAATTACCACGATCCAACGGTCGGATTAAAAATTATAACCCCCGTAAAATATCTCAAAAATTCTGATTTTTAATACCTCCATTCCGACAAAAATACTGATAAAAATCTCAACATTAACTCCTTCATTTTTAACCACAAAAATATATCCCTCATTTATATCCACATAAAATAAATATTTTCTTATCATATGAATCAATAATTAATTATTCACAAATAATATTACAGAATCACATTTATGACAATCAGGCCGTTCCCAGGAAAGAGGGGGCTTTCCAATAAGAATTTCTCCTTACTGGCGCGCAATTAGATGACCAAACCTCTCCTTAGGCAGAACTTTCTAGACATTGCCAATAATGTTATCTAATAATATTATTCAAATAATATGAATTATTGATCTGATAATAGAAAATACTGTGCAGTGACAATTATTGAAACAACAATAATATAAAATATCAATACAACAATTATTGAATCAATAAAATAAAATATTGAACAGTAATTACTGTACCTGTGACGCCCCCAAAATAGGTATACAACACCCATTCTGAGTCGCCAAATACATGGTACAGAAAGCAAACTACAACTTCAATAATACAAATGTCGTGCAAAATACGACAACACATACTGTGAGTTTAAATACAAATATTATTTTCTAGACAATATCCACACTCAAATAAATTCTCATTACAATTATTCAAACACTATTTTACAAAAATAGTGAGGACTGCTAAAACATCTTTCTAGAACCATCACTCCATACCCCGACTAGATCCTGCTATGTTCTCACCTCCTGAGAAGAAAAATGGAACAAAAAGGAAAAGGGTGAGCTCAACTAGCCCAGTAAAGAATATTATGACTAAGATAATATACAAACAAATTATCGTTAGTCTTCAACAGGGAAAAATCTGATAGAATATAATCGACAACAAGTTTTAGATCAACAACTGCAGCGGAAACAGCAAACCATTAGAAGAGTCAAGTAGAGAAAGAATTCTACTATCTTCTAAGATTTAAAAGTCCATCATCAATATTTTATCCCTGTAACATCAATTAATAATCATCTTTATCCAAATATTCATCTTTGCACTACAGGCCAAAGATATTCATTTGTATCACCTGTCAGTCATGTTCATCTCAACACCTGTTCATCTTTGCACTACAGGCCAAAGATATTCATCAAGTAATCATACATCTTTGCACTACAGGCCAAAGATATTCATTAATATCATCATTTAGGACTGAGGATGATGAAAAATATCTTAAAGAAAACGAATCCAATGAGACAGAAGGACAAATAGTAGGGATTCGTATAACAGTTTATCCAAGATCAATAATACTTCATAATAATCAAATGTGAAGCAGAATTCAAAAATAAAGATCAAAACATGGATACAATCAAAGATAGTAACCATAATAGACATCTTGGACAAAAAGGAAAAAATTTATTTTTCGGTGAATAGTGCCGTATTCGTGAATAGTACCGTATACGTGAATAGTGCCGTATACGTGAATAGTAACCCCGACACAAAAAGTTCTAAATTTGATAAAAACTCATGTCAATATTTCAGCATACTGATATTGAATAAAATAATATCATTTAAGAAGAAAATAATATCCCTTACCTCAAGATATCAGTACTTCTTGTCGGAATACCGGTATAAGGCTGAAAGAAACTTGCTCTGATGAATAGAAACTCTCAAAGTATCTAAATACTCACAAAATACACTCAATAATCTAGAGAGAGAAAGAGAGAAAACTTGTTTCTGGTGTGATTTTCAATTCTAACTTAGCCCTCTATTTATAGGAAAATTTTAGTAGGTTTGACCTGCAACCTGATGGCTTTACCTGCTACTATTCCCACCCACCACATTTGAAATATAATTCAGCACATTTCTTCACCAACCACAAGTGGGGCCCACCAATTCTAGAATTTTCCATCAAAATGATAAACTCCGAAAATTCAACAATTTCTGAACCAGTCATCTCGTAAAATTCATAATAAATCATACGTTCATTTTTAACGGTTCAAAATTTGTGGACATATACTCAACTTATATATGTATATCATATCCAAAAATTACCACGATCCAACGGTCGGATTAAAAATTATAACACCCGCAATATTTCTCAAAAACCCTGATTTGATTTTTAATACCTCCATTCCGATAAAAATACTGATAAAACACCTCAACATTAACTCCTTCATTTTTAACCACAAAAATATATCCCTCATTTATATCCACATAAAATAAATATTTCCTTATCATATGAATCAATAATTAATTATTCACAAATAATATTACAGAATCACATTTATGACAACCAGACCGTTCCCAGGAAAGAGGGGGCTTTCCAATAAGGATTTCTCCTTACTGGCGCGCAATTAGATGACCAAACCTCTCCTTAGACAGAACTTTCTAGACATTGCCAATAATGTTATATAATAATATTATTCAAATAATATGAATTATTGATCTGATAATGAAAAATACTGTGCAGCAACAATTATTGAAACAACAATAATATAAAATATCAATGCAACAATTATTGAATCAATAAAATAAAATATTGAACAATAACTACTGTAACAATTATTGAGTAGTGCCTTCTTACGTAAGAATTAATAATTGGTGCAATACCGTGTGCTACTGTATTTTAATCACCGGGTATTCCAACAGTATTAACGGTAACAACTACGCCGTTATTTATAAATAACTTATACTTGTCATTTTCTTCATCCAATCGCTTTCCGTTATGGGGCCCACACAAGGCTGCGCCGTCGTACGAATATTCCCCGACAGCAAGAATATTCCACGACCAAACGAATATTCCCCGACAAAATGAATATTTTATAACCACTTGCTTATTTTGCAAAATTTGCACATTTCACCCATAACCAAAGTATTATATCAAATTAGCCCCTTATTATTCACAATAATATTTAGAGAAAATTTGATTTTATTCATTAATAAGTTGGGGTCTTACAGTACCAATTATTGAGTAGTGCCTTCCTTCGTAAGAATCAATAATTGGTGCAATACCGTGTGCTACTGTATTTTAACCACAAAGTATTCTAACAGTATTAACGGTAACAACTACGCCGTTAATTATAAACAACTTATACTTGTCGTTTTCTTCATCCAATCGCTTTCCGTTATGGGGCCCACACAAGGCTGCGCCGTCGTACGAATATTCCCCGACAGCAAGAATATTCCACGACCAAACGAATATTCACCGACCAAAAATGAATATTTTATAACCACTTGCTTATTTGAAATATTTGCACATTTTACCCATAACTAACCACATTAATCAAATTAACCCTTTCTATTCCAAAATAATAAATAGAGGAAATTTAATTTTATTTATTAATAAGTTGGGGTCTTACAAGTTATATTTTACGTATAGTTTAGAAAGTGGGAAGAAGAAAACAAAGTAGAGGAAGAAGGAAGAAGAAAGAAGAAAGAAGAAAGAAAGAAAAAAGAGAGATCTCTAGAGAGTTTGAGAGAGCAAGGATTTCTCTGTGAATTTGAGCAACTAAAGAAGAATGCTTATCCTCTAACAAAGTTATGCAAATAATCAAATGTATAAATTCTTATCTTTTCTTCATATTCATGAGTTTTCATTCTCTGTAATTTGAATTCTATGATAATTATTGAAAATATGGCTTACATATGTTAATTTTTGAACATAAATTGTTTTTATTTGATTTGTATATGATTTAGAGTAGGTTAATCCATGAAAACATGATATGTGTGAAGAAATCATGTTTATAGTGATATGTATATATGATACGACTTATTTTAGAATAAAATTGATACTCAATTCATGTTTTTTAAGTGTAAATTGATTGTTGATTGTGTAAATACCTGAAGAAACGAAAACAATGGGTTTTAAATAAACTGTTTTGGTTGAAAAATGATTTCACAGTGATTAGTTTCGCTAAGAGTATTTAAAAGTGAAGAAATAGTAAAAATAATAAAATATGAAAATTATTATTAGTAATTAATGAGTTATGTGATAATTGAAAATTGGTGTTAATAAATTAGAAGTGTGGATTAACCATGTGGTTAAACTTAAGACTGAGAGTTGTAAATGAAATAGATATTCAGTTATGTACCGTGATCATATGGTAACTAATTATGTTATGATAACATGTGTATAGGATATTGAGAATCAAGTTATACTGTTTAGCTTACACGCAAGGCAAGTTTTCGAACCCTACTCGTATTTAAACAAGTTCTCTAACCCTAATCTCTATTTGAGCATATCATACCTTGTTTATAATTATGCAAATTTGTTATTCTGTCTTTTTTATAAATTACGCAAGTTCTTGAATTCTATTGAGCAAAGTTCTTAATTTTGTTTCCCTATTGGAAAATGTAACATTATCTTACCATTTTTGTTCAAGCAAGGTTTATTATATCTTTTTAATGCTTTGAACTTTATTCTTAAAACATGACTTTGATGCATTACACTATTCATTTATGGTTCATAACTACTCTGTAATATGTCGTTGTTGAACCCTTGCATTGTCATTAAACTTTTGATTTAACTAATCCTTAATTGATGTACGTTGAACTCTAAATTACTCTTGAAACTTATCCAAACCAAACTTGCTTTGGTGCAGACTCGTATGTTAAAACTGAGTTGAATAACCCTATTATAGAGGATTATTTATGCGAAAGCGTTTAGATGTTTGTGCACAATACATGGTACGAAAAGTTAATCACCCGAAGTACGGGAAAGAAGATCCATATAGTCTAATGACTGTTAAGGGTTTAAGTTGAAAAACTTATCACCTAGGACATAGTTCTTGGTCTTATGACCCTCAGATGAATTCTAACTTCAGTTTTTGATTATCATTAATAGAGAATGTTATTCAATTCAATTGAGTTTATTCATTGCCAGTTATTATGTTCTTTCAAGTGAGCATTTGTTTTGCTCACTCTTACGTATATATAACCATTGCAGCTAGAGTTGAGAAGGTTGACGAGCCAACCACTAGTAAAGGGAATGGCAAGAAGAACAACTGTTGAAGACTTGTTAATTTGTTGAGACTTATGTTTTCAGGCTTAGTTTTTAAATTTATGATGTAATTAATTATTTTTCCACATTTGAAGAATGTTTTGAGGTTAGACAACCTGGGATTTATTAGTTTAAGTTATGTAACCCTTTAATGTGGGAAGATTTATTACTTATTTTTTATTTAATTTGGGTAGCTAGAAATGAATGTTTGGACAGTGAATATGAAATCTTGTGGGAATAAAGTACCCAGATTTGGGGGTGTCGCAATTAAGGCTGCGAATTAAAAGATATATGATATACATTAAAATTATTTTTAAATGTGAATTCGTTTTGTTATTAATTGATTTCGTTTTGAAAGCATGTCTACTATTTTTAACAAACAAAAGAATTTCGAAAATGTGTTTTGCAAATTATACTTAATTCGGCTAGATATAGAGGATTGTCACTTGATGGGCTTCATTGCTCACCCCCATACAAATTTTTACATGTCCCATCGTTGAAAGTTGAGCACTTATTTGATACGCTTAGAACCTAACTATTTTCTTTATTTAATTTAAATTTCAGCTTTTAAGTTATAATATACAAAAAGAACCCATGATTTTTTTAAAATAAAATTAATTATGTATTGAGTGAAAATTAACTATAAATGTGTTTAAGCTTTGAATTAAAATATGTGTTTGAGCTAGGATAAAGTATCTTAATGTTCATATATTCTAACTTTATATTTAGGATTTGTTCAGCTAATATTTTTGTATTTCGCAATATCGAGGTAAGTGACTTTCTGAACTATTTATTGTTTTTAAATTATCATTTGTTTTTATATATACGTTAGTAATTTTTCGGATGCCTAAATGCAAGGTTTCAAAAGTTATGTTTTATTTAAGGCTTCCATTTAAATTAAAATGTTATATTCGTTTATTCAAAACTTCGGATCAAATATTTATTTTTGAATTAGGAAATTAGATTATATGATTTTGAATTGTGAAAAAGTATTATTTAGAATATCGATAATATTGAGAAAATATTTTAAAATCCTCAGTTTGACTATATATAGAACTCTTTTTTGATTACGTTTAATTTCAGAGCTAATATAGGTGTGACGCCCCCAAAATAGGTATACAACACCCATTCTGAGTCGCCAAATACATGGTACAAAAAGCAAACTACAACTTCAATAATACAATTGTCGTGCAAAATACGACAACACATACTGTGAGTTTAAATACAAATATTGTCTTCTAGACAATATTCACACTCAAATAAGTCCTCATTACAATTATTCAAACACTATTTCACAGAAATAGTGAGGACTACTAAAATATCTTTCTAGAACTATCACTCCATACCCCGACTAGATCCTGCTATGTTCTCACCTCCTGAGAAGAAAAATGGAACAAAAAGGAAAAGGGTGAGCTCAACTAGCCCAGTAAAGAATATTATGACTAAGATAATATACAAACAAATTATCGTTAGTCTTCAACAGGGAAAAATCTGATAGAATATAATCGACAACAAGTTTTAGATCAACAACTGCAGCGGAAACAGCAAACCATTAGAAGAGTCAAGTAGAGAATGAATTCTACTATCTTCTAAGATTTAAAAGTCCATCATCAATATTTTATCCCTGTAAAATCCATTAATAATCATCTTTAACCAAATATTCATCTTTGCACTACAGGCCAAAGATATTCATTTGTATCACCAGTCGGTCATGTTCATCTCAACACCTGTTCATCTTTGCACTACAGGCCAAATATATTCGTTAGGTAATCATACATCTTTGCAATACAGGCCAAAGATATTCAGTAATATCATCATTTAGGACTGAGAATGATGAAAAATATCTTAAAGAAAATGAATCCAGTGAGATAGAAGGACAAATAGTAGAGATTCGTATAACCATTTATCCAAGATAAATAATACTTCATAATAATAAATTGTAAAGCAAAATTCAAAAATAAAGATCAAAACATAGATACAATCAAAGATAGTAACCATAATAGACATCTTGGATAAAAAGGAAAAATTTTATTTTTCGGTGAATAGTGTCGTATTCGTGAATAGTGCCGTATACGTGAATAGTAACGTATACGTGAATAGTAACCCCGACACAAAAAGTTCTAAATTTGATAAAAAGTTTATATCAATATTTCGGCATAATGATATTGAAGAAAATATCATTTAAGAAGAAGATAATATTCCTTACCTCAAAATATCAGTACTTCTGGTCGGAATACCGGTATAAGGCTGAAAGAAACTTGCTCTGATGAATAGAAACTGTGACGCCCCCAAAATAGGTATACAACACCCATTCTGAGTCGCCAAATACATGGTACAGAAAGCAAACTACAACTTCAATAATACAAATGTCGTGCAAAATACGACAACACATACTGTGAGTTTAAATACAAATATTGTCTTCTAGACAATATCCACACTCAAATAAATCCTCATTACAATTATTCAAACACTATTTTACAGAAATAGTGAGGACTGCTAAAACATCTTTCTAGAACCATCACTCCATACCCCGACTAGATCCTGCTATGTTCTCACCTCCTGAGAAGAAAAATGGAACAAAAAGGAAAAGGGTGAGCTCAACTAGCCCAG
This sequence comes from Panax notoginseng, assembly GCA_016801055.1. Lineage (NCBI taxonomy): Eukaryota > Viridiplantae > Streptophyta > Magnoliopsida > Apiales > Araliaceae > Panax > Panax notoginseng. The sequence continues at coordinate 204,549,133 of CM029012.1, forward strand.
TAAAGAATATTATGACTAAGATAATATACAAACAAATTATCGTTAGTCTTCAACAGGGAAAAATCTGATAGAATATAATCGACAACAAGTTTTAGATCAACAACTGCAGCGGAAACAGCAAACCATTAGAAGAGTCAAGTAGAGAAAGAATTCTACTATCTTCTAAGATTTAAAAGTCCATCATCAATATTTTATCCCTGTAACATCAATTAATAATCATCTTTATCCAAATATTCATCTTTGCACTACAGGCCAAAGATATTCATTTGTATCACCTGTCAGTCATGTTCATCTCAACACCTGTTCATCTTTGCACTACAGGCTAAAGATATTCATCAAGTAATCATACATCTTTGCACTACAGGCCAAAGATATTCATTAATATCATCATTTAGGACTGAGGATGATGAAAAATATCTTAAAGAAAACGAATCCAATGAGACAGAAGGACAAATAGTAGGGATTCGTATAACAGTTTATCCAAGATCAATAATACTTCATAATAATCAAATGTGAAGCAGAATTCAAAAATAAAGATCAAAACATGGATACAATCAAAGATAGTAACCATAATAGACATCTTGGACAAAAAGGAAAAATTTTATTTTTCGGTGAATAGTGCCGTATTCGTGAATAGTACCGTATACGTGAATAGTGCCGTATACGTGAATAGTAACCCCGACACAAAAAGTTCTAAATTTGATAAAAACTCATGTCAATATTTCAGCATAATGATATTGAATAAAATAATATCATTTAAGAAGAAAATAATATCCCTTACCTCAAGATATCAGTACTTCTGGTCGGAATACCGGTATAAGGCTGAAAGAAACTTGCTCTGATGAATAGAAACTCTCAAAGTATCTAAATACTCACAAAATACACTCAATAATGTAGAGAGAGAAAGAGAGAAAACTTGTTTCTGGTGTGATTTTCAATTCTAACTTAGCCCTCTATTTATAGGAAAATTTTAGTAGGTTTGACCTGCAACCTGATGGCTTTACCTGCTACTATTCCCACCCACCACATTTGAAATATAATTCAGCACATTTCTTCACCAACCACAAGTGGGGCCAACCAATTCTAGAATTTTCCATCAAAATGATAAACTCCGAAAATTCAACAATTTCTGAACCAGTCATCTCGTAAAATTCATAATAAATCATACGTTCATTTTTAACGGTTCAAAATTTGTGGACATATACTCAACTTATATATGTATAACATATCCAAAAATTACCACGATCCAACGGTCGGATTAAAAATTATAACACCCGCAATATTTCTCAAAAACCCTGATTTGATTTTTAATACCTCCATTCCGATAAAAATACTGATAAAACACCTCAACATTAACTCCTTCATTTTTAACCACAAAAATATATCCCTCATTTATATCCACATAAAATAAATATTTCCTTATCATATGAATCAATAATTAATTATTCACAAATAATATTACAGAATCACATTTATGACAACCAGGCCGTTCCCAGGAAAGAGGGGGCTTTCCAATAAGGATTTCTCCTTACTGGCGCGCAATTAGATGACCAAACCTCTCCTTAGACAGAACTTTCTAGACATTGCCAATAATGTTATATAATAATATTATTCAAATAATATGAATTATTGATCTGATAATGGAAAATACTGTGCAGCAACAATTATTGAAACAACAATAATATAAAATATCAATGCAACAATTATTGAATCAATAAAATAAAATATTGAACAATAACTACTGTAACAATTATTGAGTAGTGCCTTCTTACGTAAGAATTAATAATTGGTGTAATACCGTGTGCTACTGTATTTTAATCACCGGGTATTCCAACAGTATTAACGGTAACAACTACGCCGTTATTTATAAATAACTTATACTTGTCATTTTTTTCATCCAATCGCTTTCCGTTATGGGGCCCACACAAGGCTGCGCCGTCGTACGAATATTCCCCGACAGCAAGAATATTCCACGACCAAACGAATATTCCCCGACAAAATGAATATTTTATAACCACTTGCTTATTTTGCAAAATTTGCACATTTCACCCATAACCAAAGTATTATATCAAATTAGCCCCTTATTATTCACAATAATATTTAGAGAAAATTTGATTTTATTCATTAATAAGTTGGGGTCTTACAACCTCCCCTCCTTATGAAATTTCGTCCTCGAAATTGACGTACGTACCTGATGTTTCAAAAAGGTGAGGATACCTCGCTTTCATTTCTGATTCCAACTCCCAGGTCATTTCTTCAATAGCATGGTTTCTCCACAAAACCTTAACTTGTGGTATAACCTTCGTGCGTAGGACATGCTCTTTCCTATCCAAGATCTTAACAGGTACCTCCTCGTACGTTAAATCTTCAGCTATCTCGTCTGGTTCTAACTCAATAATGTGGTTCGGGTCTTTAACATATTTACGAAGCATAGATATGTGAAAAACATTATGAACACGAGACATGCTTGGAGGTAATGCAAGTCTATATGCCACATTTCCTATTCGCTCCAGAATCTCAAATGGACCAACAAATCTTGGATTGAGCTTTCCTCTCTTCCCAAATCTTGTAACTCCCTTCCATGGTGCAACACGTAATAATACATGATCCCCAATATTAAATTTTACGTCCTTCCGATGAAGATCCGCATAACTCTTTTGTCGATCCTGTGCCGTTTGTATACGTTGTCGAATCGTTTGGATCTTCTCTGTAGTAATGCGTACCAACTCTGGTCCCAACAATGTTGCTTCACCCACCTCGTCCCAGCATACTGGAGAACGACATTTTCTTCCATACAACGCCTCGAATGGAGCCACACCTATGCTCGCCTGATAACTGTTGTTGTAGGAGAATTCCACCAATGGTAGGTACTTATCCCAACTCCCTTTGAGATCTAGGACACAAAGTCTTAATAGATCTTCAAGAGTTTGAATAGTCCTCTCTGATTGTCCGTCCGTTTGAGGATGGTATGCCGAACTGAATCGTAAATCCGTGCCTATAGCTTTCTGCAAGCTAACCCAAAATCGTGAAGTGAATCTTGGGTCACGATCCGAAACTATGGATACTGGCATGCCATGCAATCTCACAATCTCGTTCACGTACATACTAGCAAGACGTTCAAGGGAATAAGTCTCACGTATCGGCAAGAAATGAGCGGATTTGGTTAATCTATCAACAATAACCCAAATCGCATCTATGCCTTGAGAAACCTTGGGAAGACCCGTAACAAAATCCATAGTAATGTGTTCCCACTTCCATTTCGGGATCTCAAGTGGTTGCAATGGACCCTTTGGCACTTGATGCTCCGCCTTTACACGTTGACAAGTTAAACACCTCGAGATAAACTCCGCGATCTCTCTTTTCATATTGCTCCACCAAAATGTATGTCGAAGATCGTGATACATTTTGGTACTCCCAGGATGGATTTCAAACGGTGTGTTGTGTGCCTCCATCATTATTCTATGCTTCAAGTCAAAATCGTTAGGAACACAAAGTCTGGAGTTGACTCGAAGTATTCCTTCTTCATCGATTCTTGCTTCTGGAATAGCACCTTCTTGCACTTTCTTCTTCATACGCATCAGCTTCATGTCCGTAGCTTGAGCAGCTTTAACTTTATCGATTAAAGTCGGTTCTACTCGTATATTTGATATCATCATGTGGGTACTTGGAGCCTTCATCTCTATCTCCATCCTTTGTAAGTCATACAAAATGGGCCTTTGTGTTAACAATATTGCACTCGTACCCGCATATGATCTTCTACTCAATGCGTCAGCTACTACGTTTGCTTTTCCAGGATGATATTGGATGATATGATCGTAATCTTTCAACAGCTCGAGCCAACGTCGCTGTCGCATGTTGAGTTCCTTTTAGGTGAAGAAATATTTGAGGCTTTTATGATCTGTATAGATCTCCACTTTCTCCCCATACAGGTAGTGTCTCCAGATCTTCAACGCAAAAACGACTGCTGCCAACTCCAAATCATGAGTAGGATAATTCCTCTCATATTCTTTGAGTTGTCGTGAGGCATAGGCTATGACTTTCCCATGTTGCATGAGAACACATCCTAACCCTTTGCCTGAATCATCGCTGTAGATAACAAATCCATCCGAACCAGATGGTATTGTCAGAACAGGTGCCGAAATGAGTCTCCTCTTGAGTTCTTGGAAACTCTTCTCGCATTTCTCACTCCATACAAATTTTGTATCTTTCCGAGTCAGCTGAGTTAACGGAGTAGCGATTCGAGAAAATCCTTCCACAAATCTCCGATAATAACCAGCTAAGCCTAGAAAGCTACGTACTTCGGTTACCGACTTCGGTTGCTCCCAACTTTGTATGGCTTCAATCTTCGCCGGGTCGACAGATACTCCATGTTTTGACACCACGTGCCCAAGGAATGCTACTTCCTCAAGCCAGAACTCGCATTTCTTCAATTTGGCATATAGCTTATTTTCACGAAGCCTTTGCAGTACCAGCTTCAAATGGCGCTCATGATCTTCACGGCTTTTGGAATAGATGAGGATGTCATCAATAAAGACAACAACGAACTGATCCAAATATTCTTTGAATTCACGGTTCATCATATCCATGAAGGCAGCAGGAGCATTAGTCAATCCAAAAGACATTACTAAGAATTCATAATGCCCGTACCGAGTTCTGAAGGCAGTCTTTGGAATATCCTCAGTTTTAATCTTCAGCTGATGATATCCAGAACGAAGGTCGATCTTTGAAAAGAATTGTGTTCCTTGTAACTGGTCGAACAGGTCATCAATGCGAGGTAGCGGATACCTATTCTTGATAGTGACATGATTCAATTCTCGATAGTCGATACAAAGTCGCATACTCCCATCTTTCTTCTTTACAAATAAAACAGGAGCACCCCAAGGAGACGTACTAGGACGAATAAAACCGATGTCCAACAACTCCTGTAGTTGGACTTTTAACTCCTGAAGTTCAATAGGAGCCATTCGATATGGAGTTTTAGAAATGGGCTTTGTACCGGGTTCAAGGTCAATAAAGAATTCAACTTCACGTTCTGGGGGTAGACCAGGAAGTTCTTCAGGAAATACATCGGGAAATTCTCTAACAATAGAAATATTATTCAAATCTGACTTGTCTTTGTTCAAATCCATTACATGGGCTAAGAAAGCTTGACATCCGTTTTTTAATAAACGAATAGCTTTGTGGCTCGATATGACAGTGACTGATTTTAGTGGTTTAGTAGTTTGAATTCGTATGACAGGTTGGTTAGGAATATGAAAACTAACAACCTTACGAAAACAATCAATTTTAGCATGATGAGTGGTTAACCAATCAATTCCTAAAATCACATCAAAAGCAAGTATCTTTAAAGAGATAAGATCAACAGGTAATGTGATAGTACCAACTTGGATCATGCAAGATTTATAAACTGTAGATGTAACGAAGGTTTCACCCAACGGAGTTTCAACAGATAAGTTAAAGTCCAATTTCTCCGGAGTCAAGTTTAAACGTTGAGCACAAGCAGGAGAGATAAAAGAATGGGTAGAACCGGTATCTAGTAAAGTATAAACTTCGCAAGAATTCAAGATTAGCTTACCCGTGATCACCTCGTTCGGGTTTCTCGCGTTTTGGCCAGTCACGACAAACGCCCTTCCAGGAACCGCTGATTTCGACTTATCCGGGACAACTTTTGGAGTCACCATCCCCGCTGAACTTGGTTTTGCTACATAACACTCTCGAGCTATATGACCCTCCTTTCCACAGTTATAACATACCTTGGATTGTTGTGGGCAGTTTGGGCTGATATGTCCCTCTTTCCCACATTTGTAACATACGACCGGTGGTCGTTCTCCTCCCCTAGAAACAGTTGATGTTTGTGCTGACGTCTTCACGTTATCATTGTTGTACCTTCTCTTCTTAAAATCTCCTCCCGACTCGCTCCTTCTATTATCACGACCACGATTACCACCAGAGTGGTTACCGCTTTTGTCCGAATGTTTTCCTCCCTGCTGATTTTCATTGCTTCGATGACTGTCGCCACTGGTATGACCCTGGTTGTGGTCCCTCGGTTGCACATACTCATTATCTCGCTCTAATAATTGAGCCCTGTTTACAACATCTGAATATAAAGAAAATTTATGAGAGATAAGATATTGCCGAATCTCGGGTTTTAAACCTCTCAGAAACATCCTTGTCATTCGTTCCTCATTTTCGACCAAATGAGGTGCAAACCTGGATAACTCTGCAAACTTCACCTCGTACTGGGACACCGTCATGTTGTTTTGTTCCAGTCTGATAAACTCCACCTCCTTCATATGACGAATACTTTCAAGAAAGTACTTGTCATTGAACAGTTTTTGAAATGTTTCCCAGGACATGTTGAGTGCGTCAGGCTAAGTACGCTTCACAGACTCCCACCAGTAGTCTGCCTCACCGCGGAACATAAAGGTGGCGAATAGAACCTTCTGTTCCTCTGTGCATCCCAAGACATCGAATATAATTTGCTTGACCCACGTTTCCGCCATGATCGGATCCGGCTTTCCCTTAAATTCTGGTGGTCCCAATTCTTTGAACTGCTTAGCTGTGACAAACCGCGCGTTGTTATCATTTCCACCCGTATTCTGCACACGAGTCTCCCTCGTCTGATTTTGCATGAACTGTAAAAAGCTCCTAAACATTCCATCATTCATCGTTTGCTCGGTAACGTTGTTTACAGGAGGAATATTGCCTTCCTGTTGCACGTTCCCCTGGGTGGTGATCAAAGGTGTCTCCACGGTCTGATTTACTCCATTATTAACGTTCTCAGCTGCCATTCTTAAATACTGCCATAAAACAAGGGTTAATAGTCATGTCATATATTATCCCTATACTCTGACCGACCAAATAAACACCAAATAAACTTAGTCAAGTCATACTAGTGAAGGAATTCCCCGTCTCTCCCCTCCTAGTTCTTGTCTCACATCTCAGCCAGGGATCATATCCCTAAGTTCTGATACCAACTGTGACGCCCCCAAAATAGGTATACAACACCCATTCTGAGTCGCCAAATACATGGTACAGAAAGCAAACTACAACTTCAATAATACAAATGTCGTGCAAAATACGACAACACATACTGTGAGTTTAAATACAAATATTGTCTTCTAGACAATATCCACACTCAAATAAATTCTCATTACAATTATTCAAACACTATTTTACAGAAATAGTGAGGACTGCTAAAACATCTTTCTAGAACCATCACTCCACACCCCGACTAGATCCTGCTATGTTCTCACCTCCTGAGAAGAAAAATGGAACAAAAAGGAAAAGGGTGAGCTCAACTAGCCCAGTAAAGAATATTATGACTAAGATAATATACAAACAAATTATCGTTAGTCTTCAACAGGGAAAAATCTGATAGAATATAATCGACAACAAGTTTTAGATCAACAACTGCAGCGGAAACAGCAAACCATTAGAAGAGTCAAGTAGAGAAAGAATTCTACTATCTTCTAAGATTTAAAAGTCCATCATCAATATTTTATCCCTGTAACATCAATTAATAATCATCTTTATCCAAATATTCATCTTTGCACTACAGGCCAAAGATATTCATTTGTATCACCTGTCAGTCATGTTCATCTCAACACCTGTTCATCTTTGCACTACAGGCCAAAGATATTCATCAAGTAATCATACATCTTTGCACTACAGGCCAAAGATATTCATTAATATCATCATTTAGGACTGAGGATGATGAAAAATATCTTAAAGAAAACGAATCCAATGAGACAGAAGGACAAATAGTAGGGATTCGTATAACAGTTTATCCAAGATCAATAATACTTCATAATAATCAAATGTGAAGCAGAATTCAAAAATAAAGATCAAAACATGGATACAATCAAAGATAGTAACCATAATAGACATCTTGGACAAAAAGGAAAAATTTTATTTTTTGGTGAATAGTGTCGTATTCGTGAATAGTACCGTATACGTGAATAGTGCCGTATACGTGAATAGTAATCCCGACACAAAAAGTTCCAAATTTGATAAAAACTCATGTCAATATTTCAGCATAATGATATTGAATAAAATAATATCATTTAAGAAGAAAATAATATCCCTTACCTCAAGATATCAGTACTTCTGGTCGGAATACCGGTATAAGGCTGAAAGAAACTTGCTCTGATGAATAGAAACTCTCAAAGTATCTAAATACTCACAAAATACACTCAATAATCTAGAGAGAGAAAGAGATAAAACTTGTTTCTGGTGTGATTTTTAATTCTAACTTAGCCCTCTATTTATAGGAAAATTTTAGTAGGTTTGACCTGCAACCTGATGGCTTTACCTGCTACTATTCCCACCCACCACATTTGAAATATAATTCAGCACATTTCTTCACCAACCACAAGTGAGGCCCACCAATTCTAGAATTATTCATCAAAATGATAAACTCCGAAAATTCAACAATTTCTGAATCAGTCATCTCGTAAAATTCATAATAAATCGTACGTTCATTTTTAACGGTTCAAAATTTGTGGACATATACTCAACTTATATATGTATAACTTATCCAAAAATTACCACGATCCAACGGTCGGATTAAAAATTATAACACCCGCAATATTTCTCAAAAACCCTGATTTGATTTTTAATACCTCCATTCCGATAAAAATACTGATAAAACACCTCAACATTAACTCCTTCATTTTTAACCACAAAAATATATCCCTCATTTATATCCACATAAAATAAATATTTCCTTATCATATGAATCAATAATTAATTATTCACAAATAATATTACAGAATCACATTTATGACAACCAGGCCGTTCCCAGGAAAGAGGGGGCTTTCCAATAAGGATTTCTCCTTACTGGCGCGCAATTAGATGACCAAACCTCTCCTTAGACAGAACTTTCTAGACATTGCCAATAATGTTATATAATAATATTATTCAAATAATATGAATTATTGATCTGATAATGGAAAATACTGTGCAGCAACAATTATTGAAACAACAATAATATAAAATATCAATGCAACAATTATTGAATCAATAAAATAAAATATTGAACAATAACTACTGTAACAATTATTGAGTAGTGCCTTCTTACGTAAGAATTAATAATTGGTGCAATACCGTGTGCTACTGTATTTTAATCACCGGGTATTCCAACAGTATTAACGGTAACAACTACGCTGTTATTTATAAATAACTTATACTTGTCATTTTCTTCATCCAATCGCTTTCCGTTATGGGGCCCACACAAGGCTGCGCCGTCGTACGAATATTCCCCGACAGCAAGAATATTCCACGACCAAACGAATATTCCCCGACAAAATGAATATTTTATAACCACTTGCTTATTTTGCAAAATTTGCACATTTCACCCATAACCAAAGTATTATATCAAATTAGCCCCTTATTATTCACAATAATATTTAGAGAAAATTTGATTTTATTCATTAATAAGTTGGGGTCTTACAGAAACTCTCAAAGTATCTAAATACTCACAAAATACACTCAATAATCTATAGAGAGAAAGAGAGAAAACTTGTTTCTGGTGTGATTTTCAATTCTAACTTAGCCATCTATTTATAGGAAAATGTTAGCACGCCGAAGCAGACTTAACCTGCAACCTGATGGCTTTACCTGCTACTATTCAAGCCTACCACATTTGAATAAAAATCTCAGCACATTTCTTCACCAACCAAGAGTGGGGCCCACCAATTCTAGAATTTTTCACCAAAATGATAAACTCCGAAAATTCAATAATTTCTGAACCAGTCATCTCGTAAAATTCATAATAAAGCATACGTTCATTTTTAACGGTTCAAAATTTGTGGACATATACTCAACTTATTTATGTTTAACATATCCAAAAATTACCACGATCCAACGGTCGGATTAAAAATTATAACCCCCGTAAAATATCTCAAAAACCCTGATTTTTAATAACTCCATTCCGACAAAAATACTGATAAAAATCTCAACATTAACTCCTTCATTTTTAACCACAAAAATATATCCCTCATTTATATCCACATAAAATAAGTATTTTCTTATCATATGAATCAATAATTAATTATTCACAAATAATATTACAGAATCACATTTATGACAACCAGGCCGTTCCCAGGAAAGAGGGGGCTTTCCAATAAGAATTTCTCCTTACTGGCGCACAATTAGATGACCAAACCTCTCCTTAGACAGAACTTTCTAAACATTGCCAATAATGTTATCTAATAATATTATTCAAATAATATGAATTATTGATCTGATAATAGAAAATACTGTGCAGTGACAATTATTGAAACAACAATAATATAAAATATCAATACAACAATTATTGAATCAATAAAATAAAATATTGAACAGTAACTACTGTAACAATTATTGAGTAGTGCATTCCTTCGTAAGAATCAATAATTGGTGCAATACCGTGTGCTACTGTATTTTAACCACCAGGTATTCCAACAGTATTAACGGTATCAACTACGCCGTTAATTATAAACAACTTATACTTGTCGTTTTTTCATCCAATCGCTTTCCATTATGGGGCCCACACAAAGCTGCGCCATCGTACGAATATTTCCCGACAGCAAGAATATTCCACGACCAAACGAATATTCACCGACCAAAAATGAATATTTTATAACCACTTGCTTATTTGAAATATTTGCGCATTTTACCCATAACTAACCACATTAATCAAATCAACCCTTTCTATTCCAAAATAATAAATAGAAGAAATTTAATTTTATTTATTAATAAGTTGGGGTCTTACAACAGGACCTACTAAGACGCACACCTTTAGATGCCCTTCGGGGAGTGTGTATTTTTATAGATACCTTAGTAGGATGCGTATCATTGACTTTTTCGAACTTTTGGGCCGTGTTACAAGGCTATTGTAACCTTAGTCGTTAAGGCTGTGGATTAAAAGATATATGATATACATTGAAAATATTTTTGAATGTGAATTCGTTTTGTTATTAATTGATTTCGTTTTGAAAGCATGTCTACTATTTTTAACGAACAAAAGAATTTTGAAATAGTATTTTGTAAATTGTACTTGATTCGGCTAGATAGAGAGGATTGTCACTTGTTGGGCTTCATCGCTCATCCCCTTACAAATTTTTACAGGTCCCGTCGTTGAAAGTTGTACGCTTATTTGATAAAATAATGCTACTATCACATAAAAAAGGGTCACATAATGCTCACATACACACATGCATAATGCAGGCCCCACATGTCAGGCGGGGGCCCACAATATGCATGTGTGTGTATGTGAGCATTATGTGACCATTTTTTATGTGATAGTAGCATTGTTGTATTTGATACGCTCAGAATAACTAGAGTTTAGTTTTAGATATTATTTATTTTTGTTGTTGGATTTTGATGAACTCTTTTTTCGAGTAGTTACATCTCCGTTATTCGAATGTGGTATTTATTAGTATTTCATTTGAATTAGATTAAAAGATATTTATTGGTTTTAAGCTAAGATTATTGTTGAGTTGTTTTTTTTGGGCTGCACGTTATTTATATAAAAATTATTTATATTAAAAGAATAATATAGTAAATTGAATATTACTATAAAAGCTATTAATTAGATGTTTAAGTCCCGAATTAATAAGTAAAGACATAAGATATTCCTAAAGTGGAATATAAATGATTGAAGCTTCAAAGTGTAAAATATTTACATACTAAAATGTGAGGGACCTTTATTTGGTGTAAAAAGGTTAAAACGAATTAAGTTTCTAAAAAAACTAATATTCGTTTTGAGTAAGAATAAATAATATTAGTTTGTATAAAACTAATAATTATTATTGATGAATATACATGCATGTTTTGTAACATATTCAATTATTTAATATGTGTGTACATGTAAATATAATTCTGTAGGAATTGTGAAGAAACTCTAGGTTAACTTTTGTGGTAATCTCCAATTAAGGTAAGTTTTTCAGTTCTATTATGTTTGTGGATTAAATGTGATTATGTGGTGAGTTACATACCATGCTTTATGAATTGTTAAAGTCAAAATATGACTAAGTTAATTGGGTTATGGAACTCAATTTATATGTGATATGTGATAGCACATGTTGTATGATGTAACTCGATAAATTAAAAATGTATAATGCATGAATGTATGTTTTGTAAGGAATTATTGTTGCATGTAGGATATGCATAGTAAAGAATATATGTTGCATGCAGATATGCATAGTAAAGAAAATATAGTGCATATGGAATTGTGTCCTATGTGAAACATGATAGACTGTTAAATTTGTTGGGTTGTCGAGCTCAATCTTGCAAACACAAACTTTTTGCAGGTTAATGATGTTAAGCAATATTACTTGCTATACAGATGCTGAAGATTGAACGATATGGAAAATGATTACATTTCCTTGAATTAGAAATGGTATAAATCTATGATTGATAGTTTTGTCAAATGTAATTGACAGTTATGTATAGTTTGAAATGTGAAATGGATAAAGAATGTTTATTCTGAAATGAGTATAGATATGATTCTAAAATACATGAATCATCGATAGAAAAGATATGAAGTATTGAGACTTAAGCTTTTAATACGATTACATGGATTATACAAATCATATAATAAATATGATTCTAGTATAAAGAAAAATTGTAAAGGTTGCGATTCAGGGAATGAATGAATGGAAAAAAAAATATTTATTCCATTTTTTTAGCTATTTTAACATTAAATAATGTTTTAAAGTTAGAACAAGATAACATTAACGCACAAGATCGGGAAGAAAAATAGTCCTGATTTTGGGGGCGTTACAATAACTGATATGTTATTAAGTAGGGTTATTATTATATTAATTGTCAGTTTTTTTTTACGTAGTGATATATCAGTTATATTTTACGTATAGTTTAGAGAGAGGGAAGAAGAAAACAGAGTAGAGGAAGAACAAAAGAAGAAAGAAGAAAGAAGAAAGAAAGAAAAAAGAGAGAGCTCTAGAGAGTTTGAGAGAGAAAGGATTTCTCTGTGAATTTGAGCAACTAAAGAAAAATGTTTATCCTCTAACAAAGTTATACAAACAATCAAATGTATAAATTCTTATCTTTTCTTCATATTCATGAGTTTTCATTCTCTGTAATTTGAATTCTATTATAATTATTGAAAATATGGCTTACATATGTTAATTTGTGAACATAAATTGTTTTTATTTGATTTGTATATGATTTAGAGTAGGTTAATCCATGAAAACATGATATGTGTGAAGAAATCATGTTTACAGTGATATATATATGATATGACTTATTTTAAAATAAAATTGATACTCAATTCATGTTTTTTAAGTGTAAATTGATTGTTGATTGTGTAAATACCTGAAGAAACGAAAACAATGGGTTTTAAATAAACGGTTTCGGTTGGCAAATGATTTCACAGTGATTAGTTTCGCTAAGAGTATTTAAAAGTGAAGAAATAGTAAAAATAATAAAATATAAAAATTATTATTAGTAATTAATGAGTTATGTGATAATTGAAAATTGGTGTTAATAAATTAGAAGTGTGGATTAACCATGTGGTTAAACTTAAGACTGAGAGTTGTAAATGAAATAGATATTCAGTTATGTACCGTGATCATGTGGTAACTAATTATGTCATGATAACATGTGTATAGGATATTGAGAATCAAGTTATACTGTTTAGCTTACACGCAAGGCAAGTTTTCGAACCCTACTCGTATTTAAACAAGTTCTCTAACCCTAATCTCTATTTGAGCATATCCTACTTTGTTTATAATTATGCAAATTTGTTATTCTGTCTTTTTTATAAATTACGCAAGTTCTTGAATTCTATTGAGCAAAGTTCTTAATTTTGTTTCCTTATTGGAAAATGTAACATTATCTTACCATTTTTGCTCAAGCAAGGTTTATTATATCTTTTTAATGCTTTGAACTTTATTCTTAAAACATGACTTTGATGCATTACACTATTCATTTATGGTTCATAACTACTCTGTAATAAGTCGTTGTTGAACCCTTGTATTGTCATTAAACTTTTGATTTAACTAATCCTTAATTGATGTACGTTGAACTCTAAATTACTCTTGAAACTTATCCAAACCAAACTTCCTTTGGTGCAGACTCGTATGTTAAAACTGAGATGAACAACCCTATTATAGAGGATTATTTACGCGAAAGCATTTAGATGTTTGTGCACAATACATGGTGCGAAGGGTTAATCACCCGAAGTACGGGAAAGAAGATCCATATAGTCTAATGACTGTTAAGGGTTTAAGTTGAAAAACTTATCACCTAGGACATAGTTCATGGTCTTGGGACCCTCAGATGAATTTTAACTTCAGTTTTTGATTATCATTAATAGAGAATGTTATTCAATTCAATTGAGTTTATTCATTTCCAGTTATTATGTTCTTTCAAGTGAGCATTTGTTTTGCTCACTCTTACATATATATAACCATTGCAGCTAGAGTTGAGAAGGTTGACGAGCCAACCACTAGTAAAGGGAATGGAAAGAAGAACAAGTGCTGAAGACTTGTTAATTTGTTGAGACTTATGTTTTCAGGCTTAGTTTTTAAATTTATGATGTAATTAATTATTTTTCCACATTTGAAGAATGTTTTGAGGTTAGACAACCTGGGATTTATTGGTTTAAGTTATGTAACCCTTTAATGTGGGAAGATTTATTACTTATTTTTTATATAATTTGGGTAGCTAGAAATGAATGTTTGGACAGTGAATATGAAATCCTGTGGGAATGAAGTACCCGAATTTGGGGGTGTCACAATTAAGGCTGCGGATTAAAAGATATATGATATACATTGAAATTATTTTTGAATGTGAATTCGTTTTGTTATTAATTGATTTCGTTTTGAAAGCATGTCTACTATTTTTAACAAACAAAAGAATTTCGAAAATGTGTTTTGCAAATTGTACTTAATTCGGCTAGATATGGAGGATTGTCACTTGATGGGCTTCATTGCTCACCCCCATACAGATTTTTACATGTCCCATCGTTGAAAGTTGAGCACTTATTTGATACGCTTGGAACCTAACTATTTTCTTTATTTAATTTAAATTTCAGCTTTTAAGTTATAATATACAAAAAGAACCCATGATTTTTTTAAAATAAAATTAATTATGTATTGAGTGAAAATTAACTATAAATGTGTTTAAGCTTTGAATTAAAATATGTGTTTGAGCTAGGATAAAGTATCCTAATGTTCATATATTCTAACTTTATATTTAGGATTTGTTCAGCTAATATTTTTGTATTTCGCAATATCGAGGTAAGTGACTTTCTGAACTATTTTGTATTTTTAAATTATCATTTGTTTTTATATATACGTTAGTAATTTTTCGGATGCCTAAATGCAAGGTTTCAAAAGTTATGTTTTATTTAAGGCTTCCATTTAAATTAAAATGTTATATTCGTTTATTCAAAACTTCGGATCAAATATTTATTTTTGAATTAGGAAATTAGATTATATGATTTTAAATTGTGAAAAAGTATTATTTAGAATATCGATAATATTGAGAAAATATTTTGAAATCCTCAGTTTGACTATATTTAGAACCATTTTTTGATTACGTTTAATTTCAGAGCTAATATAGGACCCACTAAGACGCACACCTTTAGATGCCCTTCGGGGAGCGTGTATTTTTATAGATACCTTAGTAGGATGCGTATCATTGACTTTTTCGAACTTTTGGGCCGTGTTACAAGGCTATTGTAACCTTAGTCGTTAATGTTGTGGATTAAAAGATATATGATATACATTGAAAATATTTTTGAATGTGAATTCGTTTTGTTATTAATTGATTTCGTTTTGAAAGCATGTCTACTATTTTTAACGAACAAAAGAATTTTGAAATAGTATTTTGTAAATTGTACTTGATTCGGCTAGATAGAGAGGATTGTCACTTGTTGGGCTTCATCGCTCATCCCCTTACAGATTTTTACAGGTCTCATCGTTGAAAGTTGTACGCTTATTTGATAAAATAATGCTACTATCACACAAAAAAGGGTCACATAATGCTCACATACACACACATGCATAATACAGGCCCCACATGTCAGGCGGGGGCCCATAATATGCATGTGTGTGTATGTGAGCATTATGTGACCTTTTTTTATGTGATAGTAGTATTGTTGTATTTGATACGCTTAGAATAACTAGAGTTTAGTTTTAGATATTATTTATTTTTGTTGTTGGATTTTGATAAACTCTTTTTTCGAGTAGTTACGTCTCCGTTATTCGAATGTGGTATTTATTAGTATTTCATTTGAATTAGATTAAAAGATATTTATTGGTTTTAAGCTAATATTATTGTTCAGTTGTTTTGTTTGGGCTGCACGTTATTGATATCGTTGCCTTGCGGACCTTTGGGTTTGCGGCGTGTAGCATTTCGGCCCTGTAACGAGTTCGGGGTGTTCAATAGCCAAGATCATTTTACCCATCATCAGATGTGATTTTGAACAAGACCAATATAAGTGATAAAGTGAAAATTAGAATGAAGAAAGAAAAAAAGAAGAAAAACAGATCGCAATCGCGAAACTCGATCGGAACATCCATAGTTTCATATCAAAAGCTTCCAAGCCACCATCACTGATTAGGTCACACCACCGTCCCACACCGATTCACAACATTAATCTGCTTTACAAATTGTGTTCAGATCTTGGCAAGGGTCAAACTCTTCTTTTAGCCTTTAATAAACTTGCTTCCTCCATTTCTTTGCTTTAATTTTTCAGATCTACAAGACTATTGTAGATCCCAACTCCTCCATTTCTTTCCTTTAATTTTTCAGATCTGCAAGAATCGATGGAATATATATTTCTTTGCTTTATTTCTTTGCATATATATAAACTTGGTAATGTGCAAGAAGTAATATATATATATATATATATATATATATATATATATATATATATATATATATATATATATATATATATATATATACACGGTCCGTCTCTAAAGCGAACCTTAAAGAGCGAATCAAAGACGAACCGTCGTCTTTGGTGTCTATGGCGACGGTTCGATCCGTCGCCATAGCCAAGTAGTCTTTGTTGACGGGTCGAACCGTCGCCATAGACACCAAAGACGACGGTTCGTCTTTGGTTCGCTTTAAAGACTCTCCGTATATATATATATATATATATATATATATATATATATATATATATATATATATATATATATATATATAATTCCCAAATGGCAAGACATTACTGTTAATGACAGAAATGAAGCTTCTTTATTGGGCTTAGCATTTTGGGTGTGAATCCTTTTTGTTTCTCAATGTATTCTAATGAGCACATTCGTATCATTGGCTGATCTCATTAAATAACTTCTGGGTTTCCAATGGATTTTTCTTTAAATGAATTCTGGGTTTTGTCCTCATATCTCCATTAAATGATTTGGGAATGAAGCTTTGATATATATTGTATTGAATTATTTGATTTCTTTTAATGAACTAATAATTTATGGGTTAAATACCATTATGTATTTATTTGGTTTTAATGTCAAAATATACTGAAAATACGAAGTAAATTACAAATATAGGGAAATATATACAAGTCTTTCCAATGACACTTCAGCATTCAGGCGATTTTTTTTGTCGGAAAAGTTTTTGAGGTCACTTTTGTTTGCTTAAGTGTACTTGGAGTAAAGTTGTAAAATGAGCAAATAGTTTGGGTTCGAATCGTACTCGCTCGACTAAAAATTTGATTCGATCTCGACTAAAAATATAAATGATTCAAATATGAGCAAATTTTAAAGTTCAATAAATTACTCGAATCTTCTCAAATTGTAATTTTCTATTGATATTCGGATCATATTTATTTGAAAAGTTCAAAATGCTCGGGCTCGATTCGAGATCGTGTTCGACTCGGCAGCTAAACGAGCATCAATCAAACCTTATTTTATACTCGATAAATTTTATAAACCAAATCTGAGCTACTCGACTCGATTCAGTTCATTTACACCCTTAACTTGGATTATGCTAATGTAAAGATTTAAACAATAGGGTCACAAGTATAAAAGGAGTCATACTTCAAGGGACAACATTTAATTTAACCCAAATTAAATACAATTTAAAAGATTTTGTAGGTATGATTCTCAAGCTTGACCAAAGAAGTTTATAAGTCTTCAAAAATACATACCACCAAATCAACATAATCGTGAAGGATTTTGCATGAGGGGAAGGGAATGATATAGAGATTCACAAGATTTAGAATAAAGTTGGATATCAAAATTTCGTGACTCAAATGATAAGTCGTAATCATATTCATTAATTACATTACTACTTCAAATTATATTGATTATTAATTACATTACTACTTCAAATTGGCCATGCGTCTTTAACACGTTCAATTGGAATTTTTTAATTTGATGAAAAATCTGAAATCCCTAGAATGATTCCAACATTTAAAAATTTTATATCCCTGAGATTATATATATAACAAGTAGGAAACAATTAAGCAATTTGAGAAACAAAAGTAGGAAATTTAAATTCTGTCATGCATAACATAAATAACAGATTTGAAGAAGCATGGGCAGTATCTGATAGCCGTATCTTAATTCTTTGATTTTCAGTTAATTGCTGTAATCTATCCTTTCGCCATTGCTATAATTAATTATAATCCGTACCAATTCATTTTATCAACTTTTCTCCCCCTACAGCCTGTATTTTTTTTCACTATTTCTATTTGAAATGGACCGACGATGCTTCTTCTTGTTTGTTGCTGCATGTTTACTTAACATTCACTCGGGTTAGTTGGTAGTTTTATTATTTTTACGTCCATATTTTCTTTGTAAAATTGATGCTATCAGACCAAATATATATCCTACACTTTGACAATTATTCTAGCTAAGCGACACTAATTGTATTGTTAATTTTGACGATATCAATGTTTTTCTTCTATTCATAATTATGCTATTATTATAATATTCAGTAATACTTATTTACTAATTGTGTAATAATAGAGAGTAACAATACGTGAGTACTAACTTAGTACACATTTTATTATTATTATTATTATTATTATTATTATTATAATGCAGAGAATAATTTTTCTCTTTTCTTTCTAAATGGAGTCCAAGGAATAGGAGTGAACTATGGGCTGCTGGGTGATAATCTTCCCCCACCAAATCAAGTCATTGCTCTCTTGCACTCGAGAAACATCCAAAAAATTCTAATTTTTCATCCGAATCCCGATGTCTTGAACGCTATACAAGGTTCCAACATCAGCGTTATCCTCGGAGTCCGAAATGAAGACCTTCAACAACTATCAACCAGTCCATCATTTGCAACAACATGGGTTAACAACAATGTCGTACCACATGCGTCATCCGTGAAATTCACATATATAGTGGCAGGTAATGAAGTAATTCCAGGACCACTGGGAACATATGTACTTGGAGCCATGCAAAACTTAATGGTTGCATTAAAGTCTGCAAACATTTTAGTACCAGTTAGTACTGCAGTTTCATCACAAGTACTAGGATCATCATATCCTCCTTCAGCTGGATCGTTTGCGGAAACTGTGATATCAACTATCAAACCAATTGTGGATTTTTTGGTGGCACAAAAAGGTCCTCTTCTTGTTAATATGTATCCTTACTTTGCCTATATTGGTGATCCTTCACACGTGGAGCTAGATTACACACTTTTCAAGGATACTGCTCACGGTGTGACTGATGGAGCACTTCTATATACCAATATTTTCGATGCCATGGTCGATGCAACTTATTCTGCCCTTGAAAAGGCAGGCGGATCAAATGTTGGGATTGTTGTATCGGAGACTGGATGGCCAAGTGCTGGTAATGGAGACGCGACTACTAAGGAAAATGCTCAAATATATGTGAATAATTTGATTGATCATGTTTCATCTGGGAAGGGAACACCAAAGAGGCCAGGCAAAGACTTGGAGACTTATGTGTTTGCGCTATTCAATGAGGATCTTAAGCCTGCTGGTACTGAGCAAAATTTTGGGCTATATTACCCTAATATGACTGAGGTTTACCATGTTAATTTTCCAGCTGCTTAGGATCAAACTCAAATGTCCACGGTAACTAGGTAGTTGTTTTGCTTAGAAAACCTAATGCCAATTGTATAAACCACGGCATGAAAATAACTTGCAATATTTAGAAGCAACAAGTTGTATGGAATAAATTAAGTTCACTGGATTTATCAAAATGATCGTATTTTTTATTTTTCTCTTCCTTTTTTTCCAATGTTGCCTTGTATGTTGCTGATTATGTATGGAATAGTCGAGTTTTAAAAGAGAAACTAGAGCTGGAATAGAATTTGGATAAATTAGAAGCAAATTTAGGAATTCTTCAAATTGTTTTGGCTATCAAAAACACTCACCAATGGTTTGAATAATGAATAGACAATTTGATCTTTTGAAATTTTCTAGTGTCTCACACCTTGTGGCTTATGATGGTTTTCATAAGAACGGATTGTTGGAAAGAAACTTATTTCTCTTTAGGGAGATTACAGTACTTATTCAGGCTTAAATGTTAAAGTTTCCTCTCAACATTTATCTTTATTTAGACTTCCGGTAGGTGCTTCTAAGACTAGAATAGGATTACGTGTATTGTTATCTACAGACTTGTAATGAAGAGCATAGGTAAAGAGAGATCATTTGGTATGTAGGGAGTAGGTGTGTCGCCCTAGGTAGGAAGGGCAGAAGGGGATTAGGATTGAGGCAATTTGCTTGAAGAACCTTTTAGAGGCGGGAAGTGGCTTTTGGCGTTTCCCTATTTAATTTTAACTCTGCCAGTCCTCCGCTTCTAATCCTAGTCTATGATCGAGTTCATCCCGCAAGACTAATCAATTTTCCTTCTCACTCTTTTAGCATTTTAGTACAGTAAAGATTAACATTTGTTACCTTGTCAGTCTCAACTAGGTGACCTTTTTTCAGTAACTTGAATATCGTACAACCTCCCTTCACATATCTTTTCAGCACGATAGATTCCACCTGCAGCATCAGAGATGAGATAAGACTTTCATCTGCTAGTTTAATGCAATATGGTGCCAATACGAAACGTTTCAGAATTATGATGAAATGGAATATGGTACCAATACAACACATTTTATACTACAATCCTCCTCGTCTGTAAATTGATCACATATATAATAGTTGGCAATGAAGTAATAATTCCAGGGCCATTAGCAACACGTGACTGGAGGCATGCAAAACTTAGGTGTGGAATTGATCTATTCATTTGGCATACAGACCCAGTGATGAAGACAGACCCCATATATAACACAATTAACAGTGAGGTTATTTATACTCCTAAAACTGCTTCAAGCTCATCCTTCAAGATTTGTATAACTGAATACTGCGGAAGTAACTATAATAACATTTGTAAGTGGAAATAATACACCAAACATTAGCCATATCAAGACTAAGAAAGCTTTGAAGACCTCATAAAAATTTATAAATATTCTATGTTTTATCTACAACTTTGATCAACCTTTAACACCTTGTGTGGGAGTTTTTTAGTTGTAGAGAAGCAAAGAAAGTTAAAGAAGAGAAGAGTGTAATTCTGTAATTAAGCACACCTAGAGGAGGGTGAATAGGTGTAAATACTCAGAAGTGATCTATAGTGGTCAATTTTTAAAATTTACTATAGCAGTCTATAATCGGACGGCTTAACCCTGTCCGTATTAGTTATGTTCTTTGTCTGTTATAAACGGACAGCTAATACATGCCCGTATTAATATAAAATTTTTCCGATTTCAACCAAAATCTGCAGAATATTAAAGCTTAAAACAGAAACAAAAGAACAGTAAATCACACCAAGATTTTTATATGGTTCAACTCATATCCTCTAGTCTAGTAGCCTAATCTGCGTCCAATCCCAACTAGAATTGGAGACTCACTTTATTAAAATAATACTCAGTTATTACAAAGTAAATAGAACTCCCTGTTACAACGACGATCGATTGGACATCTCTGCCCCCTTTGCTCCTCTACAACACCTCTCACCTCTGAGACTTTGATAGCTTCATTGTACAACCTGAATATTACTAAAATAAAAACCCCCCAGCCAACCTAGACATATACTATGTTTACAATAGATATGAAAAAAGGAACACAAGAACTACACTGTAAACTAAGACTAAAAGAGTGACATTGTGATTTGTATGTATCTCAGATTAGCTTTCTTGATGAGTTTCTGTTTTGTAGTCCTTGTTCTTCAATAAGCCGAGCAAACAGTATATATAAACGAGAGTAGAGCAACGGCTATGAAAAAAGCAACGACTATGAAGACTTGGCCAACCCTATTAGATAAGAGCTATAATATCTTTTCAAAATAGCAAGTCAACAAGTAGATTAATAAACCAGCCTAAAAATAAGGAGCAATATGAAATGAAAGATAGAGTCCATACTCTACACAAGAGTTCTAACCCAATTAATACAAAGACTCCTAATTAGAATAACTTGCTCAGCTAAACCAACTCCTTAATATATTCCAATTCAAATATTAAAACAACCATTTAACATAATTTCAACCTTAACAAAATATAATCCAATATAATCCTGCAGATAATATCAATAATATAAAATGGATCACCATACAAACCAACGAATTATATTATTTAATATACACATTAGCCCAAAAAATAATCCATGAAAAAAATAATGTTTCCATGTAAAGTATATTATATTAAAAATATATAGCCCAAATAAATCAAATAAGACCATTACATAAACCCAAATATATTGTCATTATTAAAATCATAAAAGATATAAACCAATAAAGAGAAGGGAAGAGAAGGGAAAGTTTTACTTTCTTTTCTCTGGTTTTTTCTCAAAAGAAGTTTTACTTTCTTTTCTCTGGTCTTTTCTCAAAAGTCAAAACGCACTCACTTTCCTTAGCTTTCTTTTCTTTTCTTTTCTTCTCCAACTAAGGTGGTGTTTGTTTATCACTTTTTACTTCTGAAAGCTCTCCTTCTTTTTCGGTCAGACTCAATTGCTTGTTTGATAAAAATTCTATCACCTCCGTACGCCTCTATTTTGGTAAGAGATGAAATCGTGTCTGGATCGGAGGGAGGAGCATCTGAACTCTTTATTACAAAAGTACCCTCACAAATTCAAAGAAATTATCTCCTCTCCGTCTTTCTTCTTGATCTCTCCTCCGTTCTAATTGTCTCAGCCAGATCTTCTTCGTTCCGGTGTCGTCTCGTGTCTGTTCTTTAAGCTCCTCTGGCCAGATCTCCTTTGTTCTGGCTAAATCGACTCGCCTCTTCTCTTCTCCGTTCTGCTTATGGAAAAACTGATTTGGTTATAGTAGAAATTGATTTGGTCATAAAAAAATTGATTCTGTTGTCTCTTGCTCTCCTCTCTTCTGCTTACGGAAGAAGTTGATTTGGTTATAGAAGAAATTGATTTGGTCATTCACTGCTTAAACTAATCATTTTGTATTTATGGATGGAATATATTTTATAATTAATACAATCTATTATATATATATATATATATATATATATATATATATATATATATATATATATATATAGAATACCATATTTGAAAGTAGATTCTATTTCATATATGTAAATATAATTATTTATTAATATTCTTCTACATATTAAATTTAATT
Organism: Panax notoginseng; assembly: GCA_016801055.1. NCBI lineage: Eukaryota > Viridiplantae > Streptophyta > Magnoliopsida > Apiales > Araliaceae > Panax > Panax notoginseng. The sequence goes on from CM029012.1 coordinate 204,572,712, forward strand.
AATGTAATTAATTTTTTTAGTAAAATTAATAATTTGATTGTGTATATATTATAATTTTTCTCATAAAATATTCCAAGCAATTTATAAGGTTAAAATTGTAAAATGCTCTTATTAAGATGTTTCAGAAAATTCAATTACCAAACAACATTATAAGTTCAGATGTTATTTCATTCAGATGATCTAATTTATTAAGACATTAATCATTCAGATCTTAATTGCTCAATTTTATCAAACACCACTTAAAACTCAAAAGACTTTACCTTTCTTTTCTTTTTTCTTCTATTAAAAAACTCAAAGACACCACTTCTTATTGTTTACCTTCACTTTCTTGTGTTTTCTCTCCAAATTAAAACTCAAAGACATGGACTTAAGGTTGTAGTGAGGAGTATTTAAAATGAGGAATACTTTTATATTGAACATAACGGAAACATACACATGAAACTTGTTGCCATTGTGACTCGGTGTCTCTTTGTGCCTAGCTATCTGCAAATTAATTTAGTGAAAGTCTCCCATTATGAAGCAATCCTTTAAAAATCTCTTTGTACTGCCAAAGCCAAAGCCAAACCAATCACAAGACACTCCTAAACTACAAACAACTTGCATTATTTGATTATAAAATCCGGCCCAACTAATTCTTTAAAAGCCACTAATTAGATACCGATTGCAAGAAAATTCGGAAACCTCGTGTTCAAATAGCACCATATTCTGAGATATAATCCTCGGTCCTTTCTACAATTGACTGAATTTATACATATCAACCATGAATGTAATGTTTTATACAGCAATAAGTTGTCCCAAAAAATGCAGGTATTGGATTTTATGAATTTATAGAATATAACTTGGACCATAAATCTATGGCAACTTAAATGAATCAACCAATTTTTATTTCTGAAAAAATGCAATGATTGTATTCTTAGGGACAAGCAAATTAAATTTTCTCTAGGGTCTAAAAAAGTAGTAACTTCTTTTGGGATTGCAAAACGTGCAGAGAATTAACTGAACTGAGTGGTAGGATTGTTTCGCGGGGGAGACATCGACGAACTTTCAGTAGACATAATCGATTTCCACCAAATCGTCCAGGGTCCATAGCTCAGTGGTAGAGCATTTGACTGCAGATCAAGAGGTCACCGGTTCGAACCCGGTTGGGCCCTTTTTTGCCTTCCATTATTAAATTTTTAAAAGTTAATTTAAAAATATTATTAAATTTAGTACTATAATTTATTTAATTTAAAAAAACAATTAACCTCATAATTAATTCTAATTTTTTGATAGTATATTAATTTTAATTAAACATTTCAAATTGTTTAATTGCGATGAGGTAAGGATTTGTTTGGCAATATATAGTTTGGGAGATGTGGTTGGAGCAGGCATTGCTTGTTGAAGGTTGATGTGTCTGTTGATTGAGCCGATTGAGGCATTGCGTGGTGGAGGTCCCACTGGGTTCTTTCTTGGGGCATTTGCATCAGGTTTGCCTTTTACTTAAAAAAACGTAACAGTAAGATGATGTTTTATAAAAATTGAATGAATCTGAATTTGAATATGAATGAGTTGAATTTGAATTAAAAAAATACTTTTATAATTAATATGTGTGAAATATCTAAATAACATATTTTTATTATTTTACTCCTCTAAAAAAATTCAAAATTGTTATAAATATATTTAATATTACTTAATATAATAGTTAATATTATAAAAAAAAAAACTTCATTCAGCCAAAAAAATAACACTAAACAATTCAGCCCAAATCGTCTGAATGGCTGATCTATTCAACCATGCAGACAAATTTTTTTTCAAAACAAACGCACTTAATGGCTGATCGATTCAGTCATTCAGACCTAAACAAACAGTCCCTAAATTTTGGAAGTGATTTGTATAAAATTAATTTTGATCAATTAACCAATATATTATCAATTCGAGAGATCTCTCTATATGTGTCAATTAACCGACTTAACTTTGATTAATTAACTAACTTACCTTTATGCGTAAGTTTTTCTCATGTTTCTAGAAATGGTAATTTTGTAGCTCGTGAATTAGTCTTGTTAGCTCAACGTAGTCTGTTTCATCAAAACAATAAAATAAAATAAAAAGTAAATGAGTATTTATATCTTTTATCCATTACATATATATAGCATATTCATGTTTATAAATAATATAATTATATGTATTTTTTTTAGTGAAAATGTATAAGTAGTACTATAGAGAAAAATATACACTTACATTAATTTAAAATGTGAATAATTAAATATTTTTTTAATTCAATTTATACTATTAAAATTGTGAAGTTACATATTAATAAAATTAAAAATTATTAGAATTAATTTTGGATTTTCTCAACGTCTCCGTTCAGGTCATTTAATCTGACGATAATCGTTTTGACAAAATATGGCATTACAAAATAATAACTAGCACCAAATATGAGTAACTAGCGCCAAAATTCTCATGATCGAAAGGCTTACCAAAAATGACAACATAGTCGATGAAAAATTTAAAAAGGCTAAATAAACTTTTGAAAAAGTCTTGGATTATACTCCATAAAAGTAGAAGAGGGTGACCCCATGCGAAATGGAGCAAGGGGACATATAATATCAATATTTATAAATTATATTCTAAATTATATGTTGGTATCGACTCATACTTTTGTGGATCGGTTTCATGTGTTTGAGCACATGTTATAAGAGTTAGGATTTTTCTAGTTACTATAAAAATATTGTTTGGTGTGGGGATCATTATAGAGTTTATAAGGCATCTTATGAATACATCAGACAAACAAGACTGACCAAAGTATATCATGTGTTCTTATTTTTTTTGTCTTTTCATTTAATATCTGTATAATTACAATATTATTCGTTCTTAAATTCTAACCCTAAAATTAATTTCCAACTAATGGAGTACCATATTGTTTTCCTATAATGGAGGGACAGGAGAAGCACCTGCCCAAAAGCATACCGCACACTTTCATGTGGACATCAGTCGAATAGTTAGCTAATATTGGTGGGGGGAAACCCCTCCACTTAATTTATTCATGTTCATTGTATATTGAATAATGCTACAGACACAAACTATTCTACGAATATTTTACAAATTGCTGATGTGGCATACTCCACCTCAGCATATTGTGTGGAGCCGAAAACTATATTGAAATAATTTATTGATCAATATGCTGAGGTGAAGTATACCACATCAGCCTCCACATCAACAGTTTATAAAAATTTTTTAAAATAGTTTTATGTCTCTAACATTACTCTTATATATTTGTATTAATAGATTAATCCCATATAATAGTACTAATTAATCTTTGTCTAAACACGACCATATTCCCGTGTCTATGGAATTTTAAACTAATCGTAAGTAAGGCTTTTGTAAATTTTTGTATCATGCGCATGCGTCTTTCAGACTTATTTACAACACGTGTCATTAATTAATTACGATTTACTATGTTCCTCTATCACGATGATCATGTTGGTGGTGAATTCTTTCCCTTACTTGGTTACTTGCGTGAGCAAAGTCTATTTGCATGGTGTAATTTTTAAAGATAAATTTGTCAATTAATTAGTAGAAAAAACAATTGATTATTTGGAAACTAATAAAAAAATTATAGAAAAAAAAAAGATAAATTTAATATGTAAGCAATGGCATACCTAGGTCAAGAGCAGTGAGGTCAATTAATCCCACTGAATTTTCAAGGATAAAAAAAAATAAAAAAATTTAGGGTGTTTAATAAAAATTTAAAACGTTAAATTGAAAAATATTATCTCTGTTCCAAAATTAGATATACATTTTGACTTTTTAAAGTCAATTCGTAAAATCCTAAAAGTCAAAATTGATATGAAGTTATTTAATTTTAATACAATATATATAACAATTGTAAACTAACTATAAAACAGTAATAATTATTATAGTATATCTTTGTTGTTTTTATATTCTATATTATCTTAGTCACTACAATATTTTTTGTCTCTCCGTTTCTCGTCTAGCGGCTTGGCCTAATTCTTCTCACTAGTTCGACTTTAGAGAAAATTCGATATGTTGTATTTATTTTTTTTAATTTCATAAATTTAGAAATTACTTTGAGATTTTTTGTAATTACTTGCGATTTTTTTTAATTGCTTGTGAATTTTTGTAACTAATAAAAATGAGACTATCATATAACAATTTTAAGTAATGAAATTTCAAAAAATATTATTATTTGGGCATTATTTAATTTTATAATTTATTTTATTATATTTTTATTTTTTTACAAAAAAAGATTATTTATTTCAAATTTAACTCTACCAACTAATGAGTCTGGATCCGCTCGCGTATGTAAGTAAATTAAATGGAAGTACTGTCGCATTCTTGGACGAAACATGAGTTATTTGTGTTCCCATCAGACTTAACTGTCCGAGTGGAATTCCTAGCAGCCTTAAAGCCATTAAAAGAGTATCTTTTTTTTTTCTTTTTTTTATAATTTTGACAAGCACATCCACGATTGTTGTTAGAAAAAGTTAGACGTGTCCTAATCTGATTACTAATGTTTGGAATAAAAATATTAATTTTAAATATCTTGTTTATTTTTAATTTTAGATTTAAAATTATTAGATAGGAATTATAAAATAATTTAATAGTCTTTGAATTATATTTATAATCTCGAGATTTTAATCGAGATTATAATCTTAAGATTAATAGTTTTAGAATTTTTAATCTCATGGATTATAATATAAAAATTCAGGAATTATAATCCTTGCAAACAAATATAGCCTAAGTATTTTGGAAACTCAAAGAAGTAGGTTATTTTCAGAGAAAATGGTATTCCTTCCGTTTCTAAATAAGTGTCGTTTAAGGTTTTTGTACATGAATTAAGAAAGTCATTTAATACTATAATTTAATAATTAAAATCTGTGTGAAATTTTATCACTACCCTTTTATGGGAAGTTGAAAACTATTAATCCTAAGGATGAGAATTTCTTGGGACAATGAGAGAAGATAGAGGTGATATATAGGAAAGTAAATAATTTATTCTCTTAGAAAATTGTAAACAACAAATAAATTAGAACAAATTTTTTGTTCTAAAACGTCACTTATTTAGAAACGGAGGTAGTATATATTACAACAGTCCATTTCAAGGGCTCACTCCCTTTAACGACGGACCGTACAACGGTTCGATCTGTCGCTATATCAGAAAACTGTCATCTTAACTTTTAGCGACGGACTGAACCGTCGCCCGGTCCATCGCTAAAGGGGTATGCAAGGTATGTAGTATTAAGGGATTAAGCTTTTGATCATTTCCGTATATATATACCTTCAACATTTTTTTTTTCTCCCTGTACTCCTTCTCTTGAATATATGAAGATCAAATTGAAGTACTAAACCCAATTAACAATACCTACATACCCTAATTTGGTACGAGGATAATTAGGTAGCCACAATTTTGAAGAAAAGAGTTTCAAGGATATATATCAGTTTCTGGTGCAGTTGGAGAGTTCCAAAGGGATCGCATTGATCCATGAATTCAAGATGAAGATGATCTAGCTCCGTGTGTGTGTGTGGATCATGCGATCCCTTAGGAAGTTTCCATCCGTGGCTCTAAATAGGTTATCATTACAGCTTTAAGGTCAGCTCGATCAGTTGTTTTTGTACAACGCAAAAGGCAAGTTATCTTATATTTTGAAACATAAATAATACTATAATATTGATACCGTATACTTCAATCTGCTAGTTTTTGAAATTTTATTAACCTACTGCACTTAACATTTTCTTGTTTGCTAAATCCAAATTGCACAAGTTCACTCGGACAGTTAGCTTTAAACATGTTTATTGAATTAAGGGATACCTTTATAGAATTCAGATTAAAATACGGTTTGCACTTCAAAATTTGTAGGGTTATTGAAATTTACGCTTTAATGTTTAAAACATATGTAAGTGTACTTCAGAGTTTATTTCGAGATTTTAACAAGTTAAAAGTGAGAGTGTATTTTGTTTGCATTTTGTTTGGTGAAAAGAAGAATTTGAAGTGTATTTTGACTACTGAGATTTTAACTGGTCAAAAGTGAGTATACATTTTGTTGAACAGAGAATAACCTTGGAATGCACTGCCGCAGTTATATACGTTTTAATTATTGGAGTGCAAATCTCAAGAACCCTATAATTTTAGGATATAAACTGTATTTTAGTCTATAATTTATATAATAATTTGTGAAGTTTTTGTTCCCCTACTTTTCTTTTCTTTTCTTTTCTTTTTCCTTTTTTTAATGTCTTTTACACCATGATTCTTGACCAAACATCAGTGCTTGAGCACAACCAGTGTCAGATGTACATGGAGGGCAGCATAGACAGTGGGTTTTTTTTTAGTATAGGGGTATGGGAAGAAATATAAGTTAATAAACTCAATGAGACAAAGTAATCCAAATTTTATTAAAGTGATAAGTATTTTTAAATTCTTCATTTATCAATTATCTTTTCCATCAGTGACAGTCTGACAGATAATGTTTTTGGCTATTGTCTGATTAATTAAAGTGGCTGTTGGAATTGTAAATATTTACATTTTATTTTTCTAACTCGGAATTTGCTCCAATTAAAAGTTGTAATTTAGTCTTTGTTGTTTAAGTTTTAGTATACCGTAATTTGAAATTTTACTCTGGGGTATAATTCTTTACTTTGTTTCGGTTGTAGAAACTAGATGTATGATGCTTTAGGTAATTACGTGACACTAATTTTTTTAAGGTTCTATTATTAATTAATTACTTAAAATGTAATGATAATTTGTCAAAGGTAGTTATTGTTTTGGAAAGATGAATTGAGCATAATTGAGCTGAAGTTAAGGATTTAATATATGTTGTATTGTAGTCAAGATTATAGGGAATTCAACAAACTTCAAGAGTGGAAGTTATATTTAAAATTTATCTATTTGTCATGACCTTAGAAACAAATGATAAGTAAGAATTAATTCATCAAGCTAATGGATCTTGCATAATTTTGGTGTTCTGAGTTTAAATTTTGGATGGTTTGTTTCTCTGATGTCAAGTAAAGGTTATTTGAAACTTATAAAAAGATACAAAAATTGGTTTATGCTTTGAAATTAATTCATGATTTTTGTGAGACCCCAGATTTTATGAATAAATATTTAATATTCTCGAAATATTTTTATTTATTTATTTATTTTATTTTATTTATATTATGGTATGGATTTGATATAATGTTATACTTGTGGTTAGAATTTATAAATTTTGTAAAGTATGCAAGTTGTTATATAATATTCGATTGGTCGGGAAATTTTTTTTTGTCGGAGAATATCCGTACGACTGTATAATCATTGGTGGACCCCACAACAGAATTATTGTCGGATTGAGAAAACGACAAAAATATTTTATAGAAATAACGGCGAAAGTTTTACCGTTACCTGTTGAAACACCCGGTGTTAAAAGTACAGTAATACGCGTGGTTGCATAGTAGCACACGGTATTGATTATTGATGCTTATGTGAGAAGTCACTCAGTATTGTTCAATCGGGTATTCGGGACACTTTTTGTGTCGGAGTACTAGTCACGAGTTACTATTCATGAGTTACTATTCACGGGTTACTATTCACCTAAATTACTATTCACCCGAATATTATTCACTCTGGTATTTGGGGTACTTTTCGTGTCGGAGTACTATTCACGAGTTACTATTCATGAGTTACAATTCACGGGTTACTATTCACCCAAATTACTATTCACTCTAGTATTGTTCACTCGGGTATTTGGGACACTTTTCGTGTCGGAGTACTATTCACGAATTACTATTCATGAGTTATAATATTAATGATGAATGTTGTTCGGAGTTAAATTTGGTGACGCAGACGTGATATTTGAGTCCGGAACGTCGAAATTAGTAAAAATAGTCTATAAACACAAAATTTTCCGAAATTCACTATTTGGTCAAAAAGTCAACAGTTGACTTTTCGAAAAAAGTCAAACTTTAAAATTTCAAAATTTATATTTTTGATAAAAATGGTTTCATTATGTTGGAATTGTTTGTGTTAGTGAAAATCGACATTTATTTCGATAATAATTGATATTTGGAGGTTATATTGACCAATCGGGTATTTAACCGGATAAATGAGCAATTGATTGCTATTATTTCACATGATTATAACTATTTGTTCACATGTTATACTATTGACTCACATTCTTGTTACTATTAGGGGAGTTGGTGCAAGATTGATAATACTTGCATGACTAAGTTAAAAATGGAGGTATAGAGGGAGGTACTATATTGTAATTAATTTTTTACATGTTTAGAACTATTGAGTCACATGATTTTACTATTGATTCACATGATTTACTATTAGGGGAGTTGGTGCAAGTTTGATAATACTTGGATGATTGAATTAAAAATGAAAGAAAAGTTGGAGGTATTGTACTATAATATTTCGAGCCCCAAAACGTGCAATTATCAAAACAATGTTTTCCTATAAATAGAAGCTCATTCTTTCTTCATTTTTTACCAATTCACTAAAATTTTAGAGCCATTATTATAGAGAAAAATTATAGAGAGAAGCTATAGAGAGAAAATCTATAGAAGAAGAGAAGTAACCTCCCTCACTACTCCTATATCCAGTTTCTTTCAAAGGTAGGGAATATTATTTCTTTCTTTCATCTTCATGAAGAGAACTTCTGTTGTTCCATTCTTTGTTATTATGTTGGAATAACCTGTTTATGCGAAGTACCGCATACTTGGTGAAATTCTTCTATTATTCCATTCCTTATTATTCTGCTGGAACATCCTGTCTGTGCGTTCTACGCCGGACCTGGTTCTATTATTTATTATTCTGTTGGAACATCCTGTCTGTGCGTTCTACGTCGGACCTGGTTCCGTCTTTACTACTCTGTTGGAATATCATGTCTGTGCGTTCTACGCCGGACCTGGCTCCGTCTTTACTATTCTGTTGGAATATCATGTCTGTGCGATTTACGCCGGACCTGGTTCCGTTATTTATTATTCTGTTGGAATAACCTGCCTATGCGGTCTATCGCATGCCTGGTGATTTCTTTTGTTATTCCATTCCTTATTATACTCAGTTAGTTAAAGTTTTGACTTCTATACTCCATAAAATTAGTGGAATATCCTTTATATTTGCGCTTCATCCAGTATCTTTTCATGAAAATATTCTTCTGAGCATTCTTTAATGTTACTCTACAAAGCAGTATCATGTTGACAATTTGGACGTTATCAGTTCCTGGATAAATTAATTCTTGAACTTGTTTTATTGAATTCGTATATCATTGTCATTATCCTCATGATTATATTTTGTTGAAAGTCATACGTGGCCTGTAGTGCATAGATGGACTTGGTATGATTATGACCAGGGATTATTCGGTGTAATCATGACCCTAATGTTACAAATGATGTGGTAAAAATCCTCATTTGCCGTAGTGCATTGATGGACAGTTTTTGGTATAATTATGGCTATGGATTCTCTTTGGCCGTAGTGCAAAGATGAATTGTTTTATGACATGATCAGGACCGTTGATGAAAACATGATTATCTTTAGCCGTAGTGCATGGATAATTCGTGGTCGTGATACTAATGAATATCCTTAGCTGTAGTGCAGGGGTGATTCGATGATGTGGATTATTTATTAAGCTGAGTCCCAGCGATAAAAGTCATGAAAAACCTTTTAAATCATAAAAGATAGTGGATTTTATTTTCTACTTGACCCTTTTAATGGATTGCTTGTTCCGCTGCAGTTAAACTTGATGTCTATTATATTTTATCAGTTTAACATTGTTGGAGACTAATGATAATTTATTCTACATTATCTTAGTCATAATATTTCTTACTGGGCTAGTTGAGCTCACCCTTTTGCTTTCATTGTCCTCTTCAGAAAATGAGAATATAGCTGGGACGAGTCGGGGAACGGAGTGATGGTCCAGAGAATAGCATTAGTAGTCCTCACTATTCTGTGAAATAGTGTGATAATAATTGTAATGAGGACTCCTTTTGAGTTTGTATAATCTCTAGTAGACAATATTTGTATTCAAACTCACAGTTTATGTTTTGTCGTGTTGTACACGACAGTTGTATTAGTAAGATGTATTTGAATTATGTACCATGTATCTGGCGACCTAAGATGGGTGATGTATACCTAATTTTGGGGGCGTCACAATTTTGTTTGAATATATAAAGCAAATTTGGTTTGAGACTTTGAGTATTTGGAGAATAATTCAAATTGAATTATGACAACTAACCGAAATAAGCTTCTAAATTGTATCTAAATATTTTTTATTTTGAAATTCATTTTTTAGTTTGGATTATGAATATTAATTTATTTGTTATATATTATAGAATTCTATTATAATGTCGTGCAAAATACGATAACACACACTGTGACGCTCTAAATTTGGGTCTAGACCACCCTTTTGGTTCACCAAAATCAATTATTATAGCACCGTGAAAATATGACAACAAACGTATTTTAAGTTCTCAGTACATATTGTGCCGCAAATAGTATGACAGTATTAACACTCAAATTAAGTCATCGATACAATTATTGTCACACTATTTTTTAACTTGATAAGGAGAACCCTTAACTCGAAACATCACTCCATATCCTTATTCTTCCTGCTAGCCTCAACTACACTCTTATTTCCTGAAATGATTTGTGAAGCAAAAGGGTGAACACAAATAGCCAGTAAGAATATCATGATTAAGATAAATAAATTATCAATAGCCTTCAACAGTAATAAATCAGATATTTAAAATATATGGTAGATGATATAAATTTTTAACAAATAACTGCAGCTGAATTGATGAATAGTTCAGTAAAAGAGTCAAATCAATCATAATGTTTACTATATTCTTTAATGTAAAAATTTAACATTAGTGTTTTATTTATGTAACACCAATCAATAGTTCCTCTTCGCACCTAGGTTAAAGAGAATTTTCACCATCTACCTTTGCATGTAATACCAAAAATCATAATTATACTAATTCACAGTTCTTGTTCATAATCATATCAATCAACAGATCTTGGTCATAATCATGTCATTCAATTCATCTTTACACTCGGGTCAAAGATATTCAATTAAAACACCAATGGTCCTGATCATACACATCAATTCATCTTTGTACCTAGGCCAAATATACTCAAATGTAACACAAATGATCATGATCATACTAATAAATTCATCTTTGCACACATGCCAAATATATTTAAATGTAACACCAATGGTAATGATCATACCAATCAATTCATCTTTGCACCTAGACCAAAGATATTCAAATGTAACACTAATGGTCATGATCATACCAATCAACAGTTCCTCTTTGCACCTAGGCCAAAGAGAACTTTTACCGTGTGAGTCCAAGTACGAATTAGGGTTCACATGAAATCTAAAGAATTAAATGAAAAGACGAAAAAGTCGAAAATAAATTAGCGAGACCTGAGAAAAATTTTCACATGTCCCGAGGCAAAAGACTCATGGAGACTACTCATTTTAGGAATTGATTGAAGGATTAGATTGGTAGCTAGAAGGACAAGACGATCTGGGCATTACTCTAGTGACTAAGGATATTTTTGGAATTTTCCCATAGGTCATATGCCTGGCACATGACCACTTTCCACGAAAATTTATAAATACGCCCTTTCATTCCATTGGGAAGGGGTCCCTTTGGAAAAATTGAAGACTTAGAGATTTTCTCTCAACTCGAAGCACACACTAAGGCTCTCCAGATCCCGGATACTCTAGAAGGCTCTTGAATCCTAGGAGTTCCCTCTATTAGGATTTTTGTTTTCGAGGCTTGCACGATCGAGCCCCATGGATTGTTCAAAAAATTGAAGCAGAACTCAAAGACTTGAAATATTTTGCACGATCGTCACTCCAAAAACGTGACTCACGTGCAGAGAACAAATGTGAGTCCAAATACAAATTAGGGTTCACATGCAATCTAAAGAATTAAATGAACAAAAGAAAAAACCTGAAAAATAAGAAATAAATGAGTGAGACCTGAGAGAAACCTCCACATATCCTGAGGTAGAAGACACATGGAGGCGACTTATTTTGGAAATTGATTGAGGGATTGGATTAGTGGCTAGAAGAACAAGACGATCTGAGCATTACTCTGGTGACTAAGGGTATTTTTGGAATTTTCCCTGAGGCTACATACCTGACACGTGACCACTTTCTATGAAACTCTATAAATACCCCTTCTATTCCATTGAGAAGGGGACCCTTTGGAAAAATTGAACACTTGGAGATTCTCTCTCAACCCGAAGCACACACTAAGGCTCTCTAGATCCCGGATACTCTAGAAGGCTCTTAGATCCTAGGAGTTCTACCATGTGTTACTAGGATAATCACTTACCTGTTCTTATCCCCTCTTCAATCAATCAATTTCATATTCTTCTTGGATTTCTCTCCTTCTCAGTGTTAGAGTTTATGCCCTAGAGGCCAATTATTTGATATAATTGCTTAACATTTTGATATTATATTTGATTGAATAAATAAATGATTTTATTATGGTTTTATTTACTGCGTAATATAATTGTTAACATAATAAAATTCCTTAGAATAGTGATACAAATTATATAGTTTCAAGTATGTGACTTGAACATGAGATTATATAATTACAATTAGTATCATTATTCTTAAATGTCCCTAGTCGAGTATCATTGTTGATGGGACAACAATGATGCATTGAGACTAGTATGTGGATTGACTGATGACCAAATCTCATTGGTCATAAATATATGAGATATTAAGTTAATGCATAGGTACATGTTAGAGAACGATGTACTGGATAGACCCACCATGAGAATTCTATATGGAGCATTATGCGAAGTGTCATTAGCAATTCTCATAGTGACAATGATGTAATGGTCCTCCGACCTGAAACCGCTATATTACTACACGAGAATTTATGTACTTTGATATCATCAAATGTCACCTTTAATAGGGTGGACTATAAAGGTAATTATTGGGTCCATTGTGAATCGTGTGAGAAATATGAGTTATCTAGATGAAATTTAATCATCCTATATTTTATGGGTGATATCCATAGGCCTCTTGATTGAGTAGGACTATGAAATGCATGGCCATGCTCAAATAGTGATTTGTTTCATATAGTCTACTCATTGATCAAGAAAACTTAGATTAAATTATGAAGAGTATGACACATTCCATGACTCGAGTTTAATCTAGGATATTAAGGTTAAAAGGATTAAATTACATTGAAACATTGGTCACGAAAAGGTTGCATCGAATCATCGATCTTATTATTACTTGGGTAGCAGTGATGCATTACTAGATGCCGCTCACCGTTTATAACTTTATAATATGATTTTAAAGTTATTGTCAACGTAATAATAACCTATAGGGTCACACACAAAAAACGTAATTAAAAGGAAATTAATTTAAATTGTAAAGATTTAAATATGTCAATATGATTGATATAATTTTAAATTACGAATTTAAATTAATAGGATAATTTATATATAGGTATATTAATTAAGTAAGACTTAATTAAGATATATATAAATTCGGATTTTAATAATATTATGTTTTGATTAATTCCTCCTAACTGCTATATATATGATATATATCAGTCACTTTAGGTTTTACGTCAAAACAAAAAAATCCTAGCCGCTCTTAGAGAGAGACTAGAGAAAACAGTTCAGAAAATCCTCATCCTTGGTGGCTAGTACCGCGTTTCCTTCTTCTGCAGATCGTAGGACGATTCGTGTGGAGCGTTCGTGTGGATACCGTAGAGACGCAGTCCGTTTGAATTACGTTGGAGATTCGACCGCATCGATTCTAGCTTTTACAATCGTTATAATTTCTTACCACTGAATTAATTGTTTTTCGCATGAATCCTGTTTTAGGGTTTCGAGATTGCTTTAAATTTTAATTTTCGCTGTGCATTTCTGTATCGAAACCCCAACACTCAGCCAACACGACACCCTAACCCTAGTAAGGTACGAATTCATTGCCCACACACAGCATGGCATTGCCACAAAGGCTAAAGACATTCAACAAATAAATTGTCTTTGCACTCAAGCCAAAGACATTCACAACTTAGTGTTGATGATTAGTACAAATCAATAATATGATAAATGGACATAAATAATCAGAATATTAAAATGAAAAATAAATATTAGAGATTTGTAATTTAATTTGTCCAGATTTCAATAATGTTTAAATTGTCAACATGATATCTAGAAAATCGATTAGAGTTCAAGAATAATATATAAGGTTCATCGTTAAAATATAACATTTTAATATTTAATAGAAAGATTCAGGTGAAATAATATTAAATGAAGTACCATCTATTAAAGAAATTCTAATCATTTTAGGAATTTTCGCCATTTGATGGTAAAGTTGTATAAACGAATAATAGTTTTTTACCATAAATTTAGCAATATGAAAGAAAATGACATCACTTATCATAGCACGTGACTATATGTTGTTTTCTATGAAATTGATCAACCTGAACAATTCTTGCACTCTAACTAAAACTTGAGTAACCTTAATTAGTACACTCTGAGAGAGTTATACTAAAAAAATTTCAGAGGGTGGAAGGAAAAATAAGCAAGAAGTTATGAAACTCATATGCGAAACCCTCTATTTATAGCCAAACATCTACCGCATTTTTTCAATATATTATTTATCCATTATCATTATCTTTAATTTATTTATTCATAATGATTTACACATATTAATCCATTATGATTATTTGTTCATAATGATTTACACATATTAATCCATTATCGTTATCTTTAATTTATTAATCATAATGATTTACACATGCATATTCATCCATTATCATTATTTGTTCATAATGATTTACACATTAATCCGTTATCATTATTTGTTCATAATGATTTACACATATTAATCCATTATCGTTATCTTTAATTTATTAATCATAATGATTTACACATGCATATTCATCCATTATCATTATTTATTCATAATGATTTACACATATTAATCCGTTATCATTATCTTTAATTTATTAATCATATTGATTTATACATATTCATTCATTATCATTATTTATTCATAATGTTTTACACATATCAATCCATTAGCATTATCTTTAATTTATTAATCATAATTATTTACACATATTCATCAATTACCATTATCTTTATTTTTAATTTATAGCATTCATCAATTATTATTATATTATCCGTCTTCTACATTTTTGACTTAATGTATTAATATCACGTACTGATATTATTGTTCTTCAAATAATGAGTTTGTCTAACTACTTAATACATGTGACTTTTAATTATGTAACTATCCATAACTAGTACCCTTGCTACGATGGTAATTATTGGTTTAATAGTAGGAAATGTTGGAATAATTATTGTGATATCCCCAAATTCATGTACTTACTATAGTGGGTTGGTGTTCACTAAATCCTTCTAAGCATAAATATTATAGACTCACAATATTAAAAACCAGATCATTCCCAAGAAAAAGGGGGTCTTCCGTATAAACGGTATACAAATAATCTTTTCTCGACAAAACTTCTAAAAATTGTCAATAATACTAATTGTTCTAATTAGATCATATCAAATAATATATATGAGTTATTGTGTCGTGACAATTATTATTTTAATAATATGAAATATTGTGTAAATATTACTGTAACAATTATTGAATTAAAATACTATGCAATTGCTACTATAACAATTATTGAGTTAAAATACTATGCAATGGCTACTATAATAATTATTTAATCAATAATATGAAATATTGTGTAATGTCGTGTGCTACTATGGAGTATTGTGTGATATTGTGAAATAGTGTGTGCTACTATTTTTTTATTATCAGATATTTCAACCGTTAAAAGTGTTAATATTGTTGACAATTTTTATTAAAAAGATTATTTCTATCATTTTCGGTATCCGACTGTTATGTTGTTATGGGGCACACCAATGATTGGTTAATTGTTCTGGCACCATCGTACTTTACCTAATATTTCTAAACAGAATTAATATTCCCCGACAGAACGAATAATATTCTCTGACATATTATTTATCTTATAATTTACACATATCACCCTTATGTTATCATTTTATCAATTTAACACATTATTGCTTAAAATAATAATTATAAGAACAATTAAATTCTATTTATTAAAAGTCAGGGACTTACAGTAAGTGACAGGAAAAAAATAAAATAATGTTATGAGTTTTAAAATTTTTGTCTCAAATGACATGACATTGTGTATTTTAATGATTATCTATGGCATACTCAATCACATGAAATATACCCATTACAGTGACGGTGACAGTGACACATCATTTGATATATTTTTAGACCAAAAAGAAAAAAGTTATTCTCTCTCAAAATAAAATTGGAAGTAAATTCTTTTTTCTTTCTTCTAATATCTCTCTTTCTTTTGGAAACACAATTCACAATTCACAAACACAGCCTGGTATTCATTTTGCAGTACAATATGATGACATGAAATAATATTTTAATAAAATTACTCCCATAAAAAAATGTAAATGATGTTTAGTTATACGTTTGTTATAAGAAGTATTTTATTTTTGAAAAAACAAATAGTGACAAATTTATCATCAAGTGTGTTGTATGGACTTTTACTTTTGATGATTAAAGGATAAAATTGTTTTTTTTTTTTGAATTTCAACCGAACACACAAATTACCTGCTTCCTAAACGTGTTTTAAAATTCATATTTTTATTCATTAAAAATGTTTTCAGAGAGTCACCAAATATCGGAGAAGTGTTTTCAATCTATTACAGAACTCCAATTATAAACAAGCTCTTAGTCCAATTAATTGCATTTCCCTAATTCAACAGTACTGTCCATAACAAGCATAAATAGCTAGCTTTGTCCACAACTAAATCATCACTACTTAACCAAATAAGCTCCAAGCCCTAAGCTTACCTTACCAAATTATATATATTCTAGGCTCCCATGCACTACGTACTAATCCAATCAAATCAAATCACATACTCATCAATGGCTACTTCTTATTATAGCTTCAAGAGTTTGGCTATTTTGGCTCTTGCACTTACCTTTTGCATTCAAGGCATCTTAGGTACTTAATTACTAAAAATAATCATATGTATATACTCCATATCATATACAAGGCAATTACTTTTTTTAATTATTAGTTCAATGATATATATATACACACATTGTGTTTGGTGATTTAATTAATTTGTAGGAAGTAGTATAATATGTGAGAATCTGAAGAAAGACTGGTGTGCCTTCGCAATATCATCTGGTGGGTAGCGGTGTGTGCTTGAGCAGCGTGTACGTAGAAGCGGGGAGGAAGGGTATATATACTTGTCGAACCTCAGAAATTGAGGCTGATAATAGCAATATTTAAAAGCTCAAGGACTGGATTGAAACTGATGAATGTATTCAAGCATGTGGGCTAGAGAGGAATGTGATTGGAATCTCATCCGACTCTCTTCTCGAGTCGCAATTCAGGCAAAAGCTTTGCTCTACTCACTGCTACCATAACTGCCCCAACATTGTTGATCTTTACTTCAATCTTGCTGTTGGAGAAGGTAGCACTTAAATTCCATCAAATTTAACTAATAGGATTAATTCACTTTTTTATTGACGAAAAAGGGTGGAGAAATAGTTTTGCAGAACTAACATATCGAGATTTTTTAGAATATATTTTTGAAAAAACATAACAAATAAAAATAGTCGAATTTACAATTTAGTCGCGGGAGTATATAAATGTGGGCAAGGAAATCGCGCCTTGCTCGCTTAGGGTTTCGTGTTGGCTGAGGAGGAGAGAAATCCACGAAGAATACGGAATTGATTGGTTGATTGTAGAGGGGAGAACGACAGGTGGGCGATTACTCCAACGACGCGTGACAGAACTCCTAGAATCCGGAAACCGTGTTAGGGTTATTGGGATTCCAAGAGCCTTCTTCGGTTCTTCGAGTTGAGAGAGTGTTCGAATCTTGTTAGTGCTTTTTAGGTGGAATATCCGAGCCTTAAGCTACTAAAAGAGTCCGAGTCTTGTGTGCGGAGAGAAGTCCCCTTCCAAATAGAATGGAAGGGGTATTTATAGGGTATTCTGAAAAGTAGTCATGTGCAAGGCACATGCCTTCAGGAAAATTTCAGAAATACCCTTTAGTCCTTAGAATAATGCCCCTATTGCCCTGTCCTTCTAGCCACCAATCCAATCCCTCAATCAATTCCCAAAATGAGCCGCCTCCACGAGTCTTCCGCCTCGGGACACGTGGAGGCTTCTCCCGGTCTAGCACATTTATTTCTGACTTTTTCATCTTCATTCCATTAGGTTATGCGAACCCTAACTTGCACATTTAATGAGGTCGTGGAACCCTAATTGTGCATTTAATTTAATTAGGCCATGTGAACCCTAATTTTGCACATGGGCCCACATTTGCCCCCTGCGCGAGAGTCGCATTTCCAAATAGATGATCGCGCAAGAACACTATCAGCTTTTAGACGATTCTGCGTGACTTCACTTCACGGGTCTTGAAGACCATGGTCCTAGTAAAAGGAAAAATACTCGTGAGCCAAACCATTGGATTTGTTTATTTATTTATTTTTTCTGGAAATTGAAAACAAGAAAAATAATCAAATAGCATTCAATAAATAAAAGAAATTTTTATTATTTTGGGTATACAAAATCTTTCTTTTTTTATCAAACCAAATAAAATTAAATCTCAATTTTATTTTGGAAATCAAAGACTGGATTTTATTTTGGAAATAAAATCAAATCTTTCTTTATTTTGAAAATGAAATCAAATATTTTGGATTTTGGAAATAAAATCCAATCTTTCTTTATTTTAAACCCGAAATCTTTATTTATTTGATATATATATATATATATATATATATATATATATATATATATATATATATATGAGCCATTTTCGAAAATCATCTCTTCTCTTTTGAATAAAATCAAGCTTTAATCTTATTCTTTTCGAAAAAATATAAACTTTTTACTTATCTTTATTTTGGAGAAGTAAGAAGTCTCTATTCATAATCCCTCGCCGCATGTCTTGCTTCTGATTAGGTGAAAGATCAGTCATTCATCCCAAGCAATTGATTCGATAGAGCAATAGGATCTCAAAGGTATGAGGGAATAATCCATATGTGTTCGAGCCCAATAGGGCCGAACCTTAGCCTCTGTTCTTCTTTTTCATCATTTTTTTTTTAAGGAGACAGCCCCCCTAGGTGGAGGCGGAACCTTATAGGGCGCCGAAGCTTAGGGGGCCGAACCCCTTTTTTTTTTTTTTTTTTTTTTTGAAGGAGCAGCCCCTAAGTGGTGGCGGAACCTTATAGGGCGCCGAATCCTAGGGCCGAACCTTTTTTTTTTTTTTTTGAAGGAGCAGCCCCTAGGTGGTGGCCGAACCCTATAGGAGCCGAACCCTATAGGGCGCCGAACCCTAGGGCTGAGCCTTAATTTTTTTTTTATTTTTTTTAAGGAGAGATCCCGCTCTAGGTGGTGGCCGAACCCTATAGGAGCCGAACCCTATAGGGCGCCGAACCCTAGGGGGCCGAACCTTTATCAATTTTTTTTTTTTTTGATCTTCCGAGCCCTAATACCTTGAGTACATCTTGATTTTTTCCTCGGATAATGAAGTGTGGCTTTACATTTTTCCTTGACGAAAACGCGAAAAGAGAAAAATTGATATGCTTGCATGCTACGAAACCACTCCAGATGACCGCACCTTTAAGGGGCGAACCCTAGGGAGGCCGAACCCTAGGGGGCCGAACCCTAGGGGGGGCCGAACCCTAGGGGGCCGAACCCTAGGGGGTGAACTCTAGGCAGAAATTCACGTTTTGGACGAAAAAATGAAGTTCGGGACGACGAGCCTCTACTATTAGAAGCGTCATTTGGAGTTTTGGGGCCTATAATATATCAAAACGACCGTATCGACGAGCCCTTCAAAACTCATCGCGTTGCCATGACCTATGCTGTTTTAAGTCCAAAAAAGGCTCCGAAGGATGGATTTTGGCTGTCCGAAGTTTTTTCGAAAATTTTCGGGAATTTTTTCTTGCATAAATGTACTCCTTCAATCTTTCTGACATTGTTTCTTCTTGTTTTCAGGTGTTTTGAAGCTCAACTATTGGACGTTCGCTCCTTATTGCTATGGTGAGTACTTCGTGTTCATATAGTTTACTTGACATTCTTGATATGCTTTCCTTACAATTGTTATAATGAACTTCCCCTTGCTTGTAGGCACTCTCTCCCGAATGCTCTGCAGAACTAAGAACTCCCAATGAATCCCCATTCATCACTGATTGGGGGAGAGCCCCCTTCTTTGGTCCTTCTGACGTCTTTTGGGATAGAGTTAGAGACTATGACCGTACGAGTTTTCCACCCCCAGAGAAAGAAGGCTTGTTTCTGTATGCCCCAGCTTCTGGAGGTTGGGATGACTTTCCTCATGCCGATTGCATTCCCCGCCTATGCATAGAGAAGCAAGAGTACCCATTCAGTCCCCTTCGCTTCCTGTCAGATTCATCTGCTCGCATTCAAGGATGGCAAGATTGGACCGACGAGATCCTTGACAACGCTGAATATGTGGAAATACTGAAGAATGCGAGTATCTTTCGTTGTGTTCAACTGTGTAGAGACCTACGAATTTACCAGGATCATAACGCACTTACTGTGTTGATCTCACGATGGTGTTCCTCTACTTGCACATTCATCACTGCCTGGGGGGAATTCACCCCTACTCTAGAGGATGTTTATGCCCTCTACCAGTAAGTTTTCTTCTTTTATTCCTTTCATTCATTCTCATTTTATATATATATATATATATATATATATATATATATATATTTATTTTTATTTTTTTTTTATTTTTTTTTTGAATCTCGTCTTGTAGCCTTCCCATTGTTGCTTCGAACTCCTGCGGCCCTTCTAACATGTCCACTAGAGATAACGAATGCGTTGCCTACTTGATGGAAGCCTTCAAGCAATCTTCCCACTTCACTTCCCGCTTCAAGGGTGATACGCTCCTTCCGGATTTCGAGAGTTCAGGTCGGCAAAAGAATTCTTGGTTTTCCTGGGTGCGCTATTTCTTCCGTGATTACAAGACCAACCAGTGGAACAGCTCAGTTTATGATAAGTCTGTTCTTGCCTTCCGTGAAGAGACTTGCCCTATTCCTCTGGCAGCTTATCTAGTTATGTGGTTGTCCCGTTTCATCTTCCCTGGGTCTCCCATAGACGGTCCTTCTGCCCGTATGCTTAGTTTGGCGGCGTTGTTATCCCGAGGCTCGGAGATTCCCCTTGCTCCTCTCTTCCTAGGGACCTTATATCGTCGCCTAGACGAAACAACCCTTGCCATGAAAGAATCTGTTGGGAGGTAATCACTTTCATATTTTATATTTAATTGTCATTCAAACTGCCTTTCTTTTCCTTCAACCTTTTCTATAATATATATATATATATATATATATATATATATATATATATATATATTTGTTTTTTATTTACTCAGGTATGATGTCAGTTGCTTCATTCCATGCTCCTTCCTTCAAATCTTTCTTTTCGAGCGCTTTCCGAGCTATTCCGATCTTGAACATCTTTCTACAAGAAAGAAAAAATCTCATTCTCTCCCACCACGCAACATCATTCCTCGCATGCTACGCTGGATTGATCACCGTTCTAGTCCTGACAGTACGGATTTGCGACATTTCCTTGATGATTATTCATGCTTCACTGCTCGTCCTTATACCGTCGTTTCAGGGGGTTGCGGTCATCTACCTCACTTCTACAAGCATAAATTTCGTACCTTCTCCAACCTCAGCAGAAATAGTTTGAGTGGCTCCGCACTGTCTTGGTTCGTTTTCCTTCGGTCCACAGAGCTTCCATATTTCCTTGAGAATAATAGTTTTGGTACTGTACTATATTCTCCTCACAGGGTTATGAGACAATTCGGATACGACCAGGAACGCCCTTTCGGTCACACCTGCCGGGGGAATTATGAGGATGTTCTTCTCAATTTCGTCTCTACTTCCTCCTCCTTTACATGGGCATTTCCGAGGCCATCAAGTGATCCCCATAGACCCCTTCCTTTTGTCATACCAGATGACTCCCGAAGCGGGCGATATACCGCTGGAGAACGTAATTACTGGCAAGTCAACCTTAAAAGATGGGAGGATGATACATTGATTTTTTCATTGCCGGTCTCTATTTCACAACGTCTTCAATGGGGCCGGCTGCTATGCTCTCCCAAGCCCAATGTTCGCTCAGCACTTTGGCCAGCCAGTAGCCGCTTGGCTGAGCGTGACATTTTGATGCCTAAGTCGTCTCCCCCTAAGCAGATCATTCCATCACAGGTTCCCACTACTTCCAGGAGTCTTCCACCACGGGCTCCATTTCGGGTGTCCTCTCTAGCTCCTCCCCAGGGATCCTCTGATGCCGAGGAGATGAGAGTTACTCGTTCTAAAACGAGAGCAGCTACTACTACTGATTCTGAGATAGCTCCTCCTATTGCTTCTGTCATGGTTCCAGTCAGTCGTCCTCCTATCAGGCTTATCATAAAGCCATTAGCAAAACGCCCTCTCGATAATGTTGATCCTAGTGCCGTGGTTGCACTGATAAATAGCAACTCACCAAGTATCTAAAAACTCACAAAATATGCTTCATAATATAGAGAGAAAGAGAGAAAGCTTATGTTTCTGGTGTGATTTTCAATTCTAACTTAGCCCTCTATTTATAGGAAAATTTTGGTAGGTTTGACCTGCAACCTGATGGCTTTACCTGCTACTATTCCCACCCACCACATTTGAAATATAATTCAGCACATTTCTTCACCAACCACAAGTGGGGCCCACCAATTCTAGAATTTTCTACCAAAATAATAAACTCCGAAAATTCAACAATTTTTGAACCAGTCATCTCGTAAAATTCATAATAAATCATACGTTCATTTTTAACGGTTCAAAATTTGTGGGCATATACTCAACTTATATATGTATAACATATCCAAAAATTACCACGATCCAACGGTCGGATTAAAAATTATAACCCCCGCAAAATATCTCAAAAACCCTGATTTTTAATACCTCCATTCCGACAAAAATACGGATAAAAATCTCAACATTAACTCCTTCATTTTTTAACCATAAAAATATATCACTCATTTATATCCACATAAAATAAATATTTTCTTATCATATGAATCAATAATTAATTATTCACAAATAATATTACAGAATCACATTTATGACAACCAGGCCGTTCCCAGGAAAGAGGGGGCTTTCCAATAAGAATTTCTCCTTACTGGCGCGCAATTAGATGACCAAACCTCTCCTTAGACAGAACTTTCTAGACATTGACAATAATGTTATCTAATAATATTATTCAAATAATATGAATTATTGATCTGATAAAGGAAAATACTGTGCAGCAACAATTATTGAAATAACAATAATATAAAATATCAACGCAATAATTATTGAATCAATAAAATAAATTATTGAACAGTAATTACTGTAACAATTATTGAGTAGTGCCTTCTCACGTAAGAATCAATAATTTAAAAAATACTATGCAATACCGTGTGCTACTGTGCAATAACGCGTATTACTGTATTTTAACCACCGGGTATTCCAACAGTGTTAACGGTAACAACTACGCCGTTAATTATAAAAACTCTATTTTTGTCGTTATCTTCATCCGACAGTTATTCGTTATGGGGCCTACAAATAGCTGCGCCGTCGTACGAATATTCCCTGACAGAAAGAATATTCCACGACCAAACGAATATTCCCCGACAACAATGATTATTTTATAACCACTTGCTTATTTTGAAAAAAAATCATATTTCACTCATAACTTTAAACTTTTATCAATTTAACCATTTACTGAATAGTAATTATAAGAAAAATTGAATACTTTTATTTCATAAAATTCGGGGTCTTACAATCTCCCCTCCTTATGAAATTTCGTCCCCGAAATTTACGTACCTGGTATTTCAAAGAGTTGAGAATACCTTTCTTTCATTTCAGATTTCATCTTCCCTGTCTTCATGATTTCTCCATTGCTCATCTCCTGTATTTCAGATATCATTCTAGAATACAGCTTCAAAACAAGGGTTAATTGAACAAATTAACATATCACATAATATCCCAATATTATGACTGACCAACAAATAAGCTTAGGTAGGACACACTAGCGAAGGATTTACTCATCTCTCCCCTCCTAGTTATATTCCCCGATCTCCGCCAGAGATCATATCCCTAAGCTCTGATACCAAATGTAACGACCCCAAAATAGGTCCATTCCACCCAACCCATTCTGAGTCGTCAAATACATGGTACAGAAAACAACTACAACTTTATTACAACAATTGTCGTGCAAAATACAACAACACATATGCTGTGAGTTTGGATACAAATATATATACCAAATGTGACTCATGTTCCAACCGTGGACATCACCTCACAATAACACCTTACATAAAGGTATAGTCAAAAACTGTTTTAGAAATTAGAATCTTTGGGAAGTGCTCAAGGAAACCTTCGTACATGGGAGGCCACGCGTCTAGGTTATGATAGATATCATATGGCCACAGAATTATCCTTGGTTGACCCAATAGACCCCAAAGAAAAATGAGAAGATTACTATCATATTCTTCCCAATGGTGAGTCTTCTCTTGACTTATCATTATCTCCACTGTCTCTAATTGAGAATTATACTTCAAACAAACACCAAGATTATATAGGTAGTGCCCATAGATATACTCAGCAAGTGGATGAGCACAACCCTGTCCTATGATGACACGAGGTTGTATGTCATTAGACATCTTGTATGATAGTGACAAAACACCCTTCCAACGTTGGGTTCGCCTCACCCTATTTTCTTCACCAAATATAACTACTAAATGATGACCACCGTTCTATTCCCTTGTTACCCCCGCTCGACCCAGCTACACTCTTATTACCTGAAAGGAATTGTGAAGCAAAAGGGTGAGCACAACTAGCTCAGTAAAGAATATCATGACTAAAGATAATTAAATTATCAATAGCCTTCATCAATAATAAATCAGAGATTTAGAACATATGGTAAATGATAAAAATTTCAACCATAGTTGCAGCGGAACGATCAATCCATTAGAAGAGTCAAATAGACTATAAAGTCTATTATCTTCTCCATGTTAAAAATCCACCAACAATATTTTATCCATGTAACATCACTCAACAGTTCCTTTCCACAATCATATGAATAACTCATAATCATAATTGTGACTATAAATTTTTCTTCGCACCCAGGACGAATAATATTTTCATCACCTGTCTTTACCTGAAACATCAAAGATCATGGTTATACCAAATCACAGTTCTTGTTCATAATCATACTAACAAATCCATCTTTGCACTACGGGCCAAAGATGTTCATCAACAAACCATCTTTGCACTACGGGCCAAAGATATTCAACAACAGTTCATCTTTGCACTACAGGCCAAAGATATTCATCAACAGGCCATCTTTGCACTACATGCCAAAGATATTCATCAATAATTCATATTTGCACTATAGGCCAAATATATTCATATCTCAAAGAAATATATAATCATTTCAGAATTTATATAAACAATAATTATAACCATGTTGATCAATTCACCTTTGCACTTAAGCTTAAGATATTCAATTATAAATTCAATGGTCATGATCATACCAGTCACAATTCAACTTTGCACTACAGGCCAAAGAGAACCCTAGTCATGATCATACCAATAATCTACCCATTTTTACACTCCAGTGAAAGAGAATTTCAACATCAGGGTTATAAAAATGTTATATATGATAATAAAAACAATATGATCAACATATAGATTTAATCTCAAGAGTAATATTCATAAATCAACTATAATTTGGTTAGAAAAAGAAACCAATTTTGTCGTGAATAGTAACTCGTGAATAGTAACTCATGAATAGTAACTCGTGAATAGTAACACCGACTCAAAAAATAGAAATTCCACAATAAAATTCATACCAATATTTCGGTATAATGATATTGAAAGAATAACATTTCTTAAGCTTATAAACAATTTATTTAAATTGTTTACACTTTACTAATTAATGCATTTAATCATCATAAAATGCCAACTCTTAAGATTTCATCATCAATAACCAAAACCCTCATCAAAAATCTGCATATACCTCATATATAGGATTCTCAAGCCATAAAATCCTATTTTCTAATTTTCTTACTTCACATAACATATTTAATTCATTTTCTCATAACTAGACTATTTTCATGAAAAATACCAAATCAGTTCCAAAAATATTTCTTTTCTGAAATTTAGCATAATATAGTCCCATAGTGAACATATATTTTTCTCAGAATTTTTAAAAGTCATTTACTATTTTTCATATGGCCAAAATAGCCGAATATTTAGACATTTATCAAAAATTATACTTTTGTCTAAAAATTCTGAAATTTACAGAGTATACTTCTATCATATACATGTACTCCCAATAAAAATTTCATCAATTTTGGAGTTAACCACAAGAAATTATAAGCAGTTACTTTTAAAATAGTCTTTTCTCATAAAATTCATAACTCTCAATCTATACATCCAAAAATCACCATTTTTGGACACAATCAATAAAACTCATCAAAATATCATTTCAAATTTTTTCAGAATTTTTGAAGTTCAGAAAAATTACGAAACTGAAAAACATAGCAACCCTTAAAAACTATCCCTTACTATCCCTTACAATCCCTTACAATCCCTTACTATCCCTTACTATCCCTTACCTCAAAAGAGCAGTACTTCTGACTGGATATCGGATATGATACTGAAAAAAACTTGCACTGATAAATAGCAACTCACCAAGTATCTAAAAACTCACAAAATATGCTTCATAATATAGAGAGAAAGAGAGAAAGCTTATGTTTCTGGTGTGATTTTCAATTCTAACTTAGCCCTCTATTTATAGGAAAATTTTGGTAGGTTTGACCTGCAACCTGATGGCTTTACCTGCTACTATTCCCACCCACCACATTTGAAATATAATTCAGCACATTTCTTCACCAACCACAAGTGGGGCCCACCAATTCTAGAATTTTCTACCAAAATGATAAACTCCGAAAATTCAACAATTTTTGAACCAGTCATCTCGTAAAATTCATAATAAATCATACGTTCATTTTTAACGGTTCAAAATTTGTGGGCATATACTCAACTTATATATGTATAACATATCCAAAAATTACCACGATCCAACGGTCGGATTAAAAATTATAACCCCCGCAAAATATCTCAAAAACCCTGATTTTTAATACCTCCATTCCGACAAAAATACGGATAAAAATCTCAACATTAACTCCTTCATTTTTTAACCACAAAAATATATCACTCATTTATATCCACATAAAATAAATATTTTCTTATCATATGAATCAATAATTAATTATTCACAAATAATATTACAGAATCACATTTATGACAACCAGGCCGTTCCCAGGAAAGAGGGGGCTTTCCAATAAGAATTTCTCCTTACTGGCGCGCAATTAGATGACCAAACCTCTCCTTAGACAGAACTTTCTAGACATTGACAATAATGTTATCTAATAATATTATTCAAATAATATGAATTATTGATCTGATAAAGGAAAATACTGTGCAGCAACAATTATTGAAATAACAATAATATAAAATATCAACGCAATAATTATTGAATCAATAAAATAAAATATTGAACAGTAATTACTGTAACAATTATTGAGTAGTGCCTTCTTACGTAAGAATCAATAATTTCAAAAATACTATGCAATACCGTGTGCTACTGTGCAATAACGCGTATTACTGTATTTTAACCACCGGGTATTCCAACAGTGTTAACGGTAACAACTACGCCGTTAATTATAAAAACTCTATTTTTGTCGTTATCTTCATCCGACAGTTATTCGTTATGGGGCCCACAAATAGCTGCGCCGTCGTACGAATATTCCCTGACAGAAAGAATATTCCACGACCAAACGAATATTCCCCGACAACAATGATTATTTTATAACCACTTGCTTATTTTGAAAAAAAATCATATTTCACTCATAACTTTAAACTTTTATCAATTTAACCATTTACTGAATAGTAATTATAAGAAAAATTGAATACTTTTATTTCATAAAATTCGGGGTCTTACAATCTCCCCTCCTTATGAAATTTCGTCCCCGAAATTTACGTACCTGGTATTTCAAAGAGTTGAGAATACCTTTCTTTCATTTCAGATTTCATCTTCCCTGTCTTCATGATTTCTCCATTGCTCATCTCCTGTATTTCAGATATCATTCTAGAATACAGCTTCAAAACAAGGGTTAATTGAACAAATTAACATATCACATAATATCCCAATATTATGACTGACCAACAAATAAGCTTAGGTAGGACACACTAGCGAAGGATTTACTCATCTCTCCCCTCCTAGTTATATTCCCCGATCTCCGCCAGAGATCATATCCCTAAGCTCTGATACCAAATGTAACGACCCCAAAATAGGTCCATTCCACCCAACCCATTCTGAGTCGTCAAATACATGGTACAGAAAACAACTACAACTTTATTACAACAATTGTCGTGCAAAATACAACAACACATATGCTGTGAGTTTGGATACAAATATATATACCAAATGTGACTCATGTTCCAACCGTGGACATCACCTCACAATAACACCTTACATAAAGGTATAGTCAAAAACTGTTTTAGAAATTAGAATCTTTGGGAAGTGCTCAAGGAAACCTTCGTACATGGGAGGCCACGCGTCTAGGTTATGATAGATATCATATGGCCACAGAATTATCCTTGGTTGACCCAATAGACCCCAAAGAAAAACGAGAAGATTACTATCATATTCTTCCCAATGGTGAGTCTTCTCTTGACTTATCATTATCTCCACTGTCTCTAATTGAGAATTATACTTCAAACAAACACCAAGATTATATAGGTAGTGCCCATAGATATACTCAGCAAGTGGATGAGCACAACCCTGTCCTATGATGACACGAGGTTGTATGTCATTAGACATCTTGTATGATAGTGACAAAACACCCTTCCAACGTTGGGTTCGCCTCACCCTATTTTCTTCACCAAATATAACTACTAAATGATGACCACCGTTCTATTCCCTTGTTACCCCCGCTCGACCCAGCTACACTCTTATTACCTGAAAGGAATTGTGAAGCAAAAGGGTGAGTACAACTAGCTCAGTAAAGAATATCATGACTAAAGATAATTAAATTATCAATAGCCTTCATCAATAATAAATCAGAGATTTAGAACATATGGTAAATGATAAAAATTTCAATCATAGTTGCAGCGGAACGATCAATCCATTAGAAGAGTCAAATAGACTATAAAGTCTATTATCTTCTCCATGTTAAAAATCCACCAACAATATTTTATCCATGTAACATCACTCAACAGTTCCTTTCCACAATCATATGAATAACTCATAATCATAATTGTGACTATAAATTTTTCTTCGCACCCAGGACGAATAATATTTTCATCACCTGTCTTTACCTGAAACATCAAAGATCATGGTTATACCAAATCACAGTTCTTGTTCATAATCATACTAACAAATCCATCTTTGCACTACGGGCCAAAGATGTTCATCAACAAACCATCTTTGCACTACGGGCCAAAGATATTCAACAACAGTTCATCTTTGCACTACAGGCCAAAGATATTCATCAACAGGCCATCTTTGCACTACATGCCAAAGATATTCATCAATAATTCATATTTGCACTATAGGCCAAATATATTCATATCTCAAAGAAATATATAATCATTTCAGAATTTATATAAACAATAATTATAACCATGTTGATCAATTCACCTTTGCACTTAAGCTTAAGATATTCAATTATAAATTCAATGGTCATAATCATACCAGTCACAATTCAACTTTGCACTACAGGCCAAAGAGAACCCTAGTCATGATCATACCAATAATCTACCCATTTTTACACTCCAGTGAAAGAGAATTTCAACATCAGGGTTATAAAAATGTTATATATGATAATAAAAATAATATGATCAACATATAGATTTAATCTCAAGAGTAATATTCATAAATCAACTATAATTTGGTTAGAAAAAGAAACCAATTTTGTCGTGAATAGTAACTCGTGAATAGTAACTCATGAATAGTAACTCGTGAATAGTAACACCGACTCAAAAAATAGAAATTCCACAATAAAATTCATACCAATACTTCGGTATAATGATATTGAAAGAATAACATTTCTTAAGCTTATAAATAATTTATTTAAATTGTTTACACTTTACTAATTAATGCATTTAATCATCATAAAATGCCAACTCTTAAGATTTCATCATCAATAACCAAAACCCTCATCAAAAATCTGCATATACCTCATATATAGGATTCTCAAGCCATAAAATCCTATTTTCTAATTTTCTTACTTCACATAACATATTTAATTCATTTTCTCATAACTAGACTATTTTCATGAAAAATACTAAATCCGTTCCAAAAATATTTCTTTTCTGAAATTTAGCATAATATAGTCCCATAGTGAACATATATTTTTCTCAGAATTTTTAAAAGTCATTTACTATTTTTCATATGGTCAAAATAGCCGAATATTTAGACATTTATCAAAAATTATACTTTTGTCTAAAAATTCTGAAATTTACAGAGTATACTTCTATCATATACATGTACTCCCAATAAAAATTTCATCAATTTTGGAGTTAATCACAAGAAATTATAAGCAGTTACTTTTAAAATAGTCTTTTCTCATAAAATTCATAACTCTCAATCTATACATCCAAAAATTACCATTTTTGGACACAATTAATAAAACTCATCAAAATATCATTTCAAATTTTTTCAGAATTTTTGAAGTTCAGAAAAATTACGAAACTGAAAAACATAGCAACCCTTAAAATCCCTTACTATCCCTTACTATCCCTTACAATCCCTTACAATCCCTTACTATCCCTTACTATCCCTTACCTCAAAAGAGCAGTACTTCTGACTGGATATCGGATATGATGCTGAAAAAAACTTGCACTGATAAATAGCAACTTACCAAGTATCTAAAAACTCACAAAATATGCTTCATAATATAGAGAGAAAGAGAGAAAGCTTATGTTTCTGGTGTGATTTTCAATTCTAACTTAGCCCTCTATTTATAGGAAAATTTTGGTAGGTTTGACCTGCAACCTGATGGCTTTACCTGCTACTATTCCCACCCACCACATTTAAAATATAATTCAGCACATTTCTTCACCAACCACAAGTGGGGCCCACCAATTCTAGAATTTTCTACCAAAATAATAAACTCCGAAAATTCAACAATTTTTGAACCAGTCATCTCGTAAAATTCATAATAAATCATACGTTCATTTTTAACGGTTCAAAATTTGTGGGCATATACTCAACTTATATATGTATAACATATCCAAAAATTACCACGATCCAACGGTCGGATTAAAAATTATAACCCCCGCAAAATATCTCAAAAACCCTGATTTTTAATACCTCCATTCCGACAAAAATACGGATAAAAATCTCAACATTAACTCCTTCATTTTTTAACCATAAAAATATATCACTCATTTATATCCACATAAAATAAATATTTTCTTATCATATGAATCAATAATTAATTATTCACAAATAATATTACAGAATCACATTTATGACAACCAGGCCGTTCCCAAGAAAGAGGGGGCTTTCCAATAAGAATTTCTCCTTACTGGCGCGCAATTAGATGACCAAACCTCTCCTTAGACAGAACTTTTTAGACATTGACAATAATGTTATCTAATAATATTATTCAAATAATATGAATTATTGATCTGATAAAGGAAAATACTGTGCAGCAACAATTATTGAAATAACAATAATATAAAATATCAACGCAATAATTATTGAATCAATAAAATAAATTATTGAACAATAATTACTGTAACAATTATTGAGTAGTGTCTTCTCACGTAAGAATCAATAATTTCAAAAATACTATGCAATACCGTGTGCTACTGTGCAATAACGCGTATTACTGTATTTTAACCACCGGGTATTCCAACAGTGTTAACGGTAACAACTACGCCGTTAATTATAAAAACTCTATTTTTGTCGTTATCTTCATCCGACAGTTATTCGTTATGGGGCCCACAAATAGCTGCGCCGTCGTACGAATATTCCCCGACAGAAAGAATATTCCACGACCAAACGAATATTCCCCGACAACAATGATTATTTTATAACCACTTGCTTATTTTGAAAAAAAATCATATTTCACTCATAACTTTAAACTTTTATCAATTTAACCATTTACTGAATAGTAATTATAAGAAAAATTGAATACTTTTATTTCATAAAATTCGGGGTCTTACAATCTACTTCTCGCGACGATTGTGTTAGTCTGGATGCTAAGGATACTTTGTCTGATGTAAGCTCGAGTCCTGCTGTGTGTGATATAGCAATTTCTTTCAACCTTCCTATTCAT
Source organism: Panax notoginseng (assembly GCA_016801055.1). Taxonomy (NCBI): domain Eukaryota; kingdom Viridiplantae; phylum Streptophyta; class Magnoliopsida; order Apiales; family Araliaceae; genus Panax; species Panax notoginseng. The sequence continues at coordinate 204,605,164 of CM029012.1, forward strand.
CCTCCCCAGAAGGATTCTACCGAGGTGGTGATTGCTCGGGAGGGCATTGTTAATAGTACTTTGGATGGGTTGAATGACATTCCCCTTTCTGTGGCATCTCCCGACTCCTTTTCCATTGACTATATTGTGAGTATCCTTCCTTAATCCATGAGTGATTTGTCTTGAAGATGAATTTCATTTGCTTTTTTTTTTTTATTTATAATGTATTGTGCTTTGTCATCTTGTTTTCAGAACGAGAGAATGAAAGATTTGCCTTTGCCCGTTGAGGCACTCGCGTTATTTGCTGTTCTCCATTCGGATAGTGACCTTGGTTATCCTCCAGGTGACCAAGGCTTCGAGGAATCCTTAGCTGTACAACATCTTTCTGCTCCTCCATCCCTGGTCTCGACAAATTCTATGGTGGCCTCTAAAGTAGCTCCTGCTAGAGCTTCCTTCAATCCAAGTGGGGATCTTATTTCTTGGAGGGGTTTCCAGATATCGTCTTCTAGTCAGGAAAGTCTGGAGCGTCTCCTAGCTCGGTTCCCGCAGATTCTTGACCGGCTGATTATTAAGACAACTTCCACCCAAACCCTCTTCCTAGATCAGCTCGCAGGCCTTATTCTTGGATTGCATACTCTTTCTTTATATTCCTTGCGAGTTGAGGACTTGAAGAAGTTTAGCGATGATGTAGATGACCTTGCAGCCGTAGGTGTTGATATGTCTCCTTTTCGTGATAGGTTGGATCTTCTCAAGTCGAGTTTTAACCTTGTTTCACTACGTTCGGAGGTTGCTGTACGTAAATGTGAAGATGAATCCTTTTCAGTGCAGCTTTCTGAGCTTGGTGATGCCGCAAACAGATTGAAGAGCCAGTCTCAAAATTTAAGAGGCCAGCGTCGGGACTTACAAGCAAAACTTCAGGAGGTAGAGCGTCAGTGCCGGGACTTAGAGGCAAAACTTCAGGAGGTAGAGCGTCAGTGCCGGGACTTAGAGGCGACTACCCAACAGGTTAGGGAGCTGAAAGCTGCAAATCTTAAGATTCGAGATGTTGCCGTTGCTGACTTGGAAGCTTTAGTTGTGCCTCCTCTTCATTTTGATATGTCGTGGCCTTTAGATCATAACTTATTGTAGTAGTTTATTTTTTCAATTTCCTGTTTCAGAAACTCATTCACACATATTTCATTTATCAGAACGTGGTTTCTTTAACTTTGTTGATTGCCTTTAATTTGAATGATTCCTTAAAACTCAATTTTTTATTATTGAATCTCAAGTTATTCAAATTAATATTCTAAGACAACAATAGATGTTATAAGAAAACATGAATTTTGTCAAAGATACATATATTTCTCACAAACCAACACTTGAATTCATACTCTTTTTTTTTTAATAAAATTAAACATTCGCGTATATGTGAAAGTTTGTCAATTTATTGCTAAAAATTGCTTTTGACGGAAAGCATAATGTTTCATATAATAAATCTTGCTTTTATCGAAGAAAGCAAAACGTTTGCCACTTTTAGAGATAAAGTATAACTTTCTTGCTTTTATCGAATAAAGCATAACATTCTTCACTTTTAAAGATAAAGCGTAACTTTTGGGTTTGAGGGCTTATACTCAGGTGCCTCAGTCACTTTTGAAGTTGAAAGTGTAACTTGCGAGGGCTGTAAGTCAGGTTCCTCGATCACTTTTGAAGTTGAAAGTGTAACTTTCGAGGGCTGTAAGTCAGGTTCCTCGATTACTTTTGAAGTTGAAAGTATAACTTTTGTGATGCTCTTCTCATGTGTAATATTTCTTTACCCATTTCAAGTTTAATGGGCCTGAGACAGCATCTGATCCCACACGAGATATCTTGCAATATCCGCTTTCGGAGATCTCTCGTACCCTATACGGGCCTTCCCATTTGGGGTAAAATTTGGTGGTTGGGGTCCCCCTCATAACTTGAGTTGCCGTTTTGAGGACCAGGTCTCCCACCAGAATTTGTCGTGGTACCACCGCGGTGTTGTATTGTCGTCGCAGTCTTTCGTGGTACCGTTCAAGCTTTTCTTTAGCCTTGTCTCGGAAGTCGGCTAAGGCCTCTAGGGCGGCTGGTCGGCTTTTTCCTCGACTAAGCTTCGAAGTCTCATTCGAGCCGAAGGTATTTCTATTTCGGTGGGCAAGATAGCTTCTTCACCATAAACCAAAGCGTATGGGGTTTCGCCTGTAGGCTTTCTTTTTGAAGTTCGATATGCCCATAATGCTATTGGTAGTTGTTCTGCCCATTTCTTCGGATGATCGTCTAAGGTTTTTGATAAGATTTTTATCAAGGTTTTGTTTGTCGCTTCTGCTTGTCCGTTGCTTTTCGGGTAGTAGGGTGATGATTTATAATGTTTCACCCTGTATCTTTCCATCAGACTTTTGATGTCTCTATTGATGAAGGGGGTTCCATTGTCGGACAAAATGATCTTCGGGATCCCGAAACGGCAAATGATGTGCTCCTTGATAAAGTTTGCCACTACTGGTCCCGTGGCCTTCTTCAAGAGTATGGCTTCCACCCACTTTGTGTACATCTCGGTGGCAGTTAAAATCCATATGTTGCCCTTAGAATTAGGGTGTACAGGACCTATAAGATCCATTCCCCATGTATGAAAGGGCCATGGTGTTGCTAAGGTGCGCAAATCCACGGCGGGAGCATGTATCAGGTTTCCATGTATTTGACAAATATGACACTTTTTGACAAATTCTAGACAATCTCCTTCCATCTTTGGCCAATAGTAACCATGATCGATAAGTTGTTTGTACAACTTGGCTCCCCCTTGATGTTCATCCTTGTGCATTTGATAGACCAAATCTCTGGCTTCGCCTAGTTCTAGACACCGTAGGGGCTTGCCATTGAAACCTCTTCTGAACAATTCTCCATTTTGTAAGAAGAATCGTTGCGACTTCCTCTTTATTATAATTGCATCCTTCTTTTCGGTTGAAAGAATCTCGTTTTGTAAGAAGTTCACATAAGGAATTCGCCAATCCACTATATCATCAATGAAAGCACATTCATCCTCCCCAGGGTATTCTTGGCATGAAACACAGTGGCGTTGTAGGGCATCTGCTGCCTTCTTCATTTCAGGCCAATAATACCCTTGGCGTTGCAACCTACGATACAGACCTATGTCTGCAAACCCGCAATTCTCTTCATGCACCTGATGCAAGACTTTACTTGCTTCTTGTTTCCCCAAGCATCGTGTCAATACACCATCTGCTTCTTTGTGATACAAGACACCTTTGATGATGCTGTACTTTTGTAGCTCTACAATTGGTATTGTTCCTTCCTTAGTTTGCAATTGATGGGAGATGTCATATCTCCAATCGTCTATCATGTCTTTGGGGAACAAGTTTAGCACCGTGGTTGGGAGGGTTCTCTTCATTACCTTCACATTCAAGTCTTCTCCTTGAATATAGACTCGAGATGCTACTGTTGCTAGTGCATCCGGTTGTTTATTCTGTCCTCTTGGCACATATTCAATCACCACCTTCTTGTAAGCTTCCATCACCTTTTGTGCTACAGTTCGATACGGCGCCAAGATGGGTTCTTTCACTCCGAATTGACCTTTTATCTGCTGCACTATAAGGTTTGAATCTCCTTTTACTTTAAGATATTTGGCTCCCAATTCTTGAGCCGCTAATAATCCTAGTATGAACGCCTCGTATTCTGCTTCATTATTTGTGCAAGGGAAGTCCAATTTGTACGACAAGGATATTTCATTTCCTTCTTTGGTGGTCAACACCACTCCTACTCCGCCTTTACCTTCTGCAGATGATCCATCAAAAGCCAAACTCCACCATTCTGGATCCTCATCCATCAAGTCGATTGATTCCACTTCTCCACCCGGAAGATCCTCAGAAGGGGGCTCATATTCTCCGTTTGGAAATTGAGCTAGCAGGTCTGCCAAGGCTTGACATCGGATTGCCTTTGGTGTTACACACTTGATGTCATATTATGAAAGAATCATCATCCATCTAGCAGGTCTTCCTACTAATGCTGGCCTAGTTAATAGGTATCTGATCGGATCAGTTTTTGTTACAATCATTACTTCGTGCGCTAGAAAATAATGTCGCATTTTCTGCGCAATGAACACCAACGCTAGGCAATGCCTCTCTACTTGTGAATACCTGGTTTCCGGTCCTCTGATTATCCGGCTAATGTAATATACAGGTTTCTCTTCTCCATCCACCTCTTGCGTGATCAATCCTCCTATAGACTTCTTGGTAGATGTGATGTACAACTGCAACGGCATTCCTCTTTGTGGCACTACCATCGTTTGTGCCGAAGACAAAATTCTTTTTACTTTCTCAAAGGCCTGTTGTTGGTCTTGCCCCCAGTCCCATTGTGCCTTTCCTTTTAGTAATTTGCCGAAAGGTTCTGTGACTTTGGCTAATGCTGGCATGAATCTTCTCATGTACGAGACCTTCCCTAGAAAGCTCTTCAACTGCTTTTGCGTCTTTGGTGGGGGCATCTCTGTAACTGCTTTCGCCTTGCCTGGGTCCACTTCTAAACCTCTGTTGTGCACCAAGAAGCCCAAGAATTTTCCAGCCGTCATTCCAAAGGCGCACTTCTTCGGATTCATCCTCAACTTATACCTTCGGCATCGCTCAAACACTTTCCTCAGGTCCTCCACATGAGTTGTTGCCTTCTTGGATTTCACTACCACATCGTCCACATAGTCCTCCACTATATCATGAATCATGTCATGAAATATAGCATGCATTGCCCTCTGATAAGTTGCCCCCGCATTCTTCAATCCGAATGGCATTACTACATAGTAAAAATTCCCAAACGGGGTACGAAAGGCTGTCAACTCTGCATCTTCCATGGACATCTTTATCTGATTGTAGCCCACAAACCCATCCATGAAAGACATCATCTCATGATTAGCCGTTGCATCTACCAAGGTGTCTATGTTGGGTAATGGGTACATATCCTTCGGGCATGCCTTGTTCAAGTCTCTGAAATCGACACATATTCGTAGCTGTCCATTTGATTTCTTTACCGGTACGATGCTGGAAAGCCATGTTGGATGTTGGATTGGCTTGATGAACCCTACTTCCAGTAACTTTTTGATTTCTTCCTTTATTTGGGTTTCGACCTCGGGTGCATAGTTACGAGGTGCTTGTTTCACTGGCTTCATTCCCGGGCTTATGTTTAGATTGTGCTCCACAAGATCTTTGTCAATTCCGGGCATCTCGTCGTAATTCCAAGCAAAGACGTCCTTATACTCTCGCAGTAGTTGTATGAGCTCTTCTTTCTGGTTAGCCTCAAGCTCCTTGTTGACATAAGTTGGTCTTGGCGTTCCTCCATCTGTTGCCAAATCAACTTCTTCTAATTCATTTTGTTGAGGTTTTGGCCTATCTTCAAAGCATTTTGGAGCTGGTTCTACCTTCTGTTGTACAACTTCTTCTCCTTCATTATTGCTGGAGTGGGGGACACCTCCTGAGCTGTTGGGTTTGCACGCTTCTTTGGGCTCTTCCCCCTTGCACCGTCATAATCGAAACACTACCTTTTCGTCGGGTTTTACAACCCTCTCCCATTTTGTCTTTTGGCCATCCTCGGACTGTGCTATCCGCTTGGCATTTATTATATTTCTGGCATCTTCAGGATTTGCTGGCCTTTTCTTCTCTTCTCTTCCTTCCTTCTCCAAGTCCACTACGACTGGCTTCATATCTTTGGAACATTCTCCATGTTCCGAGGTCTTCTTCTTTACTTTTTCTGCAGGTACAAACTTATCTTCCTGCACTTCCTTCCAGCTTGCTAGTCTTAAGGAATCAGGCCTCGCGATCTGGTTCTCTCCCTCTTCAGCGACATCATCGAAGAAAGTTGCTTCGGTGATGTGTGCCTCCTCTGGTCCAAAGGGATTCCGAGTTGCTGGTACCTTCACTTCTTTCTCTTTCCAGATAGCTTTCAGGCACTGATGAAAGACTGAGGGTACCACCCCATAGTCATTTTGCCAAGCCCTTCCCAGCAAGATATGGTATGCTGCATCTACCTCTGCAACATGGAACATTACAGGCCCTCGGATTTTTCCAACTTGCATGTCTACCTTGATATGTCCCAGGGTTCTCGTGCTCTGGTTAGCGAATCCTGTAATGTTTGTTTGTTCCTTCACTATCTTCTTCTCTGACAGGCCTAACCGTTTGAACATGGTGTAGGGCATAATATTTACAGATGCTCCATTGTCAATGAATGCCCTCCGCACTTCGATGCCATTGATTATCGCTGTCACATACAATGGTCTGTTGTGCGGGTATCTTATCTCTCTATCAGCTTTAGAGAAAGATATCTTATTTGCTTCCTCCTCTATTGTTTTCACAAATCCTTTGCTTATGGCCATGCAAGTCTCCTGTGTCTCGGCAGCCTTAATTATTGCCCTGGTTGCCTCAATCCTTGCTTCCTTGGCCAAACCTATCTGATCGAAAAAATTTCTGAATTTGGCCCCATTCATCAACGCTGTCACTTGCAGGCCTGGGTCACACTCCTCCTTTTCTTCCACCATCATCTCCACTTCTGGGATTATGTTGTGGATAACAGTGTTGCATGTTTCTTTTCCCTTGTGATTTGGCAGTGGCTTGTCATGAACACTGCTTTCCTTTCCCAGTTCAATCTCCCCATTTGCCAACTTCTCGTGGAATATCCTACGCAGGCTATAACAATCCATAGTTGAGTGTCCCGCGTATTGGTGGAAAACACAGAAGTCTGGCCTTCTCTTCATCTCCTCCGTCACTGCAAATCTAGGCCTTGGGGGTTTCACCACCCCATGTTCAATCCATTGCTCGTATAGGCCTCTGAATGCTTTCTCACTGCATGTGATAGCCTCCGGGACCGACTTTCTTGCATATTTATCTCCAGGCCTTCCTTTGCTTCGCTCAAAATTTTTCTCATGCTTCTCCCTCTTGCCCCCTTGTGGTTTTGACTGAGAGTCAGCCAAAGCCACAGTTGCTGTTCTCTTGCCCCTCCATGTAACCGTCGCATGGCTAGTGGGTAGTGTCATGATTCCTCCCAAGTCTTGTGCGAAAGCTGAGAGGGTCGCGAAGGAATCACAAGCCTTGGTAATGAGGTGGGGCTTGAAGGAATCTAAGGCACCATTGTTGCAAATGCTGACCAGGTTCTTTTCTTCAATCGGCTCTGCACACTTCTGTGCCTGGGCCCTGAACCTGTCAACGTAATCTGATAGCTCCTCATTTGGCTTCTGCTTGAACCGCATGAGTTCTACAATGGTTACCTGTTTCTGCACATAGAAAAATTTCTTAAAAAATTGTAATTTGAGGTCATCCCAATCATGGACTGACCCCTTCTCCAAATTGTAGTACTAACTAAAGGCACTATCTGTCAAAGTTTTGTTGAATTCCCGCATCAACAAGTTATGGTTGTTCACTTCATCATATCCCAGCCACGGAGACATCGACTCTACAAACCTGGCAATATGTTCCCTGGCATTTCCTTTCTCCCCGTTGTATTTTGGAAATTGCGGGGGATGCTCGATATATCCTACCGGGTAAGGTTGCCTCCGAATGTGTGCTGGGTAAGGCGGAGTAAAGTCCAACTCCGAGGGTCGAGATGTCTGCCTACGAAGTTGATTGATTACATCGATCATATCATCCTTCGTCACATACTGGCTCGTGGTGTGAACTCTCTGGGGTGTTGAGATATACTGTGGTATCGGTGGTGTGTATGGTAGAGAGATTGGTTGGTGCACACTTGCGTCATGCAAAGTCGGCACTGGTGGAAGTTGCTGGCTCACTCGTTGGACATCGCCTGGAATGGTTGGCATTTGTACCTGTGAAATTGATGGGAGAGCAGTTGGGATGATGTTTGTCTGAGGTTGGCTTGCTTCCAACCTACATTGTGGCACGTCACCGCTGTGTTGGGCCTCCAAGTTGATTATTGGAACCGATTGACTTTCCGTCGAGGGCGATACAATCTGGTTCTCTTTGTTGTTGCTGCCATTGTTGTTGTCTTCCACTCCTACCTGTCCCCCCTGCGAGCTTCCTGGGAACATGGCCTTAAACGTAGGAATCTGCATCAACTGCTGGCGGAAGTTCCCCATCTCCTCTTGCTTCCTTTGCATTTCCAGCATCATGGCCATCATCATCCCTTGTCCTTCTCGTGCTTCCTTCAATGCCTTGAGCATCTCCAGTTGCACAGCATTCGTCTGGTCTCCACCTGCATCCTCGCCTTGCCTTCCTGCGTTGGTTTGTTGTTGATTAGCCATATGTGGTGATGTCGAACTCTCTTCTGAAACGTCTTCAACAAGTGGTTGGTCAAAATCCAGGTTTGCGCCTTGGAATGCTTGAGATACTTGTCTTGGAACTGGATCCGGCGAGGTAATGCTATCTATTGGTGAAGCAGCTCTTCCTGTAATTCTCCCACTTTGAGTTGTGGGCATACCCTTCACGAATTCTACACCTCCCCAGCAGAGTCGCCAAATAAATGTGGGCAAGGAAATCGCGCCTTGCTCGCTTAGGGTTTCGTGTTGGCTGAGGAGGAGAGAAATCCACGAAGAATACGGAATTGATTGGTTGATTGTAGAGGGGAGAACGACAGGTGGGCGATTACTCCAACGACGCGTGGCAGAACCCCTAGAATTCGGAAACCGTGTTAGGGTTATTGGGATTCCAAGAGCCTTCTTCGGTTCTTCGAGTTGAGAGAGTGTTCGAATCTTGTTAGTGCTTTTTAGGTGGAATATCCGAGCCTTAAGCTACTAAAAGAGTCCGAGTCTTGTGTGCGGAGAGAAGTCCCCTTCCAAATAGAATGGAAGGGGTATTTATAGGGTATTCTGAAAAGTAGTCATGTGCAAGGCACATGCCTTCAGGAAAATTTCAGAAATACCCTTTAGTCCTTAGAATAATGCCCCTATTGCCCTGTCCTTCTAGCCACCAATCCAATCCCTCAATCAATTCCCAAAATGAGCCGCCTCCACGAGTCTTCCGCCTCGGGACACGTGGAGGCTTCTCCCGGTCTAGCACATTTATTTCTGACTTTTTCATCTTCATTCCATTAGGTTATGCGAACCCTAACTTGCACATTTAATGAGGTCGTGGAACCCTAATTGTGCATTTAATTTAATTAGGTCATGTGAACCCTAATTTTGCACATGGGCCCACAATAATAAAGACTAAAAGACAATTTGAACCCCAAATTTTACACAACTGTTGACTTTGCACCCCAAACTGAAAAAGGTGTCTAAGTACACCCTAAACTTCAGTTATATATTTAGCAAAAAAAAAAACTTCAGTTATACATAATAAAATGCACACTTTCTTCAGTTAGCAGGTTAAAAGTGACCGGCTAAGCCTGTAATGCTTATTACAGAGGGGTACTTTTGGTAGTTTACATTACATGCACTTTTCTGTGCCTCTTTCTTCATCGTCTCTCCGTCTTTGACTCTATTCCACTCACCATTATTTTGGTAACCCCTCTTCCATTCTCTCTCTCTCAAGGGGCTGCCTTTCCCTCCATCTGCAAATCGTTTATTCCCACAATTTATGGTATTGTTGCCATCTACAAATCTTGCTATTACCTTGGATGTCTCTGCCACGGCTGAACGTGACGTCTCTAAAACAACCTGTTGGGCCACTACTCCACCGGAACCCGAAACTCCAATTCCCACTGGTTGCTCAACAAACCATTTCAGATCGCCCAAAGCAAGAATTATTCCTCCACCATTGGAATCTCCAATTCGACCCTCAACTAGTCCTCCCAATTCTTGAAGCTTCGCAGGTATTTGGGTTTTATCAGAAGCAAGCTCCTTTTCTATTGGGATCACTTGAACATTCTTAAGTGGTCCTTCACCCAATTCCCCTTTCTGGATTCTCCTCAGAACTTCATTTATCATAGCCTCCGGCTCCGAATCCCAGACCAAAATTGGATTCCTATGTAAGACCCCAACTTTTATAAATAAAGATGAATTTTTTATAAATATCATTTTTGAATAATATGGAGTAAAATTGATATAATGTTATAGTTGTGGGTAATATTTATAAATTTTGCAAAGTACGAAAGTTGCTATATAATATTCGATTGGTCGAAAAATATTCGTTTTAACAGGGAATATTTGTACGACGACACAATCATTGGTGGACCCTACAACGGAATTATTGTCGAATTGAGAAAACGACAAAAATACTTAACGGCGGAAGTTTTACCATTAATACTATTAAACTACTCGGTAGTAAAAGTACAGTAATACGCATGGTTGCATAGTAGCACACAGTATTGATTATTGATGCTTACGTGATAAGCCACTCAGTTTTGTTTTATTGGTATTATTAATGTAATAAAACAGAAAAACTTTTTATATAAAACAGAATACTTTTATAAAGTTATTCGTTTTATTAGGCTAATAGTAAAATCTTTTTATATAAAACGGAATACTTTTATAAAGTTATCTATTTTATTAGACAATAATTAGAATATATTATAATTTATTATGCATAGTATTTGCATAGTGCCTGCATAGTATTTGCATAGTAAAATCTTTTATAAAGTTATTCGTTTTATTGGATTATAAATAGAATATATTATATTTTATTTAAAAGATTTTGCTTTAAATATGGACCGTCAGATTAAAGTAAATCAATCTAGACCGTTCATGAGTTAGTTACTATGCAGTCCATTTTTCTATAAATAGAAGTTCATTCCTTCATTACTTTCTTACAAATTCACTGAAACTCTAGAGAGAGAAACTATAGAGAGAAAGAAGAAAAGTATTCTGCTACTTCAATACTCCGATATCAAGTTTCTTTTACGGTAAGGGATATTATTTGTTATACTCGTAAGGAGTATTATTTTCTTTTGTATTCATGAAGAGAACTTCTGTTATTCCATTCTTTATTATTCTGCTGGAATAACCAGTATACGCGGACTACCCTATACTTGGTGACATTCTTCTATTATTATGTCTTTATTACTCCCTCCGTCCCAAATTATCTGTTGTTTTAGAGTTCCACACAGATACCAATATGTGTGATAAAAATACTAAAATACTCTTATTAGTGGAAATATGAAAAAGGTGTTTAAAAAAGAGTGCATGAAATAGTATGTAGAAAGAGGAAGAAAGAGAAAGTATGAGTGCATTAAATAGACAAATAGTCTAAAGAGAGAGAAAGTATGAGTGTATATATATGTGTGGAGAGAGGAAGAGAGAGAAAGTATGAGTGTATTAAATAGATAAATAGTATGTAGAGAGAGAAAGTATGAGTGCATATATATGTGTGGAGAGAGGATGGGAATAATGACTATCAATAATTAGGTAAAGGGACAAACTTAGAAAATAAAGAAAAAAAATACATTGAAATCTTGAAAAAGTAGATATTGTGGGACAAATTTTTTTTGCTAAAACAGCAGATAATTTGGGACAGAGGGAGTATTATTCTGTTGGAATATCCTGTCTGTGCGTTTTACGCTGGACCTGGTTCCGTCTTTACTATTATTCTGTTGGAATATCCTGTCTGTGTGTTTTACGCCTGACCTGGTTCCATTATTCATTATTCTGTCGAAATATCCTGTCTGTGCGTTTACGCCGGACCTGATTCCATTATTTATTATTCTGTCGGAATATCATGTCGGTGCGTTTACGCATGACTTGGTTCTATTATTTATTTTCCTGTTGGAATAACCTGTCTGTGCGGTCTATCGCATGCATGGTGATTTCTTTTGTTATTCCATTCTTTATTATATTCAATTGGTTAAAGTTTTGACTTTTATACTCCATAAAATTAGTGGAATATCCTTGATATTTGTGCTTCATCAAGTATCTTTTCATGAAAATATTCTTCCGAGCATTCTTGAATTTTACTCCACAAAGCAGTATCATGTTGACAATTTGGACGTTATTGGTTCCTGGATAAATTAATTCTTGAACTTGTTTTATTGAATTCTTATATCATTGTCATCATCCTCATGTTTATATTCTGTTGAAAGTCATCTGTGGCCTGTAGTGCATAGATGGACTTGGTATGATTATGACCAGGGATTATTCGATATAATCATAACCGTAATGTTACAAATGATGTGGTAAAAGTCTTCATTGGCCCGTAGTGCATTGATGGACAGTGGTTGGCATGATCATGACCATTAATGAATACACAAATATTCTTGGCCCGTAGTGCTGGATAATTGTGGTCGTGATACTAAAGAATATCATTGGCCGTAGTGCAGGGGTGATTCGATGATGTGGATTATTTTTTTTGCTGAGCCCCAGCGATAAAAGTCTTGAAAAATCTTTTAAATCATAGAAGATAGTAGATTTTATTCTCTACTTGACTCTTCTAATGGGTTACTTGTTCCACTGCAGTTAAACTTGATGTTTGTTATATTGTATCAGTTTAACACTGTTTAAGGCTAATGATAATTTATTCTGCATTATCTTAGTCATAATATTTCTTACTGGGCTAGTTGAGCTCACCCTTTCATTCATTGTTCTCTTCAGAAAATGAGAATATAGCTGGGACGAGTCGGGGAACGGAGTGATGGACCAAATGATAGTATTAGTAGTCCTCACTATTCTGTTAAATAGTGTGACAATAAATGTAACGAGGACTTATTCTGAGAGTGGATATTGTCTAGAAGACAGTATTTGTATTAAAACTCACAGTTCTCTTGTCATATATTAACGATTGTATTTATATTCTGTACCATGTATTTGGCGACTCAGAATAGGTGATGTATACCTATTTTGGGGGCATTACAGTTGGTATCAAAGCTTAGGGATATGATCCCTGGCTAAGATGTGAGACTAGAACTAGGAGATGAGAGACGGGGAATTCCTTCGCCAGTATGACCTACCTAAGTTTATTTGGTATTTAATTGGTCGGTCAGAGTATAGAGATAATATGTGATATGTTATTTAACCCTTGTTTTGTGGCAGTATTTAAAAATGACATCCGAGAATGTTGAGAATAGCAATGGATCACAGGCGACCGTTGATCCACCACATATCAATAATCAGGATAATGTGCATCAGGAAGGCGATAATCCTCATGCAAACAACAACACTGACCAAATGATGAATGATGGAATGTTCAGAGGCTTTATGCAATTCATGCAACAGCAGACAAGAGCGACTCCTGTCCAAAATATAGGTGGAAACACTAAAAACTCTCGGACGGTCACCGCTAAACAGTTCAAGGAGTTGGGACCAACAGAGTTTATTGGAGAACCAAAATCACTTAAGGCGGAAACGTGGATAAAGCAGATCACCAAGATATTTGATGTCTTGGGATGCGCCGAGGAGCAAAAGGTTTCCTTTGCCACCTTTATGTTGCGAGGAGAGGCAGATTACTGGTGAAAATCGATAAAGCGTACTCAACCTGCTGCACTGAAGATGTCTTGGGAGAAGTTCCAAGAACTGTTCAATGATAAGTACTTTTTCGAAAGTATTCGTCGCATGAAGGAGGTAGAGTTCATCAAGTTGGAGCAGAATAATATGATCGTGTCGCAGTACGAAGCTAAGTTTGCCGAGTTGTCCCGGTTTGCGTCCCACTTGGTGGATAATGAAGAGAGAATGTCGCGGATATTTTTAAGAGGTTTGAAGCCGGAGATACGTCAACATCTTATTTCTCATAAACTGTGCTTGTATTCAGATGTTGTTAATAGGGCTCAGTTAGTGGAGCGCGATAACGAGTCAACGTAACCAAAAGAGGGCAACAGGCAAAATGATAATACTAGTGAAAGCAGTCATCGAAGCGGTGACAACAAGCGTAGAGGGAATCAGCATGCCAGAAATGGTAACCACTTCGGTGGTAATCATGGCCAAAATAATAAGAATGGACTTTTCAAGAAGAGGAGATTCAACAATGATGGAAAGACGTCAGCACTAGCACCCGTGGTTAAGGAAGGAGAACGACCACCGATCATATGCTTCAAATGCGGAGGGGAGGGACACATCAGTCCAAACTGCGTGATGCCGTCCAAAACATGTTATAATTGTGGAAGAGAAGGTCACCTAGCCCAATTTTGTCGTTCACCGAAAACAAGTTCAGCTAGGATGGAGGCACCAAAGGACGTCCCAGAAAAGTCAAAATCGGTAGTGCAAGGGAGAGCGTTTGTTGTGACCTCCCAGAAAGTAAGGAACCCGAACGAGGTCATCACGGGTAAGCTTATCATAAACTCTAGCGAAGTCTATACCTTATTTGATACCGGTTCTACCCATTCTTTTATTTCTCCTATTTGCGCTCAACGATTAAATTTGACTCCGGAGAAATTAGACTTTGACTTATCTGTGAAAACTCCGTTGGGAGAAACCTTCATTATATCCACTGTTTATAAGTCTTGTTTGGTTCAAATTGGTACCCTCACATTACCTGTCGATCTTATTTCAATGAAAATACTTGCATTTGATGTAATTCTAGGGATTGATAGGTTAACTACTCATCATGTAAAAATTGATTATTTTCGTAATGTTGTTAGCTTTCATATTCCTAGTCAACCTATTATGCGAATTCAAACAACCAAACTATTAAAATCAATCACTGTCATCTCAAGCCATAAAGCTATTCGTTTATTGAAAAACGGATGTCAAGCTTTCTTAGCTCATGTCACGGATCTAAACAAAAATACTTCAGTTTTGAATGATATTTCTATTGTTAATGAATTTCCTGACGTATTCCCTAAAGAACTTCCTGGCCTACCCCCAGAGCATTAAATTAAATTTTGTATCGACCTTGAACCCGATACAAAACCCATTTCCAAAGCCCCATATCGAATTGCTCCTATTGAACTTCAGAAGTTAAAGACCCAACTGCAGGAATTGTTAGACATTGGCTTTATTCGTCCTAGTACTTCTCATTGGGGTGCTCATATTCTATTCGTGAAGAAGAAAGATGGGAGTATGCGACTTTGTATTGATTATCGGGAGTTGAATCATGTCACCATCAAAAATAGGAACCCATTGCCACGTATTGATGACCTGTTTGACCAGTTGCAAGGAGCACAATTCTTTTCAAAAATTGATCTTCGTTCTGGATATCATCAGCTGAAGGTTAGAACTGAAGATATTCCAAAGACTGCCCTCAGAACTCGGTACGGGCATTACGAATTCTTAGTCATGTCTTTTGGATTGACTAATGCTCCTGCTGCCTTCATGGATTTGATGAACCGAGTATTCAAGGAATATTTGGATCACTTTGTGGTCGTCTTTATTGATGACATCCTTATTTATTCTAAAAGCCGTGAAGATCATAAGCAACACTTGAGGCTGACACTCCAAAAGCTTCGTGAATACAAGCTTTATGTCAAGTTGAAGAAATACGACTTCTAGCTTGAGGAAGTAGCATTCATTGGGCACGTAGTATCAAGTCATTGAATATCTGTTGACCTGGCAAAGATTGAAGCAATTCAAAGCTGGGAGCAACCTAAATCAGTGACCGAAGTACGTAGCTTTCTCGGTTTAGTTGATTATTATCGGAGATTCGTGGAAGAATTTTCTCGAATCGCTACTCCATTAACACAGCTGACTCGGAAAGATACAAAGTTCGGTTGGAGCGAAGACTGTGAGAAGAGTTTTTAAGTACTCAAGAGGAGACTCATTTCAGCACCTGTTCTAACAATACCATCTGGCTCGGAGGGATTTGTCACATACAGTGATGCTTCGGGCAAAGGGTTGGGATGTGTTCTCATGCAACATGGGAAAGTCATAGCCTATGCCTCAAGACAACTCAAAGAATATGAGAGGAATTATCCTACTCATGATCTAGAGTTGGCAGCTGTTGTCTTCGCACTTAAAATTTGGAGGCATTACTTGTATGGGGAGAAAGTGGAGATCTTTACGGATCATAAAAGCCTCAAATATTTCTTTACACAAAAAGAACTCAACATGCGACAACGACGTTGGCTGGAACTGTTGAAAGATTATGATCATAGCATCCAATACCATCCTAAAAAAGCGAACGTGGTAGCTGATGCATTGAGTAGAAGATCATATGCAAGTACGAGTGCGATATTGTCAACGCAAAGGCCCATTTTGTGTGACTTATAAAGGATGGAGATAGAGTTAAAGACTCCAGGGACCCATGTGATGATGGCGAATATACGAGTAGAACCGACTTTAATTGATAAAGTTAAAGCTGCTCAAGCTACAGACCTGGAGCTGATGCGTATGAGGAAGAAAGTGTAAGAAGATGCTATGCCGGAAGCAAGAATCGATGAAGAAGGAATACTTCGAGTCAACTCCAGACTTTGTGTTCCTAACGACGCTGATTTAAAGTATAAAATCATGATGGAGGCGCACAACACACCGTTTGCAATCCATCCTGGGAGTACTAAAATATATCGTGATCTTCATCATACATTTTGGTGGAGCAATATAAAGAGAGAGATAGCGCTGTTTATCTCAAGGTGTCTAACTTGTCAACGAGTCAAAGCGGAGCATCAAGTACCAAAAGGTCCATTGCAACCACTTGAAATTCCAGAATGGAAGTGGGAGCACATTACCATGGATTTCGTTACTGGTCTTCCCAAGATTTCTCAAGGCATTAATGCAATTTGGGTCATTGTTGATAAATTGACCAAGTCTGATCATTTCTTACCAATACGAGAAACTTATACACTTGAACGTCTTGCTCGTATGTACATAAATGAGATTATAAGACTGCATGGTATGCCAGTATCCATAGTTTCTGATCGAGACACAAGATTCACTTCACAATTTTGGGTTAGTTTGCAAAAAGCTATGGGCACGGATTTACGATTTAGTTCGGCATATCATTCCCAGACGGACGGACAATCAGAGAGGACTATTCAAACTCTTGAAGATTTATTAAGACTCTGTGTTTTTGACTTCAATAGAAGTTGGGATAAGTTCTTACCATTGGTGAAGTTTTCCTACAACAACAGTTATCAAGCAAGTATTGGCATGGCTCCATTCAAGGCGTTGTATGGAAGAAAGTGTCGTTCTCCAGTATGCTGGGATGAGGTGGGTGAAGCAATGTTGTTGGGACCGGAGTTGGTACGTATGACTACGGAAAAGATTCAAACGATCCGGCAACATATAAAAATCTCACAAGATCGACAAAAGAGTTATGCTGATCTTCATCGAAAGGACGTAGAATTTGATATAGGAGATCATGTGTTGTTACGAGTTGCTCCGTGGAAAGGAGTTACGAGATTTGGAAAGAGAGGAAAACTCAATCCTCGATTCATTGGCCCATTTTTAATCCTCGATCGAGTAGGAACTGTGGCCTATAGACTCGCTTTACCGCCAAGTATGTCTTGTATTCATAATATTTTTCACATATCCATGTTACGTAAATATGTGGAAGACCTGAACCACATTATTGAGTTAGAACCGGATGAAATAGCGGAAGATTTAACGTATGAAGAGGTTCCTGTTCAAATCTTGGATAAGAATGAACATATTCTACGCTCCAAGATTATACCTCAAGTCAAAGTTTTGTGGAGAAACCACGATGTTGAGAAAATGACCTGGGAGTTAGAATCTGAAATGAAGTCAAGGTATCCTTATCTCTTCGATATACCAAGTACGTACCCTAATTTCGAGGGCAAAATTTCATAAGAAGGGGAGGTTGTAAGACCCCAACTTTTATAAATAAAGATGAATTTTCTATAAATATTATTTTTGAATATTATGGAGTAAAATTGATATAATGTTATAGTTGTGGGTAGTATTTATAAATTTTACAAAGTACGCAAGTTGCTATATAATATTCGATTGGTCGGGGAATATTCGTTTTAACAGGGAATATTCGTACGACGACACAATCATTGGTGGACCCTACAACGAAATTATTGTCGAATTGAGAAAACGACAAAAATACTTTATGAAAATAACGGCGGAAGTTTTACCATTACTACTGTTGAACTACTCGGTAGTAAAAGTACAGTAATACGCATGGTTGCATAGTAACACACGGTATTGATTATTGATGCTTACGTGATAAGTCACTCAATTTTATTTTATTGGTATTATTAATGTAATAAAACAGAAAAGCTTTTTATATAAAACAGAATACTTTTATAAAGTTATTCGTTTTATTAGGCTAATAGTAAAATCTTTTTATATAAAACAGAATACTTTTATAAAGTTATCTGTTTTATTAGAATATATTATATTTTATTATGCATAGTGTTTGCATAATATCTGCATAGTGTTTGTATAGTAAAATCTTTTATAAAGTTATTCGTTTTATTAGATTATAAATAGAATATATTATATTTTATTTAAAAAAATTTACTTTAAATATGGACCGTCAGATTAAAGTAAATCAATCTAGATCGTTCATGAGTTAGTTACTATGCAGTCCATTTTTCTATAAATGGAAGCTCATTCCTTCATTATTTTCTTACGAATTCACTGAAACTCTAGAGAGAGAAACTATAGAGAGAAAGAAGAAAAGTATTCTGCTACTTCACTACTCCGATATCAAGTTTCTTTTACGGTAAGGGATATTATTTGTTGTACTCGTAAGGAGTATTATTTTCTTTTATATTCATGAAGAGAACTTCTGTTATTCCATTCTTTATTATTCTGCTGGAATAACCAGTATACGCGGATTACCCTATACTTGGTGACATTCTTCTATTATTCTGTCTTTATTATTATTCTGTTGGAATACCATGTCTGTGCGTTTTACACTGGACCTGGTTCCGTCTTTACTATTATTTTGTTGGAATATCCTGTATGTGCGTTTTACGCCGGACCTGGTTCCATTATTCATTATTCTGTCGGAATATCCTGTCTGTGCGTTTACGCCGGACCTGGTTCTATTATTTATTATTCTGTCGGAATATCCTGTCGGTGCGTTTACGCATGACCTGGTTCCATTATATATTTTCCTATTGGAATAACCTGTCTGTGCGGTCTATCGCATGCATGATGATTTCTTTTATTATTCCATTCTTTATTATATTCAGTTGGTTAAAGTTTTGACTTTTATACTCCATGAAATTAGTGAAATATCCTTGATATTTGCGCTTCATCCAATATCTTTTCATGAACATATTCTTCCGAGCATTCTTGAATTTTACTCCACAAAGCAGTATCATGTTGACAATTTGGACGTTATTGGTTCCTGGATAAATTAATTCTTGAACTTATTTTATTGAATTCTTATATCATTGTCATCATCCTCATGTTTATATTCTGTTGAAAGTCATTTGTGGCCTGTAGTGCATAGATGGACTTGGTATGATTATGACCAGGAATTATTCGGTATAATCATGATCGTAATGTTACAAATGATGTGGTAAAAGCCCTCATTGGCCCGTAGTGCATTGATGGACAGTGGTTGGCATGATCATGACCATTAATGAATACACAAATATTCTTGGCCCGTAGTACATGGATAATTGTGGCCGTGATACTAAAGAATATCTTTGGCCGTAGTGCAGGGGTGATTCGATGATGTGGATTATTTTTTTTGCTGAGCCCCCGCGATAAAAGTCATGAAAAATCTTTTAAATCATAGAAGATAATAGATTTTATTCTCTACTTGACTCTTCTAATGGGTTGCTTGTTCCGCTGCAGTTAAACTTGATGTTTGTTATATTGTATCAGTTTAACACTGTTTAAGGCTAATGATAATTTATTCTGCATTATCTTAGTCATAATATTTCTTACTGGGCTAGTTGAGCTCACCCTTTCATTCATTATTCTCTTCAGGAAATGAGAATATAGCTGGGACGAGTCGGGGAACAGAGTGATGAACCGGATGATAGTATTAGTAGTCATCACTATTCTGTTAAATAGTGTGACAATAAATGTAACGAGAACTTATTCTGAGAGTGGATATTGTCTAGAAGACTGTATTTGTATTAAAACTCACAGCTTTTTTGTCGTATATTAACGATTATATTTGTATTCTGTACCATGTATTTGACGACTCAGAATAGGTGATGTATACCTATTTTGGGGACGTCGCATCCTCTTCTTCGTATTTTTCAGTAAAATATCAATAACCTTTTTAACATCCTCATTTCTTTGATTTCCCGGCTGAGCTGAATTCCCCTGTTGCAACCGAGGATTCAAATAATTTGGAATAGGCATTTGCAGCGGTAGCGGCGTTGGGCTTAAACAGCCCACGTGAGGCTTCTCATACATGATCAATAAATTAAATCCTTGGCCCCAAAGTAACAAATCAGTCTAAACCTACAGTGCAAACCCAAATTGGTAGTTAAGTGTACATCAAATTTTAAGGACGGGACCACAAATCAAATTCAAACCTTCAGAACATCAGACTAAACATGCCGCAGGCACATCAAAAGCAGATTCGGAACATTAAATTGGCGAACAACCGAAAAACCAGAGCACAAACACCAAAATTCGACGAGCACTATAACTGGTTTAAACGAGCAGACACCAAACACCATAACTGATTTAAAAATGGAAGAGATTAACAAGAATCTTAGAAAATCAGTGATGGACAGCCACAAGCAACAACCGAGATCACCATGATAACGGCAAGATCTCCGACATACACAGCCAAAATCAGAGAACAATAATAAGAATACATAAAGTTAAATCAAACATTATCCCCAAATCTAGCCATGCTAAACATAATCGAATCCCAGTTAAGAAAGAGAAACGAAAAATCAAGTTAGGATAGAAAGAAATCAACATAACAGCAGCCCAGAACTGAACCATCTAAAAAGATCAAAATCGGAACCATCATCGACAGTAAACGGAATAACATAACATGAAATCATGTTCAGGAAACCAACACCATCCGCGAAGGAAAGGAGACCCACAATCTATTAACCCTCAGACTTGGCTCGTAATAGATTAGAAAGAGATGTTCAGGCAGGCCTCATCTAGTTGACGGAAAGGCATAAACAGAACCTAAGCAAGATCAATGGCAGAGAAATGGAGGATATGGTGGGACGAAGAGGATGAGGAGAAGGGAGGTGGGTGGGCCGGACGGAAGAGGGGAAGCAGTGATGGAAGTTGGTGGAGACCCCCACATATCAACCAGTATACTACCACCATCTCAAGTGTCGAATACCAAACTAACCCAAAACCTTCCAGATCAGAGAGGAATTAGCTGCGGGGGAAATTGGGGATTAAGAGTAATTTAATGGTGGTGAAGAGAAGGCGAAAAAATAGGAGAGAGGAATTAGCTGATGAAAAAGATACAGAAAAGACTTAAACACCCCCTCCAGATTCACATGTGTGCTTTAGTCGGTCATTTTTGATCGGTTAAGTGAAGAAAGTGTGCCTTTTGTTAAGTATAATTGAAGGGTGGGGTGTACTTAGACACCTTTTTCAGTTTGGAGTGCAAAAAATAACAGTGATATAAAATTTGGTGTGCAATTTGTCTTTTAGCTATAATAAAGGATTTTCTTAACATGTGCCTTCAGGGCTCATGCTAAGCACGAAATTCAAGGGATGTGACCTACTGAAATATAATTTTAAAATGCATATGGCCTCATTGAAATATTATTTTATGCATTTAAAAATTATATTTTAGTGGGGCCCATCTCTTGAATTCAATGGTCATCCCTTGAATTTCGTGCTCAGCATGTAACCTAAGGGCACATGTTAAGAAAACCCTATAATAAATAAGCTTATAGATAAACACATGGTGAATGGTTTAGCTAGGTTTTTGATATGCATGACCTATTCATTTATTAATTTTATAATAGTAAAGTTTCTAACTATATTTCATGTGGGAACTAGCAAGAAATAATTAATGTTGGGGTCATAAAAAAGTGAATGAATACTTTAATTAAAAAGTAATTTACAAGGGCAATTTAGCTAAAAAAATTTATTATTAATTAGTGCGTCGAAACCAATTAGGACGTTTAATATGGGACGGAGGGAGTGTATCTTCCAAAATTATGTGAATCCCATAGAGAAAATGCACGTCGTGGAATGTTAGAGATCAAGAGCTCTGGAATTGCTGCAGCGGGACAAATAACTGCCGGGAAGTTCCACTACAAGAAAATGGCTTAAGACCGAAGGAAATATTATCGACGGAAGATATTCAGTCGACCTTATGGTAATTTCGACCGAATATTCAGTCGATAGTATTTCCCTCAGAAATATGTTATCTTCGACGGAATTCAGTTGGAATAACACTGGCCCAAGGGCGCCAACATTTCGCGCCATGTGAATTATAAGTTCGACGGAATCAGATTTATAGTCGACGAATTATCCGTCGGAAATATAGTAATCTCGAGGGAACCAATTTCGACAGATATTCTGTCGAGAATAGTCGTTTAAAAACCGTTCAGCTCCTTCTTTCTCTTATTTTATTTCTAATATCTCTCTTCTCTCTCTACTGTGTCTTTCTGTTTGGTCTCTCTCTTCTCTCTAGCGCGACGACAACTCATACCCTCTCTATCCGGTCAGCAGCTCCTTCCTCTCGCCGGTATTCTCTCTCATACACAGTATATATTGATTGTAAAGGGGAAAACCCTTGTCCTCACACTTCACCTCCTATATCTCTCTGTCACGGTTAGTCGGCTTTCCGGCGACGTCGTGGGTGTCGACGGCGGTGTTGTGGTATATTGTGACAACCCCAAAATAGGTCCATTCCATCCAACCCATTTTGAGTCACCAAATACATGGTACAGAAAATAACTACAACTTTATTACAACAATTGTCGTGCAAAATACAACAACACATATGCTGTGAGTTTGGATACAAATATATACCAAATGTGACTCATGTTCCAACCGTGGACATCACCTCACAATGACACCTTACATAAAGGTATAGTCAAAAACTGTTTTGGAAATTAGAATCTTTGGGAAGTGCTTAAGGAAACCTTCGTACATGGGAGGCCATGCTTCTAGGTTGTGATAGATATCATATGGCCACAGAATTATCCTTGGTTTACCCAATAGACCCCAAAGAAAAATGAGAAGATTACTATCATATTCTTCCCAATGGTGAGTCTTCTCTTGACTTATCATTATCTCCACTGTCTCTAATTGAGAATTATACTTCAAACAAACACCAAGATTATATAGGTAGTGCCCATAGATATACTCAGCAAGTGGATGAGCACAACCCTGTCTTATGATGACACGAGGTTGTCTGTCATTAGACATCTTATATGACAGTGGCAAAACACCCTTCCAACGTTAGGTTCGCCTCACCCTATTGGATTCACCAAATATAACTACTAAATGAACTTTTCTATACTGCTTCGGGAGAACATCCACAGCTAGAGACCACCGTTCTATTTCCCCGTTACCCTCGCTCGACCCAGCTACACTCTTATTACCTGAAAGGAATTGTGAAGCAAAAGGGTGAGCACAACTAGCTCAGTAAAGAATATCATGACTAAAGATAATTAAATTATCAATAGCCTTCATCAATAATAAATCAGAGATTTAGAACATATGGTAAATGATAAAAATTTCAACCATAGTTGCAGCGGAACGAGCAATCCATTAGAAGAGTCAAATAGACTATAAAGTCTATTATTTTCTCCATGTTAAAAATCCACCAACAATGTTTTATCCCTGTAACATCAATCAACAATTCTGGTCCACAATCATATGAATAACTCATAATCATAACTGTAGTTCTAAATTCCTCTTCTCATCTAGGACGAAGATAATTTTTATCACCTGAAACATCAAAGATCATGGTTATACCAAATCACAGTTCCTGTTCATAATCATACTAATAACTTCATCTTTGCACTACGGGCCAAAGATATTCATCAACAAGTCATCTTTGCACTACAGGCCAAAGATATTCATCCACAGTTCATCTTTGCATTACTGGCCAAAGATATTCATCTACAATTCATCTTTGCACTACAGGCCAAAGATATTCCTCAACAATTCATATTTACACTACAGGCCAAATATATTCATATATCAAAGAAATATATAATCATTTCAGAATTTATATACACCATAATTATAACCATGTTAATCAATTCATCTTTACACTTAAGCTAAAGATATTCAATTGTAAATTCAATGGTCATGATCATACCAGTCACAATTCAACTTTGCACTACAGGCCAAAGAGAACCCTAGTCATGATCATACCAATAATCTACCCATCTTTACACTCCAGTGAAAGAGAAATTCAACATCAGGGTTATAAAAATGTTATATATGATAATAAAATCAATATAATCAATATATAGATTTAATCTCAAGAGTAATATTCATAAATCAACTATAATTTGGTTAGTAAAAGAAACCAATTTTGTCGTGAATAGTAACTCGTGAATAGTAACTCATGAATAGTAACTCGTGAATAGTAACACCGACTCAAAAAGGTAGAAATTCCACAATAAAACTCATACCAATACTTCGGTATAATGATATTGAAAGAATAACATTTCTTAAGCTTATAAATAATTTATTTAAATTGTTTACACTTTACTAATTAATGCATTTAATCATCATAAAATGCCAACTCTTAAGATTTTATCATCAATAACCAAAACCCTCATCAAAAATCTGCATATACCTCATATATAGGATTCTCAAGCCATAAAATCCTATTTTCCAATTTTCTTACTTCACATAACATATTTAATTCATTTTCTCATAACTAGACTATTTTCATGAAAAATACCAAATCCGTTCCAAAAATATTTCTTTTCTGAAATTTAGCATAATATAGTCCCATAGTGAACATATATTTTTCTCAGAATTTTTAAAAGTCATTTACTATTTTTCATATGGCCAAAATAGCCGAATATTTAGACGTTTATCAAAAATTATACTTTTGTCTAAAAATTCTGAAATTTACAGAGTATACTTCTATCATATACATGTACTCCCAATAAAAATTTCATCAATTTTGGAGTTAACCACAAGGAATTATAAGCAGTTACTTTTAAAATAGTCTTTTCTCATAAAATTCATAACTCTCAATCTATACATCCAAAAATCACCATTTTTGGACACAATCAATAAAACTCATCAAAATATCATTTCAAATTTTTCTAAAATTTTTGAAGTTCAGAAAAATTACGAAACTGAAAAACATAACAACTCTTAAAATCCCTTACTATCCCTTACTATCCCTTACCTCAAAAGAGCAGCACTTCTGATCGGTATAAGGCTGAAGGAAACTTGCACTGATGAATAGAAACTCACAGAGTATCTAAATACTCACAAAATACACTCAATAATCTAGAGAGAGAAAGAGAGAAAACTTATGTTTCTGGTGTGATTTTCAATTCTAACTTAGCCCTCTATTTATAGGAAAATTTTGGTAGGTTTGACCTGCAACCTGATGGCTTTACCTGCTACTATTCCCACCCACCACATTTGAAATATAATTCAGCACATTTCTTCACCAACCACAAGTGGGGCCCACCAATTCTAGAATTTTCTACCAAAATGATAAACTCTGAAAATTCAACAATTTCTGAACCAGTCATCTCGTAAAATTCATAATAAATCATACGTTCATTTTTAACGGTTCAAAATTTGTGGGCATATACTCAACTTATATATGTATAACATATCCAAAAATTACCATGATCCAACGGTCGGATTAAAAATTATAACCCCCGCAAAATATCTCAAAAATCCTGATTTTTAATACCTCCATTCCGACAAAAATACGGATAAAAACCTCAACATTAACTCCTTCATTTTTAACCACAAAAATATATCTCTCATTTATATCCACATAAAATAAATATTTCCTTATCATATGAATTAATAATTAATTATTCACAAATAATATTACAGAATCACATTTATGACAACCAGGCCGTTCCCAGGAAAGAGGGGGCTTTCCAATAAGAATTTCTCCTTACTGGCGCGCAATTAGATGACCAAACCTCTCCTTAGACAGAACTTTCTAGACATTGCCAATAATGATATCTAATAATACTATTCAAATAATATGAATTATTGATCTGATAAAGGAAAATACTGTGCAGCAACAATTATTGAAACAACAATAATATAAAATATCAACGCAACAATTATTGAATCAATAAAATAAAATATTGAACAGTAACTACTGTAACAATTATTGAGTAGTGCCTTCTTACGTAAGAATCAATAATTTCAAAAATACTGTGCAATACCGTATGCTACTGTGCAATAACGCGTATTACTGTATTTTAACCACCGGGTATTCCAACAGTGTTAACGGTAACAACTACGCCGTTATTTGTAAAAACTCAAATTTGTCGTTTTCCTTCACCCGACAGTTATTCGTTATGAGGCCCACAAATAGCTGCGCCGTCGTACGAATATTCTCCGACAGAAAGAATATTCCACGACCAAACGAATATTCCCCGACAACAATGATTATTTTATAACCACTTGCTTATTTTGAAAAAAAAAATTCATATTTCACCCATAACTTTAAAATTTTATCAATTTAACCATTTACTGAATAGAAAAATTGAATACTTTTATTTCATAAAATTCGGGGTCTTACATATATCGTCTCTCCTATTTCTAGCATTCAAATCAATTGAGGTACACAATTTCTATCTTCAGTTAATACCATTAAGGTTTGAATATTATATAGGCTATATATGCAATTGATTTGGGGCTTAATTTAGGCTTTAATTTGTCTTGTTATATATGAAACCGATTGAAGCTGAATGTTCAATTTTAGTTTTATATTTAATTTAGGGTTTAATTTAGTTTGGTATGAAACTGATTTTGAGACTGTGATGTTACTCGGTGTTTACTGATATTGGTTTACTGATATTGGTTTATTGTACCCTTCAAATTAGTGTTTAATTTGTGCCCAGACAGTTATAATGTCCATTATCAGTAGTGTGTTTAATTTGTTATCTGATATTGAGGAGTTATAATGTAGTGTGATAAACTTAATTTGCAGTGTTCTGATTTCTATCTTTTCCAGCATGTTGAATTTTAATTTGTGAATCAATTGAAGACTTCCCTTATTTTGATGTTAAGTATTAATTCCGACGGAATTTCCGACTGAATTTCTGTTGAAGTTATAGATGGTAATAAATAAATATTTAATTAACTATATAAAAGACAATTAGGACCTAGTTTTCCACTAAAACTAAGTAGTAATACTAGAAAAATTAAATAAATTAATACAAAAAAATACTAGGAGATTTAAATAACTTTAATAAATAATATAATATAATATTTTATAATATAATATAATAAACTTTAAAATAAAATAAGTTTAATAACATAAAATAAATTTAATAAAATAAAATAAATTTACTTTATTATTTAATATAATATAATTAAAAATAAAATAAAATAAATTTAATTTAATTTAATACAATAAAATAAATTTACTTTATTATTTAATATAATATTATAAAAAATAAAATAAAATAAAATAAAATAAAATAAAAATAAATCTAAATAAATAAATTAATTTAATTTAACTAAATTAAATTAAATTAAAACATATAAAATAAAATAATACAAAATAAATTAAATTAAAATACATAAATAAATAAAAGTATAATAATAAATTAAGTTTAAAATAAATAAAATAAATTTAATAATAAAGTTGAAATATAATATAATATAATATAATAATTATCTTAAACTAAGTAGCATTTGCTTAGTTTTCCATTACATAAAAAATATCCATAATTAAATAAAATCAAAGCTAATAAATTAAATAAACATAAATTAAAATAACAGAATATATTTAAAACTTAGAAACCCGTTTGACTCTTACAGCTGCAACTGCAATGAAACTTAGAAACTCGTTCGACAAGTAGGATTGAATGTTGAACAGTAGGCTCTCTATAAAATCCAAATAACAATTCTCATAAACTAAGTATCACTTAGTTTATCATTGGCAAAATAAACTAAGTAACATTTGCTTAGTTTGCCATAATTTTCAATAAACTCAACAGTACTCTACCTTTAACATTCGGTACACTCAATAATAAAGCACGATACTTTGGAACTTAGAAACTCGTTCGACATTCACTCATTAGGAGTGAATGTCGAATAGTCCCTAGTTTAGGACTGTTACTGGATGTTATGTCTCTCACTTAGGTCGGTGCCAATGCACAGGGTGCGTTTTTATAAATTTTGAGGAACTTTCAGCTGATGTCTCTACATGTTCTCCGAGTGCATACTTAGATTAAGTTTTCTTGGTCTATTTCGTGTACTTGGAGACCATGGGGAGGTGCTGCTGAAAATTTCTAAAAATAGTAGAAACGTGCTTAAGATTGGCACTAATGAGGAGACGCATCCAGGAACGGCTCCCAGGGCGGGTCGTCTTCAGATGCTAGTGAGTTGATTTCTTTTTTGGCTCAGTTACATTTTTTTCATAACTATATTATACATTCATTGACAATGTCATAACTATATTAAACATACAGATGCTAGATGTCGGCGCCAGCGAGGGCCTAACCTCGGTCGATTTGGTCATCCGCCGGCAGTGCCTGACGTCGTTCCAGTTGATGTCGGCTCGTCTGTGTAGGTTTCAACTATCACTTATGTTCAATCGCGATTATATTATTATGCTTCTAATAAATTAAAATGTTCTTAATAAATTTCGTATTCTAGTATTATGGATCATGTCGCTAAGGCGACCGTACACGCCATCTGCCTAGCACATCTCCCTACTGGCTGCTTGCGATTTAGCCAGTACTCGCATTACGATGTCGGCTTCATGGTGACAGTGTTGCGGGAGTTTCACGTAAGTCGAATTACATATATACAATTAAAGTCTATGTTATTTACATATTAGTCAAATAATTAATTATACGTATGTTATGTCTGTTTGATAGAGATACTATAGATATGAGACTGGCATCACTGAGGCGGATGGTGATGCCGTTATCATTGCCCACATCTCGAAGAATTATGTCAGCTGGCTGTATGAGATGCGACAGAGGGCAGTCCGGGAGGTAAAAAAATCCGGGCGGTAGAAAAATCGCCCGGGACTACTTTGCGAGAGCATCAGCCGCCGGCAGTATCAGATCCAGCATGGGCTGCAATGTGTGCGTACTGAGATGATGCTGCGTTCAAGACCAAGTCAGAGCAGATGAAGAAGAATCGAGACAAGCTGCGAGTTGTACATACTTCTGGCTCGCAATCGTTTCAGGGAGTGAAGGCGGTATGTATTTACCTTTAGTTTAGTTTAATATTAAACTGCAACTATAGTAAATTAAGGTGATATTATTTAATGTATATGATTTAGGCCATGCGGAGTAGCTTGGGCCGACCTCCTACTATGATGGAGTTCTGGGATAGAGTCCATACGCCGAAGGGCTCTACTTCGGGGGCGACGATGTCTCCAGCAACACTAGCTATACGGGTAATACATTTACTATAATAAATATTATTTAGGATAATATTACGTAATTTATATGATGATACCAAGATAACTCACATGTGCATATATTAAATTACAGGAGCGATTTGAGAAGATCCGCAGCCAGCGTATAGCGGAGTTGCAGGCTGCTAGGGGCGATGCTGAGACATTAGATTCCACCGTCCCTCCGCCCGAGATTAGTTTATCTCAGGACGAGGAGACGGCTCTTTGGGTCGCGCCTCAGGATACTCCCATTAGTACTAGCGGTCGGTATCGAGTGCTGGGGTTACCGAGGATACCGGCCTATACACTGCCAGGAGGTATAATATTTTTAGTTTATTTCTTGTTTATGAATAAAGAAAATTCGCCATATTATTCATGTTATATTTATTTTTGTAGGCTTTAGCCAGCGTCTGCGTCCGAGAGCCCCAGTGGGACCATCACATACGGGCGCTGGCTTAGACGATGCTTTGTTCCAGCGTGTTATGGCTGCGGTGTCGGAGAGGTTTGAGACCGATCCACTGTTCCATCGTCAGGACCTGCCCAACCGCTCTCGCCTCCATCATCTTGAGCAGGACGTTGCAGCTGGTGCCACCGCCGAGAGTACGGGTATCCCTCCGGAGCAGTGAGCCGCGATACGCGACGAGATTGTTCAGATGGTGGCCTTAGTCGAGAACGCGTTTGGGCCGACGTTGAGTCAGCCCTCGACTGCTCAGGTATACTATTCGTTTTAAATTCAAATATATATTCTGCATGTAATTTAATTTTCATTTAGTTATCTTTAACTGAATCATATATATGGACTAATGAGTTACATTATATTGTATCAACAGGGTGACGAGCGGACTGACGAGCGGGATGACGATGGTGGCAATTTTCATACTCCAAAGCAGCGTCGACACCTGCCCGATGATCCTCCTCAAACAGGGGGCTCTACTAGTTTTACTTAGTTTACATTCGTTTGTAGTTTACATTATTTTTGACTTAGTTTACATTCTGAGTTACATTATTTTGTAGTTTACATTATTTTTTATGTATTGTAGTTTAAACCTTGGCATTATTTTTGTTTTTGACATATTATCGGCCTTGGTAATTGTAATTCATGTTATTGGTTATATTGTTTGCTTGTGTATGTGTATGTGCTGTTGGGAATACAGGTACAGGTACAAGATGTGGGTTAAATCCCTGGATATTGTAAAAATAAATAAATTATTAAAAAAAACCGCTATTCTCGATGAAATAGTACTATTATCGACAAAATTTCGTCGAAAATAAGTCCTTTCCATTTTGGTCATGCGACACGTGTCACATCTATTCTCGACGGAATTCCGTCGAGTTTAAGGAATCTGCAAATTTTGTCACGCTGCCACGTGTTATAGCTATCATCGACCAAATAGCCTCGACCGAATAGTTTCAGTCGACTATCCTGTAAGACCCCAACTTTTATAAATAAAGATGAATTTTTTATAAATATCATTTTTGAATATTATGGAGTTAATTTGATATAATGTTATAGTTGTGGGTAATATTTATAAATTTTACAAAGTACGCAAGTTGTTATATAATATTCGATTGGTCGGGGAATATTCGTTTTAATAGGGAATATTCGTACAACGACACAATCATTGGTGGACCCCATAACGGAATTATTGTCGGATTGAGAAAACGACAAAAATATTTTATTAAAAATAACGGCGGAAGTTTTACCATTGTTACTGTTGAACTACTCGGTAGTAAAAGTACAGTAATACGTGTGGTTGCATAGTAGCACACGGAATTGATTATTAATGCTTATGTGAGAAGCCACTCAGTTTGATTCCATTATTGTCAGTTAATAATATGAATTATTTAGCGATAATGACGTTTTGTTTTATTCGTATTATTAACGTAATAAAACAGAAACATCTTTTTATATAAAACAGAATACTTTATTAAAGTTATTCTATAAATAGAATATATTATATTTTATTTAAAAGATTTTTCTTTAAATATGGACCGTCAGATTAAAGCAATCAATCTGGACCGTTCATGGATTAGTTACTATGCATTCTATTTTTCTATAAATAGCAGCTCATTCCTTCATTATTTCTTACGAATTCACTGAACTCTAGAGAGAGAAACTATAGAGAGAGGGAAGAAGAGTATTCTGCTACTTAACTACTTCCTTATTTCAGCTCGTCTTTAAAACGGTAAGGGGTGTTATTCTTTCTTATTCATGAAGAGAACTGTTATTCCATTTCTTATTATTCTGTTGGAATAACCTGTATACGCGGTCTACCCTATACTTGGTGACATTCTTCTATTATTCTGTTGGAACATCCTGTCTGTGTGTTTTACACCGGACCTGGTTCCGTTTTTATTATTATTCTGTTGGAACATCCTGCCTGTGTGTTTTACACCGGACCTGGTTCCGTCTTTATTATTATTCTGTCGAAATATCCTGTCTGTGTGTTTTACACCGGACCTGGTTCCATTATTTATTATACTGTTCTTTATTATTCTGTCGAAATATCCTGTCTGTGCGTTTACGCCGGACCTGGTTCCGTCTTTATTATTATTCTGTCGGAATATCCTGTCTGTGTGTTTTACACCGGACCTGGTTCCATTATTTATTATACTGTTCTTTATTATTCTGTCGGAATATCCTGTCTGTGCGTTTACGCCGGACCTGGTTCTATTATTTATTATTCTGTCGGAATATCCTGTCTGTGCATTTACGCCGGACCTGGTTCCATTATTTATTATTCTGTTGGAATAACCTGTCTGTGCGGTCTATCGCATGCATGGTGATTTCTTTTGTTATTCCATTCTTTATTGTACTCAGTTGGTTAAGTTTTGACTTCTATACTCCATGAAATTTGTGAAATATCCTTGATAACTGCGTTTCATCCAGTATCTTTTCATGAAAATATTCTTCTAAGCATTCTTGAATTTTACTCCACAACGCAGTATCATGTTGACAATTTGGACGTTGTTAATTCTTGGATAAATTAATTCTTGAACTTGTTTTATTGAATTCTTATATCATTGTCATCATCCTCATGTTTATATTCTGTTGAAAGTCATCTGTGGCCTGTAGTGCATAGATGGACTTGGTATGATTATGACCAGGGATTATTCGGTGTAATCATGACCGTAATGTTACAAATGATGTGGTAAAAGTCCTCATTGGCCCGTAGTGCATTGATGGACAGTTGTTGGCATGATCATGACCATTAATGAATATACGAATATCCTTGGCCGTAGTGCAGGGGTGATTCGATGATGTGGATTATTTTATTAAGCTGAGTCCCAGCGATCACAGTGTTGGAAAATCTTTTAAATCATAAAAGATAGTAGAGTTTATTTTCTACTTGACTCTTTTAATGGATTGCTTGTTCCGCTACAGTTAAACTTGATGTCTATTATATTTTATCAGTTTAACATTGTTGAAGGCTAATGATAATTTATTCTGCATTATCTTAGTCATAATATTTCTTACTGGGCTAGTTGAGCTCACCCTTTCTTTCACTGTTCTCTTCAGGAAATGAGAACGTAGCTGGGGCAAGTCGGGAAACGGAGTGATGGTCCGAATGATAGTATTAGTTAGTAGTCCTCACTATTCTATGTAATGGTGTGTTAATAAATATAACGAGGACTCCTTTTGAGTATGAATACTCTCTAGAAGATAATATTTGTATTCAAACTCACAGTTTATGTTTTGTCGTATTGTACACGACAGTTGTATTATTAAGTTGTATTTGTATTCTGTACTATGTATCTGACGACCCAAGATGGGTGATGTATACCTATTTTTGGGGGCGTCACAGTTGGTATCAGAGCTTAGGGATATGATCCCTGGCTAAGATGTGAGAATAGAACTAGGAGGGGAGAGACGGGGAATTCCTTCGCTAGTATGACCTACCTAAGTTTTTTTGCATGGTATTTAATTGGTCGGTCATAATATAAGGATAATATATGACATATCAATTAACTTTTATTTTGTGGCAGTATCTGAAAATGGCATCTGAGAATGTTGAGAATAGCAATGGAGCACAAGCGATTATTGATTCACCACATATCAATAATCAGGATAATGTTCATCAGGAAGGTGACAATCCTCATGCAAACAACAACACTGACCAAATGATGAATGATCAAATGTTCAAAGGCTTTATGCAATTCATGCAACAACAGGTGAAAGCGGCTCCTGTCCACAACGTAGGTGGAAATACTGGAAACTCTCAGGCGGTCACCGCTAAACAGTTTAAGGAGCTGGGACCACCGGAGTTTAAGGGAGAACCCAAAGCACTGGTAGTTGAAACATGGATAAAGCAGATCACCAAGATATTTGATGTCTTGGGTTGCTCCGAGGAGCAAAAGGTTCCCTTTGCCGCCTTTATGTTGCGAGGAGAGGCAGATTACTGGTGGGAATCGATAAAACGTACTCAACCTGCCGCACTGAAGATGTCTTGGGAGAAGTTCCAAGAGCTGTTTAATGACAAATACTTTCCCGAGAGTATTCGTCACATGAAGGAGGTGGAATTTATCAAATTGGAGCAAAATAATATGACCGTGTCGCAGTACGAAGCCAAATTTGCTGAGTTGTCCCGGTTTGCGTCCCACTTGGTGGATAATGAAGAGCGAATGACGCGAATGTTTTCGCGAGGTTTGAAACCTGAGATACGTCAACATCTTATTTCTCATAAACTGTGTTTGTATTCAGATGTTGTGAATAGGGCTCAGTTAGTGGAGCGCGATAACGAGTCAACGCAACCAAAAGAGAGCAGTCGACAAAATGATATTACCAGTGAGAGCAGTCATCGAAGCGGTGACAACAAGCGTGGAGGGAATCAACAGGCCAGAAATGGTAACCACTTCGGTGGTAATCAGGGCCAAAACAATAAGAATGGGCATTTCAAGAAGAGGAGATTCAACAATGATGGAAAGACGTCAGCACCAGGACCTGTCGTTAAGGAAGGAGAACGACCACCTATCATATGTTTCAAATGCGGAGGGGAGGGGCACATCAGTCCAAACTGCGCGATGCCGTCCAAAGCATGTTATAATTGTGGAAGAGAAGGTCATTTAGCCCGATTTTGTCGTTTACTGAAGACAAATTCAGCTAGGATGGAGGCACCAAAGGCCGTCCCAGAAAAGTCAAAACCGGTTGTGCAAGGGAGAGCGTTTGTTGTGAACTCCCAGAGAGCAAGAAACCCGAATGAGGTCATCACGGGTAAGCTTATCATAAACTCTAACGAAGTCTATACTTTATTTGATACCGGTTCTACCCATTCTTTTATTTCTCCTACTTGCGCTCATCGATTAAATTTGATTCCGGAGAAATTAGACTTTGACTTAGCAGTTGAAACTCCATTGGGAGAAACCTTCATTACATCCACGGTTTATAAGTCTTGTTTGGTTCAAGTTGGTACCCACACATTACCTGTCGATCTGATTTCATTAAAAATACTTGCATTTGACGTGATTCTAGGGATTGATTGGTTAACTACTCATCATGCAAAAATTGATTATTTTCGTAAGGTTGTTAGCTTTCATATTCCTAATCGACCTATTATGCGAATTCAAGCAACCAAACCATTAAAATCAATCGCTGTCATCTCAAGCCATAAAGCTATTCGTTTATTGAAAAACGGATGTCAAGCTTTCTTAGCTCATGTCACGGATCTAAACAAAAATACGTCAGTTTTGAATGATATTTCTGTTGTTAATAAATTTCCTGACGTATTTCCCGAAGAACTTCCTGGCCTACCCCCAGAGCGTGAAATTGAATTTTGTATCGACCTTGAACCCGGTACAAAACCCATTTCCAAAGCCCCATATCGAATGGCTCCTATTGAACTTCAGGAGTTAAAGATCCAACTGCAGGAATTGTTAGACATTGGCTTTATTCGTCCTAGTACTTCTCCTTGGGGTGCTCCTGTTCTATTCGTGAAGAAGAAAGATGGAAGTATGCGACTTTGTATTGATTATCGGGAGTTGAATCATGTCACCATCAAAAATAGGTACCCATTGCCACGTATTGATGACCTGTTTGACCAGTTGCAAGGAGCACAATTCTTTTCAAAGATCGATCTTCGTTCTGGATATCATCAGCTGAAGGTTAGAACTGAGGATATTCCAAAGACTGCCTTCAGAACTCGGTATGGGCATTATGAATTCTTAGTTATGTCTTTTGGATTGACTAATGCTCCTGCTGCCTTCATGGATATGATGAACAGGGTATTCAAGGAATATTTGGATCACTTTGTGGTCGTCTTTATCGATGACATCCTTGTTTATTCCAAAAGCCGTGAAGATCATGAGCAACACTTGAGGCTGGTACTCCAAAAGCTTCGTGAATACAAACTTTATGCCAAGTTGAAGAAATGCGAGTTCTGGCTGGAAGAGGTAGCATTCCTTGGGCACGTAGTATCAAGTCGTGGAATATCGGTTGACCCGGCAAAGATTGAAGCTATTCAAAGCTGGGAGCAACCTAAATCAGTGACCGAAGTACGTAGCTTTCTTGGTTTAGCTGGTTATTATCGGAGATTCGTGGAAGGATTTTCTCGAATCGCTACTCCATTAACTCAGCTGACTCGGAAAGATACAAAGTTCGGTTGGAGCGAAGAATGTGAGCAGAGTTTTCAAGAACTCAAGAGGAGACTCATTTCAGCACCTGTTCTAACAATACCATCTGGCTCGGAGGGATTTGTCATCTACAGTGATGCTTCGAGCAAAGGGTTGGGATGCGTTCTCATGCAACATGGAAAAGTCATAGCCTATGCATCAAGACAACTCAAGGAATATGAGAGGAATTATCCTACTCATGATCTAGAGTTGGCAGCTGTTGTCTTTGCACTTAAAATTTGGAGGCATTACTTGTATGGGGAGAAGGTGGAGATCTTTACGGATCATAAAAGCCTCAAATATTTCTTCACTCAAAAGGAACTCAACATGCGACAACGACGTTGGCTTGAACTGTTGAAAGATTATGATCATACCATTCAATACCATCCTGGAAAAGCGAACGTGGTAGCTGACGCATTGAGTAGAAGATCATATGCAAGTACGAGTGCGATATTGTCAACACAAAGGCCCATTTTGTGTGATTTGCAAAGGATGGAGATAGAGTTAAAGACTCCAGGGACCCATGTGATGATGGCGAATATACGAGTAGAACCAACTTTAATCGATAAAGTTAAAGCTGCTCAAGCTACAGACCTGGAGCTGATGCGTATGAGGAAGAAAGTGCAAGAAGGTGCTATGCCGGAAGCAAGAATCGATGAAGAAGGAATACTTCGAGTCAACTCCAGACTTTGTGTTCCTAACAACCCTGATTTAAAGTATGAAATCATGATGGAGGCGCACAACACACCGTTTGCAATCCATCCTGGAAGTACCAAAATGTATCATGATCTTCGTCATACATTTTGGTGGAGCAATATGAAGAGAGAGATAGCGTTGTTTATCTCAAGGTGTCTAACTTGTCAACGAGTCAAAGCGGAGCATCAAGTACCAAAAGGTCCATTGCAACCACTTGAAATTCCAGAATGGAAGTGGGAGCACATTACCATGGATTTCGTTACCGGTCTTCCTAAGGTTTCTCAAGGTATAGATGCGATTTGGGTCATTGTTGATAGATTGACCAAGTCTGCTCATTTCTTACCGATACGAGAAACTTATACACTTGAACGTCTTGCTCGTATGTACATAAACGAGATTGTAAGACTGCATGGTATGCCAGTATCCATAGTTTCTGATCGAGACCCAAGATTCACTTCACGATTTTGGGTTAGTTTACAAAAAGCTATGGGCACGGATTTACGATTTAGTTCAGCATATCATCCTCAGACGGACGGACAATCAGAGAGGACTATTCAAACTCTTGAAGATCTATTAAGACTCTGTGTCTTTGACTTCAAGGGAAGTTGGGACAAGTTCTTACCATTGGTGGAGTTTTCCTACAACAACAGTTATCAAGCAAGTATTGGCATGGCTCCATTCGAAGCATTGTATGGAAGAAAATGTCGTTCTCCAGTATGCTGGGATGAGGTGGGTGAAGCAACGTTGTTGGGACCGGAGTTGGTACGTATGACTACAGAAAAGATTCAAACGATCCGACAACGTATAAAAACCTCACAAGATCGACAAAAGAGTTATGCTGATCTTCATCGAAAGGACGTGGAATTTGATGTAGGAGATCATGTGTTCTTACGTGTTGCTCCATGGAAAGGAGTTACGAGATTTGAAAAGAGAGGAAAGCTCAATCCTCGATTCATCGGTCCATTTTTAATCCTCGATCGAGTAGGAACTGTGGCTTATAGACTCGCTTTACCGCCAAGTATGTCTCGTGTTCATAACGTTTTTCACATATCCATGTTACGCAAATATGTGGAAGACCCGAACCACATTATTGAGTTAGAACCGGACGAAATAGCGGAGGATTTGACGTATGAAGAAGTTCCTGTTCAAATCTTGGATAAGAAGGAACATATTCTACGCTCCAAGGTTATACCTCAAGTCAAAGTTTTGTGGAGAAACCACGATGTTGAGGAAATGACTTGGGAGTTAGAATCTGAAATGAAATCAAGGTATCCTTACCTCTTCGACATACCAGGTACGTACCCTAATTTCGAGGGCGAAATTTCATAAGAAGGGGAGGTTGTAAGACCCCAACTTTTATAAATAAAGATGAATTTTCTATAAATATCATTTTTGAATATTATGGAGTTAATTTGATATAATGTTATAGTTGTGGGTAATATTTATAAATTTTGCAAAGTACGCAAGTTGTTATATAATATTCGATTGGTCGGGGAATATTCGTTTTAACAGGGAATATTCGTACAACGACACAATCATTGGTGGACCCCACAACGGAATTATTGTCGGATTGAGAAAACGACAAAAATATTTTATTAAAAATAACGGCGGAAGTTTTACCATTGTTACTGTTGAACTACTCGGTAGTAAAAGTACAGTAATACGTGTGGTTGCATAGTAGCACACGGTATTGATTATTAATGCTTATGTGAGAAGTCACTCAGTTTGATTCAATTATTGTCAGTTAATAATATGAATTATTTAGCGATAATGACGTTTTGTTTTATTCGTATTATTAACGTAATAAAATAGAAACATCTTTTTATATAAAAAAGAATACTTTATTAAAGTTATTCTATAAATAGAATATATTATATTTTATTTAAAAAATTTTTCTTTAAATATGGACCGTCAGATTAAAGTAATCAATCTGGACCGTTCATGGATTAGTTACTATGCATTCTATTTTTCTATAAATAGCAGCTCATTCCTTCATTATTTCTTACGAATTCACTGAACTCTAGAGAGAGAAACTATAGAGAGAGGGAAGAAGAGTATTCTGCTACTTAACTACTTCCTTATTTCAGCTCTTCTTTAAAACGGTAAGGGGTGTTATTCTTTCTTATTCATGAAGAGAACTGTTATTCCATTTCTTATTATTCTGTTGGAATAACCTGTATACGCGGTCTACCCTATACTTGGTGACATTCTTCTATTATTCTGTTGGAACATCCTGTCTGTGTGTTTTACACCGGACCTAGTTCCGTTTTTATTATTATTCTGTTGGAACATCCTGTCTGTGTGTTTTACACCGGACCTGGTTCCGTCTTTATTATTATTCTGTCGGAATATCCTGTCTGTGTGTTTTACACCGGACCTGGTTCCATTATTTATTATACTGTTCTTCATTATTCTGTCGAAATATCCTGTCTGTGCGTTTACGCCGGACCTGGTTCCGTCTTTATTATTATTCTGTCGGAATATCCTGTCTGTGTGTTTTACACCGGACCTGGTTCCATTATTTATTATACTGTTCTTTATTATTCTGTCGGAATATCCTGTCTGTGCGTTTACGCCGGACCTGGTTCCATTATTTATTATTCTGTCGGAATATCCTGTCTGTGCGTTTACGCCGGACCTGGTTCCATTATTTATTATTCTGTTGGAATAACCTGTCTGTGCGGTCTATCGCATGCATGGTGATTTCTTTTGTTATTCCATTCTTTATTGTACTCAGTTGGTTAAGTTTTGACTTCTATACTCCATGAAATTTGTGGAATATCCTTAATAACTGCGTTTCATCCAGTATCTTTTCATGAAAATATTCTTCTAAGCATTCTTGAATTTTACTCCACAACGCAGTATCATGTTGACAATTTGGACGTTGTTAATTCTTGGATAAATTAATTCTTGAACTTGTTTTATTGAATTCTTATATCATTGTCATCATCCTCATATTTATATTCTGTTGAAAGTCATCTGTGACCTGTAGTGCATAGATGGACTTGGTATGATTATGACCAGGGATTATTCGGTGTAATCATGACCGTAATGTTACGAATGATGTGGTAAAAGTCCTCATTGGCCCGTAGTGCATTGATGGACAGTTGTTGGCATGATCATGACCATTAATGAATATACGAATATTGTAAGACCCCGAATTTTATGAAATAAAAGTATTCAATTTTTCTTATAATTACTATTCAGTAAATGGTTAAATTGATAAAAAGTTAAAGTTATGGGTGAAATGTAAAAAATTTTCAAAATACGCAAGTGGTTATAAAATATTTATTGTTGTCGGGGAATATTCGTTTGGTCGTGGAATATTCTTTCTGTCGGGGAATATTCGTAAGACGGCGCAGCTATTTGTGGGCCCCATAACGAATAACTGTCGGGTGAAAGAAAACGATAAATTTGAGTTTTTACAAATAACGGCGTAGTTGTTACCGTTAACACTGTTGGAATACCCGGTGGTTAAAATACAGTAATACGCGTTATTGCACAGTAGCACACGGTATTGCATAGTATTTTTGAAATTATTGATTCTTACGTAAGAAGGCACTACTCAATAATTGTTACAGTAATTACTGTTCAATATTTTATTATTGATTCAATAATTGCTGCATTGATATTTTATATTATTGTTATTTCAATAATTGTTGCTACACAGTATTTTCTATTATCAGATCAATAATTCATATTATTTGAATAATATTATTAGATAGCATTATTGGCAATGTCTAGAAAGTTCTGTCTAAGGAGAGGTTTGGTCACCTAATTGCGCGCTAGTAAGGAGAAATCCTTATTGGAAAGCCCCATCTTTCCTGGGAACGGCCTGGTTGTCATAAATGTGATTCTGTAATATTATTTGTGAATAATTAATTATTGATTCATATGATAAGGAAATATTTATTTTATGTGGATATAAATGAGGGATATATTTTTGTGGTTAAAAAGAAGGAGTTAATGTTGAGGTGTTTTATCAGTATTTTTATCGGAATGGAGGTATTAAAAATCAAATCAGGGTTTTTGAGAAATATTGCGGGTGTTATAATTTTTAATCCGACCGTTGGATCGTGGTAATTTTTGGATATGTTATACATATATAAGTTGAGTATATGTCCACAAATTTTGAACCGTTAAAAATGAATGTATGATTTATTATGAATTTTACGATATGACTGGTTCAGAAATTGTTAAATTTTCGGAGTTTATCATTTTGATGGAAAATTCTAGAATTAGTGGGCCCCACTTGTGGTTGGTGAAGAAATATGCTGAATTATATTTCAAATGTGGTGGGTGGGAATAGTAGCAGGTAAAGCCATCAGGTTGCAGGTCAAGCCTACTAAAATTTTCCTATAAATAGAGGGCTAAGTTAGAATTGAAAATCACACCAGAAACATAAGCTTTCTCTCTTTCTCTCTCTATATTATGAAGCATATTTTGTGAGTATTTAGATACTTTGAGAGTTGCTATTCAGTGCAAGTTTCCTTCGGCTTTGCATTCCAGTCAGAAATACTGCACTTTTGAGGTAAGGGATAGTAAGGGATAGTAATGGATTTTAAGGGTTGTTATGATTTTCAGTTTCGTAATTTTTCTGATCTTCAAAAATTATGAAAAAATTTGAAATGATATTTTGATGAGTTCTATTGATTGTGTCCAAAAATGGTGATTTTTGGATGTATAGATTAAGAGTTATGAATCTTACGGGAAAATACTATTTTAAAAGTAACCGCTTATAATTCCTTGTGGTTAACTCCAAAATTGATGAAATTTTTATTGGGAGTACATGTGTATGATAGAAGTATACTCTGTAAATTTCAGAATTTTTGGACATAAGTTCAATTTTTGATAAATGTCTAAATATTCGGTTGTTTTGGTCATATGAAAAATAGTAAATGAATTTTAAAAATTCTTAGAAAAATATATGTTCAATATGGGACTATATCCTGCTAAATCCCAGAAAAGAAATATTTTTGGAACTGATTTGGTATTTTTCATGAAAATAGTCTAGTTATGAGTAAATGAATTAAATATGTTTTGTCAAGGAAAAAAATTAAAAAATAGGATTTTATGGCTTGAGAATCCTATATGAGGTATATGCAGATTTTTGATGAGAGATTTTGGTTATTGGTGATGAAATCTTATGAGTTTGGCATTTTAGATTGATTAAATGTATTATTTAGTAAAGTGTAAACAATTAAAATAAATTGTTTATAAGCTTAAGAAATATTATTCTTTCAATATCATTATACCGAAATATTGGTATGTATTCATTGTGGAATTTCTACCTTTTTGTGTCGAGGTTACTATTTATGAGTTACTATTCACGAGTTACTATTCATGAGTTACTATTCACGAGTTACTATTCACGATAAAATTGGTTTCTTTTTCTAACCAAATTATAGTTGATTTATGAATATTACTCTTGAGATTAAATCTATATGTTGATCATATTGTTTTTATTATCATATATAACATTTTTATAACCCTAATGATGATATTTCTCTTTGACTTGAGTGTAAAGATGGGTAGATTTCTGGTATGATCATGACTATGGGTTCTCTTTGGCCAGTAGTGCAAAGTTGAATTGTTGACTGGTATGATCATGACCATTGAATTTATAAGTGAATATCTTTAGCTTAAGTGCAAAGGTGAATTGATCAACATGGTTATAATTATTGTTTATATAAATTCTGAAATGATTATATATTTCTTTGAGATATTAATATATTTGGCTTGTAGTGCAAATATGAACTGTTGATGAATATATTTGGCCGTAGTGCAAATATGAACTGTTGAGGAATATCTTTGGCCTGTAGTGCAAAGATGAATTGTTGATGAATATCTTTGGCCCGTAGTGCAAAGATGACATGTTGTTGAATATCTTTGGCCAGTAGTACAAAGATGAACAGATGTTGAGATGAACATGACCAACTGGTGATACAAATGAATATCTTTGGTCGTAGTGCAAAGATGAATTTATTAGTATGATTATGAACAGAAAATGTGATTTGGTGTAACCATGATCTTTGATGTTTCAGGTAAAGATAGGTGATGAAAATTATCTTCGTCCTGGATGAGAAAAGGAATTTAGAACTACAGTTATGATTATGAGTTATTCATATGATTGTGGACCAGAATTGTTGATTGATGTTACAGGGATAAAACATTGTTGATATATTTTTAACATGGAGAAGATAATAGACTTTATAGTCTATTTGACTCTTCTAATGGATTGCTCGTTCCGCTGCAACTATGGTTGAAATTTTTATCATTTACCATATGTTCTAAATCTCTGATTTATTATTGATGAAGGCTATTGATAATTTAATTATCTTTAGTCATGATATTCTTTACTGAGCTAATTGTGCTCACCCTTTTGCTTCACAATTCCTTTCAGGTAATAAGAGTGTAGCTGGGTCGAGCGAGGGTAACGGGGAAATAGAAGGGTGGTCTCTAGCTGTGGATGTTCTCCTGAAGCAGTATAGAAAAGTTCATTTAGTAGTTTTATTTGGTGAATCCAATAGGGTAAGGTGTACCCAACGTTGGAAGGGTGATTTGCCACTATCATACAAGATGTTTAACGACATACAACTTCGTGTCATCATAAGACAGGGATGTGCTCATCCACTTGCTGAGTATATCTACGAGCACTACCTATATAATCTTGGTGTTTGTTTGAAGTATAATTCTCAATTAGAGACAGTGGAGATAATGATAAGTCAAGAGAAGA
The DNA here is from genome assembly GCA_016801055.1 of Panax notoginseng. NCBI lineage: Eukaryota > Viridiplantae > Streptophyta > Magnoliopsida > Apiales > Araliaceae > Panax > Panax notoginseng. The sequence continues at coordinate 204,648,382 of CM029012.1, forward strand.
CTCACCATTGGGAAGAATATGATAGTAACCTTCTCATTTTTCTTTGGGGTCTATTGGGTCAACCAAGGATAATTCTGTGGCCATATGATATCTATCATAACCTAGAAGCATGGGCTCTCATGTACGAAGGTTTCCTTGAGCACTTCCCAAAGATTCTAATTTCTAAAATAGTTTTTGACTATACCTTTATGTAAGGTGTTATTGTGAGGTGATGTCCACGGTTGGAACATGAGTCACATTTGGTATATATTTGTATCCAAACTCACAGCATATGTGTTGTTGTATTTTGCACGACAATTGTTGTAATAAAGTTGTAGTTGTTTTCTGTACCATGTATTTGACGACTCAGAATGGGTTGGGTGGAATGGACCTATTTTGGGGTTATCACAAATATCCTTGGCCGTAGTGCAGGGGTGATTCGATGATGTGGATTATTTGATTAAGCTGAGTCCCAGCGATCACAGTGTTGGAAAATCTTTTAAATCATAAAAGATAGTAGAGTTTATTTTCTACTTGACTCTTTTAATGGATTGCTTGTTCCGCTACAGTTAAACTTGATGTCTATTATATTTTATCAGTTTAACATCGTTGAAGGCTAATGATAATTTATTCTGCATTATCTTAGTCATAATATTTCTTACTGGGCTAGTTGAGCTCACCCTTTCTTTCACTGTTCTCTTCAGGAAATGAGAACGTAGCTGGGGCAAGTCGGAAAACGGAGTGATGGTCCGAATGATAGTATTAGTTAGTAGTCCTCACTATTCTATGTAATGGTGTGTTAATAAATGTAACGAGGACTCCTTTTGAGTATGAATACTCTCTAGAAGATAATATTTGTATTCAAACTCACAGTTTATGTTTTGTCGTATTGTACACGACAGTTGTATTATTAAGTTGTATTTGTATTCTGTACTATGTATCTGACGACCCAAGATGGGTGATGTATACCTATTTTTGGGGGCGTCACATATCCCCCAACTGAATATTCAGTCAAGGATAAGTCCGTCGATGTTAACTACCCCCGATTGAAAGATCGACGGACTAAATTTCGACCTGTTTATATACGACCGAATTTCTGACCGAATCTTCCGTCGGAATTAATGTTAATCTCGACGGAATATCCTTATTACCGACGGAATATTCCGTCGGAAATAACCTTTTTGTTGTAGTGTTCATAGTGGCGGCCGGACCAATGGCTGCCGAGAATTTGATTGTGGCATCGACTCCACTAGTACCCTTTTGATTTAATGTTACTATATATGAAAGTTATAGAAAGGTACAAAATAATTTAAACAAGGAATTGACACGGGTAGCCTAGTTCCCGGTGATTAAACACAAACTACTATAATCTGGTTCGAGATGCGTACGTGCAAAGTGCGCCTAAAGCACCAATTATCCAAGCCTTCCCTTTAATACCACAAGTAAATTAAACTATTCTCCTTATACTTATAAAGCATTAAATAGTTTAAGTTCTTACCAATGTGGGACTTAAAGGAAAGGCTTAGATATAAATTACTACCCTAAGCTCTATAGGCCATATTCCACTTCGGTGATCCAACTTTTAATTTTGTCAATTAGATGATTGAACAATTAATTTTTTCCAATTCCATTCAATTGAGCTTGACACGTCAGAAATTGGTGACGTGGCTCGTTGACTAGACAAATTTGTGCTAATGTGTACTAAAAAAAAATAAGTTTTCAAATAAAATTTCAAAATTTTTATTATATTGGAAGGCAAAAATGTAAATAAATAAAAATCATTAACAAATACTCCAGCCATACTCTAACATTAACAATCAGAGAAAGAACACCGACAAGATAGATCTAATTTTCATAGCTCCTTCGATCTAATTAACTTTTTTTTCACATTTTCTTTTCAAAAAGTTCCACCAATCCCCCTAAAAAGCTAAAAGCTTTAGTCTTTTCACCAGCCCAAATTCATACAAATCCTTTTATTTCATTACATTCGTATTTGGTTCCAATAAAATAGATCGGTGAATCTAAATTGACCCAGCCCTAATGGGCACCTCTGAATCCGTACACCTCTGAATCCGTACAAGTAGCCGAAGACGAAGAAGAAGATGTTAATCTGTACAAGTAACTGATTTGTTCCTATTACACCCTTAAGCGGACACGAAAACCGTGTCCTTTTCCAACCTAGATCGACCAATTTCTCCTGCTTGGCAAGCGTTTTCGGTGTTTTAAACTGGTTCCCATGTGCCCGCGTATGCATTCGGAGATTCGCATCGCGCTTAAATCCTTTCCGACAAATTTTGCAGAAATGCACATGCCCTACTAGTAATTCTTCTGTACCAAACTCAATAGTTTCCCAATCATCACTACTATTTTCTTCAACTATTTCTGATTTACAAATTGGGTCCACATGATTGAGATTTAGATTTGGGTCTGACGAGTTTTTGCTGAATTCAGGTGGGTTAATTTTTGAATTTGTATTTGGGATAGCTGGGGACTGAGAGCAGGCTATTAAGGCGGCGGCGTTGATGATTTAATTGGTGGATTGCGGGTAAATGTTCTCGGTAAATTTATTTTATTTTATGCTCTCTTTTTTTCATGAATCGATTTGTATTGATATGATTGTTTTATGTTTTTAGGGTTTTGTTGATTTGGATTTGATTGAAATTTGTAGGTGAGAAAGGAAGGAGGATGATATAGTGGCGACGGAGGATTTTATGCTCTCTTTTTCATGAACCAATTTATATTGATCTGATTGTTTTGTGTTTTTAGGGTTTTGTTAATTTGGATTTGATTAAAATTTGTAGGTGAGAAAGGAAGGAGGATGATATGTTGGCGACGGAGGGACACGGATGGTGGTACATCTGCTTCTAGTTCGTTGGGGTTGATGTTCTTCGGTTTGTTTGGAGAAGATCTGAGTTTTGTGTAGATGAATGAGATTTTTGAGTTTGGTAATTTGGTTTGTTAAAAAGATTTTTGGATTTGGTAATTTGATTTAATAAAAGGATTTTTGGATTTTTGATTTTATTATTCAATTTGAATAAATGAGTAGTTAAGTGGTATTGACATTAGTGTTAGATGTAATATTTATGTATTTACATGTTTACCCCTTATTTACTCAAAAATATATCAAAAAATTGTTTAATAATATTTTTTTATTACACCTGTGTAGTAATTGACCACGTCTGCATGCCACGTCAGCAAATTTTGACCCGACAAATCCAATTGAATGGAAGTGGAAAAAATTAATAGTTCAATCATCTAATTGACAAAATTAAAATGTGGATCACTGAAGTGGAATATGGTCTATAGTTTAAGGTACTAAATTATGTTTAAACCTAAAGGAAATAGTTTTTTCAAACAACAATGTATTTTTTCATATATCCCATTTTGGATACAATTAAAATACAACATATAATTTCTATTTGAATCATATATTGTCATCTCTAAATCTCCTTATTATAGACTATCAAATGCACTTGTAATTTTATCTAAATTCAACTAATTAATGAGTTTAAATTAAATCCAAAATTAATTAACTCATAAAAGAAAAGATGTATTAACAATGTATATAATTTAAGTGCATGCATGCATGCATTAGTGCATGATGGGATTTAGCACTTCTAATAAGGAATTGAATCCAAATTCCAGTGACTGGGGCCGGCTTCATTTGGTGGTTCGCCTAAAAGTCCATTCGTGTGTATTTATTTGATTGTAGGGACATTCGTAGGAAAGAAAACATATAGAATTAGTTGTTCCTTTTTCTCATTAATTTCTAACCCCTTTCTAAATATGTACAAGAATAAGATTTTTCAAAGCCAATATGTGATATTTTTAAATTTAAAATTAATGTATGTCATTTTATTTTTAAAAATAATAAATCTTATAATTAGCAGTAATTTTTAGATTTAAAAAGTTAGTTTGAAATATTTTCAAATCCAAAATTGTATGAATACTTTAACGTTTATCAATACGATTATAAACTATCTAAAATGTAATAGACTTATTATTTTCAAAACTTTAAAGAATTGTGTCAATTTAAATTTAAAAATATTTCAAATTTAGTTTTAATAGTCAATATTTAATATTATATTTTAGAATTGAGGGAGTAAGTTGTATGTGCATGAAAAATCAAAGGTAAAATTTCCCCTTTCTATTGTTTGTTTTCTTAACATAGATCTGATTGGGCTTCTTATGTAAGACCCCAACTTATTAATGAATAAAATCAAATTTTCTCTAAATATTATTGTGAATAATAAGGGGTTAATTTGATATAATACTTTGGTTATGGGTGAAATGTGCAAATTTTGCAAAATAAGCAAGTGATTATAAAATATTTATTTTTGGTCGGTGAATATTCGGTTGGTCGTGGAATATTCTTGCTGTCGGGGAATATTCGTACGACGACGCAGCCTTGTGTGGGCCCCATAACGGAAAGCGATTGGATGAAGAAAACGACAAGTATAAGTTGTTTATAAATAACGGCGTAGTTGTTACCGTTAATACTGTTGGAATACCCGGTGGTTAAAATACAGTAGCACACGGTATTGCACCAATTATTGATTCTTACGTAAGAAGGCACTACTCAATAATTGTTACAGTAGTTATTATCCAATATTTTATTTTATTGATTCAATAATTGCTGCGTTGATATTTTATATTATTGTTGTTTCAATAATTGTTACTGCACAGTATTTTCATTTATCAGATCAATAATTCATATTATTTGAATAATATTATTAGATAACATTATTGACAATGTCTAGAAAGTTCTGTCTAAGGAGAGGTTTGGTCATCTAATTGCGCGCCAGTAAGGAGAAATCCTTATTGGAAAGCCCCCTCTTTCCTGGGAACGGCCTGGTTGTCATAAATGTGATTCTGTAATATTATTTGTGAATAATTAATTATTGATTCATATGATAAGGAAATATTTATTTTATGTGGATATAAATGAGGGATATATTTTTGTGGTTAAAAATGAAGGAGTTAATGTTGAGATTTTTGTCAGTATTTTTGTCGGAATGGAGGTATTAAAAAATCAGGGTTTTTGAGATAGTTTGCGGGGGTTATAATTTTTAATCCGACCGTTGGATCGTGATAATTTTTGGATATGTTATACATATATAAGTTGAGTATATGTCCACAAATTTTGAACCGTTAAAAATGAACGTATGATTTATTACGAATTTTACAAGATGACTGGTTCAGAAATTGTTGAATTTTCGGAGTTTATCATTTTGGTGGAAAATTCTAGAATTGGTGGGCCCCACTTGTGGTTGGTGAAGAAATGTGCTGAATTATATTTCAAATGTGGTAGGTGGGAATAGTAGCAGGTAAAGCCATCAGGTTGCAGGTCAAACCTACCAAAATTTTCCTATAAATAGAGGGCTAAGTTAGAATTAAAAATCACACCAGAAACAAGTTTTCTCTCTTTCTCTCTCTAGATTATTGAGTGTATTTTGTGAGTATTTAGATACTTTGAGAGTTTCTATTCATCAGAGCAAGTTTCTTTCAGCCTTATACCGGTATACCAGAAGTACTGATATTTTGAGGTAAGGGATATTATTTTCTTCTTAATGATATTATTTTCTTCAATATCATTATGCTAAAATATTGATATGAGTTTTTATCAAATTTGGAACTTTTTGTGTCGGGGGTTACTATTCACGTATACGGTACTATTCACGTATACGGCACTATTCACGAATACGGCACTATTCACCGAAAAATAAAATTTTCCCTTTTTGTCCAAGATGTCTATTATGGTTACTATCTTTGATTGTATCCATGTTTTGATCTTTATTTTTGAATTCTGCTTCACAATTGATTATTATGAAGTATTATTGATCTTGGATAAACTGTTATACGAATCCCTACTATTTGTCCTTCTGTCTCATTGGATTCGTTCTCTTTAAAATATTTTTCATCATCCTCAGTCCTAAATGATGATACAAATGAATATCTTTGGCCTGTAGTGCAAAGATGTATAATTACTTGATGAATATCTTTGGCCTGTAGTGCAAAGATGAACAGGTGTTGAGATGAACATGACCGACTGATGATACAAATGAATATCTTTGGCCTGTAGTGCAAAGATGAATATTTGGTTAAAGATGATTATTAATTGATGTTACAGGGATAAAATATTGATGATGGACTTTTAAATCTTAGAAGATAGTAGAATTCTTTCTCTACTTGACTCTTCTAATGGTTTGTTGTTTCCGCTGCAGTTGTTGATCTAAAACTTGTTGTCGATTATATTTTATCAGATTTTTCCCTGTTGAAGACTAACGATAATTTGTTGTATATTATCTTAGTCATAATATTCTTTACTGGGCTAGTTGAGCTCACCCTTTTCCTTTTTGTTCCATTTTTCTTCTCAGGAGGTGAGAACATAGCAGGATCTAGTCGGGGTATGGAGTAATGGTTCTAGAAAGATGTATTAGCAGTCCTCACTATTTCTGTAAAATAGTGTTTGAATAATTGTAATGAGGATTTATTTGAGTGTGGATATTGTCTAGAAGACAATATTTGTATTTAAACTCACAGTATGCGTTGTCGTATTTTGTGTAAGACCCCGAATTTTATGAAATAAAAGTATTCAATTTTTCTTATAATTACTATTCAGTAAATGGTTAAATTGATAAAAGTTTAAAGTTATGGGTGAAATATGAATTTTTTTCAAAATAAGCAAGTGGTTATAAAATAATCATTGTTGTCGGGGAATATTCGTTTGGTCGTGGAATATTCTTTCTGTCGGAGAATATTCGTACGACGGCGCAGCTATTTGTGGGCCCCATAACGAATAACTGTCGGGTGAAGAAAAACGACAAATTTGAGTTTTTACAAATAACGGCGTAGTTGTTATCGTTAATACTGTTGAAATACCCGGTGGTTAAAATACAGTAATACGCGTTATTGCACAGTAGCACACGGTATTGCACAGTATTTTTGAAATTATTGATTCTTACGTAAGAAGGCACTACTCAATAATTGTTACAGTAATTACTGTTCAATATTTTATTTTATTGATTCAATAATTGCTACGTTGAAATTTTATATTATTGTTGTTCAATAATTGTTGCTGCACAGTATTTTCCATTATCAGATCAATAATTCATATTATTTGAATAGTATTATTAGATAGCATTATTGGCAATGTCTAGAAAGTTCTGTCTAAGGAGAGGTTTGGTCATCTAATTGCGCGCTAGTAAGGAGAAATCCTTATTGGAAAGCCCCCTCTTTCCTGGGAACGGCCTGGTTGTCATAAATGTGATTCTGTAATATTATTTGTGAATAATTAATTATTGATTTATATGATAAGAAAATATTTATTTTATGTGGATATAAATGAGGGATATATTTTTGTGGTTAAAATGAAGGAGTTAATGTTGAGGTTTTTATCAGTATTTTTGTCGGAATGGAGGTATTAAAAATCAGGATTTTTGAGATATTTTGCGGGGGTTATAATTTTTAATCCGACCGTTGGATCGTAGTAATATTTGGATATGTTATACATATATAAGTTGAGTATATGTCCACAAATTTTGAACCGTTAAAAATGAATGTATGATTTGTTATGAATTTTACGAGATGACTGGTTCAGAAATTGTTGAATTTTCGGAGTTTATCATTTTGGTGGAAAATTCTAGAATTGGTGGGCCCCACTTGTGGTTGGTGAAGAAATGTGCTGAATTATATTTCAAATGTGGTGGGTGGGAATAGTAGCAGGTAAAGCCATCAGGTTGCAGGTCAAACCTACCAAAATTTTCCTATAAATAGAGGGCTAAGTTAGAATTGAAAATCACACCAGAAACATAAGCTTTCTCTCTTTCTCTCTCTATATTATGAAGCATATTTTGTGAGTTTTTAGATACTTGGTGAGTTGCTATTCATCAGTGCAAGTTTTCTTCAGCATCATATCCGATATCCAGTCAGAAGTACTGCTCTTTTGAGGTAAGGGATAGTAAGGGATTGTAAGGGATAGTAAGGGATATTAAGGGATTTTAAGGGTTGTTATGTTTTTCAGTTTCGTAATTTTTCTGAACTTCAAAAATTCTGGAAAAATTTGAAATGATATTTTGATGAGTTTTATTGATTGTGTCCAAAAATGGTGATTTTTGGATGTATAGATTGAGAGTTATGAATTTTATGAGAAAAGACTATTTTAAAAGTAACTGCTTATAATTCCTTGTGGTTAACTCCAAAATTGATGAAATTTTTATTGGGAGTACATGTATATGATAGAAGTATACTCTGTAAATTTCAGAATTTTTAGACAAAAGTATAATTTTTGATAAATGTCTAAATATTCGGCTATTTTGGCCATATGAAAAATAGTAAATGACTTTTAAAAATTCTGAGAAAAATATATGTTCACTATGGGACTATATTATGCTAAATTTCAGAAAAGAAATATTTTTGGAACGGATTTGGTATTTTTCATAAAAATAGTCTAGTTATGAGTAAATGAATTAAATATGTTATGTGAAGTAAGAAAATTGAAAAATAGGATTTTATGGCTTGAGAATCCTATATATGAGGTATATGCAGATTTTTGATGAGGGTTTTGGTTATTGATGATGAAATCTTAAGAGTTGGCATTTTATGATGATTAAATGCATTAATTAGTAAAGTGTAAACAATTTAAATAAATTGTTTATAAGCTTAAGAAATGTTATTCTTTCAATATCATTATACCGAAATATTGGTATGAATTTTATTGTGGAATTTCTACTTTTTTTAGTCGGTGTTACTATTCACGAGTTACTATTCACGAGTTACTATTCATGAGTTACTATTCACGAGTTACTATTCACGACAAAATTGGTTTCTTTTACTAACCAAATTATAGTTGATTTATGAATATTACTCTTGAGATTAAATCTATATGTTGATTATATTGATTTTATTATCATATATAACATTTTTATAACCCTGATGTTGAATTTCTCTTTCACTGGAGTGTAAAGATGGGTAGATTATTGGTATGATCATGACTAGGGTTCTCTTTGGCCTGTAGTGCAAAGTTGAATTGTGACTGGTATGATCATGACCATTGAATTTACAATTGAATATCTTTAGCTTAAGTGTAAAGATGAATTGATTAACATGGTTATAATTATGGTGTATATAAATTCTGAAATGATTATATATTTCTTTGAGATATGAATATATTTGGCCTGTAGTGCAAATATTAATTATTGAGGAATATCTTTGGCCTGTAGTGCAAAGATGAATTGTAGATGAATATCTTTGGCCAGTAATGCAAAGATGAACTGTTGATGAATATCTTTGGCCTGTAGTGCAAAGATGACTTGTTGATGAATATCTTTGGCCCGTAGTGCAAAGATGAAATTATTAGTATGATTATGAACAGGAACTGTGATTTGGTATAACCATGATGTTTGATGTTTCAGGTGATGAAAATTATCTTCGTCCTGGATGAGAAGAGGAATTTAGAACTACAGTTATGATTATGAGTTATTCATATGATTGTGGACCAGAATTGTTGATTGATGTTACAGGGATAAAACATTGTTGGTGGATTTTTAACATGGAGAAAATAATAGACTTTATAGTCTATTTGACTCTTCTAATGGATTGCTCGTTCCGCTGCAACTATGGTTGAAATTTTTATCATTCACCATATGTTCTAAATCTCTGATTTATTATTGATGAAGGCTATTGATAATTTAATTATCTTTAGTCATGATATTCTTTACTGAGCTAGTTGTGCTCACCCTTTTGCTTCACAATTCCTTTCAGGTAATAAGAGTGTAGCTGGGTCGAGCGAGGGTAACGGGAAAATAGAACGGTGGTCTCTAGCTGTGGATGTTCTCCCGAAGCAATATAGAAAAGTTCATTTAGTAGTTATATTTGGTGAATCCAATAGGGTAAGGTGTACCCAACGTTGGAAGGGTGGTTTGCCACTATCATACAAGATATCTAACGACATACAACCTCGTGTCATCATAAGACAGGAATGTGCTCATCCACTTGCTGAGTATATATACGAGCACTACCTATATAATCTTGGTGTTTGTTTAAAGTATAATTCTCAATTAGAGACAGTAGAGATAATGATATGTCAAGAGAAGACTCACCATTGGGAAGAATATGATAGTAATCTTCTCGTTTTTCTTTGGGGTCTATTGGGTCAACCAAGGATAATTCTGTGGCCATATGATATCTATCATAACCTAGACGCGTGGCCTCCCATGTACGAAGGTTTCCTTGAGCACTTCCCAAAGATTCTAATTTCTAAAACAGTTTTTGACTATACCTTTATGTAAGGTGTTATTGTGAGGTGATGTCCACGGTTGGAACATGAGTCACATTTGGTATATATTTGTATCCAAACTCACAGCATATGTGTTGTTGTATTTTGCACGACAATTGTTGTAATAAAGTTGTAGTTGTTTTCTATACCATGTATTTGACGACTCAGAATGGGTTGGGTGGAATGAACCTATTTTGGGGTCGTTACAGTTGGTATCAGAGCTTAGGGATATGATCTCTGGTGGAGATCGGGGAATATAACTAGGAGGGGAGAGATGCGTAAATCCTTCGCTAGTGTGTCCTACCTAAGCTTATTTGTTGGTTAGTCATAATATTGGGATATTATGTGATATGTTAATTTGTTTAATTAACCCTTATTTTATGGCAGTATTTGAGAATGGCAGCTGAGAATGCTAACAATGGAGTGAATGAGACTGTGGGGATACCTCTAATCACTAACCATGATAATGTGATGTCAGACGAAGAAGGAATTAGAGATATCTATGTGTTGAGTGAAGAATTGATAGTTGCACCTGAGATAGTCGCAGAGGTAACAGCTGAGACTGAGGAAGAAGAGGAAGAAGAAGTACCAGAGGAGAGTTTATTAGAGGTATTATATGATCAAAATGTAGAATTTCAAAATCGTATTCATGAGTTAGAAGAGCAGGCAGAAGAACGACAGGCGGTCGTGGAACAAAAGGATGCAACAATTCAAGCTTGTGTTACCCGATATGTGATGCTTGAACAGAAGCATTCTTTGGCAGAGTATAAGATGATAAAAATGGAATCTGAGCTGAAAGAAGAAAAAATTGAACGAGTGAGAATAAGTGATGCATGGGCAAAAGCCGCACGACACGTGGATATTGTGGAAAGAGATGTTCGATCTAAGAAGGCTAAAATAGATGATATGAATTTCTCTTTTTGGAAAGCAATTGGGAGAACCCAACATCGAGTTTTGAATTACCCTGTACATAGCGGTCAACCTGAATCCGATATGGATCGAAGATTGATGATTCAGATCATGAATGAGGAGTACGAAGAGGCAGTTGAGGGAGGAATATGTCCTATAGAAAGGTATATTCCAACGGTAATGATGACGCCAAATGCTGCTCCAGACAAGTCAAAGCCGAGTAGTTCGAGGGATGGCGGTTGTCATGACTTCCCAACAAATGAGGAACCCAAATGAAGTTATCATGGGAGATGAGCAATGGAGAAATCATGATGATCTGAGAGATAGAATCTGAAATGGAAGTAAGGTATTCTCAACTCTTCGAAATACCAGGTACGTAAATTTCGGGGACGAAATTTCATAAGGAGGGGAGATTGTAAGACCCCGAATTTTATGAAATAAAAGTATTCAATTTTTCTTATAATTACTATTCAGTAAATGGTTAAATTGATAAAAGTTTAAAGTTATGGGTGAAATATGAATTTTTTTCAAAATAAGCAAGTGGTTATAAAATAATCATTGTTGTCGGGGAATATTCGTTTGGTCGTGGAATATTCTTTCTGTCGGAGAATATTCGTACGACGGCGCAGCTATTTGTGGGCCCCATAACGAATAACTGTCGGGTGAAGAAAAACGACAAATTTGAGTTTTTACAAATAACGGCGTAGTTGTTATCGTTAATACTGTTGAAATACCCGGTGGTTAAAATACAGTAATACGCGTTATTGCACAGTAGCACACGGTATTGCACAGTATTTTTGAAATTATTGATTCTTACGTAAGAAGGCACTACTCAATAATTGTTACAGTAATTACTGTTCAATATTTTATTTTATTGATTCAATAATTGCTACGTTGAAATTTTATATTATTGTTGTTCAATAATTGTTGCTGCACAGTATTTTCCATTATCAGATCAATAATTCATATTATTTGAATAGTATTATTAGATAGCATTATTGGCAATGTCTAGAAAGTTCTGTCTAAGGAGAGGTTTGGTCATCTAATTGCGCGCTAGTAAGGAGAAATCCTTATTGGAAAGCCCCCTCTTTCCTGGGAACGGCCTGGTTGTCATAAATGTGATTCTGTAATATTATTTGTGAATAATTAATTATTGATTTATATGATAAGAAAATATTTATTTTATGTGGATATAAATGAGGGATATATTTTTGTGGTTAAAATGAAGGAGTTAATGTTGAGGTTTTTATCAGTATTTTTGTCGGAATGGAGGTATTAAAAATCAGGATTTTTGAGATATTTTGCGGGGGTTATAATTTTTAATCCGACCGTTGGATCGTAGTAATATTTGGATATGTTATACATATATAAGTTGAGTATATGTCCACAAATTTTGAACCGTTAAAAATGAATGTATGATTTGTTATGAATTTTACGAGATGACTGGTTCAGAAATTGTTGAATTTTCGGAGTTTATCATTTTGGTGGAAAATTCTAGAATTGGTGGGCCCCACTTGTGGTTGGTGAAGAAATGTGCTGAATTATATTTCAAATGTGGTGGGTGGGAATAGTAGCAGGTAAAGCCATCAGGTTGCAGGTCAAACCTACCAAAATTTTCCTATAAATAGAGGGCTAAGTTAGAATTGAAAATCACACCAGAAACATAAGCTTTCTCTCTTTCTCTCTCTATATTATGAAGCATATTTTGTGAGTTTTTAGATACTTGGTGAGTTGCTATTCATCGGTGCAAGTTTTCTTCAGCATCATATCCGATATCCAGTCAGAAGTACTGCTCTTTTGAGGTAAGGGATAGTAAGGGATTGTAAGGGATAGTAAGGGATATTAAGGGATTTTAAGGGTTGTTATGTTTTTCAGTTTCGTAATTTTTCTGAACTTCAAAAATTCTGGAAAAATTTGAAATGATATTTTGATGAGTTTTATTGATTGTGTCCAAAAATGGTGATTTTTGGATGTATAGATTGAGAGTTATGAATTTTATGAGAAAAGACTATTTTAAAAGTAACTGCTTATAATTCCTTGTGGTTAACTCCAAAATTGATGAAATTTTTATTGGGAGTACATGTATATGATAGAAGTATACTCTGTAAATTTCAGAATTTTTAGACAAAAGTATAATTTTTGATAAATGTCTAAATATTCGGCTATTTTGGCCATATGAAAAATAGTAAATGACTTTTAAAAATTCTGAGAAAAATATATGTTCACTATGGGACTATATTATGCTAAATTTCAGAAAAGAAATATTTTTGGAACGGATTTGGTATTTTTCATAAAAATAGTCTAGTTATGAGAAAATGAATTAAATATGTTATGTGAAGTAAGAAAATTGAAAAATAGGATTTTATGGCTTGAGAATCCTATATATGAGGTATATGCAGATTTTTGATGAGGGTTTTGGTTATTGATGATGAAATCTTAAGAGTTGGCATTTTATGATGATTAAATGCATTAATTAGTAAAGTGTAAACAATTTAAATAAATTGTTTATAAGCTTAAGAAATGTTATTCTTTCAATATCATTATACCGAAGTATTGGTATGAATTTTATTGTGGAATTTCTACTTTTTTTAGTCGGTGTTACTATTCACGAGTTACTATTCACGAGTTACTATTCATGAGTTACTATTCACGAGTTACTATTCACGACAAAATTGGTTTCTTTTACTAACCAAATTATAGTTGATTTATGAATATTACTCTTGAGATTAAATCTATATGTTGATTATATTGATTTTATTATCATATATAACATTTTTATAACCCTGATGTTGAATTTCTCTTTCACTGGAGTGTAAAGATGGGTAGATTATTGGTATGATCATGACTAGGGTTCTCTTTGGCCTGTAGTGCAAAGTTGAATTGTGACTGGTATGATCATGACCATTGAATTTACAATTGAATATCTTTAGCTTAAGTGTAAAGATGAATTGATTAACATGGTTATAATTATGGTGTATATAAATTCTGAAATGATTATATATTTCTTTGAGATATGAATATATTTGGCCTGTAGTGCAAATATTAATTATTGAGGAATATCTTTGGCCTGTAGTGCAAAGATGAATTGTAGATGAATATCTTTGGCCAGTAATGCAAAGATGAACTGTTGATGAATATCTTTGGCCTGTAGTGCAAAGATGACTTGTTGATGAATATCTTTGGCCCGTAGTGCAAAGATGAAATTATTAGTATGATTATGAACAGGAACTGTGATTTGGTATAACCATGATGTTTGATGTTTCAGGTGATGAAAATTATCTTCGTCCTAGATGAGAAGAGGAATTTAGAACTACAGTTATGATTATGAGTTATTCATATGATTGTGGACCAGAATTGTTGATTGATGTTACAGGGATAAAACATTGTTGGTGGATTTTTAACATGGAGAAAATAATAGACTTTATAGTCTATTTGACTCTTCTAATGGATTGCTCGTTCCGCTGCAACTATGGTTGAAATTTTTATCATTCACCATATGTTCTAAATCTCTGATTTATTATTGATGAAGGCTATTGATAATTTAATTATCTTTAGTCATGATATTCTTTACTGAGCTAGTTGTGCTCACCCTTTTGCTTCACAATTCCTTTCAGGTAATAAGAGTGTAGCTGAAATAGAACGGTGGTCTCTAGCTGTGGATGTTCTCCCGAAGCAATATAGAAAAGTTCATTTAGTAGTTATATTTGGTGAATCCAATAGGGTAAGGTGTACCCAACGTTGGAAGGGTGGTTTGCCACTATCATACAAGATATCTAACGACATACAACCTCGTGTCATCATAAGACAGGAATGTGCTCATCCACTTGGTGGGTATATATACGAGCACTACCTATATAATCTTGGTGTTTGTTTAAAGTATAATTCTCAATTAGAGACAGTAGAGATAATGATATGTCAAGAGAAGACTCACCATTGGGAAGAATATGATAGTAATCTTCTCGTTTTTCTTTGGGGTCTATTGGGTCAACCAAGGATAATTCTGTGGCCATATGATATCTATCATAACCTAGACGCGTGGCCTCCCATGTACGAAGGTTTCCTTGAGCACTTCCCAAAGATTCTAATTTCTAAAACAGTTTTTGACTATACCTTTATGTAAGGTGTTATTGTGAGGTGATGTCCACGGTTGGAACATGAGTCACATTTGGTATATATTTGTATCCAAACTCACAGCATATGTGTTGTTGTATTTTGCACGACAATTGTTGTAATAAAGTTGTAGTTGTTTTCTATACCATGTATTTGACGACTCAGAATGGGTTGGGTGGAATGAACCTATTTTGGGGTCGTTACATTTTGCACGACAATTGTATTATTGAAGTTGTAGTTTGCTTTCTGTACCATGTATTTGGCGACTCAGAATGGGTGTTGTATACCTATTCTGGGGGCGTCACAGTTGGTATCAGAGCTATAAGTAAAGAGCCCCGAGCCTCTCGCTGGTGACTTCTTGTTAATGGGGGATGCACCGAAGCCAGACTCTCCGTAGGGGACGCCGTTCTGCGGTGGCAAACTGATAGGTACCAATGTGAGGTGCTGTGGTTGAAGCACCATGAGAGTCACAGTTGGTATCAGAGCTTAGGGATATGATCCCTGGCTGAGATGTGAGACAAGAACTAGGAGGGGAGAGACGGGGAATTCCTTCGCTAGTATGACCTGACTAAGTTTATTTGGTGTTTATTTGGTCGGTCAGAGTATAGGGATAATATATGACATGACTATTAACCCTTGTTTTATGGCAGTATTTAAGAATGGCAGCTGAGAACGTTAATAATGGAGTAAATCAGACCGTGGAGACACCTTTGATCACTACCCAGGGGAACGTGCAACAGGAAGGCAATATTCCTCCTGTAAACAACGTTACCGAGCAAACGATGAATGATGGAATGTTTAGGAGCTTTTTGCAGTTCATGCAAAATCAGACGAGGGAGACTCGTGTGCAGAATACGGGTGGAAATGATAACAACGCGCGGTTTGTCACAGCTAAGCAGTTCAAAGAATTGGGACCACCAGAATTTAAGGGAAAGCCGGATCCGATCATGGCGGAAACGTGGGTCAAGCAAATTACCAAGATATTTGATGTCTTGGGATGCACGGAGGAACAGAAGGTTCCATTCGCCACATTTATGTTCCGCGGTGAGGCAGACTACTGGTGGGAGTCTGTGAAGCGTACCCAGCCTGACGCACTCAACATGTCCTGGGAAACATTTCAAAAACTGTTCAATGACAAGTACTTTCCTGAAAGTATTCGTCATATGAAGGAGGTTGAGTTTATTAGACTGGAACAAAACAACATGACGGTGTCCCAGTACGAGGCGAAGTTTGCAGAGTTATCCAGGTTTGCACCTCATTTGGTAGAAAATGAGGAACGTATGACGCGGATGTTTCTGAGAGGTTTAAAACCTGAGATTCGTCAATACCTTATCTCTCATAAATTTTCTCTGTATTCAGACGTTGTCAACAGGGCCCAATTATTAGAAAGAGATAATGAGTATACTCAACCGAGGGACCACCACCAGGGTCATACCGGTGACAGCAATCATCAGAGCGATGATAACCAACGAGGAGGGAAAAATACGAACAAAGGCGGTAACCACTCGAGTGGTCATCGTGGCCATGATAATAGGAGAGGTGAGTCAAGTGGAAATTTCAGAAAGAGGAGATTCAACAATGACGGGAAGACATCAGCAGCAGCACCAGCACCAACAACAAATTTTAGGGGAGGAGAACGACCACCAGTTAGATGTTACAAATGCGGGAAAGAGGGACATATCAGCCCAAACTGTCCACAACAATCCAAGGTGTGTTACAACTGTGGGAAGGAAGGCCACATCGCTCGAGATTGTACTATAGCGAAACCAAGTTCAGCGGGAGTGGTGATTCCAAGGGCTGTCCCGGATAAGGCGAAATCGGCGGTTCCTGGAAGAGCGTTTGTCGTAACCGGTCAAAACGTGAGAAACCCGAACGAGGTGATCACGGGTAAGCTAATCTTGAATTCTTGCGAAGTTTATACTTTACTAGATACCGGTTCTACCCATTCTTTTATCTCTCCTGCTTGTGCTCAACGTTTAAACTTGACTCCGGAGAAATTGGACTTTAACTTATCTGTTGAAACTCCGTTGGGTGAAACCTTCGTTACATCTACAGTTTATAAATCTTGCATGATCCAAGTTGGCACTATCATATTACCTGTTGATCTTATCTCTTTAAAGATACTTGCTTTTGATGTGATTTTAGGAATTGATTGGTTAACCACTCATCATGCTAAAATTGATTGTTTTCGTAAGGTTGTTAGTTTTCATATTCCTAACCAACCTGTCATACGAATTCAAACTACTAAACCACTAAAATCAGTCACTGTCATATCGAGCCACAAAGCTATTCGTTTATTGAAAAACGGATGTCAAGCTTTCTTAGCCCATGTTATGGATTTGAACAAAGACAAGTCAGATTTGAATAATATTTCTATTGTTAGAGAATTTTCCGATGTATTTCCTGAAGAACTTCCCGGTCTACCCCCGGAACGAGAAATTGAATTCTTTATTGACCTTGAACCCGGTACAAAGCCCATTTCTAAAACCCCATATCGAATGGCTCCTATTGAACTTCAGGAGTTAAAAGTCCAACTACAGGAGTTGTTGGACATCGGTTTTATTCGTCCTAGTACGTCTCCTTGGGGTGCTCCTGTTTTATTCGTAAAGAAGAAAGACGGGAGTATGCGACTTTGTATTGACTATCGAGAATTGAACCATGTCACCATCAAGAATAGGTATCCGCTACCTCGCATTGATGACCTGTTTGACCAGTTGCAAGGAGCACAATTCTTTTCAAAGATCGATCTTCGTTCTGGATATCATCAGCTGAAGATTAAAACTGAGGATATTCCAAAGACTGCCTTCAGAACTCGGTACGGGCATTATGAATTCTTAGTAATGTCTTTTGGATTGACTAATGCTCCTGCTGCCTTCATGGATATGATGAACCGTGTATTCAAAGAATATTTGGATCAGTTCGTTGTTGTCTTTATTGATGACATCCTCATCTATTCCAAAAGCCGTGAAGATCATGAGCGCCATTTGAAACTGGTACTGCAAAGGCTTCGTGAAAACAAGCTATATGCCAAACTGAAGAAATGCGAGTTCTGGCTTGAGGAAGTAGCATTCCTTGGGCACGTGGTGTCAAAACATGGAGTATCTGTCGACCCGGCGAAGATTGAAGCCATACAAAGTTGGGAGCAACCGAAGTCGGTAACCGAAGTACGTAGCTTTCTAGGCTTAGCCGGTTATTATCGGAGATTTGTGGAAGGATTTTCTCGAATCGCTACTCCGTTAACTCAGCTGACTCGGAAAGATACAAAATTCGTATGGAGTGAGGAATGCGAGAAGAGTTTCCAAGAACTCAAGAGGAGACTCATTTCGGCACCTGTTTTGACAATACCATCTGGTTCGGATGGATTTGTTATCTACAGCGATGCTTCAGGCAAAGGGTTAGGATGTGTTCTCATGCAACATGGGAAAGTCATAGCCTATGCCTCACGACAACTCAAAGAATATGAGAGGAATTATCCTACTCATGATTTGGAGTTGGCAGCAGTCGTTTTTGCGTTGAAGATCTGGAGACACTACCTTTATGGGGAGAAAGTGGAGATCTATACAGATCATAAAAGCCTCAAATATTTCTTCACCCAAAAGGAACTCAACATGCGGCAACGACGTTGGCTTAAGCTGTTGAAAGATTACGATCATACCATCCAATACCATCCTGAAAAAGCAAACGTAGTAGCTGACGCATTGAGTAGAAGATCATATTCGGGTACGAGTGCAATATTGTTAACACAAAGGCCCATTTTGTATGACTTGCAAAGGATGGAGATAGAGATGAAGGCTCCAAGTACCCACATGATGATATCAAATATACGAGTAGAACCGACTTTAATCGATAAAGTTAAAGCTACTCAAGCTACGGACATGGAGCTGATGCGTATGAAGAAGAAAGTGCAAGAAGGTACTATTCCAGAAGCAAGAATCGATGAAGAAGGAATACTTCGAGTCAACTCCAGACTTTGTGTTCCTAACGATTTTGACTTGAAGCATAGAATAATGATGGAGGCACACAACACACCGTTTGCAATCCATCCTGGGAGTACCAAAATGTATCACGATCTTCGATATACATTTTGGTGGAGCAATATGAAAAGAGAGATCGCGGAGTTTATCTCGAGGTGTTTAACTTGTCAACGTGTAAAGGCGGAGCATCAAGTGCCAAAGGGTCCATTGCAACCACTTGAGATCCCGAAATGGAAGTGGGAACACATTACTATGGATTTTGTTACAAGTCTTCCCAAGGTTTCTCAAGGCATAGATGCGATTTGGGTTATTGTTGACAGATTAACCAAGTCCGCTCATTTCTTGCCGATACGTGAGACTTATTCCCTTGAACGTCTTGCTAGTATGTACGTGAACGAGATTGTGAGATTGCATGGCATGCCAGTATCCATAGTTTCGGATCGTAACCCAAGATTCACTTCACGATTTTGGGTTAGCTTGCAGAAAGCTATGGGCACGGATTTACGATTCAGTTCAGCATATCATCCTCAAACGGACGGACAATCAGAGAGGACTATTCAAACTCTTGAAGATCTATTAAGACTTTGTGTCTTAGATCTCAAAGGGAGTTGGGATAAGTACCTACCATTGGTGGAATTCTCCTACAACAACAGTTATCAGGCGAGCATAGGTATGGCTCCATTTGAGGCGTTGTATGGAAGAAAATGTCGTTCTCCAGTATGCTGGGACGAGGTGGGTGAAGCAACATTGTTGGGACTAGAATTGGTACGCATTACTACAGAGAAGATCCAAACGATTCGACAACGTATACAAACGGCACAGGATCGACAAAAGAGTTATGCGGATCTTCATCGGAAGGACGTGGAATTTAATATTGGGGATCATGTATTGTTACGTGTTGCACCATGGAAGGGAGTTACAAGATTTGGGAAGAGAGGAAAGCTCAATCCAAGATTTATTGGTCCATTTGAGATTCTTGAGCGAATAGGAAATGTGGCATATAGACTCGCATTACCTCCAAGCATGTCTCGTGTTCATAATGTTTTTCACATATCTATGCTTCGTAAATATGTTAAAGACCCGAACCACATTATTGAGTTAGAACCAGACGAGATAGCTGAAGATTTAACGTACGAGGAGGTACCTGTTAAGATCTTGGATAGGAAAGAGCATGTCCTACGCACGAAGGTTATACCACAAGTTAAGGTTTTGTGGAGAAACCATGCTATTGAAGAAATGACCTGGGAGTTGGAATCAGAAATGAAAGCGAGGTATCCTCACCTTTTTGAAACATCAGGTACGTACGTCAATTTCGAGGACGAAATTTCATAAGGAGGGGAGGTTGTAAGACCCCAACTTATTAATGAATAAAATCAAATTTTCTCTAAATATTATTGTGAATAATAAGGGGTTAATTTGATATAATACTTTGGTTATGGGTGAAATGTGCAAATTTTGCAAAATAAGCAAGTGATTATAAAATATTTATTTTTGGTCGGTGAATATTCGGTTGGTCGTGGAATATTCTTGCTGTCGGGGAATATTCGTACGACGACGCAGCCTTGTGTGGGCCCCATAACGGAAAGCGATTGGATGAAGAAAACGACAAGTATAAGTTGTTTATAAATAACGGCGTAGTTGTTACCGTTAATACTGTTGGAATACCCGGTGGTTAAAATACAGTAGCACACGGTATTGCACCAATTATTGATTCTTACGTAAGAAGGCACTACTCAATAATTGTTACAGTAGTTATTATCCAATATTTTATTTTATTGATTCAATAATTGCTGCGTTGATATTTTATATTATTGTTGTTTCAATAATTGTTACTGCACAGTATTTTTATTTATCAGATCAATAATTCATATTATTTGAATAATATTATTAGATAACATTATTGACAATGTCTAGAAAGTTCTGTCTAAGGAGAGGTTTGGTCATCTAATTGCGCGCCAGTAAGGAGAAATCCTTATTGGAAAGCCCCCTCTTTCCTGGGAACGGCCTGGTTGTCATAAATGTGATTCTGTAATATTATTTGTGAATAATTAATTATTGATTCATATGATAAGGAAATATTTATTTTATGTGGATATAAATGAGGGATATATTTTTGTGGTTAAAAATAAAGGAGTTAATGTTGAGGTTTTTGTCAGTATTTTTGTCGGAATGGAGGTATTAAAAAATCAGGGTTTTTGAGATAGTTTGCGGGGGTTATAATTTTTAATCCGACCGTTGGATCGTGGTAATTTTTGGATATGTTATACATATATAAGTTGAGTATATGTCCACAAATTTTGAACCGTTAAAAATGAACGTATGATTTATTACGAATTTTACAAGATGACTGGTTCAGAAATTGTTGAATTTTCGGAGTTTATCATTTTGGTGGAAATTTCTAGAATTGGTGGGCCCCACTTGTGGTTGGTGAAGAAATGTGCTGAATTATATTTCAAATGTGGTAGGTGGGAATAGTAGCAGGTAAAGCCATCAGGTTGCAGGTCAAACCTACCAAAATTTTCCTATAAATAGAGGGCTAAGTTAGAATTGAAAATCACACCAGAAACAAGTTTTCTCTCTTTCTCTCTCTAGATTATTGAGTGTATTTTGTGAGTATTTAGATACTTTGAGAGTTTCTATTCATCAGAGCAAGTTTCTTTCAGCCTTATACCGGTATACCAGAAGTACTGATATTTTGAGGTAAGGGATATTATTTTCTTCTTAATGATATTATTTTCTTCAATATCATTATGCTAAAATATTGATATGAGTTTTTATCAAATTTGGAACTTTTTGTGTCGGGGGTTACTATTCACGTATACGGCACTATTCACGTATACGGCACTATTCACGAATACGGCACTATTCACCGAAAAATAAAATTTTCCCTTTTTGTCCAAGATGTCTATTATGGTTACTATCTTTGATTGTATCCATGTTTTGATCTTTATTTTTGAATTCTGCTTCACAATTGATTATTATGAAGTATTATTGATCTTGGATAAACTGTTATACGAATCCCTACTATTTGTCCTTCTGTCTCATTGGATTCGTTCTCTTTAAAATATTTTTCATCATCCTCAGTCCTAAATGATGATACAAATGAATATCTTTGGCCTGTAGTGCAAAGATGTATAATTACTTGATGAATATCTTTGGCCTGTAGTGCAAAGATGAACAGGTGTTGAGATGAACATGACCGACTGATGATACAAATGAATATCTTTGGCCTGTAGTGCAAAGATGAATATTTGGTTAAAGATGATTATTAATTGATGTTACAGGGATAAAATATTGATGATGGACTTTTAAATCTTAGAAGATAGTAGAATTCTTTCTCTACTTGACTCTTCTAATGGTTTGTTGTTCCCGCTGCAGTTGTTGATCTAAAACTTGTTGTCGATTATATTTTATCAGATTTTTCCCTGTTGAAGACTAACGATAATTTGTTGTATATTATCTTAGTCATAATATTCTTTACTGGGCTAGTTGAGCTCACCCTTTTCCTTTTTGTTCCATTTTTCTTCTCAGGAGGTGAGAACATAGCAGGATCTAGTCGGGGTATGGAGTAATGGTTCTAGAAAGATGTATTAGCAGTCCTCACTATTTCTGTAAAATAGTGTTTGAATAATTGTAATGAGGATTTATTTGAGTGTGGATATTGTCTAGAAGACAATATTTGTATTTAAACTCACAGTATGCGTTGTCGTATTTTGCACGACAATTGTATTATTGAAGTTGTAGTTTGCTTTCTGTACCATGTATTTGGCGACTCAGAATGGGTGTTGTATACCTATTCTGGGGGCGTCACATCTTAACAATTAGTGGACGATGCTGATCTTAAAAACTAAAAATCCATATATAAACTTCAATTAGGCCTAGCCAGGTCATCTAAAAGAAGAACCTAATATGAGATAAGTATCCATGCTCATCAACCTATTACTCCCTTTATTTCACAAAAGAGTTTCACTTGCAACAAATTTTAGACATATATCTTGGTCCCAATTTCCCCATAATTTTATTAAATATTCAATTTTAATTTAATAATGACGACATGATAATAAAATTAAAATTATAAACTGGAGTATATAATGTCATTTAAAAAGGAAACTTTGTTGAATGCAACTAGTAATATATTCACCGTCGTCCCCTAAACACTATAAAAGTTGAATATTTCATGCAATTTAAGGAACTATCTTTCAGAAAAAGCCAGAAAGTCCTAGCTTATGAAATACTCCTTCTGTTCTAAATTATATGATCATTGTTGAGTTTTAAAATTCAATTTAAGATATTTTTAAATATAAAATAATATGATCATTAGACCTGACAAAATATAGTTATGGGTTGGTTTTGGTTTACAAAATATGGTTATGATTCTATTTAAGAACTAAAATCATATTAACTATTTTTAATATAAGTTGTGTGGGTTGGAACCATATAGGTCAACCCATATTTTAAATTTCAAACTTACATTTATTATGATCCAATTAAATAAATTATTTTTAGATATATCATATTTACATAATCATTAAGCATTTTATTTTATGGGGGTAGAAAATGTATACATAATTACTTAATATTATTTTTTTTGGGTTTGGGGGTGAGGGTGGAGGTGTATACATAATCACTGAATATTTTTTTTGGGAGTGGGAGTGGGGGTGGGGTGGAGGTGTATACATAATCACTGAATATTAATTTTTTTTAAAGTGGGGGTATAATAATCACTAAATATTATTATTTTTTGGAGAGGTAGGAATGTATACATAATTAGTAAATATTTTTTTTAGGGGGGTGGTTGGGGTGGGGTGGGCGAGGTTAGGGTATATACATAATCAGTAAATATTATTTTTTTTGAGCGGAGAGTGAGGAGGGGGAGGGTTGGGGTGGTGCGTGGGGTGGTGCGTGGGGTGGTGCGTGGGGTGGGGGGTTGATACTTAATCAGTAAATATTAATTTTTTGAGAGAGGTGGAGGGTGGAGGGTGGAGGGTGGAGGGGGAGGAGGAGGGGGGGGGGGGGTGGGGGTGGGGGTGAAAGTGTATATATAATTAGTAAATATTATTTTTTGAATTAAAAATTTCTAAATCTAAAATGGAAAGAACTTTTGATTTTGATTTGTAATGAAATATGAGTTGAAAAATGATTAACCGGTTTGGACATATATATTTTAAAAAAAATATGGTTCCAAACTTTAATCAACGTAAATAAATAAAATAATTAACTAATCCATTTAGTTCTAATTAATATGAGTTGACCCAATAGTTAACCAATTATATTGTCAGATCTAATGATCATTGAGATATTTGAAAGTCAATTTAATTTTAAAAAATTAATAATAATTAAATAATATGAAATAGATACCTATACTACTTTTGACCTTAAAAAATTGAGACTATCATATCGAGAGATAAAGAAAGTCAAACCCATTGTGAATATTTTTTTCAGCAATGAATGTAAAATAAACTTTATTAAACTGAAAGTTCTAACTTAACTTGATTAGGCCCTATCAACAAAAATAGTAAAGTGGTTAATATAAAATTAATTTTGGTCAATTGATTAATATAATGTTGATATATATGTTTGGAGGTCATCTTTCTCTATGTGCCAGCACTGTATTAGTCAATTGACCAACTTACTATAAAGTTAACTTCATGGTTGTGACGCCCCCAAAATTAGGTATACATCACCCATCTTGGGTCGTCAGATACATAGTACAGAATATAAATACAACTGATTAATACATCTGTCGTGTACAATACGACAAAACATAAACTGTGAGTTTGAATACAAATATTATCTTCTAGAGAGTATTCATACTCAAAAGGAGTCCTCATTACATTTATTAACACACCATTACATAGAATAGTGAGGACTACTAAATAATACTATCATTCGGACCATCACTCCGTACCCCGACTTGTCCCAACTACGTTCTCATTTCCTGAAGAGAACAGTGAAAGAAAGGGTGAGCTCAACTAGCCCAGTAAGAAATATTATGACTAAGATAATGCAGAATAAATTATCATTAGCCTTCAACAATGTTAAACTGATAAAATATAATAGACATCAAGTTTAACTGTAGCGGAACAAGCAATCCATTAAAAGAGTCAAGTAGAAAATAAACTCTACTATCTTTTATGATTTAAAAAGTTTTTCAACACTGTAATCGCTGAGACTCAGCTTAATAAAATAATCTACATCATCGAATCACCCCTGCACTACGGCCAAGGATATTCGTATATTCATTAATGGTCATGATCATGCCAACAACTGTCCATCAATGCACTACGGGCCAATGAGGACTTTTACCACATCATTTGTAACATTACGGTCATGATTATACCGAATAATCCCTGGTCATAATCATACCAAGTCCATCTATGCACTACAGGCCACAGATGACTTTCAACATTTTATAAACATGAGGATGATGACAATGATATAAGAATTCAATAAAACAAGTTCAAGAATTAATTTATCCAGGAATTAACAACGTCCAAATTGTCAACATGATACTGCATTGTGGAGTAAAATTCAAGAATGCTTAGAAGAATATTTTCTTGAAAAGATACTGGATGAAACGCAACTATCAAGGATATTCCACAAATTTCATGGAGTATAGAAGTCAAAACTTAACCAACTGAGTATAATAAAGAATGGAATAACAAAAGAAATCACCATGCATGCGATAGACCGCACAGACAGGTTATTCCAACAGAATAATAAATAATGGAACCAGGTCCGGCGTAAACGCACAGACAGGATATTCCGACAGAATAATAAATAATGGAACCAGGTCCGGTGTAAAACACACAGATAGGATGTTCCAACAGAATAATAATAAAAACGGAACCAGGTCCGGTGTAAAACACACAGACAGGATGTTCCAACAGAATAATAGAAGAATGTCACCAAGTATAGGGTAGACCGCGTATACTGGTTATTCCAACAGAATAATAACGAATGGAATAACAGAAGTTCTCTTCATGAATATAAAAGAAATAATATTCCCTACCTTAAAAGAACTGGATATTGGAAAAGTGATGTAGCAGAATACTTTTATTCTCTCTCTCTTATTCTCTCTATACTTTCTCTCTCTATAGCTTGAATGAATTCGTGAAAAATAATGAAGCCCTAGGCCTCTATTTATAGAAAAACTGAGGGTGGCTCTTGGTCCTAACGAAGGGTCAAATGACTCTTGGTCTTAACGAAGGGTCAAATGACTCTTGGTAATATTGAAGGGATAACTACTATTGACGAAAGTAATTACTATTGACCAAGGTAAATACTATTGACGAAGGTAATTACTATTAACCAAGGTAAATACTATTGACAAAGGTAATTACTATTGACCAAGGTAAATACTATTGACGACGGTAATTACTATTGACGACGGTAATTACTATTGACGAAGAGACTCTTAGATGATGACATATGGCCCCCCATAAAATAACCAAACTTACCACAACGTCTCAATTATTGATTTAATAATATAACATATTATACAGATGATACTATGACAATAATTTAAGAGATATGATGCAGCAATTACTGTAGCAATAATTGAGTATAGCTGAGTGACTTCTCACGTAAGCATCAATAATCAATACCGTGTGCTACTATGCAACCACGCGTATTACTGTACTTTTACTACCGAGTAGTTCAACAGTTTTAACGGTTTTAACGGTAACACCTCAGCCGTTATTTTTATAGAAAGATAATTCTGTCGTTTTCTCAATCCGACAATAATTCCGTTGTGGGGTCCACCAATGATTGTGCCGTCGTACGAATATTCCCCGACAAAAAGAATATTCTCCGACCAAACGAATATTTTATAACAACTTGCTTACTTTGCAAAATTTATAAATATTACCCACAACTATAACATTATATCAAATTAACTCCATAATATTCAAAAATGATATTTATAGAAAATTCATCTTTATTTATAAAAGTTGGGGTCTTACAACCTCCCCTTCTTATGAAATTTCGCCCTCGAAATTAGGGTACGTACCTGGTATGTCGAAGAGGTAAGGATACCTTGATTTCATTTCTGATTCTAACTCCCAAGTCATTTCCTCAACATCGTGGTTTCTCCACAAAACTTTAACTTGAGGTATAACCTTGGAGCGTAGAATATGTTCCTTCTTATCCAAGATTTGAACAGGAACTTCTTCATACGTCAAATCCTCCGCTATTTCGTCCGGTTCTAACTCAATAATGTGGTTCGGGTCTTCCACATATTTGCGTAACATGGATATGTGGAAAACGTTATGAACACGAGACATACTTGGCGGTAAAGCGAGTCTATAAGCCACAGTTCCTACTCGATCGAGGATTAAAAATGGACCGATGAATCGAGGATTTAGCTTTCCTCTCTTTCCAAATCTCGTAACTCCTTTCCATGGAGCAACACGTAAGAACACATGATCTCCTACATCAAATTCCACGTCCTTTCGATGAAGATCAGCATAACTCTTTTGTCGATCTTGTGAGGTTTTTATACGTTGTCGGATCGTTTGAATCTTTTCTGTAGTCATACGTACCAACTCCGGTCCCAACAACGTTGCTTCACCCACCTCATCCCAGCATACTGGAGAACGACATTTTCTTCCATACAATGCTTCGAATGGAGCCATGCCAATACTTGCTTGATAACTGTTGTTGTAGGAAAACTCCACCAATGGTAAGAACTTGTCCCAACTTCCCTTGAAGTCAAAGACACAGAGTCTTAATAGATCTTCAAGAGTTTGAATAGTCCTCTCTGATTGTCCGTCCGTCTGAGGATGATATGCTGAACTAAATCGTAACTCCGTGCCCATAGCTTTTTGTAAACTAACCCAAAATCGTGAAGTGAATCTTGGGTCTCGGTCAGAAACTATGGATACTGGCATACCATGCAGTCTTACAATCTCGTTTATGTACATACGAGCAAGACGTTCAAGTGTATAAGTTTCTCGTATCGGTAAGAAATGAGCAGACTTGGTCAATCTATCAACAATGACCCAAATCGCATCAATACCTTGAGAAACCCTAGGAAGACCGGTAACGAAATCCATGGTAATGTGCTCCCACTTCCATTCTGGAATTTCAAGTGGTTGCAATGGACCTTTTGGTACTTGATGCTCCGCTTTGACTCGTTGACAAGTTAGACACCTTGAGATAAACAACGCTATCTCTCTCTTCATATTGCTCCACCAAAATGTATGACGAAGATCATGATACATTTTGGTACTTCCAGGATGGATTGCAAACGGTGTGTTGTGCGCCTCCATCATGATTTCATACTTTAAATCAGGGTTGTTAGGAACACAAAGTCTGGAGTTGACTCGAAGTATTCCTTCTTCATCGATTCTTGCTTCCGGCATAGCACCTTCTTGCACTTTCTTCTTCATACGCATCAGCTCCAGGTCTGTAGCTTGAGCAGCTTTAACTTTATCGATTAAAGTCGGTTCTACTCGTATATTCGCCATCATCACATGGGTCCCTGGAGTCTTTAACTCTATCTCCATCCTTTGCAAGTCACACAAAATGGGCCTTTGTGTTGTTAATATTGCACTCGTACTTGCATATGATCTTCTACTCAATGCGTCAGCTACCACGTTCGCTTTTCCAGGATGGTATTGAATGGTATGATCATAATCTTTCAACAGTTCAAGCCAACGTCGTTGTCGCATGTTGAGTTCCTTTTGAGTGAAGAAATATTTGAGGCTTTTATGATCCGTAAAGATCTCCACTTTCTCCCCATACAAGTAATGCCTCCAAATTTTAAGTGCAAAGACAACAGCTGCCAACTCTAGATCATGAGTAGGATAATTCCTCTCATATTCCTTGAGTTGTCTTGATGCATAGGCTATGACTTTTCCATGTTGCATGAGAACACATCCCAACCCTTTGCTCGAAGCATCACTGTAGATGACAAATCCCTCCGAGCCAGATGGTATTGTTAGAACAGGTGCTGAAATGAGTCTCCTCTTGAGTTCTTGAAAACTCTGCTCACATTCTTCGCTCCAACCAAACTTTGTATCTTTCCGAGTCAGCTGAGTTAATGGAGTAGCGATTCGAGAAAATCCTTCCACGAATCTCCGATAATAACCAGCTAAACCAAGAAAGCTACGTACCTCGGTCACTGATTTAGGTTGCTCCCAGCTTTGAATAGCTTCAATCTTTGCCGGGTCAACCGATATTCCACGACTTGATACTACGTGCCCAAGGAATGCTACCTCCTCCAGCCAGAACTCGCATTTCTTCAACTTGGCATAAAGCTTGTATTCACGAAGCTTTTGGAGTACCAGCCTCAAGTGTTGCTCATGATCTTCACGGCTTTTGGAATAAATAAGGATGTCATCAATAAAGACGACCACAAAGTGATCCAAATATTCCTTGAATACCCGGTTCATCATATCCATGAAGGCAGCAGGAGCATTAGTCAATCCAAAGGACATGACTAGGAATTCATAATGCCCGTACCGAGTTCTAAAAGCCGTCTTTGGAATATCCTCAGTTCTAACCTTCAGCTGATGATATCCAGAACGAAGATCGATCTTTGAAAAGAATTGTGCTCCTTGCAACTGGTCAAACAGGTCATCAATACGTGGCAATGGGTACCTGTTTTTGATGGTGACATGATTCAACTCCCGATAATCAATACAAAGTCGCATACTTCCATCTTTCTTCTTCACGAATAGAACAGGAGCTCCCCAAGGAGAAGTACTAGGACGAATAAAGCCAATGTCTAACAATTCCTGCAGTTGGATCTTTAACTCCTGAAGTTCAATAGGAGCCATTCGATATGGGGCTTTGGAAATGGGTTTTGTACCGGGTTCAAGATCGATACAAAATTCAATTTCACGCTCTGGGGGTAGGCCAGGAAGTTCTTCAGGGAATACGTCAGGGAATTTATTAACAATAGAAATATCATTCAAAACTGACGTATTTTTGTTTAGATCTGTGACATGAGCTAAGAAAGCTTGACATCCGTTTTTCAATAAACGAATAGTTTTATGGCTTGAGATGACAGCGATTGATTTTAATGGTTTGGTTGCTTGAATTCGCATAATAGGTCGATTAGGAATATGAAAACTAACAACCTTACGAAAACAATCAATTTTTGCATAATGAGTAGTTAACCAATCAATCCCTAGAATCACGTCAAATGCAAGTATTTTTAATGAAATCAGATCGATAGGTAATGTGTGGGTACCAACTTGAACCAAACAAGACTTATAAACAGTGGAGGTAATGAAGGTTTCTCCCAACGGAGTTTCCACAGATAAGTCAAAGTCTAATTTCTCCGGAATCAAATTTAATCGATGAGCGCAAGTAGGAGAAATAAAAGAATGGGTTGAACCGGTATCAAATAAAGTATAAACTTCTTTAGAGTTTATAATAAGCTTACCCGTGATGACCTCATTCGGGTTCCTTGCTCTCTGGGAGTTCACAACAAACGCTCTCCCTTGCACAACCGGTTTTGACTTTTCTGGGACGGCTTTTGGTGCCTCCATCCTAGCTGAATTTGTCTTCGGTAAACGACAAAATCGGGCTAAATGACCTTCTCTTCCACAATTATAACATGCTTTGGACGGCATCGCGCAGTTTGGACTGATGTGCCCCTCCCCTCCGCATTTGAAACATATGATAGGTGGTCGTTCTCCTTCCTTAACGACAGGTGCTGGTGCTGACGTCTTTCCATCATTGTTGAATCTCCTCTTCTTGAAATGTCCATTCTTATTGTTTTGGCCCTGATTACCACCGAAGTGGTTACCATTTCTGGCCTGTTGATTCCCTCCACGCTTGTTGTCACCGCTTCGATGACTGCTCTCACTGGTATTATCATTTTGCCGGCTGCTCTCTTTTGGTTGCGTTGTCTCGTTATCGCGCTCCACCAACTGAGCCCTATTTACAACATCTGAATACAAACACAGTTTATGAGAAACAAGATGTTGACGTATCTCCGGCTTCAAACCTCTTAAAAACATCCGCGTCATTCTTTCTTCATTATCCACCAGGTGGGACGCAAACCGGGATAACTCCGCAAATTTTGCCTCGTACTGCGACACGGTCATATTATTCTGCTCCAATTTGATGAACTCCACCTCCTTCATGTGACGAATACTCTCGGGAAAGTATTTGTCGTTAAACAGATCTTGGAACTTCTCCCAAGACATCTTCAGTGCGGCAGGTTGAGTACGCTTTATCGATTCCCACCAGTAATCTGCCTCTCCTCGCAACATAAAGGCGGCAAAGGGAACCTTTTGCTCCTCGGAGCAACCCAAGACATCAAATATCTTGGTGATCTGCTTTATCCATGTTTCAGCTACAAGTGGTTTGGGTTCTCCCTTAAACTCCGGTGGTCCCAGCTCCTTAAACTGTTTAGCGGTGACCGCCTGAGAGTTTCCAGTATTTCCACCTACGTTGTGGACAGGAGCCGCTTTCACCTGTTGTTGCATGAATTGCATAAAGCCTCTGAACATTTGATCATT
Source organism: Panax notoginseng (assembly GCA_016801055.1). NCBI lineage: Eukaryota > Viridiplantae > Streptophyta > Magnoliopsida > Apiales > Araliaceae > Panax > Panax notoginseng. The sequence continues at coordinate 204,680,109 of CM029012.1, forward strand.
CATCATTTGGTCAGTGTTGTTGTTTGCATGAGGATTGACACCTTCCTGATGCACATTATCCTGATTATTGATATGTGGTGAATCAACAGTCGTCTGTGCTCCATTGCTATTCTCAACATTCTCAGATGCCATTTTCAGATACTGCCACAAAATAAAAATTAATTGATATGTCATATATTATCCTTATATTATGACCGACCAATTAAATACCATGCAAATAAACTTAGGTATGTCATACTAGCGAAGGAATTCCCCGTCTCTCCCCTCCTAGTTCTATTCTCACATCTTAGCCAGGGATCATATCCCTAAGCTCTGATACCAACTGTGACGCCCCCAAAATTAGGTATACATCACCCATCTTGGGTCGTCAGATACATAGTACAGAATACAAATACAACTGATTAATACATCTGTCGTGTACAATACGACAAAACATAAACTGTGAGTTTGAATACAAATATTATCTTCTAGAGAGTATTCATACTCAAAAGGAGTCCTCATTACATTTATTAACACACCATTACATAGAATAGTGAGGACTACTAACTAATACTATCATTCGGACCATCACTCCGTACCCCGACTTGTCCCAGCTACGTTCTCATTTCCTGAAGAGAACAGTGAAAGAAAGGGTGAGCTCAACTAGCCCAGTAAGAAATATTATGACTAAGATAATGCAGAATAAATTATCATTAGCCTTCAACAATGTTAAACTGATAAAATATAATAGACATCAAGTTTAACTGTAGCGGAACAAGCAATCCATTAAAAGAGTCAAGTAGAAAATAAACTCTACTATCTTTTATGATTTAAAAAGTTTTTCAACACTGTAATCGCTGAGACTCAGCTTAATAAAATAATCCACATCATCGAATCACCCCTGCACTACGGCCAAGGATATTCGTATATTCATTAATGGTCATGATCATGCCAACAACTGTCCATCAATGCACTACGGGCCAATGAGGACTTTTACCACATCATTTGTAACATTACGGTCATGATTATACCGAATAATCCCTGGTCATAATCATACCAAGTCCATCTATGCACTACAGGCCACAGATGACTTTCAACATTTTATAAACATGAGGATGATGACAATGATATAAGAATTCAATAAAACAAGTTCAAGAATTAATTTATCCAGGAATTAACAACGTCCAAATTGTCAACATGATACTGCATTGTGGAGTAAAATTCAAGAATGCTTAGAAGAATATTTTCTTGAAAAGATACTGGATGAAACGCAACTATCAAGGATATTCCACAAATTTCATGGAGTATAGAAGTCAAAACTTAACCAACTGAGTATAATAAAGAATGGAATAACAAAAGAAATCACCATGCATGCGATAGACCGCACAGACAGGTTATTCCAACAGAATAATAAATAATGGAACCAGGTCCGGCGTAAACGCACAGACAGGATATTCCGACAGAATAATAAATAATGGAACCAGGTCCGGTGTAAAACACACAGACAGGATGTTCCAACAGAATAATAATAAAAACGGAACCAGGTCCGGTGTAAAACACACAGACAGGATGTTCCAACAGAATAATAGAAGAATGTCACCAAGTATAGGGTAGACCGCGTATACTGGTTATTCCAACAGAATAATAACGAATGGAATAACAGAAGTTCTCTTCATGAATATAAAAGAAATAATATTCCCTACCTTAAAAGAACTGGATATTGGAAAAGTGATGTAGCAGAATACTTTTATTCTCTCTCTCTTATTCTCTCTATACTTTCTCTCTCTATAGCTTGAATGAATTCGTGAAAAATAATGAAGCCCTAGGCCTCTATTTATAGAAAAACTGAGGGTGGCTCTTGGTCCTAACGAAGGGTCAAATGACTCTTGGTCTTAACGAAGGGTCAAATGACTCTTGGTAATATTGAAGGGACAACTACTATTGACGAAAGTAATTACTATTGACCAAGGTAAATACTATTGACGAAGGTAATTACTATTGACCAAGGTAAATACTATTGACAAAGGTAATTACTATTGACCAAGGTAAATACTATTGACGACGGTAATTACTATTGACGAAGAGACTCTTAGATGATGACATATGGCCCCCCATAAAATAACCAAACTTACCACAACGTCTCAATTATTGATTTAATAATATAACATATTATACAGATGATACTATGACAATAATTTAAGAGATATGATGCAGCAATTACTGTAGCAATAATTGAGTATAGCTGAGTGACTTCTCACGTAAGCATCAATAATCAATACCGTGTGCTACTATGCAACCACGCGTATTACTGTACTTTTACTACCGAGTAGTTCAACAGTTTTAACGGTTTTAACGGTAACACCTCAGCCGTTATTTTTATAGAAAGATAATTCTGTCGTTTTCTCAATCCGACAATAATTCCGTTGTGGGGTCCACCAATGATTGTGCCGTCGTACGAATATTCCCCGACAAAAAGAATATTCTCCGACCAAACGAATATTTTATAACAACTTGCTTACTTTGCAAAATTTATAAATATTACCCACAACTATAACATTATATCAAATTAACTCCATAATATTCAAAAATGATATTTATAGAAAATTCATCTTTATTTATAAAAGTTGGGGTCTTACAACCTCCCCTTCTTATGAAATTTCGCCCTCGAAATTAGGGTACGTACCTGGTATGTCGAAGAGGTAAGGATACCTTGATTTCATTTCTGATTCTAACTCCCAAGTCATTTCCTCAACATCGTGGTTTCTCCACAAAACTTTAACTTGAGGTATAACCTTGGAGCGTAGAATATGTTCCTTCTTATCCAAGATTTGAACAGGAACTTCTTCATACGTCAAATCCTCCGCTATTTCGTCCGATTCTAACACAATAATGTGGTTCGGGTCTTCCACATATTTGCGTAACATGGATATGTGGAAAACGTTATGAACACGAGACATACTTGGCGGTAAAGCTAGTCTATAAGCCACAGTTCCTACTCGATCGAGGATTAAAAATGGACCGATGAATCGAGGATTTAGCTTTCCTCTCTTTCCAAATCTCGTAACTCCTTTCCATGGAGCAACACGTAAGAATACATGATCTCCTACATCAAATTCCACGTCCTTTCGATGAAGATCAGCATAACTCTTTTGTCGATCTTGTGAGGTTTTTATACGTTGTCAGATCGTTTGAATCTTTTCTGTAGTCATACGCACCAACTCCGGTCCCAACAACGTTGCTTCACCCACCTCATCCCAGCATACTGGAGAACGACATTTTCTTCCATACAATGCTTCGAATGGAGCCATGCCAATACTTGCTTGATAACTGCTGTTGTAGGAAAACTCCACCAATGGTAAGAACTTGTCCCAACTTCTCTTAAAGTCAAAGACACAGAGTCTTAATAGATCTTCAAGAGTTTGAATAGTCCTCTCTGATTGTCCGTCCGTCTGAGGATGATATGCTGAACTAAATCGTAACTCCGTGCCCATAGCCTTTTGTAAACTAACCCAAAATCGTGAAGTGAATCTTGGGTCTCGGTCAGAAACTATGGATACTGGCATACCATGCAGTCTTACAATCTCGTTTATGTACATACGAGCAAGACGTTCAAGTGTATAAGTTTCTCGTATCGGTAAGAAATGAGAAGACTTGGTCAATCTATCAACAATGACCCAAATCGCATCAATACCTTGAGAAACCCTAGGAAGACCGGTAACGAAATCCATGGTAATGTTCTCCCACTTCCATTCTGGAATTTCAAGTGGTTGCAATGGACCTTTTGGTACTTGATGCTCCGCTTTGACTCGTTGACAAGTTAGACACCTTGAGATAAACAACGCTATCTCTCTCTTCATATTGCTCCACCAAAATGTATGACGAAGATCATGATACATTTTGGTGCTTCCAGGATGGATTGCAAACGGTGTGTTGTGCGCCTCCATCATCTAAAAGAAGAACCTAATATGAGATAAGTATCCATGCTCATCAACCTATTACTCCCTTTATTTCACAAAAGAGTTTCACTTGCTACAAATTTTAGACATATATCTTGGTCCCAATTTCCCCATAATTTTATTAAATATTCAATTTTAATTTAATAATGATGACATGATAATAAAATTAAAATTATAAACTGGAGTATATAATGTCATTTAAAAAGGATACTAAAACTCTTTGTTGAATGCAACTAGTAATATATTCACCGTCGTCCCCTAAACACTATAAAAGTTGAATATTTCATGCAATTTAAGGAACTATCTTTCAGAAAAAGCCAGAAAGTCCTAGCTTATGAAATACTCCTTCTGTTCTAAATTATATGATCATTGTTGAGTTTTAAAATTCAATTTGAGATATTTTTAAATATAAAATAATATGATCATTAGACCTGACAAAATATAGCTATGGGTTGGTTTTGGTTTACAAAATATGGTTATGATTCTATTTAAGAACTAAAATCATATTAACTATTTTTAATATAAGTTGTGTGAGTTGGAACCATATAGGTCAACCCATATTTTAAATTTCAAACTTACATTTATTATGATCCAATTAAATAAATTATTTTTAGATATATCATATTTACATAATCATTAAGCATTTTATTTTATGGGGGTAGAAAATGTATACATAATTACTTAATATTATTTTTTTTGGGTTTGGGGGTGAGAGTGGAGGTGTATACATAATCACTGAATATTTTTTTTGGGAGTGGGAGTGGGGGTGGGGTGGAGGTGTATACATAATCACTGAATATTAAAATTTTTTAAAGTGGGGGTATAATAATCACTAAATATTATTATTTTTTGGAGAGGTAGGAATGTATACATAATTAGTAAATATTTTTTTTAGGGGGATGGATGGGGTGGGGTGGGCGAGGTTAGGGTATATACATAATCAGTAAATATTATTTTTTTTGAGTGGAGTGTGAGGAGGGGGAGGGTTGGGGTGGTGCGTGGGGTGGTGCGTGGTGTGACAACCCCAAAATAGGTTCATTCCACCCAACCCATTCTGAGTCGTGAAATACATGGTACAGAAAACAACTACAACTTTATTACAACAATTGTCGTGCAAAATACAACAACACATATGCTGTGAGTTTGGATACAAATATATACCAAATGTGACTCATGTTCCAACCGTGGACATCACCTCACAATAACACCTTACATAAAGGTATAGTCAAAAACTGTTTTAGAAATTAGAATCTTTGGGAAGTGCTCAAGGAAACCTTCGTACATGGGAGGCCACGCGTCTAGGTTATGATAGATATCATATGGCCACAGAATTATCCTTGGTTGACCCAATAGACCCCAAAGAAAAACGAGAAGATTACTATCATATTCTTCCCAATGGTGAGTCTTCTCTTGACATATCATTATCTCTACTGTCTCTAATTGAGAATTATACTTTAAACAAACACCAAGATTATATAGGTAGTGCTCGTATATATACTCAGCAAGTGGATGAGCACATCCCTGTCTTATGATGACACGAGGTTGTATGTCGTTAGACATCTTGTATGATAGTGGCAAACCACCCTTCCAACGTTGGGTACACCTTACCCTATTGGATTCACCAAATATAACTACTAAATGAACTTTTCTATACTGCTTCGGGAGAACATCCACAGCTAGAGACCATTGTTCTATTTCCCCGTTACCCTCGCTCGACCCAGCTACACTCTTATTACCTGAAAGGAATTGTGAAGCAAAAGGGTGAGCACAACTAGCCCAGTAAAGAATATCATGACTAAAGATAATTAAATTATCAATAGCCTTCATCAATAATAAATCAGAGATTTAGAACATATGGTAAATGATAAAAATTTCAACCATAGTTGCAGCGGAACGAGCAATCCATTAGAAGAGTCAAATAGACTATAAAGTCTATTATTTTCTCCATGTTAAAAATCCACCAACAATGTTTTATCCCTGTAACATCAATCAACAATTCTGGTCCACAATCATATGAATAACTCATAATCATAACTGTAGTTCTAAATTCCTCTTCTCATCCAGGACGAAGATAATTTTCATCACCTATCTTTACCTGAAACATCAAAGATCATGGTTACACCAAATCACATTTCCTGTTCATAATCATACTAATAACTTCATCTTTGCACTACGGCCAAAGATATTCATTTGTATCACCAGTTGGTCATGTTTATCTCAACATCTGTTCATCTTTGCACTACTGGCCAAAGATATTCAACAACATATCATCTTTGCACTACGGGCCAAAGATATTCATCAACAATTCATCTTTGCACTACAGGCCAAAGATATTCCTCAACAATTCATATTTGCACTACAGGCCAAATATATTCATATCTCAAAGAAATATATAATCATTTCAGAATTTATATACACCATAATTATAACCATGTTGATCAATTCACCTTACACTTAAGCTAAAGATATTCAATTATAAATTCAATGGTCATGATCATACCAGTCACAATTCAACTTTGCACTACAGGCCAAAGAGAACCCTAGTCATGATCATACCAATAATCTATCCATCTTTACACTCCAGTGAAAGAGAAATTCAACATCAGGGTTATGAAAATGTTATATATGATAATAAAATCAATATAATCAACATATAGATTTAATCTCAAGAGTAATATTCGTAACTCATGAATAGTAACCCCGACACAAAAGATAGAAATTCTACAATAAAATTCATACCAATATTTCGGTATAATGATATTGAAAGAATAACATTACTTAAATTTATAAACAATTTATTTTAATTGTTTACACTTTACTAATTAATGCATTTAATCATCATAAAATGCCAACTCTTACAATTTCATCATCAATAACCAAAATCCTCATCAAAAATCTGCATATACCTCATATAGGATTCTCAAGCCATAAAATCCTATTTTCCAATTTTCTTTCTTCACAAAACATATTTAATTCATTTACTCATAACTAGACCATTTTCATGAAAAATACCAAATCAGTTCCAAAAATATTTCTTTTCTGGGATTTAGCATAATATAGTCCCATAGTGAACATATATTTTTCTCAGAATTTTTAAAAGTCATTTACTATTTTTCATATGGCCAAAACCACCGAATATTTAGACATTTATCAAAAATTATACTTTTGTCCAAAAATTCTGAAATTTACAGAGTATACTTCTATCATATACATGTACTCCCAATAAAAATTTCATCAATTTTGGAGTTAACCACAAGGAATTATAAGCGGTTACTTTTAAAATAGTCTTTTCTCATAAAATTCATAACTCTCAATCTATACATCCAAAAATCACCATTTTTGGACACAATCAATAAAATTCATCAAAATATCATTTCAAATTTTTCCAGAATTTTTGAAGTTCAGAAAAATTACGAAACTGAAAATCATAACAACCCTTAAAATTCCTTACTATCCCTTACTATCCCTTACAATCCCTTACTATCCCTTACCTCAAAAGAGCTGTACTTCTGATCGGTATAAGGCTGAAGGAAACTTGCACTGATGAATAGCAACTCACCAAGTATCTAAAAACTCACAAAATATGCTTCATAATATAGAGAGAGAAAGAGAGAAAGCTTATGTTTCTGGTGTGATTTTCAATTCTAACTTAGCCCTCTATTTATAGGAAAATTTTGGTAGGTTTGACCTGCAACCTGATGGCTTTACCTGCTACTATTCCCACCCACCACATTTGAAATATAATTCAGCACATTTCTTCACCAACCACAAGTGGGGCCCACCAATTCTAGAATTTTCCACCAAAATGATAAACTCCGAAAATTAACAATTTCTGAACCAGTCATCTCGTAAAATTCATAACAAATCATACGTTCATTTTTAACGGTTCAAAATTTGTGGACATATACTCAACTTATATATGTATAACATATCCAAATATTACTACGATCCAACGGTCGGATTAAAAATTATAACCCCCGCAAAATATCTCAAAAACCCTGATTTTTAATACCTCCATTCCGACAAAAATACTGATAAAAACCTCAACATTAACTCCTTCATTTTTAACCACAAAAATATATCCCTCATTTATATCCACATAAAATAAATATTTTCTTATCATATGAATCAATAATTAATTATTCACAAATAATATTACAGAATCACATTTATGACAACCAGGCCGTTCCCAGGAAAGAGGGGGCTTTCCAATAAGGATTTTTCCTTACTGGCGCGCAATTAGATGACCAAACCTCTCCTTAGACAGAACTTTCTAGACATTGCCAATAATGTTATCTAATAATATTATTCAAATAATATGAATTATTGATCTGATAATGGGAAATACTGTGCAGCAACAATTATTGAACAACAATAATACAAAATTTCAACGTAGCAATTATTGAATCAATAAAATAAAATATTGAACAGTAATTACTGTAACAATTATTGAGTAGTGCCTTCTTACGTAAGAATCAATAATTTCAAAAATACTATGCAATACCGTGTGCTACTGTGCAATAACGCGTATTACTGTATTTTAACCACCGGGTATTCCAACAGTGTTAACGGTAACAACTACGCCGTTATTTGTAAAAACTCAAATTTATCGTTTTCTTTCACCCGACAGTTATTCGTTATGGGGCCCACAAATAGCTGCGCCGTCTTACGAATATTCCCCGACAGAAAGAATATTCCACGACCAAACGAATATTCCCCGACAACAATGATTATTTTATAACCACTTGCTTATTTTGAAAAAAAATAAATCATATTGCACTCATAACTTTAAACTTTTATCAATTTAACCATTTACTGAATTGTAATTATAAGGAAAATTGAATACTTTTATTTCATAAAATTCGGGGTCTTACAATCTCCCCTCCTTATGAAATTTCGTCCCCGAAATTTACGTACCTGGTATTTCAAAGAGTTGAGAATACCTTGCTTTCATTTCAGATTCCATCTTCCTTATCATCATGATTTCTCCATTGCTCATCTCCTGTATTTCAGATATCTTTCTAGAATACAGCTTCAAAACAAGGGTTAATTTAACAAATTAACATATCACATAATATCTCGATATTATGACTGACCAACAAATAAGCTTAGGTAGGACACAATAGCGAAGGATTTACTCATCTCTCCCCTCCTAATTATATTCCCCGATCTCCGCCAAAGATCATATCCCTAAGCTCTGATACCAACTGTGACAACCCCAAAATAGGTTCATTCCACCCAACCCATTCTGAGTCGTGAAATACATGGTACAGAAAACAACTACAACTTTATTACAACAATTGTCGTGCAAAATACAACAACACATATGCTGTGAGTTTGGATACAAATATATACCAAATGTGACTCATGTTCCAACCGTGGACATCACCTCACAATAACACCTTACATAAAGGTATAGTCAAAAACTGTTTTAGAAATTAGAATCTTTGGGAAGTGCTCAAGGAAACCTTCGTACATGAGAGGCCACGCGTCTAGGTTATGATAGATATCATATGGCCACAGAATTATCCTTGGTTGACCCAATAGACCCCAAAGAAAAACGAGAAGATTACTATCATATTCTTCCCAATGGTGAGTCTTCTCTTGACATATCATTATCTCTACTGTCTCTAATTGAGAATTATACTTTAAACAAACACCAAGATTATATAGGTAGTGCTCGTATATATACTCAGCAAGTGGATGAGCACATCCCTGTCTTATGATGACACGAGGTTGTATGTCGTTAGACATCTTGTATGATAGTGGCAAACCACCCTTCCAACGTTGGGTACACCTTACCCTATTGGATTCACCAAATATAACTACTAAATGAACTTTTCTATACTGCTTCGGGAGAACATCCACAGCTAGAGACCATTGTTCTATTTCCCCGTTACCCTCGCTCGACCCAGCTACACTCTTATTACCTGAAAGGAATTGTGAAGCAAAAGGGTGAGCACAACTAGCTCAGTAAAGAATATCATGACTAAAGATAATTAAATTATCAATAGCCTTCATCAATAATAAATCAGAGATTTAGAACATATGGTAAATGATAAAAATTTCAACCATAGTTGCAGCGGAACGAGCAATCCATTAGAAGAGTCAAATAGACTATAAAGTCTATTATTTTCTCCATGTTAAAAATCCACCAACAATGTTTTATCCCTGTAACATCAATCAACAATTCTGGTCCACAATCATATGAATAACTCATAATCATAACTGTAGTTCTAAATTCCTCTTCTCATCTAGGACGAAGATAATTTTCATCACCTATCTTTACCTGAAACATCAAAGATCATGGTTACACCAAATCACATTTCCTGTTCATAATCATACTAATAACTTCATCTTTGCACTACGGCCAAAGATATTCATTTGTATCACCAGTTGGTCATGTTTATCTCAACATCTGTTCATCTTTGCACTACTGGCCAAAGATATTCAACAACATATCATCTTTGCACTACGGGCCAAAGATATTCATCAACAATTCATCTTTGCACTACAGGCCAAAGATATTCCTCAACAATTCATATTTGCACTACAGGCCAAATATATTCATATCTCAAAGAAATATATAATCATTTCAGAATTTATATACACCATAATTATAACCATGTTAATCAATTCATCCTTACACTTAAGCTAAAGATATTCAATTGTAAATTCAATGGTCATGATCATACCAGTCACAATTCAACTTTGCACTACAGGCCAAAGAGAACCCTAGTCATGATCATACCAATAATCTACCCATCTTTACACTCCAGTGAAAGAGAAATTCAACATCAGGGTTATAAAAATGTTATATATGATAATAAAATCAATATAATCAACATATAGATTTAATCTCAAGAGTAATATTCGTAACTCATGAATAGTAACCCCGACACAAAAGATAGAAATTCTACAATAAAATTCATACCAATATTTCGGTATAATGATATTGAAAGAATAACATTACTTAAATTTATAAACAATTTATTTTAATTGTTTACACTTTACTAATTAATGCATTTAATCATCATAAAATGCCAACTCTTACAATTTCATCATCAATAACCAAAATCCTCATCAAAAATCTGCATATACCTCATATAGGATTCTCAAGCCATAAAATCCTATTTTCCAATTTTCTTTCTTCACAAAACATATTTAATTCATTTACTCATAGCTAGACCATTTTCATGAAAAATACCAAATCAGTTCTAAAAATATTTTCTTTTCTGGGATTTAGCATAATATAGTCTCATAGTGAACATATATTTTTCTCAGAATTTTTAAAACTCATTTACTATTTTTCATATGGCCAAAACCACCGAATATTTAGACATTTATCAAAAATTATACTTTTGTCCAAAAATTCTGAAATTTACAGAGTATACTTCTATCATATACATGTACTCCCAATAAAAATTTCATCAATTTTGGAGTTAACCACAAGGAATTATAAGCGGTTACTTTTAAAATAGTCTTTTCTCATAAAATTCATAACTCTCAATCTATACATCCAAAAATCACCATTTTTGGACACAATCAATAAAATTCATCAAAATATCATTTCAAATTTTTCCAGAATTTTTGAAGTTCAGAAAAATTACGAAACTGAAAATCATAACAACCCTTAAAATCCCTTACTATCCCTTACTATCCCTTACAATCCCTTACTATCCCTTACCTCAAAAGAGCTGTACTTCTGATCGGTATAAGGCTGAAGGAAACTTGCACTGATGAATAGCAACTCACCAAGTATCTAAAAACTCACAAAATATGCTTCATAATATAGAGAGAGAAAGAGAGAAAGCTTATGTTTCTGGTGTGATTTTCAATTCTAACTTAGCCCTCTATTTATAGGAAAATTTTGGTAGGTTTGACCTGCAACCTGATGGCTTTACCTGCTACTATTCCCACCCACCACATTTGAAATATAATTCAGCACATTTCTTCACCAACCACAAGTGGGGCCCACCAATTCTAGAATTTTCCACCAAAATGATAAACTCCGAAAATTCAACAATTTCTGAACCAGTCATCTCGTAAAATTCATAACAAATCATACATTCATTTTTAACGGTTCAAAATTTGTGGACATATACTCAACTTATATATGTATAACATATCCAAATATTACTACGATCCAACGGTCGGATTAAAAATTATAACCCCCGCAAAATATCTCAAAAACCCTGATTTTTAATACCTCCATTCCGACAAAAATACTGATAAAAACCTCAACATTAACTCCTTCATTTTAACCACAAAAATATATCCCTCATTTATATCCACATAAAATAAATATTTTCTTATCATATAAATCAATAATTAATTATTCACAAATAATATTACAGAATCACATTTATGACAACCAGGCCGTTCCCAGGAAAGAGGGGGCTTTCCAATAAGGATTTTTCCTTACTGGCGCGCAATTAGATGACCAAACCTCTCCTTAGACAGAACTTTCTAGACATTGCCAATAATGTTATCTAATAATATTATTCAAATAATATGAATTATTGATCTGATAATGGGAAATACTGTGCAGCAACAATTATTGAACAACAATAATACAAAATTTCAACGTAGCAATTATTGAATCAATAAAATAAAATATTGAACAGTAATTACTGTAACAATTATTGAGTAGTGCCTTCTTACGTAAGAATCAATAATTTCAAAAATACTATGCAATACCGTGTGCTACTGTGCAATAACGCGTATTACTGTATTTTAACCACCGGGTATTCCAACAGTGTTAACGGTAACAACTACGCCGTTATTTGTAAAAACTCAAATTTATCGTTTTCTTTCACCCGACAGTTATTCGTTATGGGGCCCACAAATAGCTGCGCCGTCTTACGAATATTCCCCGACAGAAAGAATATTCCACGACCAAACGAATATTCCCCGACAACAATGATTATTTTATAACCACTTGCTTATTTTGAAAAAAAATAAATCATATTGCACTCATAACTTTAAACTTTTATCAATTTAACCATTTACTGAATTGTAATTATAAGGAAAATTGAATACTTTTATTTCATAAAATTCGGGGTCTTACACGTGGGGTGGGGGGTTGATACTTAATCAGTAAATATTAATTTTTTGAGAGAGGTGGAGGGTGGAGGGGGAGGAGGAGGGGGAGGGGGGGTTGGGGTGGTGGTGGGGGTGAAAGTGTATATATAATTAGTAAATATTATTTTTTGAATTAAAAATTTCTAAATCTAAAATGGAAAGAACTTTTGATTTTGATTTGTAATGAAATATGAGTTGAAAAATGATTAACCGGTTTGGACATATATATTTTAAAAAAAATATGGTTCCAAACTTTAATCAACGTAAATAAATAAAATAATTAACTAATCCATTTAGTTCTAATTAATATGAGTTGACCCAATAGTTAACCAATTATATTGTCAGATCTAATGATCATTGAGATATTTGAAAGTCAATTTAATTTTAAAAAATTAATAATAATTAAATAATATGAAATAGATACCTATACTACTTTTGACCTTAAAAAATTCAGACTATCATATCGAGAGATAAAGAAAGTCAAACCCATTGTGAATATTTTTTTCAGCAATGAATGTAAAATAAACTTTATTAAACTGAAAGTTCTAACTTAACTTGATTAGGCCCTATCAACAAAAATAGTAAAGTGGTTAATATAAAATTAATTTTGGTCAATTGATTAATATAATGTTGATATATATGTTTGGAGGTCATCTTTCTCTATGTGCCAGCACTGTATTAGTCAATTGACCAACTTACTATAAAGTTAACTTCATGGTAATCGGATCTCAAGAATAGATAAGAGAATTGATATTTTCACATAAAAAATTGACATTTCTATATAATCTCTCACACATGAATAGTGAGTTGGTCTCAGCTCAATGTGAGAGAAATTCATATGAAAATATCATTTTAACATGTAAAAATATCAATTTTTATATATAAACGTCCACTAATATAATTATTAGAACTTTATGAAAATAGAAAAATGTTCTTAATAATAATTATGGACTACACACAAGCTTTGAAAGCCATACATTTTGGACTGACCACCACCACCACCTCCACCTTTTGGCTTGGCCTTGACCGTGAACAGTTTTTGGCTTTTGGCTTTTGCCTTTTGCCTTTTGCCTTTTGGGATAAGTCAAGCCTACCATGCCTGCTGCTGGCAAATTGTTCACGTGTTTTTTCGTTACCAAACGCGGTTAAGGACAGGGCGAATAGCCGAATACATCATGCAGTTAAAATATTTCATTTAAAATATAATTTAACTTTTACGTGGCAACAACGGATACTAATGTTAATACCAATTACCAGTTTTAATTATTAATTAAGATAATATTTATTTGTAAGGATAATATTTAGTATTAAATTAAATTATTAACCCCAAGTCCTATGTTTATTTTTAAATTAGATTTAATAAAATAACTTGAAAGTGCCATGTCCAATCATGTACTATAATTCTTACCATTTCATATTAAAAATTTATTGACAAAATATACTCAAACTAATAAAAATATGATATTTTTTTATTAGTAATAAGGGTATAATAATTTAAACTATAAGTTTTTATTTAATTCTTTAAATAATTTTAGATAAAATAAACATAACATGAGATTATTTTAAATTACAAACATGTAAGTAAGATTCTTTAATCATAAGATTAGTAATGTTGAGATTATAATCTAGAAAAATATAGTTACGTAATTATAATTCTTACAAACAAAGATGACACAAGAGAATAATTAATTGTTATTTCATTACTTTCCACAAAGAGAGTATCACTAATAAAAATTAAAAAAATCACAATATAGCCCATTTATATCCATAGCGGGATAAAAAAAATATATTCCTAATATTAATAATTTTATAATTTTAAAAAATATATTAAATAAAAAAAAGATGGAGCAATATTTTACAGATGAGGTTCAAAGGTCAAAAAAAAATAATGTTTCACAATCCGCCCAAAAGAAAGGAAGTACTGCCACTTGCAAAACAAAACAAATACAAATTGCATTTGATCACATGCACATGCACATGCACATGCACAGCCAACAACAGAATGGCCGTTTGAACAACCAAAGAGCTTCTCCTGGTCGGCTATCCGCCACCCCTGTGTTTAATTTCCATCATCCATTTGTACCGCAAATGTTGGGACGCGTGCCCCACTAGCATCCACGACATGTATATCACCGTCATCCATACTTTCTGACTAGGGAGTCGGTTCGGGTTTGGACTACCGGTACTACCCTTACGCCATTTTATCGACTTCAAATAATAACTTATTTAGTTAATCTTAAAAAATTTAATTGTTATTATAATATAATTATAAATTTTAATTTATATACTCCCTTCATCCTAAGATAAAAGTCCTGATAAATTTTTCACGCATATTAAGAATATGAATGAAATGACAAAATTACCCATGATAATGGAGAGAGAATTAGAATAAGAAAAATATGAGATATTTAATGCTACGGGTATAATAGAAAAATATATGTAAAAATTTAATTATTAAAGAAAAATGGGCATTTAATATGAAACTATCCAAAATAGTAATAAGAATTTTTATCATGGAACGGAGAGAGTAATATATATATATATATATATATATATATATATATATATATATATATATATATATATATATATATAAGTGCATATATTAAAATAAATATCATTATATATAGAGTGAGTTTGAAACTAGTATTATAATATCTAAACATGACAAAAAGTGAATATGGATTGGTTATTGTGACACCCCCAAATTCGGGTTACCTGACCCCCGAGTTTGATGTTCACGATCCACAATATAATACCATTTAACTACCCATTCATATATAAATAGGATTACATAAGTTATTAACATAAGTTGTTAATACATAAGTCCCAGGTCCACTAACCTTAACATTACAGAAATACCCCCTTAGATATACAAAAAAGGTTTACAATACAATACAACATAATAATATTGTTCATCATAACTAATTTATAACTATGTCTTTTCACTTGTTCTTCTTCGCAGTACCTTCTGCAACATCGTCCCTAGCTGAAAAGTTTTATTTATAGCAAGGGTGAGCAACAAGTTTGCCCCGCAAGTTAAGACATACAATAAATGTATAAAATCAATATCAATTGTTCTAACGTTCTCCGCAATAATAATCTGATAATGAAAGAGTACAACGCTTTCAAAGTTTCTACGATATTCTATTGAATAAGTAAGATTCAATTCTACGCAATTACAAAGTGGAATGTTTTTCAGATTTATGTTGAGCGATCACACTAGATCTAGAACTTATTTTCTCGGGTATCTATCAAAGATTTACTTTAATACATACGCATGAGTATCAGATAACCATAAAGATTAAATCATACCCCTCTGCAAGTACTTAGAGCCGGCCAACTTCTTATACCCTATATTATGCATAATACTTAACAGCGCGCAATGGTCGAATATACGACCTAAAATGTTCCCTTTATATAAAAGGTTGTTCTTCTCAGTCTCAGAATCAAGATTTTGATTTAACAACGAAATACTGTGATTTTAAATTCTATCTACTTATCGATCTAGTCGAAACAATTGGCATCGATCTATCAATAACAATTGATTTCTCTTCTCGTATTTATCAAGTTCTAACAAATGTTCGTCTAGCCAGAATAATTAGCTAAGATATTTCTCAATATAATTTGACAATAAACATGAATTATCTGTACTGTCAATATTAATTTCTACAGATATAAATATCCAACAACAGTAATTCTACGAATATATATTTTTCGAATCAGTAATTCAATTTAAATTTTAATCATGTACTAACTGCGAATAATCAACAATAAATTTTCTGGACATGGTATAATTATCAATAATTAACCATTAAAATAATTGAATGAATATAACTCAAGGTTGAGTTAGGAAACTTGGCTTTCGCGTTGATTACAGCTACACAATATAATTAACTGCGTTCGTAAGACCTATAATCAACAATGACGGTCTCACAATTAGCATAATATTTTATAACACGTAACACTGTATTTTACAGTCAAACTTCTCCTAGACACAGTACCACATAATCACATCAGTGTTTATAACCTATATAAACACTTATTCAGTCTAACTATTTCGGTTTGGTTGGATTTCGGTCCATTCTCAGTGTTCTGGTCACCCTATCCGATAATTAACACATTGATTGTCAATTAAACTTCGTCTCTAAGCTTCAATATTATTTTAGATAAGTCAAATATCGTTTATAATATTTTTCGGAAGCTTTTAATAATTTATAAACAATTATTATAATTTATAATAATTTTTCAAACACTTAAATCATTTTTAAATGATTGAATATTAAAGTTATTGTTAATAACCTGAAATATTTTTAAATCATCAATATTCTACTTAAATGATTTTTAAAGTAATTCAAATCATTTTTAAATCATCACCATTAATATTTAAATATTAATGAAATTATTATCCAAATATTAAAAGTCACTAATTATAACTTAAAATATTTTTAAAATATTTTTCTCATTTTTAAATGATTTTTTATTAATAAAATCATTTTTAACTCATTTATTTAATATAATAACTAAATAAATCTAATATCATTAATATTAATTTATTAATGAAAATTCTCCAAAAATATTAAAAGTTATATTTTATAACTCAAAATATTTTTAAATACATTATTCTTATTTAAAATGATTTTTTATAATATTAAATCATTTTTCTCTAATTTATTTAATACACTAAGTAAATAAATTAAATACTTCTAATATTTAAATAATTATAAATATTAAAGAAAAATATTCCAATTGGTCAGAAATTATTTTTCATAATTTAAAATAATTTTTAAAACCATTTTTAGTAATTTTTTGAATTTATTTCTATTTTTAATTAATTTTCGAAATATTCAGAAATTAGAAAATTAAATAATCCGTAGTTGTAGGTCTTTAGCGACAGTAACCGTCGCTGTTGGTGTTCTTGAGCCTCAAGAACACTGACAGGCCGGTTACCAACATACCTTGTTTGACTGCTTTTAATTCTCGGCTCATACATGTTCTAGGAAATGTTAAACACTGATCATGTAGTGTTTATGTAACACTACATGAATAAATCATCATCTCGGTCATACAACAAATACACAAGACAATCTAAGCTAGCAACCATGTTGTCAGACCAATTCTGGGTTTTCTGGGTAACCCAGAAACTCAGCAGCTTCGAGGGACTATTTTTGAGCTCGATTATGTATATGATATGTTCATGATTTATGTGATATTATGATTGCAGTAGGTACTCCTTGTGTCAAGGAACATATAAGAAGCAACAGATCAGATAACCAACAATATAACAACCAGATTTAATATGGTCAAACTATGTCAGAAAATGTGTTCTTCATTTTTCTGGAAAATTCCCAGAAATGAAATTTATTGCAAGTGGCCTACTTTGACCACTTGTCACGATCGAGCTATTGACTATTTTAATGTTCTACAAGCATTGAGTTATAGTCCATCTTACAGGCTCAAATATGATTATAAACACAACATCAAACAACTTATACACTGACAGATATATGCCTTAGAACACCTTGTCATACTCGATTTTTTCACTTTCTGGGTTACCCAGAAAGTGGATGGTCATGCTCGGTCAACCCTCTTTGACCATGAATAACATGAAATCTAGACATGTAATGGTTGTGATTTCTTTTGCAGAATACAGACCTCATACCAGACTACCAATACAAAACATAAAATAAGAAAAATCAAAAACAGGCACGGATCTATGGCTCTTGACATTTACTTGTCAGACCACAAATCGTGTTCATGACAGTTTTAGAAAAACACCAAATTAAGGCACTTTGATGCTATGGATATATGTTTGATCATCATAGATCAACATAAAACATCCATTAGCAAGATTCTAAACACAAAAACACAAAAAAATTCTTAGCAACAAGGATCAAAAATAAAAGTAGGTTTATACCTTCTAGCTTTCAATTCTTTGATCTATACTCTTCAATCTATTTTTGAGTGATCTAGGGTTGTATAAGTGACTGGTATACTTAGCAATTTCGTTGGTTTAGGAGAGAGAGAGAGAGTTGGTGAGAGCATGGAACAAAATAGTTAGCTTTTTATTATTTTCTCTCTCTTTAATTCTATATATATTGCTTATATTGTTACTAGGCTGAGATTTTCGGCTGATTTGGCTGATATGTTGTGTCACCAAGTCAACATAGTTGTTCAACAACTAAAGGGACTAGCATTTTTGCAAGTTACCATTTAAAGAATATAAAAAGGGCATTTTGGTCATTTTTAAAAAAAATTTAAGGGCAATCTTGTCCAATGCACAAACTTTTAGGGTTTAGGTTAGGGTTTAGGGTTTGAACCCTTTAGGGTTGTAATTTAATTTTCAAGATTTTTGAATTTCGGTTTTCAAAATAGAAAATTAATACTCCTCAATTATAATTAGGATTCGATAATTATATTAATATTTCCTAATCATAAAATTCAATCTTGCTAATTATGATTAATATTCCTAAATAAAATTGAATAATTTAGCAATTAGGGTCAAAATGATCATTAGGGTTTACAACCTACGAATTAGGGTTTTAATTAGAAAAATAATTTTTCTAAATTACAATTAGGGTTTGTAAAATAGAAATTAAGATAACAAAAATATAATTAGGATTTTCTAATCATATTTAAATTTAATAAACACATTAAGCTTGCCGATTAGGATTAGAGTTTTCTAATTTAGGGTTTAGGATTCCCGAATATAAAATTAGGGTTTCCCAGCGTACAATTAAGGTTTCTAACGGTACGTTAGGGTTTCTAATCTTGATATTAGGGTTTCTAATCTCTTATTAGGTTTTATTAATTTCAAACCTTATCCGATCAATCATTGATTAAAAATTCTATACAGTACAACCACATACTCATTAATATAATTATTTTAATTATATTTTTCATCAAATTCCTTTTCAGAAATTAGGGTTAGGGTTTCTAAAGCTGTTAAGCACAACTCTACTCTAATTTTATTAGTCAATACACAAATTAACTTTCTCGATACACGTACCACCAATACTTGTCACATAAATGATAATTAATATTAATATTAATTAAAAAAAATAAAAAATGTATTCGCAAATTTTGGATTATTCGAAATCTTGGGTTATCACAGTTATGAATTACGAAATATAGTTATTGTTTCATTTAAAAACTAAAATCATATAACCTATTTTTAATATGGGTTATATGTGTTAAAATTAAATAGTTATAGGTCTAATATAGATTGACCCATATTTTAAATTTTAATTTTACTATGATTAATACTAAAGACATAACTTATTCTACAACTATTTTATAATTTGTTGATATGACATACTCCACCTCAGCATATTGATGAATAAATTACTTCAATGTAGTCTTCGGCCCCACATAAAAACTGAGGTGGGGTAAGACACATCACCAAATTGTAAAATAGTTATAGAATAAGTTATATCTTTAACATTATTCTTTTACTATTATTATGACACAATGAAATAAATTACTTATTATATGTATATATGAGAATAATGGTCATACACAGTTGTGTATGTTTTATTTGTGCACAATCTGTCAAAATTACATCGTTTTAACATATTTGTTTTTTATTTTTGATTTAGGAGAAGAGAAACTGTTTTTTTTTTTAAATGGAAGTGAGAGCATATCACGATGGATTTTGTGGTGGGACTTTGACACTACAAGAAAATGCTCTAACAGCGACCAATCTTATCAGCGACCGCTTTTTTTGGTCGCAGATAGGATTTTTAGCGACCACCTTTAGCGACCGCACTTGAATTTAGTCGCTAGTTTATGTTAGCGACCGATATCGGTCGCTATTCGGTCGCAGACTCATTTTTGCCTCCAAAAAATTGGCTGGAAATGTTGGCGCGCTGCTTATTTGCCACCAATAAGTAACAGCGACCGCATTCGGTCGCGAATACTTCCACATCATTAAAAATCAGCGACCGCATGCGGTCGCTGATAGCGGTCGCAAATGTATTTCAATAAACCAGTATCAGTTCGTCACTGTCGACCAGAACAGAAGAAAAAAAGAGGGAGAAGAGGCAGAAGGGGGAGAAAAAAAGAGGGAGAAGAGGGGAAAACCGCTGCCAAGGTGCACCACTACCTCAGCCGACGCCGACGCCACCGAGAAGGGGGAGAAAAGAAGAGGGAGAAGAGGGGAAAACCGCTGCCGCCACCCACCACTACCTCAGTCGCCGCCGGCGCCACCGTTACCTATAAATCTTTTGAAAGGTATGTTCAATTGTATTAACCTAGTTCGTTAGCTTGTAAATACTAGTGTTTGATTTAATGATATGTTAGAAGTACTTGGACAGTGATGACTGACATTGAGGAGGGGGGCTGGATTTGATAGATTGTCGTGGATATACTAGTAAAATCTCGTGTATTGTGAAAGATGCAATCAACTGTGACCATGTCTGTGTTGGTCTTGCTTCTTCTTTACATATGCATGTATATATTTATATGCATTGTTCATTGTGATGTAGGGACCCCTTCATTTTCTTTTGTAATTCAGACTACTGTAGGTAGGGTGCGTAATCAATCTGATTTTTGTTGAATCTTTTTATTGAATAGTGGTAATAATTTAAGAAAAATAGTATATATTGCAACTAAATTGATGTAGTGGGTTAATTTTATGTATTGATATAGTAGGATTCATAATTTCTGAGATATATCTAAAACTGTGACTACAAAGAGTGAGCAGCAGTAAAGAATGACAAACTATTTTATTTCTTTCCCTTCTGACTTCAAAGAATAATAATCTAAGAATTTCAACTTAATGAGCAATAAGTCACTTGACAATACTAATGAGCAATAAGTAACTTGACAACTAAATACAGAAGCAAAAATTAGATGGGATATAATGATGAAAAAAGAAACTGAAGCAATTATAAAGGTGTGATGTTACATGTAATAGCAAGAGCAGTGTTTGACTGACTGCTATGAAAAATAATCAATTATTAGTTCAACTTGTAATCTGCATTAAATTTCAATTCCTAACAAAAACAAAGTTTCAAGTCTTGCCAAGTAGGGATAATGTTATGATTATTTATATATTTCTCTTGGTTTGTGTCTTGGGTGCCTAGAAATGACAATATATGCATGCCGTCGTGCATGTGGCTAGTCCATATTATAGGGGAGACTCTGGCGAAATTTTTTTGTTGGTCGGGTAGTTGCGAACATTTATAAAGTACAACGAGCTAATCAAATGCTTAGTAACTAATCAAATGTACACGCAGCGCTTGAAAACTGAAACTGAAACATACGTTAGAACCGTACTTAAAGCAAGATATATCCTATATAAGGGACTAATAGGACTAATAGTCCCACATTAAGGGACTAATAGTATGCCTTCTTCTGCAATCTTGATATACGCAGCATATGCAGACCATATATGATGTAATGATTCGTATTCTACCCCTATGAATCTATTGGCTTTAGGTTGGTGTTAGTTAAAATATGTAGGATGACATAAGACCATACTCTAATTTAAGATCCATAACAATATACCATGCCTTTGGGTAGTCGATCTCAAGCGGTGTAAATTTGTTTTGGCATGTATCCTTGTTCAATTCCCGAATAATCATATATGATGCACACTCATGTTATATATGTATATATACATCTATATGTATTTATAAGCATCATAAATGGGATTGAGCTGAATTGTAAATCTCTAACAAGGGAATACAATAAATTCATGTCAACATAGGTACCGTGCAATCATGGACCTCTATTTAGACCGTAGTTGGATGGCACGACGAAAGTCAAGTGCCCAGATAGGTGCTACAGCTGAATTTAGAGCTGGTTGCCAAGTATTTTTGGAGTATGCGTATAGTCACCCGGAATGTATGAATGGTAAGTCGCAGATACGATGTCCATGTTTGAAGTGTAAGAATGTAAATTATATGGATAGAGACATGATAAACTATCATTTACTTGTTTCTGGGTTCATGAGAAATTACGAAGAATGCTGGTGGGCACATGGGCAGAGAAGAGATGGTGGCATCACACAAGTACATAATTCTGGCAGTAGTACTCATCGTATGAATGAAATGGTTCATGATATTGCATGGCCAGATTTTGATTGGGAGCAAGGCAGAGAACAACCTATGAATTCTGATGCCAAAGAATTCTTTAAGTTGTTAAACGAGGGTAGCGAGCCATTGTGGCATGGTTGCACCAAACACACTATATTGTCTGCAGTGGCGACATTACTTAACATCAAGGCTGATCACAACATGAGCCATGAGTGTTTTGAGTCGCTCTTGAAGGCCATTAAGAGTATGTTGCCTGACGGTGAGAAATTACCTGGTAACTATTACTTTTGTAAGAAAATGGTGAAGAAGTTGGGTCTTGGATACCAAAAGATCGATGCATGTCCCAACGATTGCATGTTGTTTTATAAGAAAAATGAACAGATGACAAGGTGCACGTTTTGCAGTCATGATCGGTTTAGGCCTAATAAAGAGGGTGTGACTACAAAAAAATCAAGTATACCGTTTAAGATTCTAAGGTATTTTCCAATAACACATCGGCTAAAAAGATTGTACATGTCTTCAAGAACAGCTGAACATATGAGTTGGCATGCGAAATCTCCAGCTAAAGATGGAGAACTAAATCATCCCGCAGATGGGAAGGCTTGGAAAGATTTCAACTTAGCACATCCTGGATTTGCATTGGAACCTAGAAATGTGAGGCTTGGATTGTCCACCGATGGTTTCAATCCGTTTGGCCACTCAGCTGTTCCGTACTCATGTTGGCCTGTGATTGTTACTCCGTACAACTTGCCACCTTGGATGTGTATGAAACAACCATACTTATTTCTTTCACTCTTGGTTCCTGGTCCTAAGAGTCCTGGAAAGAACTTAGATGTCTACTTGAGACCTCTTATAGACGAGTTGAAGGTATTGTGGGAGGATGGAGTACAGACTTGGGATGTTGCAACGAAAACAAATTTCAACCTTAGGGCAGCGGTTATGTGGACTATAAGTGACTTCCCAGCTTATGGTATGTTAGCTGGATGGAGTACACACGGGAAGTTGGCTTGTCCGTATTGTACGATAAGGCACGTTTGGACATGAAAGATATTTGTAAGCGTCCCGGATTAGAACTTTACGAATCTCCTAATGGTAAGATTGTCAAACCGCATGCAAAGTACACATTGTCCAAAAAGCAAGTTAACTATTTCATACAATTAATTGTCATTCATAATTTCATACTAACATCCTAATTTTTTTTATTTATAGATGTCTTCTGAACCTGTTGCACGAAAGCGCGGGTTGGGTCGGGGCCCTAATCATGTGCCGAAGGCCCCGGCTAATCCGGATGATCGCATTCTTATACAGATCCGTCCTCCTCCAGAAAGCACGTAAGTTAAACATCGTGTATATATAAGGGTTTAATATTTCCATTGTTATAAATATATTTTAATGTAAATTATTGTATATTGTAGTGATTTTCAAGATAGTAAAATTGTGAAGTGCATTTCACAATTATGCTTACAGAACTGGCCTACGCCAGTGATTACATGGGCGAGCACACCTCTCGCCCATAAGGATGCAGTTTGGGCTGAATTTCAGGTATATTTATTTAATCACTCTGATAGATAATACATAGTTAATCAACTAATAGTTTAGTAATGTTGGATTATGGTATTATAGTAGTTTTAATATTATTATTGTTGTTTTATTTGCAGAAGCGGTATAGATGGGACGACGCACATGCATCAGTTATTCAAGCACTGTTCTGGCAGAAGTGCGCCGTCCGGACTAAAGATAATCTAAACAAAGAACGACAGAAAGCCCTGCACAATGCTGAGATTGACCATCCAGGACAGGGCGAGCAGTATATGCATGAGCATTGCCCCTGGTGGTGCGCACATCCCATATGGGTGCAGATGTGTGAGCAGTGGAGAGCTGAGAGCTGGGTCAAGAGACGTAAGACTGCCGCCTCGAACAGATCCTCAGGTGTATCTGAAGGCGAAAAGGCAAAAGGCACGTACAAGGGCGGCAGTATATCTCAGCTGCAACATATTGCTGCTAGGGTACGTATGTATAACAAGCTTATTGGCTTAGTTATTTGTCTTTATGTTTACAGTCATGTTTTGTAGCTAAAATATCATATGTTTACATATTAATATGAGAACATGAACTGTAGGAGTCTGAGTCTCAAGGTCAACCTATCAATTGGTTAGATGTGTATGTGGCCACCCGTGATGGTCTGCCTGATGCTGTTCAGATAGCGGTAATAAGTTAACTTTAAATATATTATAGTCATGTTTTTTAGCATTTCGTATTTATTTTTAACTATTTATTTGTTGACCTTCTGACAGGACACTTATAAGGGCTTAATGAACGAGCGCTATCCTGAAGGCACCCCGCGTCCGGCGATTGATCAAGAATTGTGGGAGAGGGCGTCCGTCGTGAAGAAAAATTATGTTAAAGGTCAAGGACAAAGACGACGCCCGACCATCAGTGGCACAGGCAGCTCTGCTACCCAGTCTACACAGTCTACACAGTCATCAGGTCATCCAGCCTATCATACTCCTGCTGACTGTGTGAGAGCGATCTGTCAAAATCGTGATCTTCTTCTTATACTGGGCGGGCATCTGCATTCTCTGAATCCTGATGACTTGGCAAAGGCAGTGGCGGAAGCAGCAGCATCACAGCATCAGGGTGGCGACCAGGTACTTTTAATGTTTCATTACGTACATTGTCTATTATTTAGCTTTCCCCAAGTCATAGCAGTATCAACACATGTAACATATATGTTTTATTCTTTTGTTAATTACAGGGTACTAATTTGAATGATCCATGAAGAGCTAGACCAGTCATGCATGTTAGATTTGTAAAGCCTTGTTAGACTTGTTTTTTAGATTTTTAAAGCCTTGTAATCTTTTAAACTACTTATCTTTGGACTGTATTGGTTTACGATTCTATTATATGGATGTTTACGATTGTATTGTGTTGTGTTGATTTAGATTCATTCTTTGGACTGTATGTATGGATGGATGTTTATCATATAGTAGTTATCATGGATGGATGCTTATATATACTGCTGTGTGTTGGGATAAAAAGCAGGTACAAAGCAGGTTATTTTTGGGAAATCAATAAAACAGGAAAAATATTTAAAAAAAAAAACAAAGTCAGCGACCGCGTGCGGTCGCTGATACAGTATTAGCGACCCAGTAAGGTTCGTCTACTTTAGCGACCGCATGCGGTCGCTATTACCAGTCGCTGACACGTGTACCACATCACGTCTGACGCATGACTCAGCATGAGTCAGAATAGCGACAGCTGAGATCGCTGATTGCGGTCGCTAATAATGCGGTCGCTATTGTTGGTCGCTGATGTCTTTTTAACGACAAGATTTTCTGCGACTACTATTAGCGACTGCATCCGGTCGCTGATACCCATCTGCGACTATATGCGGTCGCAGATGTGCGGTCGCTGATAAACCTTTTTGTTGTAGTGTGAACTACTCAGAAAGGGTATGACGCTATTTAGGTAATAGTGAACCGGTTGACGAAGTCGACTCACTTTTTGCCAATAAGAGTTAAGTTTAACTTAGATCAATTAGCTAAACTTTATGTTAAGTAAATTATTTTCAGACATGGAGTACCAGTTTCGATAATGTCATATCGTAATCCATGATTCACATCAAACTTTTGGAGAAGTCTACAAGAACAGATGGGAACGCAGTTGAAGTTAAGTACAACTTATCATCCACAAACAGATGGACAGAGTGAAAGGACAACGTATTTTTGATAAATTGTACACAAATAAAACATACACAATTGTGAATGACCATATATATATATATATTGATTTTTTATATTCCTTTAACTTGTCTCTCTAATTTTTTCATACATTCTCTGGAGCTCTAATTTTTTTTATACACTCAATTTTTTAAATTCTCTCTCTAAAATTTTTTGTCCCTCTCTCTAAAACTTTTATAACATAACCACCCTCTAAAAAATTTATAACTCTCTATAAATTTTAATCACTGATTGGTTTCTTTTTTTCTACAGGGTTATGTGTTGCATTTCCGTTTTAATTTGCTATTATTAAATATGTATTAAATGACATTGAACAACAGCCATGGAACCCAGCAATCGTCACCATAATCTTTTATTTTCTCTTCTGTCTGTGAGAATAATATATCAACAATGCGTGTTTGTCCTCAGTTCACGTTGTAGGGTCCTAAAACCCAATAAGCAAAATTAGAAAATAAAAACTTTAGTTACAACTTTATTTAGTGATAGATAGTGAAAGCTGAAAAACAACATGGGGAAAATAAAATTTTAAGTATATTGAAAAAATAAAATCAATTTTATTACAAACTTGGTTTTGTTTCACTAATTTTTTGTTCAACATTCCTATTAATAATAGCATAAGTACTATCAAAATTTGTATTAATTAAATATAATCCAAATTTAAAAATATTTTCATCTTTAATATATAGGAATAGAAAAAAGAAATATTTTTTTTCTTTTCTATTTAAATTAGTATATATAACTAGTTAAGTACCCCGTGCGAAGCACAAGTTTATTATTCAAATAATATAATTTTTAATTTCTTATTCATATTATATATAATGATTATAAAATAATTTTTTAAATTTTACTAATTAACTTACTATTGCTATTAGAATGTCTATAAACTTTGCTCGAAAAAATAAACTAGGAATAAAATTGTTGTAGAATGCTAAGGTATATTACGATAAAATTGAAAACTAAAAGTTAATCATGTATTAATTTGTTTTGAAGTACATATTAAGTTTTTAAATACTAATTAATATTTAGTCATAATGTTTTTAATATATAGTTAATTAGGAATAAAATTGTAATAAAACAATAAGTTATCACTGTGACTTTTTAGTTTTAAAATTAATTGACTAAAATTTAATCACTAATATAAAATATAGAATTGATTTTATAATATTAATTAACTAAAAATCAATTTTTAAATTTAATCATTAATATATATCATATATTTGTTAATATAAATTATTATTTATTCATGATACATACGTTTTCTTTAAATTTTTAATGTATAATTATTTAGAATTCAAAGTTGAGTAGAAGCAAGTAATTTTCTTCCTTCCTTTTCTCCTCTTTCTCTGTACATTAAAAAATGTTTTAAATGTAGTTAAATTCTAGGCTAATTTAAAATAAATTAAGAAGACTTTAAAAAGTATTTTGGAATATAGTTTTGTTCTCCCAAAAAATTAAGTTTTGTCTTATTATATATGTAAATATATGGGATCTAGTTATCATGAAGTTAACTTCATGGTAAGTTGGTCATGTGACCAATACTGTAATATCCGTGAATTTTATGAATAATATTAATAATTTAATTAATAAAAGTTTGAGTATTTATGTTGAATACATATATATTTATGTCTTTAAATGTGATAATTCAAATTAAATTAAATTAAGTATGTGATGAGTAAGTAATGTGGTGGAAATGATGATAAACTTAATTAAGCTTATGTGATATGCCTAGTGTGACATAACTGTGGACTAAGTAATTCATTAATTAAATTAATGAGGAAATGGTTAAATAATGCGATGGATTAATTAGTGTTATTATCTTAATTAGTTATTTGTTAATGTGCAATTATACATGTTATGTGAGCATATAATTAAATAAAATAGCATCATGTATAATATATAAGAGGAGTTATTAAGGGTAATATTATAATGTGAATATTATTCCATTAGACTATATAATAATAATCTTAATTTATGTAATTCTACTGAACTGCAATTAAAGAGCATTGTGTGAGATAATGGTAAACCAATTAAATGTGTATTTTAAATGTATGGGAAAAGACAAATTTAAGTAAATAAATATTTGCTATTAAATGTTTATTTTCATATTTATGTGTAATTGGGATAATAAGTTTATGGAAAATAATGGGTTGTTAATATTCTACTAATTTATAGTTTAGCCCAATTCAAATATTATTTGAACTAACCCAATGTACATGGATTATATGATTATGTGTATATGTATCCATAACTAAAGCCTAGGAAATAATATTAAGTCATCAAATGTAAACTAGTAAGCTAAAAAGGAAATAAGCCTAAGTTTATTAGAAACCATTTTGCTACTGCATATCAAAACAAACTCCTTATCCCATATTAAGTGTCTCAACAGTATTATAGCAGTAACCTACCCTCTTCAATTCATTACATGAACTCAGTGATGCAAATGATGGCTAGAAAATGGCTGAGGAAAGAGTTGGTAGTGGCTTTTCACTAAATTTCTTATATCCAATGGCTTCTTTTTCTTCCCTTTGGTTTCATTCTTAGGGAAAACCCCAGATATTGGGTAATAGCTTGGCTATAGATTGGAAGTTCTGTAAGAACCCGAATTTTATGAAATAAAAGTATTCAATTTTTCTTAGAATTACTATTCAGTAAATGGTTAAATTGATAAAAGTTTAAAGTTATGGGTGAAATATGAATTTTTTTTTTCAAAATAAGCAAGTGGTTATAAAATATTCGTTTGGTCGTGAAATATTCTTTCTGTCGGAGAATATTCGTACGGCGGCGCAGCTATTTGTGGGCCCCATAACGGAAAATGATCGAATGAAGATAACGACAAAAAATTGAGTTTTTATAATTAACGGCGTAGTTGTTACCGTTAATACTGTTGGAATACCCGGTGGTTAAAATACAGTAATACGCGTTATTGCACAGTAGCACACGGTATTGCACAGTATTTTTGAAATTATTGATTCTTACGTAAGAAGGCACTACTCAATAATTGTTACAGTAGTTACTGTTCAATATTTTATTTTATTGATTCAATAATTGTTGCGTTGATATTTTATATTATTGTTATTTCAATAATTGTTGCTGCACAGTATTTTCCTTTATCAGATCAATAATTCATATTATTTGAATAATATTATTAGATAACATTATTGTCAATGTCTAGAAAGTTCTGTCTAAGGAGAGGTTTGGTCATCTAATTGCGCGCCAGTAAGGAGAAATTCTTATTGGAAAACCCCCTCTTTCCTGGGAACGGCCTGGTTGTCATAAATGTGATTCTGTAATATTGTTTGTGAATAATTAATTATTGATTCATATGATAAGGAAATATTTATATTATGTGGATATAAATGAGGGATATATTTTTGTGGTTAAAAATGAAGGAGTTAATGTTGAGGTTTTTATCAGTATTTTTATCGGAATGGAGGTATTAAAAATCAGGGTTTTTGAGATATTTTGTGGGGGTTATAATTTTTAATCCGACCGTTGGATCGTGGTAATTTTTGGATATATTATACATATATAAGTTGAGTATATGTCCATAAATTTTGAACCGTTAAAAATGAACGTATGATTTATTATGAATTTTACGAGATGACTGGTTCAGAAATTGTTGAATTTTCGGAGTTTATCATTTTGGTGGAAAATTCTAGAATTGGTGGGCCCCACTTGTGGTTGGTGAAAAAATGTGCTGAATTATATTTCAAATGTGGTGGGTGGGAATAGTAGCAGGTAAAGCCATCAGGTTGCAGGTCAAACCTACCAAAATTTTCCTATAAATAGAGGGCTAAGTTAGAATTGAAAATCACACCAGAAACATAAGCTTTCTCTCTTTCTCTCTCTATATTATGAAGCATATTTTGTGAATTTTTAGATACTTGGTGAGTTGCTATTCATTAGTGCAAGTTTCTTTCAGCATCATATCCGATATCCAGTCAGAAGTACTGCTCTTTTGAGGTAAGGGATAGTAAGGGATAGTAAGGGATTGTAAGGGATAGTAAGAGATTTTAAGGGTTGTTATGATTTTCAGTTTCGTAATTTTTCTGATCTTCAAAAATTCTGGAAAAATTTGAAATGATATTTTGATGAGTTTTCTTGATTGTGTCCAAAAATGGTGATTTTTGGATGTATAGATTAAGAGTTATGAATTTTATGAGAAAAGACTATTTTAAAAGTAACAGCTTATAATTCCTTGTGGTTAACTCCAAAATTGATGAAATTTTTATTGGGAGTACATGAATATGATAGGAGTATACTCGGTGAATTTCAGAATTTTTAGACAAAAGTATAATTTTTGATAAATGTCTAAATATTCGGCTATTTTGGCCATATGAAAAATAGTAAATGACTTTTAAAAATTCTGAGAAAAATATATGTTCACTATGGGACTATATTATGCTAAATCCCAGAAAAGAAATATTTTTAGAACTGATTTGGTATTTTTCATGAAAATGGTCTAGTTATGAGTAAATGAATTAAATATGTTTTGTGAAGAAAGAAAATTGGAAAATAGGATTTTATGGCTTGAGAATCCTATATGAGGTATATGAAGATTTTTGATGAGGGTTTTGGTTATTGATGATGAAATTGTAAGAGTTGGCATTTTATGATGATTAAATGCATTAATTAGTAAAGTGTAAACAATTAAAATAAATTGTTTATAAATTTAAGTAATGTTATTCTTTCAATATCATTATACCGAAATATTGGTATGAATTTTATTGTAGAATTTCTATCTTTTGTGTCGGGGTTACTATTCATGAGTTACGAATATTACTCTTGAGATTAAAACTATATGTTGATCATATTATTTTTATCATCATATATAACATTTTTATAACCCTGATGTTGAAATTCTCTTTCACTAGAGTGTAAAGATGGGTAGATTACTGGTATGATCATGACTAGGGTTCTCTTTGGCCTGTAGTGCAAAGTTGAATTGTGACTGGTATGATCATGACCATTGAATTTATAATTGAATATCTTAAGCTTAAGTGCAAAGGTGAATTGATCAACATGGTTATAATTATTGTTTATATAAATTCTGAAATGATTATATATTTCTTTGAGATATGAATATCTTTGGCCTGTAGTGCAAAGATGAATTGTAGATGAATATCTTTGGCCTGTAGTGCAAAGATGAATTGTAGATGAATATCTTTGGCCTGTAGTGCAAAGATGAATTGTAGATGAATATCTTTGGCCAGTAATGCAAAGATGAACTGTTGATGAATATCTTTGGCCTGTAGTGCAAAGATGACTTGTTGATGAATATCTTTGGCCCGTAGTGCAAAGATAAAGTTATTAGTATGATTATGAACAGGAACTGTGATTTGGTATAACCATGATGTTTGATGTTTCAGGTAAAGACAGGTGATGAAAATATTCTTCGTCCTGGGTGCGAAGAAAAATTTATAGTCACAATTATGATTATGAGTTATTCATATGATTGTGGAAAGGAACTGTTGAGTGATGTTACATGGATAAAATATTGTTGGTGGATTTTTAACATGGAGAAGATAATAGACTTTATAGTCTATTTGACTCTTCTAATAGATTGCTCGTTCCGCTGCAACTATGGTTGAAATTTTTATCATTTACCATATGTTCTAAATCTCTGATTTATTGTTGATGAAGGCTATTGATAATTGAATTATCTTTAGTCATGATATTCTTTACTGAGCTAGTTGTGCTCACCCTTTTGCTTCACAATTCCTTTCAGGTAATAAGAATGTAGCTGGGTCGAGCGAGGGTAACAAGGGA
The DNA here is from genome assembly GCA_016801055.1 of Panax notoginseng. Lineage (NCBI taxonomy): Eukaryota > Viridiplantae > Streptophyta > Magnoliopsida > Apiales > Araliaceae > Panax > Panax notoginseng. The sequence goes on from CM029012.1 coordinate 204,712,677, forward strand.
ATAGAACGGTGGTCATCATTTAGTAGTTATATTTAGTGAAGAAAATAAGGTGAGGCGAACCCAACGTTGGAAGGGTGGTTTGCCACTATCATACAAGATGTCTAATGACATACAACATCGTGTCATCATAAGACAGGGATGTGCTCATCCACTTGCTGAGTATATATACGAGCACTACCTATATAATCTTGGTGTTTGTTTGAAGTATAATTCTCAATTAGAGACAGTTGAGATAATGATATGTCAAGAGAAGACTCACCATTGGGAAGAATATGATAGTAATCTTCTCGTTTTTCTTTGGGGTCTATTGGGTCAACCAAAGATAATTCTGTGGCCATATGATATCTATCATAACCTAGAAGTATGGTCTCCCATGTACGAGGGTTTCCTTGAGCACTTCCCAAAGATTCTAATTTCTAAAACAGTTTTTGACTATACCTTTATGTAAGGTGTCATTGTGAGGTGATGTCCACGGTTGGAACATGAGTCACATTTGGTATATATTTATATCCAAACTCACAGCATATGTGTTGTTGTATTTTGCACGATAATTGTTGTAATAAAGTTACAGTTATTTTCTGTACCATGTATTTGGCGACTCAGAATAGGTTGGATGGAATGGATCTATTTTGGGGTCGTTACAAGTTCCCCCTTCTTTAACTGAGTTGCTAGAATCTCTGTTAAGTACAATTAGAGAGTGAATGTTGTTGAAATTGGAAGACAACCTAAAATTTAGAAGCAAGAGTTAGCAATTCAACTTCAAGTAAGTAATACTCATATGTATGTTCTTAATTTTAGAGTTCTTTAAATTCTTAAAAATTTCTTAAAATACTTGTTAAGTGAGTTGGAAGTTGATATCATTGTGTTATCTGAGTTTGTATACATGTTATGCTCAATATATGACAGGTCTGAATGACAATTAGGAGGTATAACCAATATACATTCTAAGTTTCTGCAGAAGCAGAGCCAAATCTGGTGTGGAACCAAAGTGGCACGGCAGCGCCACTTCCCCAGTTCAAACCAGCGTGGCCGCGCAGTTGGTCAGTCTTTGAAAATGTTGTTTACTAAAATTTGACTTTCTAAGCATGTTATTTTGGGTTGATTATGCATATAAATTACCCTAACATATGGATTGAGGTTGTCTTGGTTATAATAAGTCATTTTAGCTTGAGTTAATATGAGTTTTTAAAAGAAAACCTGAAGCTTGAAAACGAACTTTGATGAATCTTGTAACTTTTGAGTTATGATCCTTTGAGCATGTTTATGCGACTTAGTTATGTGTACAAATGGGTATAAAATGTGGTTTCAAGTTACATTGAATATAATAGGTTGTCTAGCTCAATTTAGTATGTATTTTAAGAAAAATTTAAAGTTTTGAAAACAAATGTGCATAGGTGAGCATTGTGCTAGTTGCATTTCTGATCATATGGGGTGACATGTTAGGATTCTTTACACTTCAAATATGTACTCTAGGATGTCTTGCACACAACATGATACCTTAACATAGTCTAATAACCATTTTTTGATGAAAACTTAGAAACTGTGAACATAAAACTACTAGGACCTTATGTACAAACATATCAAGCTCTTTTATGCCTTAACACGTGACTAATATGTTGGTTTATACGGTTAGGCGTAATATAGACTATTCAAGCATGATTTAAAATGAGTTTTCAAGTAGAGGACCATACTAACTATGTGCAAATGAATTGGATATATGTGAGCATGCGAGTAAAGGTTCATTTAGCCTCATTATGAGATTATTGGTTATTGTGACGCCCCCAAAATAGGTATACAACACCCATTCTGAGTCGCCAAAATACATGGTACAGAAACAACTACATCTTTATTATTACAACACAAGAACTGTGAGTTTAAATATAAATATTGTCATCTAGACAATATCCACACTCAAATAAGTCCTCATTATAATTATTGGTACTATATTTTACAAAAATGGTGAGGACTATTAAAACAACTTCCTAGAACCTTCATTCCATACCCCGACTAGTACTCGCGACATTCTCGCCTCCTGAGAAAAATAGAACAAAAAGGAAAAGGGTGAGCTCAACTAGCCCAGTAAAGAATATAATGACTAAGATAATACAGAACAAAATATCGTTAGTCTTCAACAGGGAAAAATCTAATAGAATACAATAGACAACAAGTTTTAAATCAATATTCGCAGCGAAAAATAATAATTTATAGAAGAGTTACGTAGAGAATGAAATCTACTATTATCTATGAATTTAAAAGTCCATCATCAATATTTTATCCTTGTAACATCAATCAATAATCATCTTTGCACTACAAGCCAAAGATATTCATCAGTTGGTCATATTCATCTCAACACCTGTTCATCTTTGCACTACGGGCCAAAGATATTCATCAGAAATCATTCATCTTTGCACTACAGGCCAAAGATATTCATTAATATCATCATTTAGGACTGAGGATGATGAAAAATATTTTAAAGAAAACGAATCCAGTGAAGCAAAAGAACAAATATTAGGGATTCGTATTACAGTTTATCCATGCCCAAAAATACCTCATAAACAATCATAGTGGAGTAAAATTCAAGAATGATCAAAACATGGATACAATCAAAGCTAATATCCAGAATAGATATTTTGGACGAAAAGAAGAAAATTTCATTTTTCGGTGAATAGTAACTCGTGAATACTAACTCATGAATAGTAACTCCGACATGAAAAGTTCTAAATTTGATAAAAATTTCTAACCAATATAATGATATTGAAAAAATAATATCATTTTCGAATAAAATAACATCCCTTACCTCGAAAGAATAGTACTTCTGGCTGGACTACCGGATATAGGCTATGACTTGAACTTGCACCGTATAGCAACACTCAAAGTATTAAAATACTCACAAGAATACGCTCAATATATCGAGAGAGAAAGAGAGAGAAGTTTTCAGTTTCTGGTGTGATTTTCAATTCTAACCTAAGCACCCTATTTATAAGAAAATTCTTAGAACACCAAAGCAGAAAATTTAATATAATAATAATATATTTATACAATTGTCAAGCCCACCTTAGACAACTGATCTCAGCCCATTTATATCACATGTTAGCCCACTTGAATGCAAAAAAACGTTTTTCTTCAAAATAATAATTAAAACTTTCAAAAATTAATTATTTCGGAACTTCGGAACTTCAATAATTCATAATAAATAGCCATTTTATTAGAAAATTCGAATCTCGCGAGTTTTTATAGGAAATTCAATTCTCTACAACTTTGCAGAAGAAAGTTTTTCCAAATTCCAAACAGAAATTGACCGAAATTCATAAATGGACGATTTTACAGCCTATAATCAAATTTCAGTCAAGAAATGGGCCCACAGACATGTTTAACATGTTTTAAACAACTTTTGCAATAAAAATACTCTTTCTCCTTATATACTCATATATCCCACATTCATTGTAAAAATATCATCATTATTATATTATAATAATATAATAAAATATTATTTTATCAGAAAAGATAAAATATTGATTTTTAACAATTGTCACTTTAAAAATTTTCTCCATCTATATCCACATAAAATGAATATTTTCCTCATCATATAAATTAATAATTAATTATTCATAAATAATATTATAGAATCACAGTACTGGCAACCAGGCCGTTCCCAGGAAAGGGGAGGCTTTCCAATAAGGATTTCTCCTTATTGGCGCGCAATTAGATGACCAAACCTCTCCTTAGACAGAACTTTCTAGACATTGCCAATAATGTTATCTAATAATATTATTCAGATAATATGAATTATTGCTCCGATAATGAAAAATACTGTGTAGTGACAATTATTGAATCAGTAATATCAACATAGCAATTATTGAGTCAATAAAATAAAATATTGAACAGTAATTACTGTAACAATTATTGAGTAGTGCCTTCTTACGTAAGAATCAATAATTGGTACAATACCGTGTGCTACTGTGCAACAACGCGTATTACTGTGTTTTAACCACCGGGCATTCCAACAGTATTAACGGTAACAACTACGCCGTTATTTATAAACAACTTGTTTTTTGTCGTTTTCTTCATCCAATCGCTTTCCGTTATGGGACCCACACAAGGCTGCGCCGTCGTACGAATATTTCCTGACAACAAGAATATTCCACGACCAAACGAATATTTCCCGACAACAATGAATATTTTATGACCACTTGCTTATTTGAAATATTTGCGCATTTTACCCATAACTAACCTCATTAATCAATTTAACCCTTACTATTTCAAAATAATAAATAGAGGAAATTAAATTTCATTTATTAATAATTTGGGGTCTTACAGTTATCTTAATTAGCTTTTGTGTTATGAACTTATTTAGCATTGTTAATTGAGACGTTTCAAAAAGAAATTATGAAATTTGAAAGTAAGACTAAATTGTTTGAAATTAAACTTAGAGTAAAACCAAAACTTGCTTTACATGCTAATATGCTCTGTGTTAGAACTTCAGTATGCTAAGTAATGACATGTGCAATCAAAAAACTCAATCCTTTTTTTGATAAGGAGTAGCGCAACTGCGTCACTCCCTAGTCATAATGCAGCGCGGTCGCGTTACATGTCAGTGTTGTCTGACTTTTTAAACTATGATATGAGAATTGTAGCATGTATATATTAATGTTTTAAGCTATGATACATGATGAAAGTGATGTTCTAAGTGTTTAAGTGTATAGTGGCTACATGAATCAATACTTAACAATTTCTAAAAGGTTTTTAGATAAAGTTTTCAAAGACAAATCAATGTTGATGTTGTAACTATATGGTCTGATCGTGTAACTAAGATAGGACTTAATGTATGTGCTTAACATACTTATTGAGTATGTGAATGAGATAGTTTATGTATCAAGCTTGTATAACTAATGTGTATGTATACATACATAAATAGGATACTATAAGACCTTGAAGTGACGTTAAGCTTTAAGATTTGTAATCTACGCAAAAGGCAAGTTCCCTAACTTTCACAACTTTGAATATTGTGCGAGTTTCGAATTGTTGTTATATCAACCATATATATTGTGCAAAAATCTATACTTGTACAAATCATCATTTATATTCGGAAATTCGATTTCAATTATATAATTTGAATCATGTTATGAACATTGAACTTATAAATTGTTCCTAAATACATTGTAAAAGTTGTCTAAGTCATTTGACTCGGCTAAACTAATATCATGTGTTAGAAAGTTATCCAAATCAATTGCCTTAGTGCGGACTCTTGTTATTTGCTGAGATGAACAACCCTCAAAAAGGGGATATATATATATATATATATATATATATATATATATATATATTTTGTTGGGAAACCAACACACGCGTGAACAACATATTTAAATGTTATGCATAACGTAGGGTACTATAGGCTGATCAACTGTTGTACTTGTTTATATTGAATTGTCAGTTAAATACAGTTAATTCTAGCTGGAGTTCTTGGTCCATAATTACTACTCAATATTCGATATTCTATAAATTTAAAAGTTGAAACCTTTGAATTCCATTAATAATCTTTCAGTCCTTAGTGACTCTTATTTCAATTCAAATGACAGATTTGGAACTGTTAATACTTCTTTGTTTACAACATTATTCTTTAAACTCTCGAATTACCATTCATCTTTATACTTTTGAGATTAATATCTTAATACTTATGCATGTTCACCCTTATTGCTATATTACTTGCTGAGTAAATTTGTTGCTCATTCTTTCTTTCCTTAAACATTTCAGTTAAGACAGAGTCATGTGGACCCTCAGGCAAAGAAAAGGGAAAGGGCAAGACTATGGATTAGCTTTAGTCCTCTATGATAAAAGCTTATTATTATGTTGTAATAAGACATGTTTAATATTATGTGTTAAGTTAAGTTTGGATTTAAGTTATGTATTAAGTTAGTCATTGTTGCAAAACCTTCGAACGAAAATATTTATGTTATAACAATGTAAATTATTATATTATCCCGTTGTTTGAGATTTTAGTAGGTTATTAGAGTTGGATCCGAAAGCGCCGAATTCGAGATATAAGTATCTGAATTTGGGGGCGTCACAAATACAGTGTTGACACGCATAGAGATCACCTCTTGCATGTGTGTCGACGCTGTGTTTGTCAATTGACCAAAGTTAACTTCATCATATGGCTCATGTTCAAAAGGTAACATAGATTTTGGAATATATGGCTCATGTTCAAAAGGTAACATAGATTTTGGAATATAATTTTGGTGTCCCAATTAAAAGGCAAAGATCAACCTCGTCATAATATTAATTCAAACCCTTCAGTTAAAAAAATATATATGACATGCTGATGTGATATTTATCAAATTTTGGTTTACAACATATATTTTATAATATTAGTTACAATTTTATTTTTACATAAAAATCACTATTAGTAAAGGACTTTTATAAGAAATAAAATTGTTATAAAATAATAAATTACCCTAAAAAATTTCAGGATCATAAATAATATTTTGGTTCTAGTTAAATTTTATATCTAAAAAGTGTTTTAATAGTAATTAATAAAATAAATTTAGGAGACTTTAAAAAGCGTTTTAGTATCAATTAAATTTTAGTCTCATTCCAAATACCAAAGACCAAAGACCATAAAACTTTATTTTGTCTTATTATATATGTTTATATAAATATATAGGTAAGTACTATATAAATTTATAATAATTAAACATATATTAACCAAATTTGTAAATTTATTAAAATTTAAAATTATACCAAATCACACCATTAACTGTACTAATAACATATGTGAATTTATTATGATTAAATAAACAAATTAAGAAAATAGGGCTAATTAATATTCACCATACGTAGTCATGTCTATGTTATCTTTATATTAAAAATGTTTAAAAATAAAATAAACATGTCTATGTTATGGTGTGGATTTGTGGGTGTCCGAAACTAAGAGGTATTAGACCTGACAATTTATGTTGAAAATCATCTAGTTAACAAAATTACTTAGCCTTATTGGGTTGGTTAACTAATTTTTTTGTTATAGGTTAATTTGATTTTGAACCCATATTATGAATTAAAAATATGGACTGAAACTAATTTAACTAATTTTTACTCATATTAACCAAAACTTCTTGTTAAGCCAGCCTCGTCAATTATCATTCTTTATATTTATGAGCGATGAGGTATGTGCTATTTTACCATTTTTATTTTTTTGTTCGACTTTTGCTTCTTTAACATACGAGGGCCATTATGCCTCTTGGACCTGGTAAAAAATGGAATTGGGTTGGTTATGGATTACGAAATATGAATATAGTTTCATTTAAGAGCTAAAGGGTTGTTTGTTTAGGACTGAATGGTTGAATCCATGGGCGGAACTAGGGGGCGAAGGGGGTCATATGACCCCCCAACCTTGGAATCTGAAGCATGTTAACATTAGTTAAACTTGATCTTTGTTATGAGATGATATTAATTTATTTGCTTTTTCATGTCTTTCCACCTATAATAAATTAACAATATTACTATAAGATAAAATAATGTTAAATAAGTTTGATAATTAATTAATTAATATTACACTTGTCAGGAATAAGCATGTAAATGATATTCCTATTTACATATGATTTGATTATGATATATATATGAATGAATATGCAAGTATGTTTGCATTAAGAAAAGTTGTAAAGTCCTTTGATAGATAATAAGAACATATGTACAAGGATTTAGAATGAATTGATCAAATGTGTTAGGTTGATCCTACATAAGCAAAACAGCTTTGTAAAGTCCTTAAAAAGATATGATATACAAAGACTATAAATATAAAAAGATCAAACATGTTAGGTTGATTTTATGATGTAATAGATAGGCTTGTCTGATCGTCGAACACTGCACCAGAAATCGTAGTCTGCCAAAAGAGTCAAGGAAAACTCGGGAGCGATCAAGGCAGAATCGTAGTCTGTAAGATAGTAGATCTTGGAGTTCATAGACTGCCAGGAGAGACGAGGAAGGATCGTAGTGTGTCGAGAAGAACTTCCTCGGAGCCGTAGTCTACTGAGGAAGTCATGTTTAGAATAGTAGAGACAGCCTGCCTACGAGCCGACCGAGCATCTGCTGAAGCCAAGTCAAGAATCGTAGACCACACTCTGAGTCGTAGAGTCTACTGATATCGAAGCCAAGTCAAGAATCGTAGGCTACACTCAGAGTCGTAGAGTCTACTGATCGTATCAAAGGCAGAGATCGTAGTCGAGCAAGATTAGATGAAGACAACAAACACAACGACAGAAATCGTAGAGTGTCAAGATCTGATCTCGGAGTCGTAGTGTCTGTACAACTGAAGCTGAATCGCAGTGTGTAGAACTGAGACTTCAACAGATGTGCTCACAATGCCAAGGCAGAATCGTAGAGCAAATACGATTCTCAACAAATGAGCACTCCCAGAATATCCAAAGGAATGAAGCCTCTGGTTGGTACTGTAAAGATACATCCCACCCGAAGGAAACCAGAGAGCACTCAACGAATGGCATGCAAGCTAACAGAAGATCTAAGCATCAACTCAATCAGCATCCAGATTGAGTCGTGAAGCCATTCGAGATAAAGTCTTCCACTAGTTGATCATAAGAAGACTTCAGTAACTGACTAAGGAAAGTCAGCTAGTGCAGTTGCTGTCAAGTAAATAGAAGACATCGATCTTGGAAGCAACCAAGATCATAGTGTTTGCCAAACAAAGAAAGAACTGATGGAGTGTACACTAAGATATTGATCAGCCTCTGAAGGACAAGGCTAAAGTGATTAAGATTTGGGTCAATCCATTGATGATAAGTGAACAGGAGATCACAAGGAGAAAGCGAGTAGAACACGCCACAAATTTGAAGTGTCTTGTTAATCAGAAGGGGCCAGAGTAAAGAATCAAGCCATCAGTATCTGAGAGCAGTCGAGGCAAACAGAAGTGTTGAGGCACTGCACAAGAGAAGGAAGATGTGTTATACATTAAAGATCCAATCAACACTCTTCAAGATCGTAGTGTTGACTCTACATGTCAATGAGCAATAGTCAACAAGACATTACGATTAGGTCCAAGGAAGCATGCATCAGAATCGTAGAGTTTGGTCATCCGAAGATTGAAGCATTGGCAACGGTTCAATTTGAAGGTTGGTATTCGGACAAGAGTTTATTGAGAGCATCGATGCAAAAGGACAACCTCTGATCAAGAAATCAGAAGGGTGAAATAAAGTCGTCGACCTACCCGAGACATCAAAGTAACATCTCTAACGGGGTAGGTGAAACAGTAGACTGCAGTGTCAGAAAGTCAGAAAAGGGGATGTCATGTCACATCTGCAGTCTGCACCAAACAACTCGAGATCTACGAAGCATTTCAAAGAGCTTTCAACGGCTACTTTCTAACGAAAAGATTGGGAAGGAGTATAAATTTGCTAGAGCTTCAAAGATCAAAGATTTCTGGAGTTGCTGAGTTTGGAGAGATGGTGGACTGATCTAGCCAACTTAAAATAGTGAGTGACCAATGAAGGTCCAAAGGCTCACTCTACGATCCACCAAGAACACTTAGAGACAGACAAAGAAAGAAGTAGAAGTGAGAGTTCTACAATGTAGAAGTGAGAGTTCTACTACAAGAAGAGTGTTCTGAACTGCCGAGAGAAAAAGAACATCAATGTCATCTTGATGTCCATAATGGAAAGACTCTAAGTACCAGAGAGAAGAGCTTACATGTGACGCCCCCAGAATAGGTATACAACACCCATTCTGAGTCGCCAAATACATGGTACAGAAAGCAAACTACAATTTCAATAATACAATTGTCGTGCAAAATACGACAACACATACTGTGAGTTTAAATACAAATATTGTCTTCTAGACAATATCCACACTCAAATAAATCCTCATTACAATTATTCAAACACTATTTTACAGAAATAGTGAGGACTGCTAATACATCTTTCTAGAACCATTACTCCATACCCCGACTAGATCCTGCTATGTTCTCACCTCCTGAGAAGAAAAATGGAACAAAAAGGAAAAGGGTGAGCTCAACTAGCCCAGTAAAGAATATTATGACTAAGATAATATACAACAAATTATCGTTAGTCTTCAACAGGGAAAAATCTGATAAAATATAATCGACAACAAGTTTTAGATCAACAACTGCAGCGGAAACAACAAACCATTAGAAGAGTCAAGTAGAGAAAGAATTCTACTATCTTCTAAGATTTAAAAGTCCATCATCAATATTTTATCCCTGTAACATCAATTAATAATCATCTTTAACCAAATATTCATCTTTGCACTACAGGCCAAAGATATTCATTTGTATCATCAGTCGGTCATGTTCATCTCAACACCTGTTCATCTTTGCACTACAGGCCAAAGATATTCATCAAGTAATTATACATCTTTGCACTACAGGCCAAAGATATTCATTTGTATCATCATTTAGGACTGAGGATGATGAAAAATATCTTAAAGAGAACGAATCCAATGAGACAGAAGGACAAATAGTAGGGATTCGTATAACAGTTTATCCAAGATCAATAATACTTCATAATAATCAATTGTGAAGCAGAATTCAAAAATAAAGATCAAAACATGGATACAATCAAAGATAGTAACCATAATAGACATCTTGGACAAAAAGGGAAAATTTTATTTTTCGGTGAATAGTGCCGTATTCGTGAATAGTGCCGTATACGTGAATAGTGCCGTATACGTGAATAGTAACCCCCGACACAAAAAGTTCCAAATTTGATAAAAACTCATATCAATATTTCAGCATAATGATATTGAAGAAAATAATATCATTAAGAAGAAAATAATATCCCTTACCTCAAAATATCAGTACTTCTGGTCGGAATACCGGTATAAGGCTGAAAGAAACTTGCTCTGATGAATAGAAACTCTCAAAGTATCTAAATACTCACAAAATACACTCAATAATCTAGAGAGAGAAAGAGAGAAAACTTGTTTCTGGTGTGATTTTCAATTCTAACTTAGCCCTCTATTTATAGGAAAATTTTGGTAGGTTTGACCTGCAACCTGATGGCTTTACCTGCTACTATTCCCACCCACCACATTTGAAATATAATTCAGCACATTTCTTCACCAACCACAAGTGGGGCCCACCAATTCTAGAATTTTCCACCAAAATGATAAACTCCGAAAATTCAACAATTTCTGAACCAGTCATCTTGTAAAATTCATAATAAATCATACGTTCATTTTTAACGGTTCAAAATTTGTGGACATATACTCAACTTATATATGTATAACATATCCAAAAATTACCACGATCCAACGGTCGGATTAAAAATTATAACACCCGCAATATTTCTCAAAAACCCTGATTTAATACCTCCATTCCGATAAAAATACTGATAAAACACCTCAACATTAACTCCTTCATTTTTAACCACAAAAATATATCCCTCATTTATATCCACATAAAATAAATATTTCCTTATCATATGAATCAATAATTAATTATTCACAAATAATATTACAGAATCACATTTATGACAACCAGGCCGTTCCCAGGAAAGAGGGGGCTTTCCAATAAGGATTTCTCCTTACTGGCGCGCAATTAGATGACCAAACCTCTCCTTAGACAGAACTTTCTAGACATTGCCAATAATGTTATCTAATAATATTATTCAAATAATATGAATTATTGATCTGATAAATGAAAATACTGTGCAGCAACAATTATTGAAACAACAATAATATAAAATATCAACGCAGCAATTATTGAATCAATAAAATAAAATATTGAATAATAACTACTGTAACAATTATTGAGTAGTGCCTTCTTACGTAAGAATCAATAATTGGTGCAATACCGTGTGCTACTGTATTTTAACCACCGGGTATTCCAACAGTATTAACGGTAACAACTACGCCGTTATTTATAAACAACTTATACTTGTCGTTTTCTTCATCCAATCGCTTTCCGTTATGGGGCCCACACAAGGCTGCGTCGTCGTACGAATATTCCCCGACAGCAAGAATATTCCACGACCAACCGAATATTCACCGACCAAAAATAAATATTTTATAACCACTTGCTTATTTTGCAAAATTTGCACATTTCACCCATAACCAAAGTATTATATCAAATTAACCCCTTATTATTCACAATAATATTTAGAGAAAATTTGATTTTATTCATTAATAAGTTGGGGTCTTACAACCTCCCCTCCTTATGAAATTTCGTCCTCGAAATTGACGTACGTACCTGATGTTTCAAAAAGGTGAGGATACCTCGCTTTCATTTCTGATTCCAACTCCCAGGTCATTTCTTCAATAGCATGGTTTCTCCACAAAACCTTAACTTGTGGTATAACCTTCGTGCGTAGGACATGCTCTTTCCTATCCAAGATCTTAACAGGTACCTCCTCGTACGTTAAATCTTCAGCTATCTCGTCTGGTTCTAACTCAATAATGTGGTTCGGGTCTTTAACATATTTACGAAGCATAGATATGTGAAAAACATTATGAACACGAGACATGCTTGGAGGTAATGCGAGTCTATATGCCACATTTCCTATTCGCTCAAGAATCTCAAATGGACCAACAAATCTTGGATTGAGCTTTCCTCTCTTCCCAAATCTTGTAACTCCCTTCCATGGTGCAACACGTAACAATACATGATCCCCAATATTAAATTCCACGTCCTTCCGATGAAGATCCGCATAACTCTTTTGTCGATCCTGTGCCGTTTGTATACGTTGTCGAATCGTTTGGATCTTCTCTGTAGTAATGCGTACCAACTCTGGTCCCAACAATGTTGCTTCACCCACCTCGTCCCAGCATACTGGAGAACGACATTTTCTTCCATACAACGCCTCAAATGGAGCCATACCTATGCTCGCCTGATAACTGTTGTTGTAGGAGAATTCCACCAATGGTAGGTACTTATCCCAACTCCCTTTGAGATCTAAGACACAAAGTCTTAATAGATCTTCAAGAGTTTGAATAGTCCTCTCTGATTGTCCGTCCGTTTGAGGATGGTATGCTGAACTGAATCGTAAATCCGTGCCCATAGCTTTCTGCAAGCTAACCCAAAATCGTGAAGTGAATCTTGGGTCACGATCCGAAACTATGGATACTGGCATGCCATGCAATCTCACAATCTCGTTCACGTACATACTAGCAAGACGTTCAAGGGAATAAGTCTCACGTATCGGCAAGAAATGAGCGGACTTGGTTAATCTATCAACAATAACCCAAATCGCATCTATGCCTTGAGAAACCTTGGGAAGACCCGTAACAAAATCCATAGTAATGTGTTCCCACTTCCATTTCGGAATCTCAAGTGGTTGCAATGGACCCTTTGGTACTTGATGCTCCGCTTTTACACGTTGACAAGTTAAACATCTCGAGATAAACTCCGCGATCTCTCTTTTCATATTGCTCCACCAAAATGTATGTCGAAGATCGTGATACATTTTGGTACTCCCAGGATGGATTGCAAACGGTGTGTTGTGTGCCTCCATCATTATTCTATGCTTCAAGTCAAAATCGTTAGGAACACAAAGTCTGGAGTTGACTCGAAGTATTCCTTCTTCATCGATTCTTGCTTCTGGAATAGCACCTTCTTGCACTTTCTTCTTCATACGCATCAGCTCTATATCCGTAGCTTGAGCAGCTTTAACTTTATCGATTAAAGTCGGTTCTACTCGTATATTTGATATCATCATGTGGGTACTTGGAGCCTTCATCTCTATCTCCATCCTTTGCAAGTCATACAAAATGGGCCTTTGTGTTAAAAACATTGCACTCGTACCCGCATATGATCTTCTACTCAATGCGTCAGCTACTACGTTTGCTTTTCCAGGATGGTATTGGATGGTATGATCGTAATCTTTCAACAGCTCAAGCCAACGTCGTTGCCGCATGTTGAGTTCCTTTTGGGTGAAGAAATATTTGAGGCTTTTATGATCTGTATAGATCTCCACTTTCTCCCCATAAAGGTAGTGTCTCCAGATCTTCAACGCAAAAACGACTGCTGCCAACTCCAAATCATGAGTAGGATAATTCCTCTCATATTCTTTGAGTTGTCGTGAGGCATAGGCTATGACTTTCCCATGTTGCATGAGAACACATCCTAACCCTTTGCCTGAAGCATCGCTGTAGATAACAAATCCATCCGAACCAGATGGTATTGTCAAAACAGGTGCCGAAATGAGTCTCCTCTTGAGTTCTTGGAAACTCTTCTCGCATTCCTCACTCCATACGAATTTTGTATCTTTCCGAGTCAGCTGAGTTAACGGAGTAGCGATTCGAGAAAATCCTTCCACAAATCTCCGATAATAACCAGCTAAGCCCAGAAAGCTACGTACTTCGGTTACCGACTTCGGTTGCTCCCAACTTTGTATGGCTTCAATCTTCGCCGGGTCGACAGATACTCCATGTTTTGACACCACGTGCCCAAGGAATGCTACTTCCTCAAGCCAGAACTCGCATTTCTTCAGTTTGGCATATAGCTTATTTTCACGAAGCCTTTGCAGTACCAGCTTCAAATGGCGCTCATGATCTTCACGGCTTTTGGAATAGATGAGGATGTCATCAATAAAGACAACAACGAACTGATCCAAATATTCTTTGAATACACGGTTCATCATATCCATGAAGGCAGCAGGAGCATTAGTCAATCCAAAAGACATTACTAAGAATTCATAATGCCCGTACCGAGTTCTGAAGGCAGTCTTTGGAATATCCTCAGTTTTAATCTTCAGCTGATGATATCCAGAACGAAGATCGATCTTTGAAAAGAATTGTGCTCCTTGCAACTGGTCAAACAGGTCATCAATGCGAGGTAGCGGATACCTATTCTTGATGGTGACATGGTTCAATTCTCGATAGTCAATACAAAGTCGCATACTCCCGTCTTTCTTCTTTACAAATAAAACAGGAGCACCCCAAGGAGACGTACTAGGACGAATAAAACCGATGTCCAACAACTCCTGTAGTTGGACTTTTAACTCCTGAAGTTCAATAGGAGCCATTCGATATGGGGTTTTAGAAATGGGCTTTGTACCGGGTTCAAGGTCAATAAAGAATTCAATTTCTCGTTCCGGGGGTAGACCGGGAAGTTCTTCAGGAAATACATCGGAAAATTCTCTAACAATAGAAATATTATTCAAATCTGACTTGTCTTTGTTCAAATCCATAACATGGGCTAAGAAAGCTTGACATCCGTTTTTCAATAAACGAATAGCTTTGTGGCTTGATATGACAGTGACTGATTTTAGTGGTTTAGTAGTTTGAATTCGTATGACAGGTTGGTTAGGAATATGAAAACTAACAACCTTACGAAAACAATCAATTTTAGCATGATGAGTGGTTAACCAATCAATTCCTAAAATCACATCAAAAGCAAGTATCTTTAAAGAGATAAGATCAACAGGTAATGTGATAGTGCCAACTTGGATCATGCAAGATTTATAAACTGTAGATGTAACGAAGGTTTCACCCAACGGAGTTTCAACAGATAAGTTAAAGTCCAATTTCTCCGGAGTCAAGTTTAAACGTTGAGCACAAGCAGGAGAGATAAAAGAATGGGTAGAACCGGTATCTAGTAAAGTATAAACTTCGCAAGAATTCAAGATTAGCTTACCCGTGATCACCTCGTTCGGGTTTCTCGCGTTTTGGCCAGTAACGACAAACGCTCTTCCAGGAACCGCTGATTTCGCCTTATCCGGGACAGCCCTTGGAATCACCACTCCCGCTGAACTTGGTTTCGCTATAGTACAATCTCGAGCGATGTGGCCTTCCTTCCCACAGTTGTAACACACCTTGGATTGTTGTGGACAGTTTGGGCTGATATGTCCCTCTTTCCCGCATTTGTAACATCTAACTGGCGGTCGTTCTCCTCCCCTAAAATTTGTTGTTGGTGCTGGTGCTGATGTCTTCCCGTCATTGTTGAATCTCCTCTTTCTGAAATTTCCACTTGACTCACCTCTCCTATTATCATGGCCACGATGACCACCCGAGTGGTTACCGCCTTTGTTCGTATTTTTCCCTCCTCGTTGGTTATCATCGCTCTGATGATTGCTGTCACCGGTATGACCCTGGTTGTGGTCCCTCGGTTGAGTATACTCATTATCTCTCTCTAATAATTGGGCCCTGTTGACAACGTCTGAATACAGAGAAAATTTATGAGAGATAAGGTATTGACGAATCTCAGGTTTTAAACCTCTCAGAAACATCCGCGTCATTCGTTCCTCATTTTCGACCAAATGAGGTGCAAACCTGGATAACTC
This sequence comes from Panax notoginseng, assembly GCA_016801055.1. NCBI lineage: Eukaryota > Viridiplantae > Streptophyta > Magnoliopsida > Apiales > Araliaceae > Panax > Panax notoginseng. The sequence continues at coordinate 204,728,918 of CM029012.1, forward strand.
TGCAAACTTCGCCTCGTACTGGGACACCGTCATGTTGTTTTGTTCCAGTCTAATAAACTCAACCTCCTTCATATGACGAATACTTTCAGGAAAGTACTTGTCATTGAACAGTTTTTGAAATGTTTCCCAGGACATGTTGAGTGCGTCAGGCTGGGTACGCTTCACAGACTCCCACCAGTAGTCTGCCTCACCGCGGAACATAAAGGTGGCGAATGGAACCTTCTGTTCCTCCGTGCATCCCAAGACATCGAATATCTTGGTAATTTGCTTGACCCACGTTTCCGCCATGATCGGATCCGGCTTTCCCTTAAATTCTGGTGGTCCCAATTCTTTGAACTGCTTAGCTGTGACAAACCGCGCGTTGTCATCATTTCCACCCGTATTTTGCACACGAGTCTCCCTCGTCTGATTTTGCATGAACTGCAAAAAGCTCCTAAACATTCCATCATTCATCGTTTGCTCGGTAACGTTGTTTACAGGAGGAATATTGCCTTCCTGTTGCACGTTCCCCTGGGTTGTGATCAAAGGTGTTCCACGGTCTGATTTACTCCATTATTAACGTTCTCAGCTGCCATTCTTAAATACTGCCATAAAACAAGGGTTAATAGTCATGTCATATATTATCCCTATACTCTGACCGACCAAATAAACACCAAATAAACTTAGTCAGGTCATACTAGCGAAGGAATTCCCCGTCTCTCCCCTCCTAGTTCTTGTCTCACATCTCAGCCAGGGATCATATCCCTAAGCTCTGATACCAACTGTGACGCCCCCAGAATAGGTATACAACACCCATTCTGAGTCGCCAAATACATGGTACAGAAAGCAAACTACAACTTCAATAATACAATTGTCGTGCAAAATACGACAACACATACTGTGAGTTTAAATACAAATATTGTCTTCTAGACAATATCCACACTCAAATAAATCCTCATTACAATTATTCAAACACTATTTTACAGAAATAGTGAGGACTGCTAATACATCTTTCTAGAACCATTACTCCATACCCCGACTAGATCCTGCTATGTTCTCACCTCCTGAGAAGAAAAATGGAACAAAAAGGAAAAGGGTGAGCTCAACTAGCCCAGTAAAGAATATTATGACTAAGATAATATACAACAAATTATCGTTAGTCTTCAACAGGGAAAAATCTGATAAAATATAATCGACAACAAGTTTTAGATCAACAACTGCAGCGGAAACAACAAACCATTAGAAGAGTCAAGTAGAGAAAGAATTCTACTATCTTCTAAGATTTAAAAGTCCATCATCAATATTTTATCCCTGTAACATCAATTAATAATCATCTTTAACCAAATATTCATCTTTGCACTACAGGCCAAAGATATTCATTTGTATCATCAGTCGGTCATGTTCATCTCAACACCTGTTCATCTTTGCACTACAGGCCAAAGATATTCATCAAGTAATTATACATCTTTGCACTACAGGCCAAAGATATTCATTTGTATCATCATTTAGGACTGAGGATGATGAAAAATATCTTAAAGAGAACGAATCCAATGAGACAGAAGGACAAATAGTAGGGATTCGTATAACAGTTTATCCAAGATCAATAATACTTCATAATAATCAATTGTGAAGCAGAATTCAAAAATAAAGATCAAAACATGGATACAATCAAAGATAGTAACCATAATAGACATCTTGGACAAAAAGGGAAAATTTTATTTTTCGGTGAATAGTGCCGTATTCGTGAATAGTGCCGTATACGTGAATAGTGCCGTATACGTGAATAGTAACCCCCGACACAAAAAGTTCCAAATTTGATAAAAACTCATATCAATATTTCAGCATAATGATATTGAAGAAAATAATATCATTAAGAAGAAAATAATATCCCTTACCTCAAAATATCAGTACTTCTGGTCGGAATACCGGTATAAGGCTGAAAGAAACTTGCTCTGATGAATAGAAACTCTCAAAGTATCTAAATACTCACAAAATACACTCAATAATCTAGAGAGAGAAAGAGAGAAAACTTGTTTCTGGTGTGATTTTCAATTCTAACTTAGCCCTCTATTTATAGGAAAATTTTGGTAGGTTTGACCTGCAACCTGATGGCTTTACCTGCTACTATTCCCACCCACCACATTTGAAATATAATTCAGCACATTTCTTCACCAACCACAAGTGGGGCCCACCAATTCTAGAATTTTTCACCAAAATAATAAACTCCGAAAATTCAACAATTTCTGAACCAGTCATCTTGTAAAATTCATAATAAATCATACGTTCATTTTTAACGGTTCAAAATTTGTGGACATATACTCAACTTATATATGTATAACATATCCAAAAATTACCACGATCCAACGGTCGGATTAAAAATTATAACACCCGCAATATTTCTCAAAAACCCTGATTTAATACCTCCATTCCGATAAAAATACTGATAAAACACCTCAACATTAACTCCTTCATTTTTAACCACAAAAATATATCCCTCATTTATATCCACATAAAATAAATATTTCCTTATCATATGAATCAATAATTAATTATTCACAAATAATATTACAGAATCACATTTATGACAACCAGGCCGTTCCCAGGAAAGAGGGGGCTTTCCAATAAGGATTTCTCCTTACTGGCGCGCAATTAGATGACCAAACCTCTCCTTAGACAGAACTTTCTAGACATTGCCAATAATGTTATCTAATAATATTATTCAAATAATATGAATTATTGATCTGATAAATGAAAATACTGTGCAGCAACAATTATTGAAACAACAATAATATAAAATATCAACGCAGCAATTATTGAATCAATAAAATAAAATATTGAATAATAACTACTGTAACAATTATTGAGTAGTGCCTTCTTACGTAAGAATCAATAATTGGTGCAATACCGTGTGCTACTGTATTTTAACCACCGGGTATTCCAACAGTATTAACGGTAACAACTACGCCGTTATTTATAAACAACTTATACTTGTCGTTTTCTTCATCCAATCGCTTTCCGTTATGGGGCCCACACAAGGCTGCGTCGTCGTACGAATATTCCCCGACAGCAAGAATATTCCACGACCAACCGAATATTCACCGACCAAAAATAAATATTTTATAACCACTTGCTTATTTTGCAAAATTTGCACATTTCACCCATAACCAAAGTATTATATCAAATTAACCCCTTATTATTCACAATAATATTTAGAGAAAATTTGATTTTATTCATTAATAAGTTGGGGTCTTACATTACAGTCATCTTACCAAATCCATCATGAGAAGGCATCAAGTATCAAGAAAGAAGATCACCAAAGCCATCATAGTGTCAAGTGTGACGCCCCCAAAATTAGGTATACATCACCCATCTTGGGTCGTCAGATACATAGTACAGAATACAAATACAACTGATTAATACATCTGTCGTGTACAATACGACAAAACATAAACTGTGAGTTTGAATACAAATATTATCTTCTAGAGAGTATTCATACTCAAAAGGAGTCCTCATTACATTTATTAACACACCATTACATAGAATAGTGAGGACTACTAACTAATACTATCATTCGGACCATCACTCCGTACCCCGACTTGTCCCAGCTACGTTCTCATTTCCTGAAGAGAACAGTGAAAGAAAGGGTGAGCTCAACTAGCCCAGTAAGAAATATTATGACTAAGATAATGCAGAATAAATTATCATTAGCCTTCAACAATGTTAAACTGATAAAATATAATAGACATCAAGTTTAACTGCAGCGGAACAAGCAATCCATTAAAAGAGTCAAGTAGAAAATAAACTCTACTATCTTTTATGATTTAAAAGGTTTTTCAACACTGCGATCGCTGAGACTCAGCTTAATAAAATAATCCACATCATCGAATCACCCCTGCACTACGGCCAAGGATATTCGTGTATTCATTAATGGTCATGATCATGCCAACAACTGTCCATCAATGCACTACGGGCCAATGAGGACTTTTACCACATCATTTGTAACATTACGGTCATGATTATACCGAATAATCCCTGGTCATAATCATACCAAGTCCATCTATGCACTACATGCCACAGATGACTTTCAACATTTTATAAACATGAGGATGATGACAATGATATAAGAATTCAATAAAACAAGTTCAAGAATTAATTTATCCAGGAATTAACAACGTCCAAATTGTCAACATGATACTGCATTGTGGAGTAAAATTCAAGAACGCTTAGAAGGATATTTTCTTGAAAAGATACTGGATGAAACGCAACTATCAAGGATATTCCACAAATTTCATGGAGTATAGAAGTCAAAACTTAACCAACTGAGTACAATAAAGAATGGAATAACAAAAGAAATCACCATGCATGCGATAGACCGCACAAACAGGTTATTCCAACAGAATAATAAATAATGGAACCAGGTCCGGCGTAAACGCACAGACAGGACATTCCGACAGAATAATAAATAATGGAACCAGGTCCGGTGTAAAACACACAGACAGGATATTCCAACAGAATAATAATAAAACGGAACCAGGTCCGGTGTAAAACACACAGACAGGATGTTCCAACAGAATAATAAACGGAACCAGGTCCGGTGTAAAACACACAGACAGGATGTTCCAACAGAATAATAAACAGAACCAGGTCCGGTGTAAAACACACAGACAGGATGTTCCAACAGAATAATAGAAGAATGTCACCAAGTATAGGGTAGACCGCGTATACTGGTTATTCCAACAGAATAATAACGAATGGAATAACAGAAGTTCTATTCATGAATATAAAAGAAATAATATTCCCTACCGTTTTAAAGAAGAGCTGAAGTAAGGAAGTAGTTCTTCTTCTCTCTCTCTATAGTTTCTCTCTATAGTTTCTCTCTCTAGAGTTCAGTGAATTCGTAAGAAATAATGAAGGAATGAGCTTCTATTTATAGGAAAATGGAATGCATAGTAACTAATCCATGAACGGTCCAGATTGATTACTTTAATCTGATGGTCCATATTTAAAGAAAAATCTTTTAAATAAAATATAATATATTCTATTTATAGAATAACTTTAATAAAGTATTCTGTTTTATATAAAAAGATGTTTCTGTTTTATTACGTTAATAATACGAATAAAACAAAACGTCATTATCGCTAAATAATTCATATTATTAACTGACAATAATGGAATCAAACTGAGTGACTTCTCACATAAGCATTAATAATTAATACTGTGTGCTACTATGCAACCACACGTATTACTGTACTTTTACTACCGAGTAGTTCAACAGTATCAACGGTAAAACTTCCGCCGTTATTTTCATAAAGTATTTTTGTCGTTTTCTCAATCCGACAATAATTCCGTTGTGGGGTCCACCAATAATTGTACCGTCGTACGGATATTCCCCGACAAAAAGAATATTCTCCGACCAATCGAATATAATATGACAACTTGCATACTTTGCAAAATTTATAAATACTACCCATAACTATTATATCAAATCCACACATTAATATAAAAAAATTATTTCGAGAAAAATTAAATATTTATTCATAAAATCTGGGGTTTCACATCAAGCATGAGAAAGTTTCTAAGTACCTAGCAGAAGAGCTTACAGTCATCTTAGAAACTCATTATGTGCAGCCATCAAGTATTAAGAAGAATGATCTTCAAGGCAGTTCATCAAGGGATCATCAGAAGTGATTGAGTAACTGAAGAAGCTGAGCATCATGCAACACTCAACTTCACTTCAAGGATGATCACGCCAAGCTGCTTAGTACAGAAGATGTTCAAAGCTTAAAGGCATCTTAGCAGCTCAGCACCAACTCCAACAAACAAACAAACAACAAGAAGTCAGGGCCTTAGGGGTCCTTGTCCGGAGGGACTAAATGAAGTTCTAAGCCTGCTGGGTTTGAAGAGTTCCTAGGGAACCAGAGAAGTTCCAAGGCTGCTGGCCTTGAAGAGTTCTTAATGAACTGAAGTCTCAAGGCTGCTAGCCTTGAAGGAATCTTAGTGATTCAGGGTGTTGCCTTTCCTTAGTAGAATTCCTGCTAATTGAAAGCAGAAGAGTGGATTAGGAGCTTGAGTCTCTGAACCACTTAAAATCTCTTGTGTCTTTTACTTTATGTCATTTATATTATGCACATTAACTGCTATAACTGCTATGTATGTTTTAACTGCTTACAACCGAACTAACTCTAAGAACAATGTATGTATGATTATGAATATATCAATGAAGGAGATATCTTTTACTTATTCCGCTGTGCTTGAAAAGATTCTTATGTTTGTCATATGCTAAATCATTAGCAATACAAAATAAACGAGAAAAGTATTTGAAATTTAAAAAGGATCTATTCAACCCCCCCTTCTAGATCTATTGTGCCTACTAGGAACTAACAACACTCATTTGTCTTACTGACTTAATCATACGTTGGTATCAATTTTTTTGTAAATGAGAATAACTTAATTCATTTTCTTGCTTTGAGTGGCTACTCTCAGTTGTCTCCAAAAAAGATGACCAGAACCACAATATAAGGTTTAGAATATATAATATTATAATTTATCTATAAAAGTAATTAATCAGTTGACTAAAAAATTTAAAGTCTGATTAATAGTCTCATAGCTCGAAAAAAATTAATATATATATATATATATATATATATATATATATATATATATATATATATATATACATTAGACTCACAACTCATAGGTTTACAATGGTTGAAATAGGATGTTGTGAAATACTATAATTGGACAAAATAAATTTGAAAGAAGCACTGCAAGCGTCAATAAATAAATTTTTTATTGATGTATTTTGATCCCCCTCTAAAAATATTCTGGTTCCGCCACTGGCTGAATCGGTTAGCCATTAAGTGCGTTTGTATTGGAAAAAAAGTCGTTTGAATGGCTAAATCAGTCAGTCATTCAGACGATTTTAGCTGAATGGTTTAGTGTCATTTTTTGGCTTAATGGGCTGAATGAAGTTTTTATAACAATATTAACTATTATATTAAGTAATATTAAATAAATTTATAACAATTTTGAATTTTTTTAGTGGCATAAAATAATAAAAATTTGTTATTTAGATGTTTCAGACATGTCAATTATTAAACAACGTTTTTAATTTAGATTTAGATTCAGCTCATTCAGATTCAAATTCATTCAGTTTTTATTTAACACACTCTCAAACCGTATAACATGTTTTTAATATGAGTTCTGTGAGTTAGAAGTAAATAGTTATATGTCTAATATAGGTCAACCCATACTTTAATTTTAATCTTACTATTATAATGGTCCAATGAAATAAATTATTTAATATATATATATATATTTTATATTCCTTTAACTTGTCACTCTAATTTTTTCATACATTCTCTTTCAGTCTAATTTTTTTATATTTAATTTTTTACATTCTCTTTCTAAAATTTTGTATCCCTCTCTCTAAAACTTTTTTAACACAATCGCTTTATTTATTTTTTTACTATATTGGATTGAAATTTAAATTTTTTATGTATTTGACAAGAATGAATCGCAAGCAGTGTTTTACCTCTCTAAAATTTACCAGTCCCTGTAGGGTTATGTGTTGCATTTATGTTTGATTTGGTATACTTAAGTATGTATTAAATGACATTGAACAACATGCATGCATAATGTATCAACCCAACAGCCTCCATATATTTTTATTTTCTCTGTCAACGACAATAATAAAAGAAGGAAGTAGTTAGTATGAAATTTATTTTTAGGTAAATTGGTCAATTGATCAATAGAATATATAAATAAAATTTTATGTATATTAATATTCTATTAATTAATTGACTAACTTACCAAAAAATAATTTTCATACTTATCGGATGTATAAAAGAGGTATACTGCTGTGCTGACGTCTCAACACATGGAAAGGTGGAGGAAGGAAGGGAGAAAAAAACAGAAAGTCGAGGAGAAAGAGGAGGGAGGCACACTTCCCCTCATCTTCAAACTTTTCTTAATTTGCCACGTGCTTAACCTCCCCCAAATCTCGCCTTCCTTCCCAATCCACCCGCCCAGCCCAACCCAACCCAACCCAACCCAAATCCATCTTTATTTTCATTCATTACGATTCAGCCCGCCACGTCTATATCTATATTTATATCTATATATATAAAACCACTTATTCCTATATGCTCCGTATCTGCATCGTTTCTTTATTGTCTATTTTTTTAGTCTAAATTATCTTGTGTTCTTAATCGGCTCGGAATTCCATATACTTCTAACGAGAATGGAAAATTTGACGCTTACCGGATTGTTGAAACGAGTTGCCGGCAAGTTCTCAAACCGGCGGGCACTTTCTGTTTCAGGCCAATTCGATCTCACCTACGCTCGTCTACATGACCTCGTTGAACAATCCGCTTCTCGCCTTGTTGCCGCCGGTGTCAAGCCCGGAGAAGTTGTAGCTCTCACGTTTCCTAATACCGTCGAGGTAAGTCTCAGTTCTTCTTCTCTCTCCTTCGATTGAGGATTATAACGTTTTATGGTTTTAAAATTTTATTTTCGTAAATTTCAACCGAAGAAACCATCAGAAATAAATTTAGAAATAAGGAAATTAGGTAGGAAAATTGCTTGCTTTTAATGTCCTAAATAACTATGAAGTAGTTAAATAAACTACTACATTTATGAATTTTGTCAGAGGCCAAATAGACCACTTGGTTGATTTCTTCTACATCTATGAATTTTTTTACGTTATATAATTATGAGTTACAATTAATTAGTTTGATTGCATATTTGATTACAGTTCATAATTATGTTTCTGGCGATAATTCGAGTCCGAGCCACCGCTGCTCCACTCAACGCTGCTTACACATCCGATGAGTTCGAGTTCTACCTATCGGACTCAGGATCAAAGCTTTTGCTAACTTCAAAAGAAGGTAATGAGCCGGCTCAAGCCGCGGCTTCAAAGCTTAACATCCAGCACGTCATAGCCACCCTTCCCCAAGCCGACTCTGAAGTTTTTCTTTCCTCGACTCAGTCCGAGTCGGACCCCAACTCTATCTCCAATATCGTAAACGATCCATCGGACGTGGCTCTATTTCTCCACACATCCGGCACCACGAATAGACCAAAAGGCGTGCCACTGGGTCAGCTCAATTTAGCATCCTCGGTACAGAACATAAAATCCGTTTACAAACTCACTGAGTCCGACTCGACCGTCATAGTCCTCCCGCTCTTTCACGTTCACGGGTTACTTGCCGGGTTATTGAGCTCATTCGGAGCCGGAGCCTCCGTCACCCTACCAGCTGCCGGACGATTCTCAGCTTCCACGTTTTGGTCAGACATGAATAAATACAACGCAACGTGGTACACAGCCGTTCCTACAATACACCAGATTATATTGGATCGCCACTTGAGTAAACCCGAACCAACTTACCCAAAACTCCGGTTTATACGTAGCTGCAGTGCTTCACTAGCGCCGTCTATTTTGGCTAGGCTGGAGGAGGCATTTGGCGCGCCGGTATTGGAGGCTTATGCAATGACGGAAGCAACCCATCTGATGGCTTCAAACCCATTACCGGAAAATGGGCCACATGTTCCTGGGTCGGTAGGCAAACCCGTGGGTCAGGAGATGGCAATACTGGATGAAAATGGGGTTGAACAAGAAGCGGGAGCTAGTGGGGAGGTTTGTATTAGGGGTCCAAATGTAACCATGGGTTACAAAAACAACCCAGAGGCTAACAAAACTGCTTTTCAATTCGGGTGGTTTCATACTGGAGATATTGGTTATCTCAACTCCGATGGATATTTGCATCTAGTTGGAAGAATCAAGGAGCTGATCAATCGTGGAGGTATGTTCTATTACATACATGTAGTTTGATGCTTCATGATTTAATTTAGGCAATTTGACCTTAGTTGCTTGCAATTTCAATTATTTTGTATCCAAATAAAAGCTAAATAATGTAGTTAGAATAATACTAGAGATGCAAATTATTTTATAAATTACTGATGGGGTCGAAAACTACATTGAAACAATTATTTTATCAATATGATGAGGTGGAGTATGTCACATCAGCAGTTTGTAAAATATTTATAAAATAGTTTGTGTAGCATTACTCATGTAGTTATTGATATATATACTCCCTTCCAAAATATTGGATATTTTTAATATTTAAATTCTTAAATTTAAAATTGAGATATTCATTTTAACTAGTCACAATGTATTTCCTTTAAATAATATGCGTCTTCACAACAATTGCAGGAGAGAAGATATCTCCAATAGAAGTGGACGCAGTCCTTTTGTCACACCAGGACATAGCTCAAGCTGTTTGTTTTGGAGTTCCCGATGACAAATATGGCGAAGAGGTAATAATACAACTCCATCACCAGCTCTTTTTGTCTATTATCTAATTTTAACACTATGTGACTAGCCAGTTTTCTTGGATGTCAATTTCTTCTTAATGCCAGCTATGTTTCTTGTAATCTTTTGTTTCTATATTGCTCTAACTAATATATGTTCAATAGCAATGTTTCCCCTGATGGAAAATCCTGAACTTGAAAACATAAACCAAGTACTCGGTTTTTAAAAGAAAGATGATGTAGACTATATATAGTGCACAGGCATGTCCCATTAAGTGACACATAATTTTGTGGACCATATTTGTATTATATTCTATGGTAGGTAGTGTTTGTGTGCATGTTTGTTTGCCAATATTATTTTTTTTGGGTGCAATTTACCACAAGATTTGATAACAAATAAGATTTCTTGTATCTAAAGAATCATTTTCCTTGAACAAAGAGTCAAAAATAATTACAAAGCTTATTCTGGAAATGATACAATAAAATAACTAATTTGACTTGGTAATTAAGCTACCATATTTATACTAACTACCTGTTTAACCAAGTTAAAAAGACCTAAAAGTTAAAACCCTTATAAATAATGTGCTTATTACAATATTAACCATGTCTATTGTGACAAGCTACAACTTGATTCCTAGTTGGAATGAAACTCCAAACTGGTAGAACAGCTATCAACTTGTTAAGTGTTGTCTGCTGCTGTAGTATCTGCAATACCCTCCCCACAAGTTGATGGGTGGAAAGGACCACCCAACTTGCTTAAAAAAACTAGTGTAGAGTTTTACCAAGAGATTTGGTTAAAATATATGCAAGCTGAAGTTTAGAAAGCAGAAGTAGGAACTAGCAAACCTTGTTGAACCTTTTGTTGAATGAAGTGGCAGTCTAAATATATATGCTTAGTCCTGGCATGGTGGATGGGATTAGAAGCCAAATCAATGGCAGAAGAACTATCACAGTAGACTGCAAGCAATTTAGAACCCTTATGGCCATGTTTGTTCCAAATTCAAGCCTTGCTGTTAAAATAATTAGATGTTTTTCTTCAATATCTGTGTAGTGCAACACTCGTGCACAGCACTACCTTGTTGAGATAAAAGGCCACAATAGTGACTTCACTTTTGAGATGGAAAAATCATAGATAAATTTCATGTGGTCGGTTTGAATTATGTGGCTTATCATGTTTAATCCTATATCAATTGCAGATAAATTGTGCCGTCATTCCCAGAGAAGGATCAGATATTGATGAAGCAGAGGTTTTGAGGTTCTGCAAAAAGAACCTTGCAGCTTTCAAGGTCCCAAAGAAGGTGTTCATCACTGATACTGTTCCAAAGACTGCTACAGGGAAAATCCAACGAAGGATTGTTGCAGAGCACTTTCTTGCTCAAATTTCAACTGCTAAAGTTCCGAAGTTTGGAGCCTAAAACAAATTATATTTGTCTTGCAATTAGCTCCTGTTACATGGGAGATAAAAATAAATTTGAGAACCGTGTAATTTTCAGTATACAAAAATATGAACATTGTTGGCTGCCTAGTAATCTCTCTTACCAATTATATCGAACAGAGAAGGAACTAGATTAGTTTTATTTCATTTTTAACAGCTATTTTCATGTTTCGATCTAATGTCAAGGCCATTGGCGAAGGAATCACCCGTGCCTGCTTACCAGGTTTGTGTGGAAGGATTGAACAAGGGGTGAGTGGGCCACAAAACTCCAGTCATTTGTCAAAATTTTAAGAGTTCTTTACAATAATATACAATATTTAGTAATTAATTATACTATTAGTGCATCAACAAAATAATTATAAAAATAATATACTTTTCATATTTATTTACAATATTAATGCAATTAGGATTCCTTAATTTAGGAAATTAGTATAGGATTCAATTCATAATAATAAAGAAACCTAAAATTAAGGAGAAATAACTGTCATAATTAATAATTCAAATTCAAATATCTTGGATTTAACAAAGAAAAGATAGGAAAGAGAGAGATAGGAGAGAGATGTGTAATATAATGTTGATAACCAAACCTTCTTAAAAAAGGTAACCAAACTTTTATACCAAGGTAACTAAATCTTTATACCAAGGTAACCAATCTACCTCCACACCTGCAGTATGAATTTGTTACCTTAGTCTGAAAGTTTGACAACCAACTACATGAACTGCATCACATTCAAAAAACCAACTACATGAACTGCATCACATTCAAAATAAATTGGTAACCTAATAACAATGAATTGGTTACCTTGGTATGAATGTTTGACTACCAACTGCACTTTGAAAAAATTACAGGTGTGGAGGTGGATCAATATATTCTCCATTAATTGTTATGTAGAATTAAAAAAGAGAGAAATTAGAAACAACACAGAAAAAAGAGTAACATACTGAATTTGTGTTTCTAAGTGAGAGATGAAGAGTTCAGAGACATGTATTACTGATGAAATGCCCTCCAATGGTTTCTCGCTCTTTAAAATCTTGTATTTCCTCTGCTTCTTATTTTTCAGGTGGGCCCTCTGTCAAGGTCATTGTTACACTTGATCCTCTTCTCCCTAATGACGATTTCTCTTCCACTCAGGTTGGTAACCAATTCTCTCTGTCTATGTATATATTATATATTCTAGGGCTTTAATGTCGGTTTTAATTTATGCATTTGTAGCGTGACTTTTATTGAGATGAGATAATGTCTGATATATAGTTTATTTATTAATTACTTAATTTAATAAGTAAATCAATACTAATCCCCTAAATTAAAGAATCCTAATTACACTAATATTGTAAATAAATATGGAAAGTGTATTAATTGTGTAAATATTTTATGAGTACACTATTATTGTAATTATTTTAAAAAATATAATAAAATATATAATTAACCCAAATTTGAATTCGTGAAAGTTTCATCAAATGATGAAAATATGGTCTTATAAATCTCAAAATATCCTCAACTTTATCATCAAATTTGTTAACTTTTTAACTTACTAAAATAGTGATATAAATATGGAAAATACAATATTTTTTCTTAAAATATTTATCTTTGCAAAGAGTGAGACTATATATATTTCGACATGGAGAATTAAAACTAAAATTCACACATTTATATAAACAGTTGACAAGGCAAATACATATGTCATCTCAATGCCATTGCCGGTGTTCATCCTACAATTACAAGTGAAAGAAAACAAGACCCAAGGCAAAGGCAGTACCCCCATAACAAGCCATTATCTATCAGGAATAGGAAAACAACATGGTTCGAACCTCGTTAAAATCCTCTCTTAAAAGTACCACTTGGAAGAGAGAGGGAGAAGTAATGCACTAATTGCAAGTAAAACATGCCAAAGAAAATTTTGCATTATAAATATTTCCTCTGCAAACAACACTCATAAATTTCACCAACATAAGAGCATTCAATTCCATATATAAACCAGTACTCACTAAATACTATAAAGAAAGCAGACAAGGAACATGCCACAAAAAGTGGCAAATCTGCAACCAGTTCCAAACATCAAATAAGGGCTCAATAACAAATTCACATAAACTCAGTATCACAGTTGCTAACTAAAAGAAGTCGCACCCAATACCCATAGCCAAAAACATATTAAGCTGCCTGAAGCTCTTCATTTTCATCGTCGTAGTTATAGTCTTCCTCATCCTCCACTGTGGCATCTTGATACTGCTGGTATTCAGAAACTAAATCATTCATGTTACTCTCTGCTTCCGTAAACTCCATTTCATCCATGCCCTCTCCAGTGTACCAATGCAAGAAAGCTTTCCTGCGGAACATAGCTGTGAACTGCTCGCTAACCCTTCTGAACATCTCTTGAATTGAGGTGGAGTTCCCAATGAAAGTTGATGCCATTTTCAAACCAGTTGGAGGGATATCACAAACAGTGGACTTAACATTGTTGGGGATCCACTCAACAAAGTAGGACGAGTTCTTGTTTTGTACGTTAATCATCTGTTCGTCAACTTCCTTGGTGCTCATTTTGCCACGGAACATAGCTGAAGCAGTCAGATATCGACCATGGCGGGGATCAGCAGCACACATCATGTTTTTAGCATCCCACATCTGTTGTGTAAGCTCAGGAACACTGAGGGCTCGGTATTGTTGTGACCCACGAGATGTGAGTGGAGCAAATCCAACCATGAAGAAATGCAATCTAGGGAATGGAATAAGGTTGACAGCAAGTTTACGGAGGTCAGAGTTGAGTTGACCAGGGAATCGAAGACAACAAGTTACCCCACTCATGGTGGCTGAAATAAGGTGGTTTAGATCTCCAACTAATAAAAAAAAAGGACAAGTTCAGTCAGTCCATCACTTAATTGTCAACTACAATAATACTATGTAAAAATACTAAACAAAAGGAAATATTAGGGAAAAATGATTGCTAGAATATTACGACTCTTTTCTGAGTTATGGGCATTGTTATTTAAGGCACAAGGCGCACTGAGGCGCAAAGGTCTCCTTGGAGCCTAGGCGCGAGGCACGCCTCATCGAAGTGAGGCGCACATATTTTTAAAAAAATTAAAAATATATATACATACATTCTGTTATTTATGTATCAAATTTATCAACCATGTTCTAAGCAAGTTCAAAAAATTCTAACCATGTTCAAATTTATGAAGTTCTAAGCACATTCAAAAAATTTCTGTAACAAGTTCAAAAACCATACCCATGTAGTATAAGTGACAATAATATAATCGTATCATAATTGAATTCTGCATAAATACATAATTAAATACTTATATATATAAGTAGTAAACACTAAACAACAATATAAATACATATTAAAATATTAAAAAAATACTTATAAGTTATATACACATTTAATTATTTAATAAGTTAGTAAACACAGGAATAATAGTGAAGTAAAGTACTCAAAGTTTTTGAAAAAAATTGGGCAACATAACCCTTTAGTATTTTACAAAATAACTTTTTTGGGGAAAGAGAAGAGAATAAAAAAAAAAGGAGAAGAGAGAGACTTGGAGGAGGCTGCAATTGATGGTCTAGATTGATTAGAAATAAAAATTACACAACTTCAATGAGGCCCACGCTTTGTCGCCTCGGGTGGGTGCGCCTCACTGAAGGAGCCACAGGTGAGGCAAGGCACCCAACGTGGACTAGGTTGGCCTCCCGCCTAGGTGCGCACCTAAGCACGCCTTTAACAACACTGGCTATGGATGTATTCCTAGTGACTTAGATTAATCAAAACTACCAAAGGAGGTTCTCAACACAAGCATGTTATACACTTCTGTATCAAATTTCATCAAATGATTTATGAAGAGGAAAACTAGAATCAAATGATCCAATAATCACAAACTGTTTAAGTGAAAGAAATACTCGATAAATTATCATTTTAAAACAAAAGGCAGAACATAATAAAATAAGATCACAGCATTCTTGTTCCATCCTGTTCCACACAGAAATACACTAGGTTCTGCACAACCAATTATTGTTCCACTAATCAATAACTCATTATAGCACAAAACTTAGAAGTTCTTCTAATATTCAATTCCTTATTGATTGTCTATGAATAGAAAATAAAAAGTAAATCGTATGCTACGTTAATAGTCTCAGTTTTTCTTAAAAAAAACACTGCTCATGCATGGACAACACAATATCACCTGTATAGTCCTAGTCTTCATGGAGCTAGTTGATACTATTAAAATTACCATAAAAAGGTCATTTACTAGCATAGCACAATAACTAAAGATGTCTAAATTTCCAGTTATGCTAAAAACAGAGATGGACAAGCAAAAGAGAATAACTTACAGCTTGGAGTTGTTAATTTAAGAGTTCTGAAGCAAATGTCATATAAAGCTTCATTGTCCAAAACCATACACTCATCTGCATTCTCAACAAGCTGGTGCACTGAGAGGGTCGCATTATACGGTTCAACAACAGTATCTGACACTTTAGGGGAAGGAAACACAGAGAAAGTGAGCATCATTCGGTCTGGATACTCTTCTCTGATCTTAGAAATAAGAAGAGTTCCCATTCCTGACCCAGTTCCTCCACCCAGTGAGTGACATACCTGAAATCCTGAAATGAGTAAGCAAAGAGTTAATGTTAGAGGTGTTGAGCATTAAAAGCAACAATAAGATCAGATTTCAGTGTACACTATAGTATTACTGAAACTAAGTTTCAAAACCAAAGGAACAATAAGATAATAATAACATGCCACAGTATAAAGCAACACTACAATATAGTATGACAAAGTGAAGTCCAACAATCATGACTCAGAACTTGTTATTTTCCACAGTAAAACTTTCATATACAAACAGAAAATCTTTAGCAAATGACAATTGAAATCTGGAAAGTACTCCTAAAATAAAAATGAAATGATCAGCAAGCCAACAGACTATCAATATTTAAACATAATAATACTAGTATTGCATTGTAAGCAAATATAAACCTACTAGTTGTGTCCCGTACCTCCGGCACTACATGAACGGTGAAATTTATCCAAACTTTGGACGGACCAGATAATTTATTAGGGTAAGCGGTAAATTCAAAATAGTTGTATTTTGTTAGATACTCCCTCCATCCCATAATAACTGTCGCTTTAGCTTGATGCACATGGATTAAGAAAGTCATTTAGTGCTATCATTTATTAATTAAAATTGGTGTGAAATTTCATCACTATCCCTTTATGGGAAGTTGAAAACTATTAATACAAGGGACAATGAGAGAAGGTAGGGGTGATATAGAAAAGTAAATAATTTATTCTCCTAGAAAGTTGTAAATGACAAATAAATTGGGAAAAAAATTTCCTTCTAAAACGACAGTTATTATGAGATGGAGGTAGTAAATAAAATTTGTAGCAAAATACCATCAGATAATGATTTGCACGTATAATTGATAAAATCTCTAAAAATGCCTTGACAATATACATTTTGACTCCATTTGCGAAATCCTGAACTCAAAATTGAAATAATTTTGTTCAAATTTTGAAAACTATCATAGTTAATACTAATAGGTTACAGTTAGTTTACAATTGTAAAACTAAATAACCTCATATGAATTTTGAATGTCAGGATTTCACGAAATCGACTCTAAAAATCAAAATGTATCTCTAATTATGGACACACACAAAATATCAATACATACGAACACAAATGAACTACAGTTAGTCAGTGGAAGATCAATCAGCTAATTCGAAACTGAAATCATCAGATCCACAGTCCACAGCAATTGTTTGCAAACTTTACTAAGGAAAAGAGAACTTCAGAAACAAAAGAAATTTTTTACCTTGAAGACAGTCACAATTTTCAGCCTCTTTACGAACCACATCGAGAACCGAGTCAATAAGCTCAGCGCCCTCAGTATAATGCCCCTTCGCCCAGTTGTTTCCCGCACCGGACTGTCCAAACACGAAGTTATCAGGCCGGAATATCTGGCCGTACGGCCCAGATCGGACGCTGTCCATGGTTCCCGGCTCAAGGTCCATGAGAACGGCGCGTGGCACGAACCTTCCACAGCTTGCCTCGTTGTAGTAGACATTGACGCGCTCGAGTTGGAGATCGTTATCGCCTCTGTACCGGCCGGTGGAGTCGATGCCGTGCTCGGCGCATACCACTTCCCAGAACTTGGCTCCGATCTGGTTGCCACATTGGCCCCCCTGGATATGCAGAATCTCACGCATTTTCTCGAGGGAGAAAGTGAAGAAATGTGTAGTTAAGAGACTCTGTAGAGAGAGAAATAGGGATGATTTGGGATTGGGAGAAATGGAGGAGGAGGGATTTAATGGCGGTGAAGATGACGGAATACGTTTGCCGTTATGTGGGTGTGAGCAATGAGACAGATGATGACGGCACCGTTAGTTTAAAGTGGGAAATTAAAATTTGAAAATAGACGGTGAAAATGAACGGTGAGGATGGGTGTTTGGCATTCACGCTCTATGAAATAATAGGCGAGGGGTATCACGTGGAAAAAAAGGGCAGATGAAAGCTGTTGAAAGGTGTCACGTGAGCTGTAGGAATACAGAATAGCTATCGGTCATCAATAATTAGGAGTAAATGAAAAATGATTAATAGCCGTTATTTGATACGAATAGTACTACATCACAAAATGAGCGAGTATTCTTTTTTAATAAATTTTAACAGTTTATATATTTGAATTAAAAGATTTTTAAAATAATTTAAATTTATATTTATATCTTAATTATTTAAATATTTTATTAATATAAAAATATAAATTATTAAGATGCATTTGTTAATGCTTGGTCAAATTAAAATAGAACAAGGTTGTGGTCCAACGAATACTTGATAGATTTGTCCCAAACTTAGTAAGTATCATTCCGTCCGGTCCCACAAATTTATCTTTTTAATAATAATAAATTAAAATTCAATTTTAGATTAGTTGGCCTATTAATATTGGTAGGTAGGTGGGGCCATAGTGAACGTATGTTTCACTCTTTAGCTGATCCTGACTGACCGTGGCAATGGTGGCCTGGTGGGGTTGAGGAAGAGGATAAGAAGGGAATAAAACAGGATGGGAGAAGAAGCAAGGGAGTCATCAAGTGAGAGCAGATGTAGTGATCCTCAATAAATAAATAGTAACTTTGTTATGAAGCAATTTTAACCTTTTTTTTCTTTGGTTTTTCTTATACATCATCAATCAATCCATCCAGCTACTGCTGATCAGGACTGGACTCATAATTTGTTCCAAATGCCTCTTACTCGTCTTGCACATTTTCCTGATTTTTTATCTTCTTAGGAGTACTGGAGTGGTTATCATTAAGTTAATTTTAGTTAATTGACTAATATAATGTCAACACGCAAGTCAGGATGTAATTTTTCTATCTGTGTATCAGTACTGTATTGATCGATTGATCAATTTACTATGAAGTTTACTTCGTTCTGTCGATTACTATTATATTATGTTGAGTTTTTGTTTGTTTGGTGATCGGCTTGAAGTTGAATAAGCTAAATATAGAATAAAATAGAATATAAATGGAAAAACAGCAAATGAAAATGTCTGACTACACACACACACACACACACACACACACACACACACACACACACACACACACACACATATATATATATATATATATATATATATATATATATATAATTGAACTAGGTTAAGAACGAAAATGAATGATTCGAATTAAGTTTTAGAATGAATAGCATAATTGATCATAATAAAGAGGTAAAAAATAAGTATGCCTACTTGGCCATTTTCACCATAAACTTTAAAATATATCTAGGGAACTGATATTTTCACATGATCCTCTCTCACATGAGCATACAGTGGGTCTCATCTTTTAATGAAAAGAAAACATGTAAAAATATCAAAAATATATGTGAAAATAGTGTTCCATATATCTAAAACATATATTAAAAGTTTCAATATATTTATTTGAAAACACTAACGAAAATTAATTTTAAAAGATAAAAAAATGGCAAACAATTTTCCCAAATTTTAATGGGCTTTTTACTTACAAGTTGGTTTGCTTGGTCAAAGACCCATGAGAAGCCTTAACTAAAATCCAGCCACAATACAAATACAAAACAAGTGATTTTTTTGGGCCAACTTGGATTCGGGTGTGTTTGAAAATGGAACCCATTTTAAAATCATTCGGACTTCGTAAATCCTGATTTCCCCAAAACCCTTTTGCCGCTGCAAAGGCTTTTACTTATTCTGTCGTCTTTCATCTCCCTCAATAGCTTGAATTTAGTTTGTCTCACTGTAAAACCTTTGCAACTTTTTTTCTTGGAGCAAAAATGGTGAGCCAAAGGCAGAGATTAGCTCGCAAAAGATATAAAGAAGCAAATCCAGAAAAATTCCCAAAACCAGAGCCAACTCCACCTAAAGACCCAAACAAAAAAAAGAAAAAGAAGAGCAATTTCAAGCGGAAGAAGTCAGATTCTGGAGGCCCAAGTAAAGGCAATAAGAGATTATCAACACACAATAAACACCCACTTAGAGTTCCTGGAATGAAGCCTGGTGAGAGCTGTTTCATTTGTAAAACACAAGACCATATTGCCAAGAATTGCCCTCAAAAAGCTCAGTGGGAAAGGAACAAGGTTTAATTTTTGTATACTAGCTCTTATTATTTTCTTACTGTATAGTTAATTTGTTATCAAGTGCTCTTTATTCATTCATTTTTTGGTGAGCTATGTGTAATTTTAGGGAATTGTTATTTCCACAAGTCTTCTCTCATATGAGTGTGGACCCATACTATCAACATGGCTTGTGGAAATAGCAATTCCCTAATTTTAGTGATAACCTAAATAGAAGGAGAATTTAAATGAAAACTTTCTAAGAAAACATTGTTATGTGTTCAAATGTACTCCCTTAGTTCACTTCTCTAAGATTAGTTTGCTCCCTTGAGGAGGCTGAAAGTGATTTAAGATTGATTTACTGCCTGAGGAGACTGGAAAGTGATTTGAAATTGATTTACTCCCTTGAGGAGGCTGGAAAGTGATTTGAGATTGATTAGAACATGTTCAAATATTGTTATGTCTTTCTCTTGAAAGGACATATAATGATCAGCCAAGAATTTTCATTACTGGAAATAAATTAAGGAGAATAAATTTTTTTTAATTTTTTCCTTGAGTTGGTGTCATTGATGGACCCTTATTGGGTTTTTGGATTGGTGCAGTATTGCAAGCTTGTACCGGATTTGAGATGAGCTGATATTATATAAACTTTCTATACTGAGGCCTCCTTTTTGGCATTTATATATCTAAACCTTTACTTACAACTTACAAGTAAAAAAATGTGGTTTCTTACATAAATTGCCTACATCCATTAAAATTTGAAAACCTTTAATACTAGCTGAACTAAAGAAAAAGAAAAATGCCTTGATTGTCTTTCTAGATAAAACTAAACATTCCATTTTGTAATTAAATAAACGTTTTCTTTGTTTTGTTTTGTTATATTTTTTGATAATGGGATTATATGGATTATGGCCTGAAGTGAGCTAATAGTGGTGGTGCTGTGTATTGATGTCAATAGATATGTTTGTTGTGCCGGCAACGTGGGCATAGTCTGAAGAATTGTCCAAACAAGAATGACCAGACCCTGGAGAGGAAATTATGCTATAATTGTGGAGAATCTGGGCATTCTCTTACTGAATGTCCCCACCCTCGTGAAGATGGTATTCACCTATTTCTAACGTTCCAGTAAATATGTAACTAGTATTAGATTCTAGTCAATATAATACCTATATACTAATTCAACATGATAATTTGTGATTTGTGTGTGATAAAGTGGTTATACTTTGAATGAAGGTTATCTAAGTTTAGGTTATAAGTTATTGCATAAGTTTGTAATATTGTCTTGGATGTATTTTGCCTATATCAATCCTGCGAACCTCTTTAGTTTTTGAGGAGATTATTTACCCATCTGCCTAGGTAAATAAGCTTTTGTCATGTATAATATATATCTTAGGCATAGAACTGAATTATTCCTTTTAAGAGATTCTAAATGTGAAGATCAGGATGATCTAATAACTTGTACTGCAGGTTTTGAATATTAATTGGATCTGATGTGCTCATAATTATGTAAATTATGTTTGACCTGCGATAGGTGATCTAGGTACCAATTTAGACAATATTATTTGTGAAATTTGGCAATGTTTGCCTGAATCCTTTTCTTTCCTTAGCATTGTTGTGCATTCACATGCGTATACCAGCCGAAGCATGTTAATGATTTTAGCTATTTTTTTTGCAAATGAAGGTATGGGTTATTTAGTTTACATATCATAATCTCAAAGGTAGCATATAAGCTTGCTGCATGTATTACGAGAGTTTCTGGGCTATTAATTATTATCATGTTGTAACTTTAAGTGAAGTGGAGATGATTTAATTGTTTGTAATTATTTGTGTTTATGGGCATCTGTTATGGCATTTGTGATGATTGCCCTCTTTGCTAATGCAGGGGGAACTAAATTTGCACATTGCTTTATTTGTAATGTGCGTGGACACTTGACTAAGAATTGCCCTCAAAACACTCATGGTATCTATCCAAAGGTACATGTCTTTTCCATTTTATGTTTGTATACTTACATTTTCATGTTTAACTTCTGCATATATGAGTATATATACATGCTCATGGTGTTATGTTATTTATTGTCCAAGCACACAATCAGTCCTTTCTTTCTGTCAGCTCCTCCTCCAATAAAGTTGGTTGTCTGGCATAACTCAGAAAGGAAAAGAGAAAGAAAAAAGGTTTAGACTGATATTTTTTAGGTCTTATTTTTGTAGGGTGGTTGTTGTAAAATTTGTGGTGGTGTGACACATTTGGCCAGAGATTGTCCTAACAAAGGCAACAGGAGTTCTAGTGCAGCTACTGGTTTTGGTAAAATATGTAAGTATTCTGATAGTGCATGGCTTACTGTGAAAATTGTGTTTGCTGTATATGATATTTATAGTTGGAAGAATATCTAGAATACACCACTCTTTACATTCTTCATATTTAAAACTTTCATCAACTTTGCAATATGATAACACTGTCATATCAACCATCTTATAGATGGGTGAGTTGTTTGACTAGGCATGCTTGCTTTGTTTTGATTCGTCTGAAAAACTTTGATTCGACTTGTGAAATACCTAAAACTTCATAGTCGTGATTGATGCTCACTATTGCGAGTGTAAACACCTCTGGAAATACATTTGGCATGACCCATATGTTCTTGAATAAAGTTATTCCTGACAAGGAAAATAAAATCTGCTGTTGGGAAATAAGAGGCTCAGTTTTCTAAAACTGGTGGAATCATATTTAAGCCCCTTTTCTTTACTTGTGCCAGTTATTTGTATTCAATAACAAAGCACATTCTTGGATCCTCAATCCTCGAGTCTTTTCCCTGCCATGTTTCCCAGTATCCATAATTCTTCTTTATCATTGTAGGCTTTCTAGAGTAACTTAACAAGTAATGCATAAATTTATTATATCAATTCAAGCTATTGTGCGTATGTCAACAACGCATGCTTCATCTGTTTATATGACATTCTAAACCTACAAAAATCTTTTGTTTGCAGCAACTAGAATCGAAGATAGGCCTAGAGGGCAGGTGACCAAGTTCATCAGCGGGGACGATCTTGATGATGATTTTACGGCGGAAGACTCCCATAGTGGTGACAAAGACAAAGCCTCTGATGTCAAACTTACCCCAGCGTCTGATTTGAAAGACGATGATGTAAAACCAAAGAAGAAGCAAGGGCCTAAAGTTGTGAATTTTGTTGGTTGATAACTTCCCATAGTTGGTTGAAATATGTAACGAACTAATAGTTGCATGTTTGTCATTCATTTTTCTTTTCTTCCTGAAATATGTAACCAGTTTTGTTGATTTTGTTTTCTGTTGAGAGTTAACTCCTATAAACATTTTCTTCTTCTTTTTATTTTGTATGTTTAAATTTAAATGAAGTAATAAAACCTGCATTTTCCCTTCTAATATTGGCTAATAAACACCTAGAAATATATATATATATATATATATATATATATATATATATATATATATATATATATATATATATATATACCCAAGAAAAATAAAAATGAAACTGCATGGTTGTAGAATTTTTGACCGACAGGCTTAAACAAATTTTTAATTTTTTTGGATGAAGATGAGAAAAAAAAGCTAAAACATTTCTCAACCTTAATTTTCAAATCTCAACCTCAAAAATCTCGAATTCCCCGCAAAATTCTAATTGCTTAGAAGAAAAAGCCCACGTACGCTCTACCACCTCTCACGTGTGTCTTCCAAAATTGAAGGATCTCTTCCTTCCTTTCTCGTACACTTCTTTCTTCACGTCTCTTTCTCTGTTTCTTCCTCATTTCACCGGCCTACCTACTTTACTTGCTCTTCCCCCAAACGAAAGACAGACACCCACACCATGGTACGCCTCTCTCTCTCTCTAGGATATTTTCTTCTTTATTTTCTATTATATATGGGAATTGAATAGAATTATGATTTAAATGTTACGTAGGAATATGTTTTTTTTTTCCTTTTATTTTTTATGCTCAAATTCACGATTGTGTTATTTATCAATTATTACATGATTTAATATATATATATATATATATATATATATATATATATATATATATATATTGTTTAAATTTAATAATGTTTTGGTAGTCGAACGCGGCGTCTGGAATGGCTGTGGAAGATGATTGCAAGTTGAAGTTTTTAGAATTAAAAGCAAGGAGAAATTATCGATTCATCATCTTCAAAATTGAGGGTCAAGAAGTGGTGGTGGAGAAGCTCGGGAGCCCCCAAGAAAGCTACGAGGACTTCACCAATTCTCTGCCTGCAGACGAGTGTCGTTATGCTGTCTTTGATTTCGATTTCACTACTGAAGAAAATTGCCAGAAAAGCAAGATTTTCTTCATTGCATGGTATATAATTAATTAATATAACCAAACTCATCACTTAATCATATATATATATATATATATATATATATATATATATATATACTTGATTAATTACATGCATGTTGTATTTTGTCCAATGAAATTCAAGATATAATGATTTAGGCCACCTTTTCCTCATTGATTTTATATTTTGAGCCTTAAATATATATATATTTAGTTTCTTTTCCTTTAAGATAGAATTATTATTTTACTTGTCATGCATGTATGTTTTTAGGTCACCGGATACTTCCAGGGTGAGAATGAAGATGGTGTACGCAAGCTCCAAGGATAGATTCAAGCGAGAACTGGATGGAATTCAAGTTGAGTTGCAAGCAACGGATCCTAGCGAGATGAGCTTCGACATTATAAAATCGCGAGCGATCTGAAAATTTTGATAATGCATGCATGCACGCATCTTCTTTTGTCTTCGGTGAGCTATCCGCCATGGATCACTTACTAATTCTACATTTTGTGATCGGAGGAGCGTACGTAGTTGTATAATCTGTTTCTGGCCTATGTTGATTAATACTAAACCGTGTAGTGTAATGTGCTATTATGATTTATTATTTCTTAATTGTTGCTTTAAAACATTTGATTGTTTGTTCGTGCTCAAGTATGTTATTGTGCTCATACCTACCTACCTACCTAATTTTAATTTCAAAAGCTTAGTTAAACTCGCATTCATCACGAGGATTTGTTTGTTCTGGTGTTGTTTAGAGATTTAGATTTTTTGAAATGCTGAAATTCCATATACATCTCATAAGATCGTAGTATAAAGACCAGCTCATTTACCAAGTTTTATGTCACAGAAAGGAAATCTTGCATCACAACTGCATATTAATTTTGTAGACAAGATTTGTGATCAATATATGTACGTTTACTTGTTGAAATTCAATGGTTTTATACTTTTATTTGAAGAAGAGTAATTTTTCGTTGGCGTAAATGGTTTAATTGGCACATAAATTGTCACAAGTTTATAGTTTGTTAAGTACATTTATCATCTAGACCCGGTCCACTTAACACATTCTGCCGTTTAAAAAGTTCACTAAAACTCGTATAGCAACCAAGTTTAGCTTCCTATTTTTTCATCATTGATAAAGATAACCAAGTACATTGTATTTATATCATTAAACTAGGAATCTAAGTACATTTTTTCAACACAACTGAAAGCCTGTACAACTTTTCATCTATAAATTGGTAATATAAACGCCTCCAAGACCTGCTGAACATTAAAGGACCACATACACCTGCAAAACTCAAGACAAATCCTATCGCCATGCTCAAATAAAATCCGGCCACTTCAAATTTACCATCTTCTTCTTCTTCTTTTTCTCTGGTATCTGGCGTTGTCAACCCATCCTCGCCACAATTCTTTGTTAATGGAACTCCACAAAGTTCAGCATTACCGATGAAGCTTGAAGTGCCCAAGCTTTGGAATTGGGTGCTCAACGGAATTTTTCCTGACAAATCGTTATGAGATATATTAAAGTGACTCAAAAACGTCATACCTGACATGCTTGGAGGAATTTTACCAGAAAGTTGATTTCTAGAAAAATCAATTGATTCTAGCGAGTTCATGTTACCAATCTTTTCTGGTATTTTTCCAGTCAAACGATTCTTTGAAAAGTTCAACGAAATCAATCCCACCAGGCTTGTTAATTCTTCAGGGATTTCTCCAAATATGTGGTTGTTTGACAGGTCAATGCTTGTTGCAAGACTTAGGATAGTGTCATACTCAATTTCTCTTCCTTTTGTGACCACAAATGCATTATCAAAGATTTGATCGTAATAAAATGCGTAAGAGGAGCCATGAATTATGGTTTGTTTCACGGTCATGGAAGATAAATTTTTAAGGCACAACGGTATTCTTCCTGATAAATGGTTGTTTGCAAGGTCCAAAATTTGGAGTTCTTGGAGGCTACAAAGTTCAGAAGGAATTTCACCATGAAATCTGTTTGAACGGAGGCCAAGCACATTTAAATATGAAAAGCTATATCCAAACCAATTTGGAATTGTTCCAATAAACTGATTCTCACCGAGGTCAATTGCTTTCAACTTGGTGCAATTTTGCAAAGATGATGGCACTTCTCCAGAAAGGGTATTTCTGCGCAAATGTAAAGAGCTCAGGCCACTTAAAATTCCCATAGAGCTCGGGATATTACCACTCAGATTGTTGCTTCCCAATGCGATGATTCTTAATGAGTTCCAACTCATCCAGCAGTCGGGAATATCTCTTGATAAAAGATTTCCCTCTAAATTTAGGTACTCAAGTTGATTTGGTTCGTCTTTCTCGTCACACAGAAAATGAGAAATGTTCCCAGAAAAAAAATTGTTGGAAAGGTCTAGCGCATTTATGTTCGGGGACATACTAGGCAATGGACCAGTGAATTGATTGGAAGCCAAGTAAACTTCTGGGGAAGTGGAATCAAATTTAGGAATATATGAAATCTTCCCATGAATTTGATTGT
The DNA here is from genome assembly GCA_016801055.1 of Panax notoginseng. Lineage (NCBI taxonomy): Eukaryota > Viridiplantae > Streptophyta > Magnoliopsida > Apiales > Araliaceae > Panax > Panax notoginseng. Next base: position 204,756,039 of record CM029012.1, read on the forward strand.
GAGAGAGATTTAAATAACCAAGCGAGGAAGAAAAATTCCAGAACCAATCTGGAATTCTATCTGAAATTCTGGTTTGAGACAAGTCCAAGTACACCAAGTCCTTCTGTGATTGGAGCCACATTGGAAACCAAGGGCCTAACTGCCAACCTCTTAATTCTAATTGTCCAAGTTGAAAGGGAGGAATCCAGTTACGATGGCTTATATTCAATATCAGTTGGTTTCCATATGCCCTTAATAAACTTAGACTTGTGAGATTTGCAAAATGAGCTTCAGAAACAACTCCTTCCAACAAGTTATCATTTATAAGAAGAGTTTCTAGCTTCGAGAGGTTTCCAAGACTCTGTGGAATGGGACCGGATATTGAATTTCCACTAAGATCAAGGAATTGTAAATGTTTGAATTGTCCAATTTGATCAGTTAAATGACCCGAAAGTCGATTCATAGATAATCGCAATGATTCCAAAGGATTTGAATTACATGAAGAAAGAGCTTGAAATAATTCTGATACCTCCTCTCCCTCGAGTTTGTTACCCGACAATACAAAAACTTTCAAGTTGCAAAGGTTTCGCAATGAACTAATTGGTATTTTCCCTTGGAGCTTATTGTTAGATAGGTCGAGGGTGATGATAGATGTCAAGTTTTTAATGTCACTTGAAATTGTGCCTTGCAATACATTGCTGCTGAGGTCTAGCGACTCAAGACGACTAAAACTATACAGCCAGTCCGGAATGGTAGAATTAAAACCATTCCAGGACAGATCAAGATTTCTAAGACTGGTCATGTTCTTGAGTCCAATTGGAATAGGGCCTTCGAACCCATTTCTACTTAAATGAAGGGAAACAAGACTTTTAAGACTAAAAATCCAATTGGGAACAGTAAAACTAAAAAGGTTCCTAGACAAATCAAGAACGGATAAGGAAGTGAAATTGATGTCACGTATAGGATGAATATATTCAAGTTGGCAATCAGACATGTGCAACTCTACTAAGGAACTGAGCATGTTAATCACTTGCAGCCAGTTTGGTGAATCTTGAAGGTTCACACGACTTAAATCAAGGTGTTCCAAACACAACAGAGTTGAAAGCCATTGAAGATTCTCGACTTCCAAAATATATGCATTAGAAACTCTAAGATCTAGAGACTGTAAAAGGGATAGATTGCCGAGATGATGAGGGATGATTCCTCCAAATCCTGCTCTAGACAAATTGAGACGACGTAGACTTACCAGAGATCCAATAAAGCTTGGAATTGGAATTCCTCCAAAATCATTTCGACTTAGGTCCAAATAACTCAAATGCTTTAAGTTGAGCAAAGAAGGATTAATTTGACCACTCAACTACAATCTTCTAAAAGCGTCATCTCCACCCTTTGTTACGCAAGGATTTTGAAGGTGGAGCTCGCGAACATGGCCAGTGAAATTATCGCAAACAACACCAGACCATTTACCGCAATCATCTTTGGCATGCCACGAGGAGAGTCGATTGGAAGGATCGTTTAGATATTGCTTGAAACTTAGAAGAGCACGTTTCTCATCCTCAGTGCAAACAGCTGCATGAGATTTCCCATAACCAGGGCCAAGTATAAAGGTTGCAATAGCTAGTAACTCTAGGAGTATGAATCTAACCATAATACCCATGCTACAGGTAAGCGGGCACAGGAGGTGGAGCTAAATAGAGAAAAGATCACTTGCTAGCTAGGATGCTGAGTGCTGGAGGGAAGGGGGGTTTATATAATATAATCAATATGGGAGGCATGCAGTTGGCAAACTAGATATGAGTGACAGCTGCCATACAAGTTTTTATATTTCTTCAAGGCTCCATTTTATGAGTGACAGCCATACAAGTTTTTCAAAGTAGACTATATGCAACAGTTAGAATATAGGATCACACACGCGCACACAAACAACGATAGAGAATTAAGAAGAACATAAGAGATTTAAATGGTCTAATTTGGGTACTCCACAGGCGACTTGTTGTTTATTGATGATTCCTTAGTTACATAGGGCTTTACAATAGATATTATATATACTTACTAATTCTATTCTAACCCTACTTTACATTATGGTCAATTATCCATAATGACATTTCCAATTAACAACCCAGAAAGTTTCTGTCCGCCGAACGGCGCGGCCCGCTCCGCTCACAGGCACACCATAGCACGGCCCGCGCTACCTAGGCAGTAGCTCCTCTAGTACCTTCGGCCCGAGCTTCACTCCGCTCCGCTACAATTCGCACTAGCCTTTTCCCAGTGGTTTTTATTTTTGAGTCATAAGTTCCCAACAGTACCCAATCAGCTAATGACGGCTGCAACTCTATTATTGAATATTGATGAAGGAGGTGAAAAAACAAGCAAAGTTATCCTTGACTTTGAATTTTCATTCATGATTATTCAGTTGAAGTTATCAATCTGAATTTTGAATGAATCAGATTTTCAAATGTATAGATATCCACTCTACATCAAAGGCATATTATATATAGAGAAAAATCGCTACTGATCCAGCACCAAATCAAAAAGTTTATTTTTTATTTTTTCCTTCTTGTTGTCCATGGTGAGTCGGTGACTTTAGACAACATGATCACCAATTTCTTGCCCATCATTCAATTTGTTCAACATTATTGCTCAAAATAACTTGTGTCTAAGTAGGCAATATATATATATATATATATATATATATATATATATATATATATATATATATATATAAATCCCAGTGTCCAGCAGCTGTTAAGTTTTGGTTGTTGACCAAGTTAAGCTTTGACCAAAAGGTCTCTAAGGCTCGGCCTAGCCATGATGCTCAAAAGGAGGAATGCTAAGTCAAGCCTATTCCAACCCCCACTTTTTTTAAAAAAATACTAAATATTAAATATTAAAAATAAAATTATACAATATAAAACAATAAAATTTAGTTTAAATGAAGATGTATATTAATTAAATGCAGTAAATGAATTACTAACAATGTAATAAGTATATTATTAAAAAGTGTAGTAAATATATCTTAATTAACTCATTTCCAGTTTTTTTTTTCTCATCTAGTTTAAAAAAAGAAAAAGAAAAGGGCAGTTTTAGTAAATGAATGGTTTTTTTAGTCATCTGCAAATTACATGAAGCTTCCTCCCATATGTAAATACTAATTAAATAATCTACAGTTTGTATTATCTATAATCTTGGTAAAGTCAGAGTAACAATCCTTATTAAATATTACTCGTTCCAAAATTAAAGATATATTTCAATTTTTTAGAGTCAATTTATGAAATCCTAAAATTTAAAATTAATATAAAGTTATTTACTTTTGATACAAATAAATATAACAATTGTAAATTAGTTATAAAGTTCTACTAACTACTAGTATCATCTTTATTGTTTTTAAAATTTAAACTAAAATTATATCAATTTTAAATTTTAAAATTTTACGAATTGATTCTAAAAAGTAAAAATGTATCTTTAGTATTGGAAGGAAGGTAGTACTAATATTTTAGCAGCAGTAATGCAAGATGAACGTCTAGGCTTGAGAATGTAATTTTAAAAAGGAGGAAGGTAGATCTATAGCTGGAGGGAAAATGGGTATAGAATATAATTATTTAATTACAGAATGTTTGGATTCTTGGTGCGTAAGGCCTGGGGGCAGAGGGCTTTGAAGGGGCTCGCATGGACCTTTTTTCTGTTTTATATTGGACTTAGGTCGGGAGTGGTTAGTATGAATTAGTTTTGGTCAAATAATTAATACAGTTTCTATACGCATATTGTGAATTGATCTCTATGCATGTCAACACTGTATTAATCAATTAATCAACTTACCATAATAATCGAATCTACTTGGACAACCCCAAATTAAGTTTATGGTGATTATGTGCCATACAAGCCCTTCAAGAATTACAAGCATATTGAAGGGACAGATGAGAAGATGATTCACTTGGCGAAGGAGAAAAGGAAAAGACAAAAAAGAAGAGAGAAAAGTAAGTAGCAACTAAGTAGAGAAGATGCATGAGAATTGTTACAAATCTCTCGTACATACATACATACATACATAGTCTCACTTGCTTTTTGACCTTTTTGTCATAAAGGTACTCCGAATAGGTATTGCAGCCTTATAACAGAATCTATTTTAAAATGCAGTATCATTAGTTTGCCCGCGTGCTGTTCCTCACACATCACACGTCCTCTAATTATTCATAAAAGTATATGATTATGTTCATTTGTAAAAAGAAATCTATTTATTTTATTAAAAGTATTTGTTTTTGGACATGGTAGAAACAAAAGCTTGCTCTGGCAAACCACCTACTAAATCTTAGGCCTCGTCAAGTTGAAGTCTTGTTTCCAAACACAAGACCAAGGTGTGTATTTTTACTTATTTAATTTGTATTGATAATTCAAAACACATAAATAATATATCACAGTTTAATCTAAATGAATAGAATAAGATATTATAATCACTTTAAAAAAAATTGATGTTAATTTTTGTTTGTCTAAATTTTTTAATCCTAAATGGCAGTAATTATAATACTTAATAGAACATGATATTAAATAATTTACATATTAAATTATTTTATTCAAATTTAAAAATAAATAAAATTCTTGATCTTTGCAAACAAAGAATATTTATTGAATAGTTTGGGGGCTAGGGGCCAGGGGCTGGGGGGGCTGGGGGGTGGGGGTGGGGGGAAAACTAAAAAGTCACAGTTTCCTAGTCCACGCGTGCTCATTTCATTTTCGAATTTCAAAACCCAACGCTCGCTCTCTTAAGTACTCCCCTTATCATAATAGTAACTACAAACCTTATATATTAAAATTACCCAAGACAAAGGGAGATCTATGCCTCCATCTCTCTTATACTAACTCCCGCTAAAAAAAATTCAAAATTTTATATATATATTAAGAGAAAAGATAAAATGATAAAATTATTTATATTTAAATTTTTATTTAATTATATTATTTTCTACACATACTTAATGATACTTTATAAATAGACACAAAAAATATAAATATAATGATAACATCCTAGTCTCACACCGAAAAAAATTTATCTATGTATAAAAAATTAAATTACTAACAATATTACCTTCAATTATGACCTATTATTCTGAACTCGGAATTTAACTGTTTCAATGACAATAAATACGGGATATTATAGACAAATTATAATTAATTAAGATAAATATACATTTAATTTGGACATCCTAAAATATAACTCCCTCAGTCCATTAATATAAGCTGTTTTAGAGAAATATTTTTGTCCCTTAATATAAGTCGTTTGAAAATTTAGTATGCATTAATTGCTCAATTTTCAATATTACCCCAAGTATTAAATATAATTTTGGTTCTCTCACTATTTTTTGTCCAATAAATAATACTATATTTTCTTCCGATACAAGAATAATATAAATAATTGATATTATATTTAATGTTATACAATTATTTCCTAATACTTGTGCACAACTTTCTCTCTCTATATATAGAGAGAGAGAGAGAGGAGAGAGTGTGTGTGTAAATACTAAATATAGAGAGTGAGACAGCTAGCTAGGCGCTCTTCTTATCTTTTCCAAAGTTTACAACCTCCATTACTCTACTGCAAGCTATGTCTGTAAGCCTCTCCTCTCTCTCTCTCTCTCTCTATATATATATATATATGTGTGTGTGTGTGTGTGTGTGTGTGCGTCAGTGTGAGTGTGCGTGAGTGTGAATGATATATATTTGTGAGAATACATGTTACATATAGATATAGAAGCAGCAATGGGCATGAAACTAAAAGCATTAATTTATATGCATATATATATATATATATATATATATATATATATATATATATATATATATATATATATATATATGGTGGTGCAGGGCATGGAGGTGAGGGTTCCAAATCTTGATTGTGAAGGATGTGCTGCTAAACTTAGAAAAGCTTTGCTCAAACTCAAAGGTGCCTTTAATTTTTCTTCTTCTTTTTTCTACATTTTTAGTCGTCTTATTATTTCTGTAATGTTCTACATTTTCTTTAGATAAAACTTGTTTAGAAAGATATGTGAGGTAAGTTCAATTCGTACTCAATATAGTGTTGAATTGACACGTAGGCGGAGAGGTCATTCTCCCGCCTGTGTATCAACACTCTATTGGGTAGGAAGGCGGATAGTTCACTTCATGCTAGCCGGATCCGAAAAATATATGGTGTAGTTACTTAAACTCGTTCAACTGTTGTTTTTTCAAAATATAAATAAAAAAGTCCTCCATAAAATTATGTATTAGATAAACGACAAATCAACATAAATAGGAGGTATTATATATATTGTTTCACAATCATGTCACCAAATTGTGTCTGAAGAACCAATTTTTGAATTACAATTGATGATTTAAGTTCTACATTAAATGGAATTTTGTATCATGTTGTATCCGATACTGCTAAGCAGCCATGTTAAAGCTGATTACGTATCTATATTTGCTAATACTGAATTTAAATCTTTGGTTAGTATAGTTTACGACTTGCATTTTAAAATTTACAAGCTTTACGTCCCTTGCAAATTAAGTACAAATATGCTTTTAAAAATCACATATGGAATAAGATTTAAAAATGATATATTTAAGCCAAGTGAATTTTTGTATCTTTAGATATTGATAAAAAGAATACATATATCTTCATCAAGTAGGATGGTTTTGACGTTGACAATCATTTCTGTGTAGTAACATACATCGATCATCTCTTCTAATAAATAGTTGATTAACGGGATGTTGATATATCTATGAGTTCTTCTACGCCGACCGGCTATTTCCGACCGGGTAGTGACTGGCCGGAATTTTTTTTTTTTTTTTACTTTTGATTACAAAATAATTAATGTGATTTATTGGAACTGAAATTTTTATAAAATGCAGTGATTTAGGCGTCCGTTTGGATACACGTAACAAACAGGGTTATACAGTCTGTACAACCCTGTTTGTTGCGTGTATCCAAACGGACGTCTAAATCACTGTATTTTATAAAAATTTCAGTTCCAATAAATCACATTAATTATTTTGTAATCAAAAGCCCAAAAAAAAAAAAAAAAACAAATTCTGGCCGGTCACTGCCCCGATCAGAAATAACCGGTCCCCGTAGACTTTTTCTATATCTATAGTGATTTTGTAGAATGAGATAACTTTATATTAGGTTCATAAATCTGGAAAGATAGCTGACATAATATTATAACATCTTTTTGATAAATCCATAAGTGAAAGCTAAAATACAATATATGAAATAATATTAAGGTATTATTACACTGCATGTCAACTGGGGTAAAAGATATATTGCATGTCAGTAAAATTATATATATATTTCAACTAAGTTGATAAAAGAAAAACTACTTTAATTTGTTTAATTATATTTTTGTATTAATGTAGAATAAGTCTAGCCGGACAGGAAATTTGGACCGGAAAATTGGATCGGTCCAATTTAATTTTTTTATTTATTTTGACTTTCAAAAAATATATAGTATTTATTCCAACAGGAATTTTTACAAAATATAGTGTTTTAAGTGTAATTTGGATACATATACAAATACAGGATTATACAAATAAAACACTATATTTTGTAAAAATTCATGTTAAAATAAATAATATATATTTTTTAAAAGTTACAATAAAAAAAAATAAAAAATAAAAAATAAAAAAATTAGACCGATCCAATAAAGCTGTCCGTGTAGCATTACTCATTGATGTATGGGTTGAGCGAGTGATTGATATATTGATTGATTGGACTGGATGGATGGCAAAGACTTGAGTTAACGTTCTGGTATAACGTTAGAGCATTGGTACGCAGACAGGAAATATGGACTCGAAAATTGGACAGGTCTAATTTTTTTATTTTAATTTTTTTTTATTGTGACATTCAAAAAATGTATAGTCTGTATAACCCTGTATTTGTATGTGTATCCAAATTACACCTAAAACACTATATTTTATAAAAATTACTGTTGGAATAAATACTATACATTTTTTGAATGTCACAATAAAAAAAAAAAATAAATAAAAAAATTGGACCGGTCCAATTTTCGGGTCCATATTTCCTGTCTGCCCAGACTTATTGATAACGTTATTGTACGTTCCTCTTTTATGAGGTTTTTCTTTACTTACGTTTGAGCCTAAAAGGCTTTTACTTCTTCGGCTAGTCCATGAACCCCTCAGTCTGGCTAAGCAATATAAGCCCAAAGTCTTGATCAATTTTTTGTGTTTTGATCTCAATATTTTATGGGATCACTATTTTCACATGTGTTTTTGATATTTTTATATGATCCTTTTTTACATGAAAGTGTGACTCACTGTATGCATATGTGAGAGAATTATCAGTTCCTTATAATTTTATTGGACACGTGTAATTAAAGATATTGTTACAACACCATATTACAAACTATAGCTATCTACATTACCGTAATGTGGCCCTTACTATCTATTATTCACAGGGGTGGAAGAAATAGAAATTGACATGGAGACTCAGAAAATTACAGTAAGGGGGTATGCACTGGAGGAAAAAAAGGTGCTCAAGGCCATAAAGCGCGCAGGAAAAGCAGCCGAGCCATGGCCATATCCAGGAGGATACTCGCATTTTGCATCATTTTACAAGTACCCTACCCTCATTACAAACCATTACTATGACACATCAAGAAATGTTGCCCCGGGCGGTATACATTCTTTCTTCCATACTCCTGCACTCTATTCAGTTGCCGTGGCCTCAGACGAAGCCGTCGCTTCACTCTTTAGCGACGAAAATCCGCACGCCTGCACTATCATGTGATATTCGATTGCAAGTGTTGTATTAATATATAAATATTTTTTTATTTATCCTATGCTTTTTAATGTATTACTTTGATGAAAAACATTGAAATTTAATTCGTGTTGGTTGATGAATTAAGTATTTTATATTATTTATTATATTGTTTGCATCATGGATAGGCATTTTGTATGCATGGTTAGGCATCATGGATGAGTTTTGCCCTGCTCTTTAATTAATGAATAATGTTAGAGACACAAATTATTTTACAAATATTTTACAAACTGCTGATGTGTCATACTCCACCTCAGCATATTGTGTGGGGCCGAAAACTATATTGAAATAATTTGTCGATCAATATATTGAGATGGAATATACCATATCAGCAATTTATAAAATATTTATAAAATAATTTATGTATCTATCAGTACTTAATTGCATATGGTATAAGTTTTAGTTCTGTTTTCGAATTTGTGGGGAATATTTTGGTGATGCTTGAAGTAGCTGGACTCCATTTATAGAAATCAATTTTTTTAATTGTTTTTAACAAACGTAAACGTGGACGATGAGGTACATGATGTGTAGCATAGGCTAGGACAATATACTTGGGCACGCGAGTGCTTACTGCTTACATAATCTTCAATTTTTTATTAATAAAATAAATTTCATTTTCAATTTGATATTACAAATAATTCATTGAAATTATTTCTACAATAGTCTTCAATACTCATTATTTACCATATTCTATTATAAGGGAGATGAAATTAATTTTTGTGAATTGATCAATACAGTGTCGACACGCAGGCGGAAGGTGATCTCTCTGCGTGTCAGTACTGTATTGATCAATTGACTAACTTATTATGAAATTAATTTTATGATAACCGAATCTATATTATTATAGGAGAGTTGTTGACTTGAAACACTTTTAAAAGTAAATTTGATAAAACTTGGTATGCAAGTTTTGAATTTTATATAATTAAACAAAATATAAAACAATACAAATACATGTGCTTAAATAAAACATACAAAGTAGGATTTATCAAGAATTATGAGATTATCTGGAGTGGTTAGCATGAAGTGAATTTCATGGTAAATTCACTTTATGATCAATACAATGTTGACACACAGACGAAAATATCACCTTTCCGCTTGTATGTTAGTACTGTAATAGACATAAAATAAACTAACCAAAAACTTCACTTCATACTAACCGAATACGTAACAACTGAAGTCACATCTCCGTGTAGAAGTTTTAAACGGCATTGGGTTCTTTTTTCTATCCGTAGGATATCACTGTTTGAAAAATAGAGAATCTCTGGATAAAGTAAAGCAGAATTGAACCACCCTTTTTGTACAAAGGTCAGAGTCTGGCTAACCCAACTTGACCGACCACATCGTCTTTCATTCAATTTAGACCATTGATTTTCTTTCAATTGCCACATTTGGCTGAGTCCCCAGTCCCCACCTCACTTGTATTCCAACATTTTCCCGGGTTCTGTCTTGACATCATTCGGTTTTGGAAAAATATAGTATCTAATAAACGTTGAAAGGATCATTTGACCCTTCTAGTTACATATGTATTTCGGTGTTTAATGTTTCAATTTGGTGGACACAACACAATATTATTATTATAAAAGCACAATAATAGAGGTGCTTATAAGAGTCTGAATTTTAATAATTACAATAATACTATATCTTATTGCCTTTTTTTGGGCTAAAGATTAGAGGTTAATCCATAATCTACACATGGTAAAAGCTTGTCCAACTTTTATTAAAAAAAAAATTCTTACTCCGCCTTGAATCATTATTGTTAACGCCAAGATCTTTGATGACGTCCCAATCACGTAAGACGCCCTAATCCTGCACAGAAAACACGATCAACACCAAAAGCTTGACGGCTGGACCGTCGGGGGATAGCTCCGGCGTGAGAGTCAATACAGGTGTTCAAGGTTTAACAATGGAAGGTGTAAAAATGTCTAGTGTCTTGAGCTGGATAGAAAGTGTATGCGTACCTTTTGTTAGGAGACCCCTTGCTAGGTTATACTCTCATGCTCGGTTTTTTGTGCCACCAACCATGATCTGACACCCCCTCTCAGTCACCCCTTGTCCCAGCCGACTGCATGCAGGTTATCACCTTTTTTCCACTGTTCCTGCCGTCGGCCGGATAAGATCCCATCCACATTAATGATCTGCAGGCGCTTGGTCAACTGCCCTACTCCCCTCATCATTACCAGTCAAAGTCTTAGATATTAAAAGATCTCATGGGCCGGCCACTTGACCCAGCCCATTATTAAGGAGATACAATAAAGGTAATATAAATGTTAAGCCCAATGACTATAAGACTTAATAGTAAAGGTCCACTAGGCCAATTAAATGGATGGGCCCAATTAGTCGGGCCCAATGAAAGAAATATCAGGCCCCAACATTGCCCCCTAGTCTTTTATTAAACAGGATGTTTAGTGGAAGACTGACTGCAAATAGCGCGAGTCCACAGGACGAAAGGGCCCACTGGGCGCCAGCCTACCTTGGATAACCCATCAAAGCCAAAGTCAGACGTTACCCTTTCCTCTCCCTCATCATTATCCCCAATTAATGCGCCGCCCTCGGCTCTCGTGCAAATTTTGAAAAAATCACTTGCTATAAAAGCCGCTGCCCATTCTCCTTGGAGGGTTCCCTGCCATTTCGAATTCATAAGAGCTTATTGTCTTCTCCTCCTCAAATCTCTTCATTTTCTCTGTAAGTTCTCAACAATGGCATCTCAGAACCCCGATACCAGTTCTCCCCTTCGTGTCGCCCCCATCTCCACCGTGACCCCTCGCCCCAATCCTGACAAAGAGATCCCGGACTCAAACCCCCAAATCAATGCCGCGAGTAAGGAAGCTCCGTCCATGGAACCACTCCCCAACCCATCTGATTTTTTCCAGAACGAGGAAGACTTTCCTCATGCCAACACCCCTTCCACAGTCAATGAAACTGAGCTCTGCAACATCAGAGCTCGCTATCAGATCCCGGATACCCACAGGGTACGGATAGCGGCTCCTCACGAAAGGATGTATCAGCGTCCCGATGGCTGGATCGCCGTTCCGGCAACCTTTCTGGAGAAGGGGGTGAGGTTCCCTCTTCACGCCTTTTTGATCACCCTCTTAGGGTTTGTTGGAGTGGGGTTCGCCCAACTGGTGCCGAACTCGTACATCCACATACTGGCTTATATAGCCTTCTGCTACGAGATAGGAGTTCCTCCTGCTGTGGATTCCTTCTTCACCCTCTTCTCTGTGGGGAAATCACGGGAGAAAGGCTTCAAGGTGCTAAGTAAGATAGCCCCCAAGCCCAATGCCAGGATCGAGAAGCGGTCTCTAATGGACACTCCTTCGAGCAATCGAGGATGGCATAACAAATGGTTCTTCGTCAACGGGCCCGAAATCTCTTCTGTTCCTGACTGGACCACTTCTGATCGCGTCTCTGCAGACTTCGGAGACATATCCGAGGAGCGCATAAGAGAAATGACGCGCATCATAGAGAAGATACCCCTGAAGGAGTGGAGCTTCGGTCTCTTGGGCAAACAAGCTTGGTTGTATGACCACAAGTTGTCTCTCATCAAGCCGACTTCGACCGATCGGATGGATTTGGATAGGTACCTTTCTGGCAAGCCTTCATCCCCTTCCACTGAAGTTCCCCAAGAAGAACTTCCGGCCTCGGAGGCCCAGGATGCAGAGGTCTCCCGTGGATCAGAACCTGCCGAGGAGCCTAGCCGACCTCGACAGAAGAAGAGGGCGGTTCGGAAAGTCCGGTCAAATCCTCAAGGAACTCAATCAACTTCTACAGCGAGTCTGATTGACTTGCCTGCGACCGAGCGAATGCAGGCTCTACGGATAAAGAAAAGGAGGACTCACGTGACTCCTCTGTCTGCCGATGAGCTTCGAGTTCCTCGTCCTGCTGCAGTCGAGCCTCCCCCGTCATCCCTGTGGAGATCCACGTTTCAGAAGATGAGCTCGAAAACTTGAATGAGTCTCCTCTTCTGTCTCGTAAAAGGAAGCAGTCCTCCGAGGATCAACCAGCACCGCCTCCTGAACCATCAGTGCCTTTTCCGCCGAGACCCTCTTCCTCTACCTTCCGGCGAGAAGCTGCGTCTTCCCCCACTGTATGGCCTGATTTTAACGAGAACTTTCCTTTTCAGCTGTTCGACTCCTTTGTTCGGGAGACCGATGACCATCGGTTCGGAAACAGTTCGATCAGGGATTTGATCGAGGAGGGCATGAGTTACCAGGCTAAGGTGAGTTGGTTCAATTGAAATATCTAGGGATCATCTGTTTCTTCTACTAATTCGCTTTAAATGTCTGCAGGCAAATGCTGTCTTCGGGAGACTTCTCCCCCGATACAGAGAGTCTGAAGCCGAAGAAGATGCGGCCAGGCGAGAGATGGCCACTATGGCTTCTGCTCTGGAGAGGGAGAGAAGGGCTCATGGTATCACTATCTTCAATAAAGAAGGCCTTCAGAAGGACTTAAATAAGTTGAAAGAACAGTTGGAGACATCCGAGGCCACCCATCAGCTGACCGTTACTTCAAACATAGACCTGGTTCGTCGGAACGAGGTTCTTGTTGGGAAGAACGAGACGATGGTGAAGACCAATAAGAGCTTGGCTATACAAGTACACGACCTTGAGGCCAGGGATCTGAGACATCTGAAGGAGCGGGCAAAACTCGAAGAGGAGCTCCGCGAACTTCGGGCTCTGAGAGACTTGGGTCCTCCTCTAACCGGAGATCTTCGGAGGGAAATCCAACAAGAATACCGAAAATCTGCTGAGTTGAACGAGGAGATCATCCAGATGTTCTCGGATGGATACGACGAATGCCGAAGCAAAGACAAGTCAAGACTTGTCGCTGCCAAGGTTGAACCGACTATCCTGGACTCTTCGGAAGACGAAGCCGATCTCTGAAGATGGTTTTCTTTCCCTTAGCTGTAGGATTTTTGTAAAGCTTCTATCGCTTTGTAAACATCATTGTGTAAATAAAATATCAGTGTTATCGGTACCATTCTTTATGACTTCGGTTTTCACTGTTTACCAGCACTTCAATATGGATTTAATTTGAAAAATGTACAAGCTCCTCCGTGGGCCTAACTTTAAACTGTTAATTAGCAACTAAGCAAGTCGTATAACAGGTAAGACGAAGCTAAATAACATGGCCTTCCGAACTCAACACATAGAACGATTTAGGCAATAATAATAAAGTAAAGGAATACTTATTCGTTACCGAAGTGTGAGGTAGATGTCGCGAGGGATCGGACGAAGTCTGAATGACGATGCTTGTCTACCCCGAAGGGCCTGATAAGGTTCTTAGGATCACCGGACGGTGCGGTTATCATCAAATGGTCGACAAGTCTGTCCGAACCTTTTAGCTTTGGTGGCCATTGATTTTACCACCCTTGGTAAAAAACAATATAGGATCCAGGATTTGACTACCACACGGGGTATCAAATAGATTGGCTACCATCGAATGGCCAGCGAGTCCTACCATTCCTCCTTACTTCGGTGACCATTGATTTTACCACCCTTGGTAAAAAACAATATAGGATCCAGGATTTGACTACCACACGGGGTATCAAATAGATTGGCTGCCATCGAATGGCCAGCGAGTCCTACCATTCCTCCTTACTTCGGTGACCATTGATTTTACCACCCTTGGTAAAAAACAATATAGGATCCAGGATTTGACTACCGCACGGGGTATCAAATAGATTGGCTGCCATCGAATGGCCAGCGAGTCCTACCATACCTCCTTACTTCGGTGACCATTGATTTTACCACCCTTGGTAAAAAACAATATAGGATCCAGGATTTGACTACCACACGGGGTATCAAATAGATTGGCTGCCATCGAATGGCCAGCGAGTCCTACCATACCTCCTTACTTCACTGTGACATTAGGACAGATGCGAAGGTCAGTTGTGAAAAAAGTGACTTTTTATTGATGATGAACGGTTATGTACAGACTCCCAGTGGACTGACTTGGTTTCTATTGAAAGTACTTTCGGAGCCTGCCTGCGTGCCATGTGTTCTGAATTTTGGATCCATCCAAGGCCTTCAGTCGATATGTCCCGGGCTTTGGTACTTCGACCACTTCATACGGTCCTTCCCAGTTCGGCATCAACTTCCCAGTGTTCTGCGGTGTAGATGCTTCGGCCTCTCTGAGAACGAGGTCTCCCACCTCGAATCTTCGGAGCTTTACCCCTTTGTTGTAGTGCCTGGCGACTCTTCTTTGGTAGGCTGCTAACTTGATCATAGCCATTTCTCTGACTTCCTCTAGCAGGTCCAAGTTGGCTTTTAATCCTTCGTCATTGTAGATCTCATTGAACTGACTAACTCGAAGGCTTGGAGATCCAATCTCAACTGGGACTAAGGCATCAGTGCCGTAGGCCAGTCTGAAAGGCGAGTCCCCTGTTGTTGTCCTCGGCGTAGTCCTATAAGCCCACAATACGCTGAGCAGCTCTTCCGGCCATCTTCCTTTGGCTTCGTCCAATCTGCGCTTGATCCCGTTTAAGAGTGTTCTGTTAGTCACTTCGACCTGCCCGTTCGATTGCGGATGAGCCACTGACGTCTTCCTGTGCTGAACCCCCAGCTCCTTCAGAAAGCCCTCAAATCTTGATCCCACAAACTGACGTCCGTTGTCTGATATCACCACTTGAGGGATCCCGAAGCGAAACACTACGAATTCTTTTATAAATTTCAGACACTCCTGTTCCGTTATCAGCCGAAGTGGTTTCGCCTCGACCCATTTGGTCATATAATCAATGACGACGATGACGAAGCTGACCTGCCCCTTAGCCTTCGGTAACGGACCCAGTATATCAACTCCCCAGACAGCGAAGGGTATAGGAGATAGAATCGAGTATAGCTCTTCCGGTGGCTGATGTGGGATCGGACTGTTGAGCTGACATTTATCACACTTTTTCACGTATTCCGTAGCCTCCTTGAAGATCGTTGGCCAGTAGTACCCCTGCCGAAGAACTTTGTATGCCAGCGACTTAGCCGCCATGTGATCACCGCAGATACCCTCATGAACTTCCCGAAGGGCGTACTCTGCTTCGGACGGGACCAGACATTTCAATAATGGTGACGAAAATGCCCTCCGATAAAGATCCCCGTCAATGAGAACGAAGTTGGCACTTTTGTATTTGACCTTTTTTGCTAACATCTGATCCGAAGGAAGGACGCCGTCTGCCAAATAATTGATGTAGGGAGTCATCCAGCAGTCAGGTCGCTCGATACACATCACCGAGCCATGTTGAACACTAGGCTGCTGTAAGACCTCCAGATAGATTGACCCGTTGAACACGACAGCATCTGTAGTGGCTAACTTTGATAAGGCATCGGCAATAGAATTATCGTTACGCTCTACGCCTTGAAATTCGTGAAAAGCAAAGTATCGGAGTCGGTCTTTCAATTCTGCCAAGTACCTGATCATCCTCGTCCCCCGAGCTTCATATTCTCCTGATAACTGCTTGACGACCAACTGAGAGTCACTATAGATACTCAATTTCTGGACTTCTAGGCTCTTCGCCAGCCGAACCCCAGCTAGAACGGCTTCATACTCGGCCTCGTTGTTAGTCGCCTTAAACCCGAATCTAATGGCTTGTTGTACCTTGAACCCTTCCGGACTGGTCAGAATAATCCCTGCTCCACTGACATTCACTGTGGAAGACCCATCTACATACAGTGTCCATGTATTCTGACCGTGCTGAAGAAGTGTAACAGTTCGATCAGATGTCCTCGTTTCTGGCGACTCGGCATCTGCCTCGGTAAAGGAACATTCTACCACAAAGTCGGCCAAAGCTTGTCCCTTGATAGCGGTTCGGGGATGGTATTCGAGGAAAAACTGGGACAATTCCATGGTCCATGCTGCCAATCTCCCCGAAACCTCCGGCTTGCCCATTACCTTTTTCAGTGGTTGATCTGTGTAGACGATCAAGAGCCTACCCTGAAAATATTGCCGAAGCTTTCGGCTAGCAATTACTAAAGCAAAGGCAATCTTTTCAATATTTGGATACCTGGTTTCGGCGTCTCGTAGGACGTGACTGACGTAATAGACCGGGTGCTGCTTTCCGCTGATCTCCCGAATCAACACCGCTCCAACGGCTAAGGGACTTGCTGCAAGGTATAGATATAAGGTTTCTTTCGGAGTGGGTTTTACCAATAGGGGAGCAGAGGACAGATAGGTCTTTATGCCTTGGAAGGCTTCTTCACAGAGCGAGGTCCATTGGAAAGTTTTAGCGTTCTTCGGCCCCTTCAGTGTGTCGAAGAATGGTAGACACCTTTCTGCGGATTTAGACATGAACCTCCTCAGAGCTGCAATTCTACCGGTCAGGCGTTGGACGTCTTTAAATGATTGAGGAGTCTTCATGTCAAGGACTGCTTGAATTTTCTCCGGATTAGCTTCGATGCCCCTCTGACTGACCAGATACCCCAAGAACTTTCCCGCACCGAGGCCGAAGGTACATTTTGCGGGATTAAGCCTCAATTTGTGCTGTCGGACAGTCTGGAAACATTCCTCCAGATCATCCAAATGTTTCTGAACCTGCCCGCTTTTAACGATCATGTCGTCCACATAAACTTCCATATTCTTTCCCAGCTGCTTGTGGAAGATAAAATTCATCATTCTTTGGTAGGTTGCTCCAGCATTTATAAGGCCAAAGGTCATCTTCTTATAGGCGTATACCGAACGGTGTGTAATGAATGCTGTCTTCGGGATATCTTCCCGACACATAGATATTTGATGATAACCTGAAAAAGCATCCATAAAGCTTAGTAGAGCATAACCTGAAGTTGCATCAATAAGTTGATCAATATGGGGTAAAGGATAAAAGTCCTTCGGGCAAGCTTTATTTAGGTCGGTGTAATCAATGCAAACTCGCCATTTCTGGTTTTGCTTCTGCACCAATACTACATTGGCCATCCACTGTGGGTAGTCGATCTCAAAAATAAAATCAGCAGCCAACAGCTTGGCGATCTCTTCGTCAATTATCTTCTGTCGCTCGGGTGCGAAGATCCGTCTCTTTTGCCGAACAGGCTTCTTCGAGGGATCTACCTCCAATCGGTGCTCAGCAACCCTTCTGCTAATCCCAGGCATGTCCTTCGGTTCCCATGCAAAAATGTCCGCATAGCTGCGAAGGAGTTCCATAAGATTTGTCCGAAGAGGCTCTGGTAGACCCAAACCAATTTTTACTGTCTTGTCCGCTTTCCCGAGGACCAACTCGATCTCCTCCGTCTCCCCCGCAGGTGTTACCAATGGCTCGGAGCTGCTTTCAGTGAAGGGCTCAATCTCGATTGTCATGGTTTATTTCTGTTTGCTAACCCCTACTCCGGAAGAGATGCACGCATTCCGGTAACAGCGTCGGGCTAGATCCAAATCCCCAGCCACCTCTCCGACTCCGTGCGCTGTGGGGAATTTAATCTTGAAATGGGGGATGGAAGTCACGGCTTGGAGAGCCGTCAGGGTAGGTCTTCCCAGTATAGCGTTGTAAGCCGAATCTACATGCACGACATAGAATTTACACATTATTTCCGCCTGCTGAGGGGCTGTGCCGAAGACCACTGGGAGTTCGATAGTGCCTGCAACTTTGACCGGATCGTTGCTGAAACCATATAGAGGAGCCTCCCGCCCAACTTCCATCTTTCGCCCTTCAAGATGCATTCTTTGATATGCGTGGGCGTACAGAATATCCACTGAAGACCCGTTATCTATCATCATACGCTTCATGTCTACCGAGCCCACTTGCGCGGTGATCACTAATGCTCCTTCATGTGGATCAATGGGCTCCAAAGGATAGTCCGTGTCTGTAAAAGATATAATAGTTCCGGGAAATGGTCTATCCACCTTTGGAGAGGCACCTGATATGGACATAACCGAATCCAGATACCCCCTTCTCTTTCTTCCTACCAATTTCCCCGACGTTCCCCCTGTTATTACGTCGATGACATGCCTTGGTGGCGGGTTCGGGACGGGCTGCACAGGAGGATCTGTTAGAACTGACTGAACGGTGCGGTCGGCACCTTGGTGACTCTTTTCGGCCACATATTGGACTAACAAACCGCTCTGGATCTTTCTTTCCACAAAATCCTTAAGATTACAACACTCATTGGTGCCATGGCCTGCGGCTTGATGATAGTTACAATATTTTCGAGGGTTGCCCTGCCCGGTCCTATAGTTGTCCCTCGGTGGCTCAAAGAACGGCTGGTTCCGGATTTGGTCTAGAATCACCGATCTGTCCGTGTTCAGTTTGGTATAAACCTTATTCACCTTCGGGGTCGAAGCGGGCGGACGAGCATCTCCTTGTCGCCACGAGTTGTTGAACTTCTTGGAACGACTCTCTGATCTATCACTGTACCCCCCAGTCTTTTTCGGATCATCCCGGGTTCTAGGGGCATCTGCCTCCTTCATCTGTTCCGTAGAGGAACGCTTCAAGCTACTCATAGCCTCTTCCACAACGATATAACCTTCTGCCTTGTCGAATGCCTCTGCCAGGCTTTTCGGGTGATTGAACATCAACTTTTTCACCAGCTTCTCCGACTTTACTAGGTCCAGACCGTTCTGAAACAAACCCACGGCTTGGAGATCGTTCAAATCAGACACCTGGCCAACGGCTTCTCGGAACCTCTTCACATACTGACCCAAAGACTCATCGGTGTACTGCCTGACCTGTGCCAAAGAGCCCGTGGGTTTCCCTCTCCTTCGGTTACTCCCAAAACGAGCATGGAACTTGTCGCAGAGTTCGGACCATGAGGAAATTGAATCTGCCGGTAAATTTCCCATCCACTGCCTCGCGTCCTTTCTCAACGTCGTAACAAACATATGGCACTTAGCAGCGTCAGCGAAATCGTAGTAGTCCATCAACCGGTCAAATGCTTGGCTGTGGTCGTAAGGATCTCCCGAACCGTCGTAACTTTCCAAGTGAGGCAACTTTTTAGAGGTGTCCGCCTTCTCCTTAAGAATGTCCGAGGAAAACGGGGATGCTTTCTTTCCCGGAGTATTCTTCACCTGCTGGACCTCGGCCAACTGCTTCTGGAGCGCCTTCAGTTCTTTTACGAGGTATTCTACTCCTTCCGGTTGCGACGACACTCCCTTCTCCGACGACTCTCTCTTTCTCGGAGTAGGTCGGTCGTTGATCATAATACCCCCAACCTCCGAAGAACTTTCGCGACGACGGTCTTCTGAGCGAAGTACCCGACTTTCGGGTGTACGGCCCCCGGATCTGCTTCGCCTCCGGGTCCGACGACTGTGGTGGGAATGTGTGACAATGAGTGCCCTCTCCATGCTCTCTGGAGTTCGTTCTCTGGATCGGCCTTTCCTACCACTTCGGGTCTGCCCTGCAGGGACGTCACGACGGAATGCTTCTTTCGATCTTCGAGGAGTAGGGCTCCTCGATCTTTCTCTCTCCCGATGTTGGCTTTGAAACCCACGTTCTGACTGAACCGGCTCCTTCCCGCTGCGATGCACACGCCTTTCAGACTGGACGTAACTCGATGCTTCATCCCTCAACTCCTCCATCCGGGACATCTGCTCGGCTATATCCTGCCTCTGCTTCATGAGTGACTCCATGGCCCTATCGGCCTCTTCCGCCATCTTAGCCAATCGGGAGGTCTTCTCGTCGTGGTCTAGCTGTTTCCGGCCGCGGCCGGATTCCTTATCCGTCGTGAAGATTAACTTTCTCTTAGCTTTGCCCACGGCTCTTGGACGAGAGTCTCCATGTGACCGCTTGGAGGCTGTGCTAGCATGAGCACTTAGGGTGGGCCTCAAACGATCTCTAACAGAAACTCGTGGCGGTGAGTCACCAACAGTCATCGGTTGTCCTTCAGGCGTGTCTGCTCTGCTCTTCCCCATCCTGAGAGCGTGGAACAAATAAATGTTTGTGATTGAAAGCTCTGAAACACTAGAACTCAACCCTCCTTCTAGCGCCAATGTTAACGCCAAGATCTTTGATGACGTCCCAATCACGTAAGACGCCCTAATCCTGCACAGAAAACACGATCAACACCAAAAGCTTGACGGCTGGACCGTCGGGGGATAGCTCCGGCGTGAGAGTCAATACAGGTGTTCAAGGTTTAACAATGGAAGGTGTAAAAATGTCTAGTGTCTTGAGCTGGATAGAAAGTGTATGCGTACCTTTTGTTAGGAGACCCCCTTGCTAGGTTATACTCTCATGCTCGGTTTTTTGTGCCACCAACCATGATCTGACACCCCCTCTCAGTCACCCCTTGTCCCAGCCGACTGCATGCAGGTTATCACCTTTTTTCCACTGTTCCTGCCGTCGGCCGGATAAGATCCCATCCACATTAATGATCTGCAGGCGCTTGGTCAACTGCCCTACTCCCCTCATCATTACCAGTCAAAGTCTTAGATATTAAAAGATCTCATGGGCCGGCCACTTGACCCAGCCCATTATTAAGGAGATACAATAAAGGTAATATAAATGTTAAGCCCAATGACTATAAGACTTAATAGTAAAGGTCCACTAGGCCAATTAAATGGATGGGCCCAATTAGTCGGGCCCAATGAAAGAAATATCAGGCCCCAACAATTATGTTACCTAAATTAATATGCAATTATTTATGCTATATCATATATTGTGTGTGTGTGTGTCAAAAAAGTTGTATTATTTATGTCTTGCTTAATTTTCTTTATGCAAGGGCCCAAGGGCAAGAGCAAGGGCAAGGCTGCGTCCTCTCTTTCCCATCCTCATAAAAACTCAAAATTTCTCTTCCTTTCCTTGTTCATTCCATATCTACTCCTCTTCAAATTATGGCTCAGGTATATAGGAAAAATCATCATCATTTTACAATTTTTGCTGGTTAATCATTTTCCAATTCCATATATTACCAAATAATAATTTCTATTTCTTTTTCCTCTCCTCTTTTCAATTATAGCAGAAGGTGGTGTTGAAGGTTCTGACCATGACTGATGAAAAGACAAAGCAGAAAGCCATTGAAGCTGCTGCTGATATATATGGTACATACATAAAAATTAATTAACTTTTTTTTATATATATATAAATGATTACAATTGTTTGTTTTTCATATTTATATTAATATGTTTCATCTACTGCTGCTTCTTTTTATCTATCAAACTTATCCGTTTGATCGGCCAAATTCTTGATTTTTTAGCTTTGAGCCTGTCATCATAGTAAAGAAAGAATTTAATATGAGAAATGGTTAAGTTGATAATTTATACAAGATTATTATTTAAATTTATTTATTTATTCTTAAAAAGAAATTAAGGATTTGATGCTAATTTCTTTCAGCTGCTGGTATATTTGATTAAACAGGAGTTGATTCAATAACAACGGATTTAAAGGAACAAAAAATAACAGTGATAGGAGAAATGGATACAGTGGCAGTGGTAAAGAAGTTGAAGAAAGTTGGAAAGGTTGATATCATATCAGTTGGTCCAGCCAAAGAAGAGAAGAAAGAAGAAAAGAAAGAGGAGAAAAAAGATGAGAATAAAGAGGAAAAGAAAGAAGAAAAGAAAGAAGATAAAAAAGAGGACAAGAAATAAGCATCATTTCATCAAACTTTTAATTACTACTGCCACCTGATGAGAATATATATATAATTTCCTTCATCCTATGCCAATACATGTATTTTACATGAGATTCAATAAAAACTTTTGGTAATTTCTTTACACAAACACATGACTAAATTGAAATAACAATGCAAATTACTCTAACCTGACTTATCTCTATTGTGGAGGTACTTTCATTATTTTGTGATGAGTTGTAAATCCCCGGTCTTATATCGAAATATATTGAAAAAATTTGTTTCTGTATAAAGAATTAAGGTAGTAAAAATATTACATCCAGCCATAATCTTTTAGGTAAGTCTGTTTAATTTGACTCGAAATTTGTTCCGGACTCGAGATTTGTAAGATAACCCAAAATAATATTATTGAGTCCTTAATTTAAGGCTTTATTTTGATGGATTTATGTAATTTTTTTTCATAGTCAAAATTTGATAATTTTCTATTTCTAACCCTTATGTCACATTATAAACAATTTTTTTTTCATACTCAAAATTTAATAATTTTCTATTTCTAACCCTAATGTCACATTATAAACAAAATTAGACTTGGCAAAAAGTAGGTTTTGGTTAGTTTTAGGTTATATAAAATAGGTTTGGGTTGGTTTTGAAACCAAAATCATATTACCTATATTTAATATAGGTTATGTGATTTAGATTTAAATGGTTATTGGTCGAATCCAGGTCGACCTACTTTTCAAATTATATTTTCACTAAAATCTTAATTTATGTTATACTAAAATAGTCTTATTTTAATTTTTTAGACCCAAGTTTAACACTAAAAATTTTAATTGATGTGACTAATTTGAGTATTACAAACATTAATTTTGTGATTATAGGCACTTTAAAAAAAATACATTAATAATTATTATGTTAATTAAAATTAATGAAATTATTGAGAATTTTATTGCAATAATCAGTAAATATTTTTTTTAGTGTATACATAATCAGTAAGGTTGTAAAATGAGAAAACAGTTCGGGCTCGATTCGTATTCGCTCGACTAAAAGTTCGATTCGAGCTCAATTCAAAATATAAATGAGTCAAATATATATGAGCACATTTTAAACTTCGATAAATTACTCGAATATTCTCAAATTGTAATTTTCTATTGATACTTGGATCATATTCTTTCGAAAAATTCAAACTGCTCAGGCTCGATTCGGAATCGTGCTTGACTCGGTAGCTAAATGAGCTTTAATCAAACCTTATTCTATACTCGATAAATTTTGTGAACCAAATCTGAGCAACTCAATACTCGGATTGATTCGGTTCGTTTACACCTTTAATAATCAGTAAATAATATTATTATTTTTGGGTTGGGGGTGGGAGTGGGAGTGGGGGTGGGGTGTGGGCGGGGTGGGGTGTTGTGATTAGTGGAATTTACACCTGCGAATCAGATCCTTTGTGGTTTAAGTTGTTGCATGTTTTCAGTTATTTAGTTAGTTTTATATACATTTTGTTGTTATTATGTTTTATTTCTATGATGCAGGGCTTTACAGATCTTTTTTAGCTTCTAGGGGCATAATTGGGATTTTTTGCTACACTGGCGCTGCAGCGTCAAGGAGCAACTAAGATCCCGCGCCGCAGCGCCGCAGAGCCTCGGAACCTACTGAAGACTCGCGCCGCAGCACCGAGTACAATACTGAGCTTCGCGCCGCAGCGCCGCCCCCTGTCTTGGGCTGACGTTATCCTCGCGCCGCAGCGCCGCAGCTCCGAAGTCTCTTCATGGAGTCGCGTTGCAGCGCGAGCTCCAGTGTTTTTAAGCCTATATGGCGCCGCAGCGCCACTTGCTAGTTCAATGCTCGCGCCGCAGTGCGAGCTCCGGTGTCCAGACAGTAAAGAGCTTTTAATGACCTAAACAGAGGAGGATCAGATATACTTAATAGAGAGCAGCAGCCTGCATATTTATTACAAAGAGAGAGCATAGAATATGATTTTCTTTTACATTATTAATTTCTTAGAGACAAAGAAGTTGTGCTTCAAGGAGGAAGAGTTATTGCATCCGACAAGAGCTCAGGAGCTACACGGAGAAAAGAAGATTTGGAGATAGAACACTTCCAAACAAGGGTTTTCTTATTCCAAATCTCCCATTTATTTATGTATTACTGAGAATGTGGAATGTATTAAAAATGTGTATTAGTACCGTGGATATGAACTAATTCTATTTTTAGGATTGCAATGTAACCTATTGTTTAGCTTAATCAACTTTCTCTCCTATCTATATAATGAATCATTTTGGAATAGGTTGTTGTATTTCTTGCTTATTGACTGATTGCTTGACAGGGTAATTGGTATAGATATTGATAGATATTGGAAAATGGATATTAATATCTCACTTTTAAATACAACAACACCTGTTATGGCCATGCCTATGGAATGTGTACATAAACTGTTAATAGGATATACATATCTCTATTTGCCTTGTGTAGTCTTAAGACTAAGTTTAATGACTCTAGTCTAGTTTCTTTCACCAATAGGCATATTGTGATTTATCTAGCTAGGGATGTGCATTAGACCTTCGACAGAAGCTTTTGTGTAGTTCTTGTTCTCGGTTGAACGGGTTGTTGTATTTCTTGCTTATTGACTGATTGCTTGACAGGGTAATTGGTATAGATATTGATAGATATTGAAAAATGGATATTAATATCTCACTTTTAAATACATCAACACATGTTATGGCCATGCCTATGGAATGTGTACATAAACTGTTAATAGGATATACATATCTCTATTTGCCTTGTGTAGTCTTGAGACTAAGTTTAATTCTTTCACCAATAGGCATATTGTGATTTATTTAGCTAGGGATGTGCATTAGACCTTCGACAGAAGCTTTTGTGTAGTTCTTGTTCTCAGTTGACCATTCCTTGATTCGTTTGTAATGTGGAAAGTTAGGAGATTAGGCAATGCATTAGGGGAATTGTAATCCTATCTTGACTTTCTAGTACAACTACTTCTCTTATTAATCAAATAGCTTAACACACTTTCTTATTTCACTTGTTTAGATAAGGCAGTATAGACTTTACCTTAGTATTTGACTTTCACTTAAGACTTTGTCCTCGTGGGTATGACACTCAACTTATCTTATATTATTTATGGACCGCGTATGCTTGCGCGCGATTTAGCGATAGCGAAATCCAACAACATGTGGGCTGGGCGGGGTGGGGCGGGGTGGGGCGGGGTGGGGTGGGGGTGGGAGTGGGCAGGGTGTATACATAATCAATAAATATTATTTTTTGGTGGGAGGTGAGGGACGCGGGGGGGGGGGGGGGAGGGGAGGGGAGGGGGCGTGGGGTGGCGGTGGAGGTGTATACACAATCAATAAATAATATTTTTTAATTATATAATATAAATTATATAATTTAAATGAGTTATTTTAATTAATTAAGGGAGGAGATATTAATTATTTAAATTAGTAGTTCGTTACACTAAAAGTGTTAACTTTATTATGGATTAATTCCATAATTGGTGAAATGATTTTTATACATAATTACAAATGTATAAATTACAAAAGTATGTAATATGTATATAATGTAATTTGTATAATGTATATTTGTTATATAATGCATACATGTTGATGTATTAGCTTTACAAAGTGCAAAAAAATTTTATAGACTAATATGGGTCAAAACTAGAACCAATCCATTTTTGTAATAATAATATGGGCCCAAAACCAAACCAATCAATCACCTAAAAACTAGTTAACCAAACCAATAAATTCAAATAATTTTAGTTAATTATACGGTTTTCAACTTAAATCGTCATGTCTAAACAAAATCGATGATGCAATATACATTTTGTCGTCGCATTATGCTCCTCCCAAAGTTAGAAATGAAATATTAGTATTATTTTTTTTTGGCTCAACCGGTTGTTTTTAGGTTCTTTCTGCAGGTAGATTATACCTTCCTTTTTATTATGGAAAAACGAATTTTAGTGGAGTAAACAAGATGGTTGTTTATGTGAAAAAAATTGGCGGATTTAGTTTTTATTTTGGGAGAAATTAAAGTAGTATAAGTTGAGATTTTATAGGTTGCTCTTGGATCTATTCGGGTAACGAGTCATTGTCCGTATGATGCAAATAATGTCTACAAAAAAGCTTCAAAATGCCAACTAGGAAGGCATCAAATTAAACAAATATAATGATCAATAAACATGCCTCATGCTTTAATAGTCAGATTGCATGATTTTGACTCTAATAAATTATATATGTCGGTGCGTGACTATTCATTAGACTCGGTGTATATATTAGAGTATTAGTATACTACAAGTCTACAAACTTGTCATCCGTGCGCTAACTTTTTTTTTTTTTAATGTTTTTTCCACGTTCTGTTTTTTTTTTTTCCATTTTATATTGATGATCAACCACATTAATTCAATTTAAGATTCTTTCTTAAATTATTAAATATAGTTATTATTGATTATGGATACGTTATAGCTTATAATTTGGTTAACTTTTACTTAGTTGTTGATTTTTGTTTGAATATTAACATCTTAGTATATTTAAATGATATTTTTATTGTTAATAAATTTCGTGACGTATTTTTTGAAGAACTTTTCGGCCTATCCCCAGAACGAGGAATCGAATTTTGTATCGACCTTAAACCCGGTACAAAACTCATTTTCAAAAGCCCATATCGAATGACTCCTATTGAACTTCAGGAGTTAAAAATTCAACTGCAGGAATTGTTAGACATTTATTTCATTCGTCCTAGTACGTCTCATTGGGGTGCTCATGTTCTCTTCGTAAAGAAAGTATGACTTTATATAGATTATTGGGAGTTGAACCATGTCACCATAAAAAATAAGTACCCGTTGCCTCGTATTGATGACATGTTTGACCAGTTACAAGGCGCTAAATTTTTTATAAAGATCGATTTTCATAGCTTTTGATTTGTTGTACCTTCTAATTTCTCCAGATTATTTCTTGTTCTTTTGTTAGTCCATAAGTTGATTTGATGATTAGAAATCGCTTTTGGAACCTAATATATAGTATAATTCCGTTGTTTTATAATTTCTGATTAATGAACGCCTGTGTCAAATTAGGGGATTTCAGATACAGTTTTTATTTGGAAATTGAGGTTTTTGTCTGTTTTCTGGTTTTCTCATTCAGTTATGCAGCTTATGCTAAAAAAAGGTTCAGTTATGCTAAATTGTGATGTCTATAGAAGATTGTGCAAGTAACTTTAGTTTTTTAAGTGCTGAGATTGGTATTTGATGTATACACTTCGAGGAGATTAAACATAAGAAAATTAAAATTTAGACACCTCCAGTCGATAAGAGAGCAAGGCAGTTGTGTTTTGTAAACTCCTCTTTGTATGATTTATAGTTTGTTTATTAGAATTGAACATTAATCAACTACAGGTAGGCCTAATAAAATATGGTTATGGGTTGGTTTTGGTTTTTAAAATATGAATATGGTTATGGTTCTATTTAAGAACTAAAATCATATTAACCATTTTTAATATGGGTTATGTGAGTTGGAACCATATGGTTATGGTTCAAATATAGGTCGACCCATATTTTAAATTTCAAAAATATCATTATTATGATCCAATTAAATAAATTATTATTAGATATATCATTTATACATAATCACTAAATATTATTTTTTTAGGTAAGGAGGGAGGGAGGGAGGGAGGGAGGGAGGGAGGGAGGGAGGGTGGGGTGGGGTGGGGTGGGGTGGGGTGGGGTAAGGTCAGGGGCGGATCCAGCTTGAAAGTTCAGTGGGGTCAAATCAAGAATTTTTTTTCTTAAGAATAAAAATTTAATAAAATAAATCACAAAATTATATAATTCTCAAATATTGTTTACAATAACATTTTTCGAAGTTTCGTTGCTTGAAATTGTTGCATGATAGTCTTATTTTTAATAGTTACAAAAATATCACGCTAAAAAATATTATATTTTTTAGTAACTGTAACTCTATTTTTTACCTTCTTAGTATTCAGGAGAAGTAAATTGATCAAGACAATAAAATACTTAAGTTTTTATAGTAGTATTTTATTTTAACAAGATAGTAGCATATTCTTTTTTTCGGTAACATAATAGTAGTATACTAATATAACTGTAGTACTTTACTTATTTTGTTCCACTAAACTTTAAAATTTATGAATATGTTAATAATTGTAGTATATATATAACTGTGGGGAATGATGAGTGAATAGATATGGTTGTTTGAAGCTGATTGTTTGAAGTATGATCCATGGCATTCGAGTTACAAATATTCTTAATGCATTTGGAAGTGTTGAATGTTGATTGCGCCATTGTGTTTTAGGAAGTGTGTGGTGTTCTAAGAGTTGCCTGATTTTGTATTTGCACTTGTGAAATTATTTGTGTAATTAATTATTTCTTCTTTGTTCTAGTGTTACCTCTTACCATTCTCTTACTATGTAGATTGGGTAATGTCTTGCTTCTGCCGTCTGTGAAGAGGCTTCCTGAAAATCCAGTGGGGACATGTGCCCCCCTGCCCTGACTTTGGGTCCGCCCCTGGGTAAGGTGAGGGTAGGGTAGGTGGTGCATATATACATAATCGCTTAATATTATTTTTTTTAGAGGGAGTGTTAGGTGGGTGGATAAGTAGGTGGGGTGGGGTGTGGGTGGGGGTAGAGGGTGGGTGGTAGGTGGAGTGGATGGTGTATACATATTTTTTTTGGGTGGGGGTGGGGGTGAGAGTGGGGTGGGGGGTGGATAATGGGTGTATACATAATCACATAATATTATTTTTTTGGATGGGGGGTGGGGTGGGTGGGTGGGTGGGTGGGGTGGGATGGGGGGTAAGGGGTGTATACATAATTACATAATATTTTTTTTTTGGTGGGGGTGGGGTGGGTTGAGGGTAAGGAGTGTATACATAATTACATAATATTATTTTTTTGGTGGGAGTGAGGGGAGAGGGGTGGGTGGGGTGGATGAGTGGGAGGGGGTGGGGGTAGGGGTGGGGGTGGGGTGGGGTGGAGGTGGGGTGGGGGGTTAAAGGTTGTATACATAATCACATAATATTATTTTTTTCTGTGGGTGTGGGGGTGGGGGTGGGTGTAAAACCCCGAATTTTATGAAATAAAAGTATTCAATTTTTCTTATAATTACTATTCAGTAAATGGTTAAATTGATAAAAATTTAAAGTTATGGGTGAAATGTGAAATTTTTTTCAAAATAAACAAGTGGTTATAAAGTAATCATTGTTGTCGGGGAATATTTATTTGGTCGTGGAATATTCTTTCTGTCGGAGAATATTCGTACGACGGCGCAGCTATTTGTGGGCCCCATAACAGAATAACTGTCGGATGAAGAAAATGATAAAATTGAGTTTTTATTAATAACGGCGTAATTGTTACCGTTAACACTATTGGAATACCCGGTGGTTAAAATACAGTAATACGCGTTGTTGCACAGTAGCACACGGTATTGCACAGTATTTTTGAAATTATTGATTCTTACGTAAGAAGGCACTACTCAATAATTGTTACAGTAATTACTGTTCAATATTTTATTTTATTGATTCAATAATTGCTGCGTTGATATTTTATATTATTGTTGTTTTAATAATTGTCACTGCAAAGTATCTCCATTATCAGATCAATAATTCATATTATTTGAATAATATTATTAGATAGTATTACTGGCAATGTCTATAAAGTTTTGTTTAAGAAAATGTTTGGTCACCTAATTGCGCGCCAGTAAGGAGAAATTCTTATTGGAAAGCCCCATCTTTCCTGGGAACGACATGGTTGTCATAAATGTGAATCTATAATATTATTTGTGAATAATTAATTCTTGATTCATATGATAAGAAAATATTTATTTTATGTGAATATAAATGAGGGATATATTTTTGTGGTTAAAAATGAATGAGTTAATATTGAGGTGTTTTATCAGTATTTTTGTCGGAATGGAGGTATTAAAAATCAAATTAGGGTTTTTGAGATATTTTGCGGGGGTTATAATTTTTTTAATCTGACCGTTGGATCGTTGTGATTTTTGGATATGTTATACATATATAAGTTAAGTATATGTCCACAAATTTTGAACCGTTAAAAATAAACGTATGATTTGTTATGAATTTTACGAGATGACTGGTTCAGAAATTATTGAATTTTTGGAGTTTATCATTTTGGTAGAAAATTCTAGAATTGGTGGGCCCCACTTTTGGTTGGTGATAAAATATGCTGAGATTTTTATTCAAATGTGGTAGGCTTGAATAATAGCAGGTAAAGCCATCAGGTTGCAGGTTAAGTCTTATTCGACGTGCTAACAATTTCCTATAAATAGAGGGCTAAGTTAAAATTGAAAATCACACAAGAAATAAATTTTCTCTCTTTCTCTCTCTAGATTATTGAGTGTATTTTATGAGTATTTAGATACTTTGTGAGTTTCTTTTCATCAGTGCAAGTTTCCTTCAGCCTTATACCGATCAGAAATACTGCTCTTTTGAGGTAAGGGATAGTAAGTGATTTTAAGGGTTGTTATATTTTCAGTTTCATAATTTTTCTGACCTTCAAAAATTTTGAAAAAATTTGAAATGATAATTTGATGAGTTTTCTAGATTGTGTCCAAATATGGCGATTTTTGGATGTATGAATTATGAGTTATGAATTTTATGGGAAAAGACTATTTTAAAAGAAAATCCTTATAACTCCTTGTGGTTAACTCCAAAATTGGTAAAATTTTTATTGAGAGTACATGCATATGATAGAAGTGTACTCTGTAAATTTCAATTTTTTTGGACAAAAGTATAATTTTTGATAAATGTCTAAATATGCGGTCATTTTGGTCATATGAAAAATAGTAAATGACTTTTAAAAATTCTGAGAAAAATATATGTTCACTATGAGACTATATTATGCTATATCCCAGAAAAAAAATATTTTTAGAGTTGATTTGGTATTTTTTATGAAAATAGTCTAGTTATGAGTAAATGAATTAAATATGTTATGTGAAGTAAGAAAATTGGAAAATAGGATTTTATGGCTTGAGAATCCTATATGAGATATATGCAGATTTTTTATGAGAGTTTTGGTTATTGGTGATGAAATCTTATGAGATTGGCATTTTAAAATGATTAAATGCATTATTTTAGTAAAGTGTAAACAATTAAAATAAATTGTTTATAAGTTTAAGAAATGTTATTCTTTTAATATCATTATACCGAAATATTGGTATGAATTTTATTGTAGAATTTTTACCTTTTTGTGTCGGGATTACTATTCACGAGTTACTATTCATGAGTTACTATTCACGACAAAATTGATTTTTTTTTCTAACCAAATTATAGTTGATTTATGAATATTACTCTTAAGATTAAATCTATATGCTGATTATATTATTTTTATTATCATATATAACATTTTTATAACCCTAATGTTGAAATTCTCTTTTACTTGAGTGTAAAGATGGGTAGATTATTGGTATGATCATGACTATGGGTTCTCTTTGGCCAGTAGCGCAAAGTTGAATTGTTGACTGGTATGATCATGACCATTGAATTTATAACTGAATATATTTAGCTTAAGTGCAAAGGTAAATTGATCAACATGGTTATAATTATTGTTTATATAATTCTGAATTGATTATATATTTCTTTGAGATATTAATATCTTTGGCCTGTAGTGCAAAGATGAATTGTTGATGAATATCTTTGGCCCGTAGTGCAAAGATGGCCTGTTGATGAATATCTTTGGCCTGTAGTGCAAAGATGGATTGTTGATGAATATCTTTGGTCGTAGTGCAAAGATGAAATTGTTAGTATGATTATAAACAGGAACTGTGATTGGTATAACCATGATCTTTGATGTTTCAGGTAAAGACATGTGATGAAAATTATCAACATTCTAGCTCCATTGCTATTCTCAACATTCTCAGATGTCATTTTCAGATACTGACACAAAATAAAAGTTAATTGATATGTCATATATTATCCTTATATTATGACCGACCAGTTAAATACCATGCAAATAAACTTAGGTAGGTCATATTAGCGAATGAATTCTCCGTCTCTCCCCTCCTAGTTCTATTCTCACATCTTAGCCAGGGAACATATCCCTAAGCTCTGATACCAACTGTGACACCCCCAAAATTAGGCATACATCACCCATCTTGGGTCGTCAGATACAAAGTACAGAATACAAATACAACTTACTAATACAACTGTCGTGTACAATACGACAAAACATAAACTGCGAGTTTGAATACAAATATTATCTTCTAGAGAGTATTCATACTCAAAAGGACTCCTCATTACATTTATTAACACACCATTACATAGAATAGTGAGGACTACTAACTAATACTATCATTCGGACCATCACTCCGTTCCCCGACTTGCCCCAGCTACGTTCTCATTTCCTGAAGAGAACAGTGAAAGAAAGAGTGAGCTCAACTAGCCCAGTAAGAAATATTATGACTAAGATAATGTAGAATAAATTATCATTAGCCTTCAACAATGCTAAACTGATAAAATATAATAGACATCAAGTTTAACTACAGCGGAACAAGCAATCCATTAAAAGAGTCAAGTAGAAAATAAACTCTACTATCTTTTATGATTTAAAAGGTTTTTCAACACTGTGATCGCTGGGACTCAGCTTAATAAAATAATCCACATCATCGAATCACCCCTGCACTACGACCAAGGATATTCGTGTATTCATTAATGGTCATGATCATGCCAACAACTGTCCATCAACGCACTACGGGCCAATGAGGACTTTTACCACATCATTTGTAACATTATGATCATGATTATACCGAATAATCCCTGGTCATAATCATACCAAGTTCATCTATGCACTACAGGTCACAGATGACTTTCAACATTTTATAAACATGAGGATGATGACAATGACATAAGAATTCAAAAAAACAAGTTCAAGAATTAATTTATCCAAGAATTAACAACGTCCAAATTGTCAACATGATACTGCTTTGTGGAGTAAAATTCAAGAATGCTTAGAAGAATATTTTCATGAAAAGATACTGGATGAAACGCAATTATCAAGGATATTTCACAAATTTCATGGAGTATAGAAGTCAAAACTTAACCAACTGAGTACAATAAAGAATGGAATAAGAAAAGAAATCACCATGCATGCGATAGACCGCACAGACAGGTTATTCCAACAGAATAATAAATAATGGAATCAGGTCCGGCGTAAACGCACAGACAGGATATTCCGACAGAATAATAAACAATAGAACCAGGTCCGGCGTAAACGCACAGACAGGATATTCCGACAGAATAATAAATAATGGAACCAGGTCCGGTGTAAAACACACAGACAGGATATTCCAACAAAATAATAACAAGACGGAACCAGGTCCGGTGTAAAACACACAGACAGGATGTTCCAACAGAATAATAATAAAAACGGAACCAGGTCCAGTGTAAAACACATAGACAGGATGTTCCAACAGAATAATAGAAGAATGTCACCAAGTATAGGGTAGACCGCGTATACAGGTTATTCCAACAGAATAATAAGAAATAGAATAACAACAGTTCTCTTCATGAATAAGAAAGAATAACACCCCTTACCGTTTTAAAGAAGAGCTGAACTAAGGAAGTAGTTAAGTAGCAGAATACTCTTCTTCTCTCTCTCTATAGTTTCTCTCTCTAGAGTTCAGTGAATTCGTAAGAAATAATAAAGGAATGAGCTGCTATTTATAGAAAAATAGAATGCATAGTAACTAATCCATGAACGGTCCAGATTGATTACTTTAATCTGACGGTCCATATTTAAAGAAAAATCTTTTAAATAAAATATAATATATTCTATTTATAGAATAACTTTAATAAAGTATTCTGTTTTATATAAAAAGATGTTTCTGTTTTATTACGTTAATAATACGAATAAAACAAAACGTCATTATCGCTACATAATTCATATTATTAACTGACAATAATTGAATCAAACTGAGTGACTTCTCACATAAGCATTAATAATCAATACCGTGTGCTACTATGCAACCACACGTATTACTGTACTTTTACTACCGAGTAGTTCAACAGTAACAATGGTAAAACTTCCGCCGTTATTTTTAATAAAATATTTTTGTCATTTTCTCAATCCGACAATAATTCCGTTGTGGGGTCCACAAATGATTGTGTCGTTGTACGAATATTCCCTATTAAAACGAATATTTCCCGACCAATCGAATATTATATAACAACTTGCGTACTTTGCAAAATTTATAAATATTACCCACAACTATAACATTATATCAAATTAACTCCATAATATTCAAAAATGATATTTATAGAAAATTCATCTTTATTTATAAAAGTTGGGGTCTTACACTACACAATTATATAATCATAGACATCAACTACTAGTCACATAGCAACGCATAGTAGTTGTAATGTAAACTTTATTCTACATCTCATTACCCTTCCTATTATTAGTACGCAATGTTCAATTTGATTGTGTTTACTTTCAACTTATATCTCACTATATTTCATACTCGAAGTTTATTCAAGTATTTAAGTATTGCTAGGAATCATTATTGATTTTATATTAAACCCATTTCATATCTTATAATATTCATTTCATTTGACTTAAAACACTATTTACATTCATTAACACTTATCACGGCGTTTTGACGTTTATTCGTCACACACCCGATTTGTCTCTCTTGTGTATGCTTACTATGCTTATATAACTTATCTAATACATTATTTATTAATGTTAAACATCATTATGTTTAGTAACATTCATGTTTTATAACTTAGAACAACATCTTTTATCGTCAAAAGCACTATACATGCATACGTGCATGCCCGACGCCCTCCGATTGCCTCTGAAAACACAACAGTCTTAAAGATGATAATTTTGACCCCTGTTCCCGACCTCAAATTGAAAAACTTAAAGAACAAAAGTTGTAAGTCTACTCGTCCTCGTTCCGGATCATCTTGAATCACCTCAATCGGAGTTTGTATGAAAAAGTTATGCTCGTTTTAGTAAAACATGTCTGGTCAGTTTTTTTTTTCAAAAATATGGCTAGACAGACTACCCCCCGCTGGGGCGGGGGTTTATACACTAGGATAGCCCGCCGGAACGGGGGTGCCTTCTGCTAGTTTGCGAATTTTGATTCCGAACACTACAGAAAGTCAAATTAGACCTATAAACTCCTTTCTAACAACTATACCAACCTACCCAAGGTGTAATATGTTTACAGAAATATAAACTAATTTTTCTAACATATTTCTAATCACATAAACATCAAGATTACAACCTTTAAATTTTACTATTTCTTTTATCCCTCTTCATTTGACATTCATAGCGAAATTCTTCACTGTGAATTCGTTTTACAACCAAAACAGTTGGTTCTAATTACATTGTTTTCGTTTCTTCATGTATTTTCACAATCAATAGCCAATTTATACATTATACAATGAATTGAGTACTAATTTTACTGCTAATTTAAACCATATTCAACATATATCAATGTAAACTCACTGTAATATGTTTTCCCCCATAATAACATATATTACATTAATCAATTTACTCTAAATCATCTATAAACCATATGAACACAACTTATATCAACAATTATCATATAAATTCACATAATAAACAATTACTCAATCACACCAATTTTACAAAAAACTTTTCGTGTATATAAAAACTAGAAATTTTGGAGAAAATTAAAAAAATAAGAAAAGTAGGGTTTTACCTTGCTAGAAGATGATTACAACAACTTCTTCTCCTAAATTCTCAATTCACAGAGAATTTTCTCTTCTCCATTCTCTCTTTTCTTTCTTTCTTTTCTATTCTTTTTCTTATTCTCTGTTCTTTCTCCCTTCTCTAACTTACGTACTTAGGAACATATAACGTATAATATAATAGATATAAATTATATAATATAAATATATATGTAACTGATATCAGTTACATCTCTTTAAAAATTAAAAATCATAAGGCTTGTTTGGCTAAACATTTTTAAAACTTAATGACTTAAAATTCTTATTCCTTGTTTGGTAAAACCCTTTTAAATAAAAGACTTAACATTCATTAAGCCTTGTTTGGCAAAACTAAATTAAACTCCTTTAATTTATTTTAATAACTCATTTATAATATAGTTTATGGTCACACTTTATTTAATCAAATTGTAATATTCAATTTAATTAAATCTAATAACAATTACCAACAAATATATTTATATTCATTCACCATTTTAATTAACTGAATTACTCTCATTATTTATGAAATTTTAATGCATACCAATTTCATTGTCATAAAACATAATATTTGAATTATATTATTTCATAATATAATTTTCAACTTAATTAACTTAACTAATATTATTTAGTTAATTAGCTTCCCGTAACAATCTCATTTAATTTCTTTAATAGTTAAATTAACTATTAAACCTTATTTTCCAAACATATACATCTCTTTTATATTCACACTTAATCTCTTCACACTAAATCACATATTTCAAGATAAATTGCAAATATATATACTTACCCACACTCAAAACACATAATTCAAAATATATACATTTCCTAATAAGAATTTTAATTATTAAATTGTTATTTTAATAACTTATAAAAATTCGGGTTGTCACAGTGGGGGTGGGTGGGGGGGTAAGGGGTGTATACATAATCACATAATATTATTTTTTTTGGGGGTGGGGGGTGAAGGGTGTATACATAATCATACAATATTTTTTTTAGTGGGGTGAGGGTGAGGGTGAGGGTGAGGGTTTTGGGGGTGGGGTGGTGGGTAGTTGAACTTCTTGAATATGTAAATATGGGTGGAAAGAACTTTTAATTTGGATTTAAAATAAAATATGGATCGAAAAATGGTTAACCGGGTTGGACCTATATTTCTTTTTAAAAATATGGTTCAAAACTTTACCTATCCCAAATAAATAAAAATAGTTAACCAACCCATTTGATTCCATTTAATATTAGTTGACCCGACAGTTAACCAACTATATTGTACAAACACTATCTTTTACAACAAGTGAAAGTGGATGCCAAAGTAAGCTGGTTTGGGGTGATAAGAGTGCTCAAACTCTCAAAAGACATTCTAATACTGCGAATGATATAGCATGTAATTCAAATCAACATAATCTTGTTACAGTTTTTTTATTCCATATATTGTGAGTAGGTATGGCATATTCTTGATATATATATATAGTGGTTTCTGTACTCAGTGAGCATGCCATAACTGGTTTGCAGCATGTACTCGGTGTGTTTTTTAATTGGGATTTTGATATGCTTTACGTGATTCATCACATCTGTACTCCCCGGTTTGCCTCAGAGAATTTTACTTGTACAGAAGCTGTGAATGCAGTAGATTTTCTACAGAAAGTCTGACTAAAGTATGAACCTTTACAAGCTCAACCTTAATTAAGATAATTAAGATTGATATTATGATTGCGCAGTGTTGTGTTCATGTCCTCTCCTCCCAGCCTCCTCATGATATTAGTTGCTTTCAATGTTGATATATAGGCGTTTTTGGTTACTCTCTCTCTTTAGCAAATGCTAGATGGGAACACTATTCCATTTAATACATCTCCCATCATCCATAGAAGCATCCAGGGGCGGAAGTAGGAATTACTATAATACCCCCAGTTCATATATTACTAAACTCCTGCTGCCCCTTAGAAGGTTGGTAGGAATTAGGACAATCCAGTCTCTTTATTAACGGGGTGCCTCCCATAGTTCTTAGCGATGGAAATCTTGTTCATTGTGAGACAATAAGCAAACACGAATCACATAAAAACACAATTTTGGATGAATGGTTGGTAGGAAGGGATGTTTAGAAGTCATTTGGGGGCCAGTTTTATAATGGAAAAGTGACCGAGTTTGACGAAGCAGCTGGTTGGTATAGTGTAGTTTATGATGATGGTGACTTAGAAGATCTCGAGTGGCATGAGTTACAAAAAGTGCTTCAACCCTCGGATATTTTGGTTCCATTGAAATAACTGGAGTTTATTTAATATATAAACAGGTGGTATTTTAGTAATTTCCCTATTTTTATCCCTTCTACAACCCAATATATTTTTTTAAATCTGAGCCGTTGGATGCTGCTATGGACGGTGGGGGATGTATGGATGGAATAATGCTCCCATCTATCATTTGTTATGGATCAGCTCCTATATATATAAATCTATATAATAAAACAGAACCCATTTTTATTTGACAAAGTACAAGGACAGTTCAAATTCATTCTTAATTAATTCTTCCAACTTAGGTTGTATTTGATAAAATTAAATGTTAAGATCTGAAGAGTTAAGACGTCTCAATAATATAGAGCGTCTGTTTAAAATTGTATCTGAATGAAAAAATGTTGTTTGATAACTAATTTTTTCAAAGTGTCTTAATAACGATATTTTACCATTTTAACCTTCTAAGCTATTTAAGCAAAACATGTTAAAATTAACTTCTTAATTTTCTTTTAATTTTAATTTTACGTCAATTAAATTATCTTCAATCTCAATTTCATTAAATCAAAAAAGAATCACCATTTTCTCTCTCTTCAAAAAAGCTACACATACATATACAGATAGAAGTAGTAATGAGAGTTTCTTGGAAAGTAAGATGATTATTCGGCAACCTCTTCTTGCTTCAATGGTGTTTCTCTCCTCCTGTAATTTTTTGGAATGTATAAAAAAAAGATTAACTTTTGTCTTCAATCAGATATGAGTTCATCCTTCAATCTCCTCCTTCAGGGTTTATTCAGTAACCTTTTCTTGCTTCAATGGTGTTTCTCTCTCCTCCTGTAATTTTTGGGATGTATAAAAAAGGGATTAACTTTTGTCTTCAATCAGATATGGGTTCAGTATTTTTCGGAGGAGATGGTGTGAAGAGTGGGTTGAACATTTGTACTTGCAGATCAAAGAAATCGATGATGGCGATGACTGGATTGTGTATTGTGTATTTTATTAGAGGGATATAAGAGGAATTTTGTAATATTGAATAGGTTAATTTTGTCCCAAAAAAATATAAACTCATTCAGACCAGCCTCTAAATGGTATAGATTTCATTTCACATCTTACCGATTAAGAAGCATTAAGAGGTAAAAAAAAAATTTATCAAACAAGTTTTGTCTCTGACCGAATCAGAGGCATACCCATTAAGAGCTATTCAGATGTAAACAAACACACCCTTAATCTAAAGTCTCATATTTTTTTCCGCCCAAATCAAATTCACCCCTACACCCTACTCTCTCTCACGTTCACACACAAAATCTTTCTCTCTCTTCTCTTCTTCACACACACAAACAAATAATAATAATAATAGTACTATTAATAATTATAATAGTACTACTACTAATAATAATTATTATAATAATAATTATTATTATTATAATTATTATTATTATAATAGTACTAATAATAATATTAATAATTATAATAGTACTAATAATAATAATAATAATAATAATAATAATAATAATAATAATAATAATAATAATAACTAGTAT
Source organism: Panax notoginseng (assembly GCA_016801055.1). Classification (NCBI taxonomy): domain Eukaryota; kingdom Viridiplantae; phylum Streptophyta; class Magnoliopsida; order Apiales; family Araliaceae; genus Panax; species Panax notoginseng. Next base: position 204,795,762 of record CM029012.1, read on the forward strand.
TATAATAATAAGAAGAACAATAACAATAATAATAATAATAATAATAATAATAATTATTATTATTATTATTATTATTATAATAACAACAATAATAACAATAATAAAAATTATTATTATTGTGGTGGTGTGGTGAATTATGATAATTGTTATTGATGATTGTAAGTTTTATAAACAAGTTTATAAAATTAATTATTGTAATAGTGTGGTAAATTATGATAATTGTTATGTCTGATTGTAAGTTATTTTAAGTTGCAAAGAGTCTTTACGTAATATAGTAGTTTTCGAATTTTAATCTAATTTTTCGTTACACCGTGACTTCATACACGGACAATTACTAGTATAATATATTATAGCATCAATTGATTCATTCAAAAAAAATTGTTTTTTATGTTTTCTGATACTAACACTATGACCTTCATCGCTTTTTTTTTAGTTCTAATTTCCTAAGTTTTTTTTAGTAACTTTTTGGTTCCCCACTTTTGCATATGTTGTTTTTCCAAAAAATTAAGCCCCCTACCATTTTAAAATAGAAAGTGCAAGCAATAAGATTCATCTTTGTTGGGTCATGATATTTCTCATATTGGGCCTTATGGATTGGGCTTAATTATCCAATTAGCCTATTGGGTCTCCCCTATTGGGTCTTGAAGATTGAGCCTAATTTTCACATTATATCTCCTTAATATTGGGCCGGGTCGATGGATTGGTCTATTTGATCTTTTAATACCAAGTCTTTGACTTGCAATGATGAAAGGAGGTGACTATTGACCAAAAGTCTGAAAATCATTAATGTGAATGTGATTTTATCCGGCCGGCGGCATGCACAGTGAAAAAAAGGTGACAACCTGCATGAATCCGGCTGAGATCAGTGAGGGATAGAGAGCTGTGTCAGATAAGAGTTGGTGGCACGGTAAACCAGGCAAGAGAGTATAACCTAGCAGGGAAGTCTCTAAGAAAAGGTACGCATACACACAACCCACGATTTTTATCTCTCTAGAGACGCTAGATATTTTATCCTTCATTGTTAAACCTTGAACGGCATGTATTGACTCTCACACCGGAGCTATCCCCCGACGGTCCAGCCGTCAAGCTTTTGGTGTTGACTGTGTTTATTGTGCAGGATTAGGACGTCTTACGTGATTGGGACGTCACCAAAGATCTTGGCGTTAACATTGGCGTTAGAAGGAGGGCGAGTTCTAGTGTCCTGAGTATTTTTCAATCACACACATTGTGGTCGTTCTACGTCAGTGTTTATGGGAAAGAGTAGAACGCCAACACCTGAAGGGCAGGCGATGGCTGTGAGCTCGTCGTTGCCCCGTATTTCGGTAAAGGATCGCCTGGGTCCTTCTAAAAGTGCTCATGATAGTACGGCCTCCAAGTACGATTCGGGAGATCTTCGTCCGAAAATTCATGGTAAAGCCAGACGGAGGCTGGTCTTTGATACAGATAAAGGGCGAGATCATAGTCGAGGGCGAGCAGAAGGTTCACCGACCAAGACTCATTGTCGAAGTGGTCAGGAGGACAGAGCTGCCAAGTTGGCGAGGATGGCGGACGAAGCGGATAGGGCCTTAGAAGTCCTTTTAAAACAGAGAGAAGATATAGCCGAACAAATGCTTCGGATGGCCGAATTGAGGGACGAAACATCCAGGCATGTACAGTCCGAAAGACGGAGTATGCATAAGGAAATGCAACGACGAGAGGGGAAATAGCCAGAGCATTCTATACACATATCTAGGGATCGTTCTTGCGACAGAAGGAGGTCAAGGAGCAGAACTCCCTTGGCCTCGAAGAAGGCACTAATGGTCATTGATTCTCAGCATCGAGACGACGACAGGCAAATGAGCAGGTCAAGGGAGATCGTGCCAGAAACCAGAAGGAGAGAGCACCAACATGAGTATTCTCGACATGAGAATAGAATTGTATGTCGGAGTAGATCCAGGAGTTCGACAAAGGTAGCAGGGTCAGGTAGAAGAGCTCAGTCTGTTCGGGATCAGAAGTTTGCCCAGGAGATGGAAGTCTCCTCGCCGCTGGAAGGTGTAGATTTTCTGGCAAAAGAATTGAAAGAGCTTAGAAAGCAGTTAGCAGAGTTTCAACAAGCGAAGGACACCCCAGGGAAGAAGGCATCTCCTTTCTCCTCGAACATTCTTAAGGAAAAGGCAGACGTCACTAAGAAGCTGTCACGGATGGAGAGTTACGACGGATCTAGAGATCCTTATGACCATAGCCAGGCGTTCGACCGGCTGATGGATTATTATGACTTTACCGATGCTGCCAAGTGTCACACGTTTGTCACAATACTAAGAAAAGATGCGAGGCAATGGATGAGAACTTTACCGTCAGATTCAATTTCCTCTTGGACCGAGCTCTGTGACAAGTTCCATGCCCGCTTTGGGAGCAACCGAAGAAGAGAAAAACCTACGGGTTCTTTAGCCCAAGTCAGACAGTTCACCAACGAATCCTTGGGCCAATATGTGAAGAGATTCAGAGAAGCAGTTGGTCAGGTGTCCGACTTAAATGATCTCCAGGCGGTAGGGTTGTTTCAGAATGGGTTAGATCTGGTGAAGTCTGAAAAGCTAGTGAAGAAATTGATGTTCCATCATCCGAAGAGCCTGGTAGAGGCTTTCGACAAGGCAGAAGGTTATATTGTTGTGGAAGAGGTCATGAATAGCCTGAAGCGTCCTTCTTCGGACCAAATGAAAGAGACAGATATTCCTAGAACTGAGGGCGATCAGAGGAAGATGGGGGGGTATAATGATCGCCCAGAGGGCAGTTCAAAGAAGTACAACATCTCATGGCGACAGGGGAGTAATCGTCCACCTGCGTCCGCCCCGAAGGTGAATAAGGTTTACACCAAACTGAATACGGATAGGTCGGTGATTTTGGACCAGATCAGGAACCAGCCATTCTTCGAGCCACCTCGTGATAATTACAGGACAGGGCAGGGCAACTCTCAGAAATATTGTGACTATCATCAAGCCGCAGGCCATGATACTAATGAATGTTGTAATCTGAAAGATTTTGTGGAGAATAAGATTCAAAGCGGTTTGCTGGTTCAATATGTGGCCGGGAGGGATCAACAAGATCAGCAGAATGTGGATCGTAATGTTCAAACAGTTCAAATGGTTCCACCCGTCCAAAATGCTCCAATACCACCGCCAAGGCACGTCGTTGATGTGATAACCGGTGGGACAGCAGGGAAAGTAGTAGGGAAGAAGAGGAGGGGATATTTAGATTCAGTCATGTCCGTGGCAGGCGCTCCCCCAAAGACCGACAAAGCATTTTCTGGGACTGTTATCTCTTTTACCGATGCAGATTATCCTTCGGAGCCCATCGAGCCGCATGAAGTAGCGTTGGTGATCACTACACAAGTGGGTTTGATGGATGTAAAATGAATGATGATAGACAACGGGTCTTCTGTGGATATTCTGTATGCTCATGCTTATCATAGGATGCATCTCGATGGGCGAAAGATGGAAGTTGAGTAGGAGGCACCTTTGTAGGATTTTAGCAACGATCCAGTCAGAGTTGCAGGCACTATTGAACTCCCAGTGGTATTCGGCATAGCTCCTCAGCAGGTAGAAATAACATGTAAATTTTATGTTGTGCATGTAGATTCGGCTTATAACGCCATACTGGGAAGACCTACCTTGATGGCTCTCCAAGCAGTGACTTACATCCCTCATTTTAAAATCAAGTTCCCTACGGCACATGGAGTGGGAGAGGTAGCAGGGGATTTAGATCTGGCCCGGCGCTGTTATTGGAATGGTGTCATTTCCTCAGGAGTAGGGGTCAGCAAGCAGAAACAAACTATGGTAATTGAGATCGAACCCTTTACTGAAAGCAGTTCAGAGCCGTTGGTTATTCCTACCGGAGAGACAGAAGAGATCGAGCTTGTCCTCGGAAAGAAGGACAAAACAGTGAAGATTGGTTCAGGTTTGCTGGAACCTCTTCGGACAAATCTTATGGAACTTCTTCGCTGTTATGCGAATATCTTTGCATGGGAGCCAAAGGACATGCCCGGGATCAGTCGAAAGATTGTTGAGCATCGGCTGGATGTGGATCCATCAAAGAAGCCAGTTTGGCAGAAAAGGCGGATCTTTGCACCTAAACGACAAAGGATCATTGATGAAGAGATTGCGAAGCTGATAGCTGCTGACTTCATCTTCGAGATAGACTATCCGGAGTGGATGACAAATATAGTGTTGGTACAAAGGCAGAATGGGAAATGGCGGGTTTGCATCGATTACACTGACCTGAATAAAGCTTGTCCGAAGGACTTCTATCCTTTACCCCATATTGACCAACTTATTGACGTGACTTCGGGGTATGCACTACTAAGCTTTATGGATATTTTTTCAGGTTATCACCAAATTTTCATGTGCGAGGAGGACATCCCGAAGACAACATTCATCACACACCGTTCAGTGTACGCCTATAAGATGACCTTCGGCCTGATAAATGCTGGGGCCACTTACCAGAGAATGATGAACTTTGTCTTCCAGAAGCAACTGAGAAAGAACATGGAGGTGTATGTAGATGATATGATCGTGAAGAGCACGACGACTCAGAAGCATTTAGATGATCTGGAGGAATGCTTTCAGACAGTCCGCCATCGCAAGTTGAGACTCAATCCTATTAAGTGTACCTTCGGACTTGGTGCAAGGAAATTCTTGGGTTATCTGGTCAGTCAGAGGGGCATTGAAGCCAATCTGGAGAAGATCCAGGTTATTCTAGACATGAAGACTCCTCAGTCGTTCAAAGACATTCAACGTCTGACCGGTAGGATTGCAGCTTTAAGGAAGTTCATGTCCAAATCTGCAGAGAGATGCTTACCATTCTTCAACACACTGAAGGGACCGAAAAATGCGAAGACATTCCAATAGACTTCGGAGTGTGAAGACGCCTTCCAAGGCATAAAGACATATCTGTCTTCGGCTCCTCTACTGATGAAGCCTGCCCCAGCAGAGACTTTATATTTATATCTGGCGGCTAGTTCGTTGGCAGTTGGAGCAGTACTGGTTCGAGAGTTCAGTGGGAAGCAGCAGTCGGTCTATTACGTCAGCCATGTCCTAAGAGATGCTAAAACCAGGTACCCCAATATAGAAAAATTTGCCTTTGCTTTAATAATTGCCAGTCGGAAGCTTTGGCAGTATTTTCAAGGTCAGCTCCTGGTCGTTTATACGGATCAACCGTTGAAGAAGGTAATGGGTAAGCCGGAGGTTTCGGGGAGATTAGCAGCATGGACTATGGAATTATCCCAATTTTTCATTGAATATCATCCCCGAACTGCTATCAAGGGCCAAACCTTGGCCGATTTTATGGTGGAATGTTCGTTCTCCGAAGCAGATATTGAGCTGCCAGAAGCAGAGACATCCGATCGAGCAGTTGCAGTTCTTCAACACGGTCAGAGTGCATGGACGCTGTATGTAGATGGGTCTTCAACGGTGAATGTCAGTGGAGCGGGGATTATTTTAACAAGCCCATAGGGATTCAAGGTGCAGCAGGCCATCAGGTTTGGATTCAGAGCAACGAACAACGAGGCCGAGTATGAGGCAGTATTAGCAGGAATCCGTCTGGCAAAGAGTTTAGAAGTTCAGAAGCTGATTATTTATAGCGATTCCCAACTGGTCGTCAAACAATTATCGGGAGATTACGAAGCTCGTGGGACCAGGATGATCAAGTACTTGGCAGAATTGAAGGATCGGCTTCAGTATTTCGTCTCTTATGAATTCCTGGGCATAGAGCGCAACGACAATTCCATTGCCGATGCCTTATCAAAGTTGGCCACTACGGATGCCGTCGTTTTCAATGGGTCAGTCTACTTAGAGGTTTTGCAGCAACCGAGTATTCAATACGAAGCAGTAATGTGTATCGAGCGGTCTAACTGCTGGATAACTCCCTACATCGAATATTTGACAGACGACGTTCTTCCTTCGGATCAGATGCTCGCAAAGAAGGTCAAGTATAAGAGTGCAAACTTCGTCCTTATTGATGGGGATCTTTATCGAAGGGCATTTTTGTCATCATTATTGAAGTGTTTGGTTCCGTCTGAAGCGGAGTATGCCATTCGGGAGGTTCATGAAGGCATTTGCGGTGATCACATGGCTGCTAAATCACTGGCATACAAAGTTCTTCGGCAGAGGTATTACTGGCCAACGATTTTTAAGGAGGCTACTGAGTATGTGAAGAAGTGTGACAAGTGTCAGCTCAATAGTCCGATCCCACATCAGCCACCTGAAGAGCTATACTCGATCTTATCTCCTATACCCTTCGCTGTCTGGGGGGTAGATATATTGGGTCCGTTGTCGAAAGCTAAAGGGAAGGTCAGCTTCGTCATAGTTGCTATCGATTACATGACCAAATGGGTATAGGCGAAGCCACTTCGGTTGATAACGGAACAAGAGTGCTTGAAGTTCATAAAGGAGTCCGTAGTATTTCTTTTTGGAATTCCTAAAGTAGTGATATCGGACAATGGACGCCAGTTCGTGAGATCAAAGTTTGAAGGATTTCTGAAAGAATTGGGGATTCAGCACAAGAAGACTTCAGTGGCGCATCCACAGTCGAATGGGCAAGTTGAGGTGACAAACAGAACACTGCTGAACGGAATCAAGTGCAGACTGGACGAAGTTAAAAGAAGATGGCCATAGGAGCTGCTCAGTGTGCTATGGGCGTATCGGACTACGCCGAGGACTACCACATGGGATTCACCTTTTCGATTGGCCTATGGTACTGATGCCTTAGTCCTAGTCGAAATTGGATCTCCAAGTCTTCGGGTCAGTCAATTCAAAGAAATCTACAACGACGAAGGACTGAAGGCCAACCTGGATCTGTTGGAAGAAGTCAGAGAAGTGGCTTTGGTCAAACTGGCAGCTTATCAACGAAGAGTAGCTAAGCATTACAACAAGGGAGTCAAGCTTCGCAGATTTGAAGTAGGGACTTCGTCCTCAGAGAAGCCGAAGCATCTACGCCTCAAAACACGGGAAAGCTGATGCCGAACTGGGAAGGGCCGTATGAGGTGGTCGATGTACCAAAGCCAGGAACTTATCGATTAAAGGCATTAGATGGGTCCGAAATCAAGAATACTTGGCACGCTGGAAGGCTTCAGAAATATTTCCAGTAGAGATCGAGTCAGTTTGCCAGAAGTCTGTATATGGTTGTTCAAAATCAATAAAATTCACTTTTTCACGATTAATGTTCTTCCTATTTGGCACTAAGTTCACAACGAAGTAAAGAGGTATGGTCGGACTCGCTGGCCATTCGATGGCAGCCTATTTATTCGTTATCCCGTGTGGTAGTCGAATCTTATGGTCCTTTTAAATATTGTCTTTACCCCGAGTGGTAAATCAATGGACAATGAAATAAGGAGGTATGGTCGGACTCGCTGGCCATTCGATGGCAGCCTATTTATTCGTTACCCCGTGTAGTGGTTGAATCCTATGGTCCTTTTAAATATTGTCCTTACCCCGAGTGGTAAATCAATGGGCACCGAAGTAAGGAGGTATGGTCGGACTCGCTGGCCATTCGATGGCAGCCTATTTATTCATTACCCCGTGTGGTAGTCGAATCCTATGGTCCTTTTTATATTGTTCTACCTCGAGTGGTAAACAAATGTCCTTATATACTTGTTCTACCCCGAGCGGTAATCAAGATCTTGATGGTGCAAAGAGGATCAGCCGAATTCACCTTACACATGACCGATCTCATACTTTGGTAACGACAAATATACATCACTTTGTTTTACGCAAGGGTTGAGTTCGGTTCAGTCCATTTAATCCAGTTCATTTCATTCTTTAACTTAACTATTATATGCCTTATCTGATTCACTATCTAAGTTAAGTTCATACAGATTAATTGATACTGAATAACTGACAAGAAACGAATCAAAACAGAAGTCATAATCAAACATAAATGGTGGTTCATTAATAAATTCAAGCATTCATCCATCTATTCAGTTCTAACAATTAACTATTACAAAAAGTAAAAAATTACTTGATAAAGTTCTTTAAAATAACCTCAAAAAAGACAGATAGTTTTTACAAGTCATTAAGATATCAGAAGAAAGCAGAAAGGACATTCAAGCACCGCCTTCACCTTCGGAGTCGATCAGAGCTGAATCTAGCTGAGCAGCAGCCAATTTTTCCTTACCACGCTCCCGACAATCTTCGTATCCTTCGTAATATACCTTCAAAATCTCTGCGCCAAGCTCGTCAGACGCACGATAGTCTGCCTGTATCTGTTTACGCAGTTCTTCGGTCAGAGGAGGATCTCGTTCTTCAAGTACCTTTATTTTTTCACGAAGTTTGCGGCGTTTGGCCCTATGAATTTTTCTATCACCCCGAGCCCTATGAATTTTTCTATCACCCCGAGCCTTCGTCTGGACTTCGCCGAGTTGTATTGACAGATTTTGATTCGTTGCAGCAAGACCCTCATTGGTAGTCTTCAGGGCTTCGGTTTCTGCAACAAATCTGATATTCATATTGGCTAATTTCTGTTCACGAGCTTTCGTCGTCTTCAGCTCTTCTCTGACCGAGCTCAGCACCTCGTAGGTTTCCCTCAGATCCCCCTTGGTTTGGGCCAACTCCCTCTGAAGGCTTTCATTGACATGAAGATTGGCTTCATGTTCATTTCTCTCCCGAACCAATGTAGCTTTCAACAGGTTGTTCTCCCTTCGCAGAGTCTCCTCATCAGATTCGGCATTTATCTGTCTGGGACATAAACGTCCGAAGACTGCATTTGCCTGCACATATGTGACGATATCCAGTTAATCTCAGATATTTCAACAAGAAAAGAAATATTTAACCAAGAAAATTGTCATTTACCTTTGCTAGATAACTCATGCCTTCATCAAGAAAATTCCCGTTCGTATAGTTATCGAATCGGCGATCGTCAGTCTCTTGAACGGAGGCATCGAAGAGCCGAAAAGGAAAATTCACGTAGCCTCTTCATGGAATTTTTGTGATGAAGGCCTTGGAGGAGAGGGCATAGGTTGATCACGAGGAGGAGAGGGATCCGTATATATATTTTCTGGGGAGGGAGATCGAGCCGGGGACGGAACGCTGTCAGAAGGTTGCTTTAATTTCTCTTTCGAGATGGTGTTACAGTGGGTTCAGTTCGCTCTTCCTCAGTGGTGGTTCGAGTCTCCATTTGGGTTATTGGGGGGAGAACACCCGAAGAATGTACCCTAAGCTCGTCGGAGGTAAGGGGGTAACTTGGGTTCTTAACTTCTTGATCCGAATAAGCTGCCTTCGATCGCCTGCAGGTAGATCTAACAGACTTTTTCGGGCTGGCAGAGTCGGGTTGATAATCGGTGGTGTCGAGTCGATAATTGGCGGAGTTGGGCCGACGACTGACGACAGTTGGTGGTATCGGATCAATAGTTGAGAGTGTTGGATTGACAGTTAGTTCAGTTTCGGAAAGGGCTTTGGAGTCAGATGGGATAAAAATTGGTCGAGGTCCTCGGGTGGCTCTTCTCTTTCGACGAGGTCGAAGGACTTCTTATGGGATGATAGGTTCATCAACCGCGGGTGCTTGGATTGGGGGCTCAGTGATATGAGTTTCTACAGTTGGTATCTTAGTGGGGGGGTTGAACTTGGAAGAGGCTTCCGGATGTGGAGGGTCGGCATCGACCTCTGCAGTTTTTCCGGCTATGTTACCTTCGGAAGGGACTTCCTGTTGGGAGGATTCGGCAATAACTTCTACAAACTTCCCAGCTAGAAAATCCTCCAACTCTTTCACCTCCGAAGACGATGGTTTAATCAAAGTTACTGCAGAAGATTAACAGTTTTACATCAAAATCAATACCACAACAATTTTCAAAATACTGATAAAGTAAATCCATACTTACATTTGTGGTCGTATAACCACGCTTGCTTGGAAAGAAGTCCGTATTTCCATTCTTCCTTCGGGAAGTTGTCAAACAGTTCTATCATTTCAACCTCGCGTTCTTCGAAAATGTCTCCAAAATCGGCAGAGATCTTCTCATCGGTGGCCCAGTTCGGTAAAGAGGAAATTTCAGGTCCCTTGACGTAAAACCATTTTTCATGCCATCCCCTATTACTGGAAGGGGTGTTAACGAACGAACGTCTCTCGAATTTCTCCTCTGTCTTGGAGGAATGTTTGCTTATGGCCTTGAATCCTTTCTCTCTAGATTGACCGATCTTGTATACTGTGAAGAAGAAGTCGAGTGTAGGCTCTACACCTAGCTCATGGTAGAAAAGCGATGAACGCTAGGATATGAATATAAGAATTCGGCACCAATTGGGCGAACCCAACACCCAGAAACCCTAGAAGGGTCACTATGAAAGCATGGAGAGGAAACCGAACTCCCTTCTCCAAGATGGTCACCGGAGCAGCCGTCCATCCTTCAGGACGTTGGTACATTCGCTCTTCAGATCGGGGAGCTCTCACCAGATGGGTATCCGGAATATGGCAGCGAGTTCGAATCCTCTTCAGATCAACCTCTGTGATTGTCGATGGAATATTGGCATGTGCATATCGTTCCTTGCTCCTATAGAATGCGGAAGGGTTGGGAAGGGGCTTCATTACCGGATCCTTACTAGAAATTGCAGTTGTCGGATGGGAGGATGAGGCTTCTTTGCCGGAGTTTGGGTTTGGTAGAATGGCCGTAATAGGAGTCGCCCGAATTGGAGATTTTTGACTAGTGCTAGGGGTTGCCATTGATCGTATTTCGCAGAGAAGGTGAAGAAAGCTATGGAAGGAAGAAAAGAGCTCAAAGGTCTGAAATTCAAATTGGTAGGTAAAACTGTCAAATTTGGTAAAGTTTATCTTTTATACTGACGGTTACACGAATTACGAAGGCGGCACATTTAATTTCTGGCAATGATAAGAATTCGAATGGGGAGCATCCGGGTCAACCCTTAGATATTTTATCAGATTGGGCCTCTCGTTTGGACTTCCGGTTTTCAGCCCATCTTTTTCAAATTTAATCCTTAACTGTTTGGGCCTTTTACGTTGGACGTCCGGACATCCTCTGCTTTATCTTATGGATCAAATCGGGTATGTCTTAGTCACCCCTTATCATGGACCATTTATAGTTTTCTATTAAAAAATTCTGTTTAATAAAAAAACTAGGGGGCAATGTTGGGTCATGATATTTCTCATATTGGGCCTTATGGATTGGGCTTAATTATCCAATTAGCCTATTGGGTCTCCCCTATTGGGTCTTGAAGATTGGGCCTAATTTTCACATTATATCTCCTTAATATTGGGCCGGGTCAATGGATTGGTCTATTAGATCTTTTAATACCTAAGTCTTTGACTTGCAATGATGAAAGGAGGTGACTATTGACCAAAAGTCTGAAAATCATTAATGTGGATGTGATTTTATCCGGCCGGCGGCATGCACAGTGGAAAAAAGGTGACAACCTGCATGAATCCGGCTGAGATCAGTGAGGGATAGAGAGCTGTGTCAGATAAGAGTTGGTGGCACGGTAAACCAGGCAAGAGAGTATAACCTAGCAGGGAAGTCTCTAAGGAAATGTACGCATACACACAACTCACGATTTTTATCTCTCTAGAGACGTTAGATATTTTATCCTCCATTGTTAAACCTTGAACGGCCTGTACTGACTCTCACACCGGAGCTATCCCCCGACGGTCCAGCCGTCAAGCTTTTGGTGTTGACTGTGTTTACTGTGCAAGATTAGGGCGTCTTACATGATTGGAACGTCACCAAAGATCTTGGCGTTAACAATCTTCATTACTGTTAGCTTGCAATGCTGATGAGGAAACCTTTTATGACTTTCATTGATTTTATTTATCTGTGTGATGGAAAAGAATTTGGCTGAATGGCTTGTGAAATGATTTTCCATTGGAGTACATTCAAATTCTTGAGGTAATATGAACAAACAAGAGTATAAATGGCAAACAAAGGTTGTGATGTGCATTTTCTGGAACAAAATCTGGTGTGACTTGATCCTACCTGCTAGCTTCATCTAGGTGCCTCACCCAACACAAAGTTAGGCAGCCAACGTGTTGCAGAAATGCTATTTCTTCTTTCCATTTTTCAGATTACGCAGGGACATTACAAGTTGTTGCCTTTCACCTTCTACCTCTGCAAATTTGAGACTAATTTCCGAGTATTTGTCTTGCATTTCTTTTAGCTCACCTTCCATATGCTGATTTTTTTCCTTCAGTGATGCAACTTCATCTAATAATTTGGTAAGATCAAAAGTATCACTTGGATCACAAGTGGGCACTTTGAGCTCTCTGTCTGATAAAGTTTTTATTCCACTGTGAAGAAGGAGGAAATTCAGAGTTCTTAAGTCATTCATCATTTTAACATAAACGAATAAAATGATGCAAAGCACAGTAAATTGAGGTAAAATGATGTGAAGTTATATTCAACATAAGCCTACATACACACCTTTCGACTGCAATTCTGACAACTTCATTTTGCCTCGATGTGGCTGCTGTAGGTCTTATCTCTGAGTGATGTAAATTTTCTTGTATGCTTTCTCCTCTTTCAAGCTTGCTAACACCTACTCTTGTATCTGTAGCATGTCCAGCCTCCTGTAAATCAATTATTAGTGGTTCCCAAATTACTACCTGATCAATGGATGTTATGTTAATACAAGTCAAGAAATCTGGAAAAAAAAATTCAAGTTTACCTTGCTGAAACTCGACATTGTGGGTTTCTCTAGAGGTTTGGCCAGACATTCATTCTGAATAAGCGGAACAAAATTCTGAGAGCTGGAGTTGTGATAAAAAAAACAGGAGAGCTGGACGATGTTCTCGATTCCCGCCTTTCCCATTTACAAAAGAATTTGTGCAGAATCTTTTTATGATTTGTCATCTTAAATAATTATAAGTAGGTTGAGAATCATTTTCAAATATTTCTATCTTAATTAATCTCCCTCCAATCCAATTGAAGTTTGTTTCTTTATTTTTGGGATGTTCTGAAAAGTGCTCTCATTCTATCCTAACCACTCCTATCTCAAAATTAAAGCTTTGATGTTCTGAAAAGTGCTCTCATTCTATCCTAATCACTCATATCTCAAAATTAATGATTTACTCTTCTCCGACTATGTTCTGGTCAAATATGCTCACTTAAATTTGGAGTTGGGATGGAGGGAGTATTTTGTATTTTCTGGGTTAATAGTACATCTTGGTTCTCCGTCTATACAAATTTAAAGTCTGTTTTTATGTACTGCTTGTAAGAATCTTCCAATCAAGAGTTTACTGTGCATATTAATAAGTTATACCCTTTCACCAATTAGTTATATAATCTGATAATTGACTTTTTCTAGTGTAGCTGCCTACAGTCCTAGTTTCTGGCAGATGTAATTCACACGTCAATTCACAAAACCAAGTATTTTGTTCATTACCTAAAAAACAAGTGTCTAGTAAGGTTAGCTAGTTTAATAGGAGTAATAACCTGTGATAGCATAATGTATAAAGTTTTTGCACACTTTAGCGTAGTAAGCTACTTTGTAGAAGAGTTTAGCCCATGCCATTATGTCTGTTGAAGAGTTTAGTGTAGTAAGCTACTATTTTTCGTCTATATCTCATACTCTGCAGATTATGTCTTGCATATTTATATTTGGAATCAAATGTTTACCTCAAGTGATTTCATTTTCTCGGTCAAACTGATGGTGTTCTTGGCGGGGTAAGGAAGTAGGGCTGATATGGCATCTTTGAAAGTCATTCCTCTTGTGTCTGAATTTGCAGCATGTTCTCCATTGCTCTGGATTTTTTTATCCATGTTGGTGATAACCTCATCCTTCTTTTTCAGCTCTCCCTCTAACTCAAAAATCTGTTTTCTCATGGTTTCTTTCTCCAAGTCGATTTGAAGCATACAATGTTTCAAGTCATTATACTGAATACCTAGATTTTTCATCTCTGATTTCAAAGTCCCTGCTGAAATCTCCTTTTCATCCTCCAAAGTTCTAAAGGAACTTAATTCCTCCTTTAACATTTCTATTTCCTTTGTTGCTGATGCGAACTCTCGTTCCAGTTCTTCTCTTTCTTTCTTCAATTGTTCCATCTCAATTTTCACATTTCCTTTCTGCTCTTCCTCTTCCTGGTAATCGGATTTCTTGCATTTCAGAAATTTTATTTCCTCTTTCTGAAAGCTTTCGATTTGGTTGCGCCTGGCTTCAAGTTCTTGTGATATCTGCTCTATTTGTTTTGCTTGCTGATTTGTTCGGTTTAAAAGCTCTTGCACTTTTCCTTCGTACTGTTGTTTCAACAGTCCAAGCTCTCTGTTAGCTTTCTGGAGCATATCTTCCAAATCACTTTTCTGCAGACGCAAAGCGTTAGCTTCTGCCACTGTTTTCGTGGATAACCTCTCATTTTCATCTAGTTTGGTTGCCATATCCACAGAAAGCCTTCTAAATTCATCCTGAAGGTGCTCAGCAGCATTAGCATTACTCCACCTCGTCTTTCTCAAGGCCTCCTCTGCTCGGATAGCTCTCTGCTCCTGCTCGACTTTGGCTTGAGTCATGGATTCCAGATCATCTTCAAAATCTCGAGCCTGTTTCTCCACTTCTTTGTCTAAGCTCTTAACCTGGGACTCAAGTTCATTCATTGTATTTAGGGATTTGGAGAATTCCAAGACCTGCTTATTGATTTGTTTCTCCAATATATCCACCTGAAGTTTAAACTCTTCTATAGTAGCCAAAGAACCTGAGTATTCACTCTGCATCTTCATCTGTTCTATCTGATTTTGCTTTAACTTGGAGTTGATATTGTGGTTTTCCTGTTTTAAAACATCATAGTCCATGACAAGATCTTCAATATGCATCTTTAGTTCTTCCTTATCTTTCCTGTACACCTCTATTTCACCGTATAAGTCTGTGATCTGCTTCAACAAGTCTTCTTCCTTTGCATTGTTATCCTCATTATATAGCTCTTCCGGTGCTTGCTCATCTTTCTCCTGATCCATATCGTATATGGAGGTTCCTGAGGCATCTTCTTTAACATTTTGAGTGGCCTTTACTGTGCTAGAAAGATGATGTATTTCTGTATTCTTTTGTTCTAGCTTTCTGTTAAGGTCACTCACCACAAGAATCAATTCGGAGTTCGAGTCTTCAGTCTCATACAGTCGCAACCGCAGTTTTTTATTCAAGTCCTTCTCACGTTTAAGCTGCTGCATTGTATCTTCGGACGGATCCCTTAGCTCTGCTTCATTGATACATTTCTTTGATGACTTAAGCTGTTCGTATTCTGTTTTGAGTGCAACGTACTCCTCTTTAAGGCTAACATTTTGTCTTGATAACTCCTGTCCCCTTTTGCTCTCCTTGACAATTTGCTTCCGAAGAGACTGCAGTTCCATTTCTGATAATTCTGCCTGCCTATCCCTCATACAAATTTCATTTTTCAGTATTTCAATTGAGTCATTTGATGCTTCTATCGACTTGTCTCTGGGAAAGTTCTCCCCCGGGCTGTTTGTGGAGTCGACCATACTTCTATCTGAAGCAGAACCCACTGACCAATCTGTGTTAGATCGTTGATGCACTTGTTTTTCTGTTGGCGCCTCATCCTCTGTCTTCTTCTGTGGAATAGAGTTCAATCTGACAGGTGCAAAGACCTGAGGAATAGTAGTATTCTCCAATCGAGGATCTTTGAAGCTGATATTTCGTTCATCATCAGGAGATGATATTTGTAAGTCCTCATCCTGGGCAATAATAGTAGAAGCTTTAATAGCCAGCTTTCAACTAATCTATACGTCCTGCTTATTATATAGCAGGTCATTTGTTCATTGGCTTTATATTAGGAAGTCTAGGGACAAAAGAAAATACTGATGGTAGGTGCTTTGAGAATTGAGACCTTACTTTGAGAAAATTGAGGTCATTGTTTCCATATGTGTTGCAATCAACCAGTTGGGTCTGCAAGTTTCTATCCCGTGATATTGTCCTTGGTGCTTCATTTTCTTCAACATCTCTGAAATACTCAGAACATGGGAAATAGCTAGATATTAGACCAATAAAAAATGAAGGAAGTTCGTCAGAATGACTGATTAAATTTATGTCACCTTCGATCGTCAGTTCCTTGCATCTTCTGAATGCCAATCTGTCCCAATATAACTTGTGTGAGTTTTGGAAGGGATATACATTCTACCGATGCATTGCAAGTGAAATATAATTTCTTTGTGAATTTTCTCACGTAGTGATGTTAAATAACATGAAAATGATCCCGTGAGAGAGAGAGAGAGAGGGCTTACATGCAAGATTACACCAGAATTCGAAAAATTTAGAGGCAAAGAGACTAGCAATGGTTGTGTTGCCTGTGCATAATCTGCAAAATCCAGTGAAATCTCTCCCAGAAAACCTGATTTTGATGATCCCTGAAAGAAATTGAAAATATTACAGTTCATTTATACAAGCTATACACGAAGAAACGGAGAAAAAGTTAATACTTGGATCAATTTCTTACTGTTGACACAATGAAATAGTAAATGTTCTCTTTAAAGTTTCCTGTCTTTGGCTCCCTGATCAACTTTACTGTTTCATAAATAGGACTTTCCCAGGAACAGGTTCCTTCTACAATGGAGGCTCTCTGTTTTACGGTTGGTTTCCCAACACTTTCTGGAACCAGAGATATCATCAGCTTCTTTTTTCGTTTTAGCTGTGGCACCTGAAAGCAGTGTGATGCAGAAAACCAGGTGACGTTACAATTTATCTAATTTTTCACTCATTATGTGTCAAATTAATCAAGCATTTTTCTTCAACATTAAACTACATATGCCGGATCCAATTGGATTAAGTAGCAGAAAATTCAATATTTCTACTATATTACCTGAGTTGCCTGAAATTGCAATTCGAATACGGCTTTGATCTTGTTCTTCTCGCTTCTCCATCTTGCTGATTTGAACATCTTTGGTCAAATCTATGCTTCCAAATCTTCTATGTTCAAGTCCCACTCACCTTGTTGGGTTTTCAAACAATGCTGAACTTTTTGGTTTGCTTATTAACTTATTAGAGGCAAAGCTAATTATTTCTAGAACTATGAAGTAGAAAGTCAGAGAGATGCAATAAGGCTTCCATTTTGTTAAATCCCAGTTGTACTTTGGGAGTTAGATATGCATGCCATAGGGTGTCAAAAAGTTAAATTCCATAATTTATTTGTTAGATCGAACTTAAAACAGTAGAGTCAGAACTAAAATAACAGAAATATTATTTATTTCCAGTTAAAGAGTAAGAACCTCTTTTTTGTTGTTTATGTATACCGTAAGACAAGTATCGATACTACAAAACTTTTGCTTACTGCCGGCATGTCACATGTGGCATGTGGATATATATATACATATATGGAAAAAGAGAGTGTGTGTTAAATACATATAAGTTTGCGTGTGTCCTGCACTTAATACGATGTAGTCTTGGCTGATACATTGGTGAAATGTCAAAATAACCACTAAAATGAAGATTGTGAAATATATATATATATATATAGCCGTTGCCAAGATCTTGGAGGACCATGATTCAGATTCATAAACCATAAGATCTTAGAATTCAATTAATTATAAGAAAGATTGAGTTTTATAAAAGAAGAAAAAATGAAGAGCGAATTAAGGAGCCACTGTTCTAAGTAAAGGTTTGACATTTAACTTCTGTGGAGTACTAGATTGTACGAAACATAGCAGTAGCAGGTAACATTAGTTGTAGTAGTAATGGCAGTGGCATTTATAATTTGGCTGTGAGTGGAGGAAGGGAATTGGTTTGCTAGTAGTAGTACTAGTGTTAGTGTACAGACTGTGGCCTATTGATGCCTCTTTCCAGTAGTCGAATATACAAATAATTGCTCTGCCTCTTTCTATAATTGAGTGACCTCTGTAAATACCTGTTTCCACGTGAATACATGTGCTCTCTCTCTCTCTCATATGTATCTTGAAGGGCTCTTTTTTTTTTTTTTCTGGTCTTCAATTCCATCATAAGGTGTGTTTTTTTATTTGATTACGTGATCCAATATCATAGCCATGTTGGATTTCTATATAGATGAACAATTCAATTATAAAAATTCCCTTCTTCTTGTGTTTTTTTTTGTACATCATAATGAGATGGTGTATGGTAAGAGTCCTATTTACAAAATTATAGAAGTGGGAATTTAGCTAAAAAAAAGAAGATGGTGTATGGTACATTTTTCACGCATCATACTGATTACTGATATGATATATGGTACATATTCCTTAATAAATAAAATTAAACTCCAGTGAAAATTGATACTCCATTTGTTTTAAAATATAATATGTGTTATTATTTTTTGAAACTAATTTAGGGTATTCAAAATTAAATACATTCATAACCATTTTACACGTGAAAAATGGATTATCAAACGGATTATAAAGATTTATTACACATTTTAGGGTAAGACAATTTTAGTCCTTTTAAAAGAGAAGTACTATAAGGTAGTCTTTACATTTTTTTTTTTTAGTGGATATAGTGATAAGATGTAGTAATACTAATGCATTATGGTGGATGAGGACTTGATATCAACCTTTGTCCTCCTGCTTCAAATTTCAATGCAGGTAAGGTAGGTTAAATGTTCGCTTTTGATTTTTCTGTTCATTTTCAAATCAGCAGGAAAAATCAAATAAAACGCATTTATCGGCGTTTACTTTAGGGAGTCTGATAATAATATTATATGGGTTTCTCTGTTTTTAGTAGATAAATTAATAGACCTATGGTCCTTGCTATGTACTTGGACCGCAACCTAATGCAAACCACAAGTCAGGTGTTTTAATCGATAATTAAATATATTTTTCATACAAATTACGAAAAATAAAAGTAGAAGATAGAAAATTAAAAAAATATATATCAAATTTATTTTTAGTACTCTAAATAATATATTTACCTTTTATTATATGTATCTTATAAAATATATATATATATATATATATATATATATATATATATATATATATATATTTTAAGATGGAGAGAGTATTATATATCGGTAGAGTGATATATGTACACCTTAAATTAATTGGTGTGCTATATCAAAGAATTATTAAGAACTCAACTAACATATTTATCATTTGTTTATTTTATTTTATTTTTAAAAAAGTCTGAATAATTTTCTATTTTCTTTGAATTTTAAATTTTTGTAAATTTATTTTAAGTCAAAATAATTTTTTTTAACTAGATAGACTAAGAAACTATATTATAGGTACTTTAATAAAATAGCAAGTTAAATTATATATCATATCTTAAGAAAACCAAGGTTTACCCTTGTAATTTTATTTTGTGTTTTAATTTTTGATTCAAAATTTTCATAAATTGTATTATAAAATATCTCAAATAAACAAATAATGCTATTTAGTGAAACTACAAAAGGATAACAGATTTAATAAAGTAGTTTAATTCTATATACGGTTGAAATTTAAATTTTGAATAACTTAATGTATACACATATCTTATAAATATGATATATAATAAAATTAAAGTAAAATGGATAATTTATATTTTAGATATATAAGAATAATATTTAATATATTTATTATTTAAGTGTACAATTATCAGTGTGCATATATTAATACTCTTTAGTTATGTCGGTCCCCCAATCACGTGACTAATTAATTATGGGGAAGACCTGCTAGTTCGGCGTAGCTCAAGCTGAATATCTTTAAAAATTAAAGACATAATAGATCAATTGGGCTAAAAGATCCAAACCAAAGAGAAGCCCAGTCCGTGTCTCATTAAAAAGCATTTTAATCTAGTCAGATTTGTTTGTAAAAAATATATATATATTTGATATTGAATTATTTATTTTAATTTAGTATTATTTTTGATTATTTAACCTTTTGAAGAAGGACCGTTAGTCCTTTAATGTGAAATTATTAGTCTTATAAAGTTATTTAATAGCTTCAAATGAGGAGACTATTAATTCCACATTTATCATGGGATTATATAGTCCATCATAAATAGGAGTATTAGAAATGACAAAAAGAAAATTCATATGACTATTGATATTTTATTATGAGATAAAATAATTTAAAATAGTGTTAAATTAAGATAAATAATTTGATTCTAAGCATATTTTTTTCAAGCAAACATAACATATCAGTCTGGACAATGTTATTCTCCTTTTTTTTTTTTCCGAAAATTAAGAATATAATTTTATTTTCTTGACTTTTATTTATATTTATTAGAGTTTATATACATAAATTTTGATGATTGTTTCTCTGATAATAATAAAATTTGTGACTAGATGTTAGTCATAATATTAATACTCAGACAGAAATCTTAATATGGATGACGTTAAATTCTAAGGTCTGATTCTCTCATTTTTAGATGAAGGTAGGAGTATGTAATTAGCCTGTTTTCTCTTATTGAAAAGATGAGTTATTTAATTGTGAGCTTTGGAAATAAAACTCGCCATTTTTGTTGGAAAAAACTAACAAACAGGCCACAAGATATATGGGCTTTATACTAGATTCCCGGCCCAAAAAGCTCTGGCCTTTACCTTGGGTGTTTTTTTCTCCAATGTCAAATTTTGGGACCTCTTTCTGTCGCAAGCCAAGTTATTTGATATTGTGAACTAATTTTATAATTCTATCTAATTTCATATTTTGATATACGTGGTATTCATAATTCGGTAGAACTCGCAATACAAGAAGCCAGGAGTCATGATATTATTTATATATCAGCATTTGTTATGTATTGAAGTAAACTGGAATGAAAGTGAAGCAGCAAGGATTTGTGTGGACATAATAAGTTCATTACAATCTATCTGTGGAGTGTATAGGGTTGGTTAGGGGTTGTATCTTTGTTGCGTATAACTCAAAACTCTCTCTCTCTCTCTCTCTCTCGCGCACACACACATGGACTTGTTTCTTCTTGTCCAATAGTTAAGAGTTGTCATCTGTGTCCCCCCTCCTCCCTCTATAGGTTAGGTTAATTCTGATCAATCCATGTGTTGTTGAACTTGCACATGGATTTTTGTTTTTGTTGCAAGTTGATTAATTTCCGAAGACCAGACCTAGCTCTAGTTAAATCCACAGAACATGGATTGGTTTCAAATGCATGCAGCATACAGTGGGAGTACACTACACATCTTCTGTTTCCAAAAAACTATTTCCATTTCTGCAATGATCATGTCCTCCCTGTGTTTTTGAGAATTGATCTTTCATTTGTCTGTAAATTAAGGGCGGGCAAAAGGCAGGCATGATACATTGGAATGAACTTCCATTATATGATGAAGATGCTTCTTATTATACTCCCTCCTTTTCAAAATAAAGTTCTATTTGATTCTTTTGAATCCCAAATATTTTTAAATTCAAAACTGCTAGAGGAATCTATTAAATCTTAAATAATAAAATTATAAATTATCTTTAAAAAAATGCTACTAATTATTAGATTCATTATTTTAAAAAACTGTATCAATTTTCATGAATTAAAAATATTTCATATAGAACTTAAGAAATTACGGGGAAAAAGAGAGTGCATGATATGTGGTGGGCGAGGGGTGATTTCACGCCCACTAAACTATCTTCCAAGTCGACATTTTATTTCCAGCTCTCTTTAATTTTAACAATTTTATTTCTAATCCTACTTGCGGTTATTATGGTCCCACTAAAACTATACAACATTTTTCACTTGTAGGAGTTTTATTTTGTGGTACGGTCTAGATGACTTTGTGCCATAATTTCTTAACGTATCTTTTTTTTTTCTTTCTTTCTTTACAGGGTAGTTAATTTGGTTTACACTCCAAACTAACATTGATGAGATGAGATTAGAGTGAGTAAGGGTGTAAATGAATCGGGTTGAGTCGAGTATTGAGTTGCTCAGATTTACTTTACAAAATTTATCGAGTATAAAATAAAATTTGATTGAGGCTCGTTTAGCTTCCGAGTCGAGCACGATCTCGAATCGAGCCCGAGCAGTTTGAATTTTTTGAACGAATATGATTTGAGTATTAATAGAAAATTGAAATTTAAGAAGGTTCGAGTAATATATTGAACTTTAAAATTTGTTCATATTTGAATCATTTATATTTCGAGTCGAGCTCGAATTAAATTTTTAGTTGAGCTAGTACAAATCGAGCCCGAACTGTTTACTCATTTTATAACCTTAGATGAGAGAACCAAGCTGGACAAAATTGAAAATTGGGGTGCCTCGTGGAAACGTCTAGGGGTGCTCATCGGTAAAAAATCGAACCGGTACCGAAAATACCGAATCGGTACCGATCCGAAATTACCGAAAAAATAAGAACCGAAATCGGTACCGAATTATTGGTTTCGATACCGGTTCGGTATAAAATTGGTATCGATTTTTTCGGTTTGGTTTTCGGATATACTGCATGGTAATATATATAATTATTAATAATAATTAAATAATTTTTTTTATATATTAATACTTTTTTTAAAAACTAAAAAATTATTAACTATTAATAATAATTAATATATTAAATAAAACTACAAAACATTATTAATATATATAAAAAAATTAATAAAACTACTATTATATAGAAATTATTAATATATAAAAAAAATATTTAATATATAAAATTACAAAACATTAAATATTAATTATTAAATTATTAAATTTCGATATTTTCGGTATTTCGGTTTTTACCGAATTCAAAAAAGTCATTACCGCAACCGGTACCGAAAAGTGTTAAAATACCGAAAAATCGGTACCCAAAAAATCGGTAAAGAATCGAAAATTTTGAGCAACCCTAGAAACGTCACCTTAAAATCTTCAAGTATCTTTGATGAATCAGATAACTATACCACGAGAATCGAGCAATATCTAACCTACATACATCGTCCATAAATAATTCATCTCTTTTAATGGTTACCATTATTTGTAACGTTAACTTTTAGCTATGGCATCAAAAATAGTGTGTTTAAATTCTAGATACTATATTTGTAATATAATATAAACGAATAAAATGTTTAAGTATATTTGGGACTCTAAACGTACTTAACACTTTATAAATATAATTTGGTAACTAACAAATTTAGTCTTTCATTAGTGTTTTAAAAATATTTTAGTCTTTTTAACTTCCACAACAATGGAAAGAAATATCAATTCCCTAATAAGGAGAAGAAAGAAATAAAAAGCAAAGGGAAATAATTATGTTAACCTTGATGGTCCGTATTAAACTTTAATACAACTAAAAAATAATTTAGTGTTAGAATTGAGACATAGTTAATTAAATATATTTAACATAACATAATTGGCATTCCCCTAACAAAATTTATCGGATTAATATCAATTGTCACGTCTCTTAATAATAATAGGAGTAATTTCCTCTATATCTGTATAAAAAGAAAATATAAAATCCATTTATTCTCTATCTCTCCCTCTCTCACACACACAGAGGGTGTAAGTGTGTGTGGTGGCGATGGTGCCAACTCATATAATAAACCAATCAATTGCAATCATCCGGCGAGTGTTTCCCAAACAGTCACATTCCTCCACCTATAATATACTGTACCATCTTCTTCCGCTGTCCGTCTGTTATCATCTTCTTTCCTTAATTACAAGCTACAAGTCCCTCCCAATAATTCAGTTTTAGAATATCCAATAAATGGCTGAACTGGAACCGAAGAAGATAGATGTCGAGACTCCGGAGACTGAAGTGGCCACTGAAACTCCAAAAGACTTAGCTGAGGAGAAAGCCGTAATTCCTCCTCCTCCTCCCACCGAAGAGAAACCCGATGAGTCTAAAGCTCTCGCCGTCGTTGAAAGTAATCTCCTGTCTCTCTAGCCTAGCCTAGCCTAGCCTAGCCTAGCCTACTGTATTAGTTCAGCTAACTGGAGTTTTTTTCTGGATAACAAAGAAATTAAATTAGACTATCTGCCTCGTTGATAAAAACATTTTCCTTGGAATTTTTATTATTTCCTTTCAGAATCACTAGTTTCGTTCTAATTAATTTCAAACCTCACTTAATTTGCCAGAAACTAGTGTTTCTTCTGTTCTTCAGATCTACAAGCATAAACAATGGGTGGAGAAAGCAAATTCACCTCCCTTTATGTGCACTTCATGTTTGTCTTAAATAGGATTTTTTTTTTCTCTCTCTCTCTCTCTAATTGTTTGAGCTTTTGGTGCATATGGCAGAGGCGCCTGAACCTGTTGAGGAAAAGGTTGCTGAGGGGGGCTCTGTTAACAGAGGTAAGTAAACTAATTAAGATTATATTTCGTATGGTAAGCTATTGTGATGATTAAAGGAAATGAATTTATTTGTTCATATGTATTCAACAGATAAGGTACTTGCCCGGGTGGCAACCGAGAAAAGGTTGTCATTGATCAGAGCATGGGAAGAAAGTGAGAAATCAAAAGCAGAAAACAAGTAAGAACTTTATTCTCTCTATAATCAACTTGGAATACCCAAAAGTAATTAATTGCAAAAAACTTTTATTAGTGGAATTCAGTATCATATGAGCTGAGCTAAGTTAGTAGTAATTTTTAAGGTTCAAAAATAAATGTTCATGATATGTACTAACCCTATATAATCTTAATAAATTGAACAGAGCTCATAAAAATTTATCCGCGGTTGGATCATGGGAGAACAGCAAGAAAGCAACAATAGAGGCTGACCTCAAAAAGATTGAGGTACCATCCCATTTACTAATATTTTTGTGAAGGGGCTTATTAAGTCCTGTTGGGATTTACACATGCATATTGAGCAGGAGGAATTTGAGAAGAAGAAGGCAGGATATGTGGAGAAAATGAAAAACAAAATAGCCGCTATCCACAAGGCAGCAGAAGAGAAGAGGGCAATGATTGAAGCCAAACGTGGGGAAGATCTGCTAAAGGCCGAGGAGATATCAGCGAAGCACCGTGCTACCGGAACAGGCCCAAAGAAACTCCTTGGATGTTTCTAAAGCAGGAAATTTCAGGTTTGATATGATGGATGGCTACAATCATTTGTAAATTTTCTTAATTTGGATTTATTTATAACTTAAGATGTATGTGTGCTTAAATGGTAGATGATTTGTTATTATTTATTATGTTGTGTGCATAGTAGTATGTCTGTGTATACGGAAGGAAATTACTTTAGCACTTACTTTATTTGTGAGAAAGTAATTTGAATTAGATGTTGCATGTCATGCAGTTATGCATCTTTAAATGATAAACCTATGCTCACATTGTCCCATTGTATTTCTTCTGGCTGCTTTGTTTACTTAAAGCAGACCTGTCATCACCAATAATGCACTAATAAGCAAAAAGGAGGAATAATGAAAGACCATATCTTGTGTACGCTGGTCACAAAGATGATTGTATAAGAAAAGCCGGATAACAAAGGGCTTCCGCTGTATATTTCAGATATTAGTCTAGTCTTCAATATACATACATACCGTATGGATCCGGTTATCATGAAGTTAACTTGATGATAAGTTTGTCAATTGACCAATACAGTGCTAACACACAGAGGAAGAGATCACCTCCTGTCTGCGTGTCGACACTGTACTAGTCAATTGACCAAAATTAACTTCATGTTAACCACTCTCATACCATACCATCAAAAAAAACTTTCTAAAACCCCCTATTATCTAGACAAGTTTTGACTTATGTAAGAGTTAAATTACAAAATCTACCCTGTTAAATCTAGTATTCTAATCTAGAGGACGGGTGGGGATCCTAATTCGCATGTTAAGGCCTTTGTTGGGTACCTTATTCTTTAGATGTGTGTTCCACAGGATTTTTATTTTATTAATTAATGTATTCTCCTCCTTGGTAGCTGAGATGATATATAAGCCACCTGAAAATTCCCACCATTTTCACCACTGGAAACAACAAGTCCTATAGTATAGGACCAGGAGCCAAATATCAACTTAATACTGTTTATATAGCTCAAAATAAACATGGCATATTAATCTTGTTGATAACAGCTGGTGATAAATATTAGCAATTATTTTTCCACGACTATGAGGAACATTTTATGAAAAAATCAAATGTTCATCAAATGGTAAAAAAGTGTCAGATTATTTTTATTTTTGAAACAATTATGCTATTCAATCTAATAAATTAGTTGGATTTTCATTATACTATTCACAACTATAAAAATATAGTGTATTGGATGGTATTAGAGGAAAGGTGTTACGAAGGGATCCAAATCCATAATATACCCACAATATATATATGTTAAATCTCTCTTTCCATTAGAAAATGCTGAAAAGATTGACAGAAACACCTAGAAATGATTCCTCAAATGACAAGGACTATAAAGAAGCATGATATTCTTAATTTACTATTATTACTTTTATTATAATGTATAGTATCACACCATCACAATTAAAACTTTAAGCTAATATTAAATATACATTTGAGAATATAAATTTATCTTTAATCTTTGAAATGTATTTTTTTAGAAAGGATGGAGTAAAATTTGTCTCCTTTTCATTTACTTTTCTTTATAGCAGGTGATTGCAGTTGTAAGTCTGAAACATCCATCAATTACAACTATCCTTATTGTTGCCCCAGTTTGATACTAAATTAAGAAAAAAATTACATATAGGAGATGCCTATGTCACACATCACATTGGTAAAGAGAATGTGTAGCTTTGTTGCGTATAGATACACTCATTCACTATTTTCATTAATAGTATTTCAGACATTTTACTATTTTATCACCAAATACTAGGACATTTTGTCTCATCGATAAGTAATATATTCTGTTTTCCCATAAATATATACATATATAGGACTTGATTATATGAAGAATTCAAATACAACACAGACTCAACATACATATGATGTAATTCACAAGAAGAGAAAATGTCTTAAATTGAAATGAAAGCAACTTAATGGAACAATACCCACTCTCCAAATAGATTTGTATGATTCCAGTCAAGGAAGCATCAGCAGAATCTCCCTGTTTTATTAATGGATGGGACACCTATTATTATTGGTTGCAGTTATAGGTTATGATTTCTTGAAGAATACCCCTCATATATAATTCATATTGAAATCACTACACATATCATCCCCATAGATGATATCAATAAAACCACTTTCCATAATTTGATCCTCAAATTTCATATTGTTTAGGCCTTGTTGAATGTTGCTGCCAAATAACGGTTCATTCAATAATTCGATGGGCCCAAAAACATCCTGAAAACTGGAGTTTGATACAAAAGCCTCCTTAGCAACTGTTAGATGACTTGAATTGCTAAACTCCTGGCCATGAAATTGATCTAGGGAAAGCCAGTCAGCAAATAAGACCTTTGGTAAGCAGCTGTGGGGAGGGACGACAAGTTGACATGCATTTGTCGGCCATCCTTCTGTTTGTTCAAATGAATTTAAGGAGGAAGAAGAAGAAGAAAAAGAAGAAGAAGAAGAAGAAGATTCTATGTTATTCATGTTGGAACTTGTGTGCTCGGTTCTAGTTTCATCTTCTTGGCTAGCGCTGTTTTCAGTTTTTGCAATTCTCTTTTTCAGATAAGAATGCCAGTAATTCTTTATCTCATTATCTGTTCTTCCAGGCAAATGCTGTGCTATGTGAGACCATCTGAAAAATGAAGAGATACACACATTGCCTATATATGTTAGTGACTTGTCACTTTTCTAATACACAAGAAAAAGCGTAACACCTGTTTTTTTACTCTGGTAGTGACCCACTTCAATTCAAATCCAATGCCCTATATATATATATATATGAATGAGGCTAGCTACTAAATTTGTTTAGTAATCACCAAAATCCAAAATCATTCTACACTGCTAGCTCAACTTTTGGGAAGGGTAAAGGGGTAATGCATTTTCTCGACTAAACAATGCCCAAGAGCTTGACCAGGTAAATTTTACCCACACAAAAAATAAAAAATTAAAACAGAAAAGCCGAATATTATTAATTAAAGAAATGATTACTCTGCTGCTTACTTGTTGCCTAGCATGCCATGAAGGCTCAGGACCGTCTCCTCCTCTTGGACTGTAAAAGTTCCGCGCTTCAGTCCTGGTCTTAGATAATTAATCCACCTTAGTCTGCAACTCTTTCCATTCCTTTGTAAACCTTCATGTTATAAAAAAAAGGATCCACCACAAATATATATGCAGTCTTGTTTGTTTGAATGTAATAAATAAAACAAAGAATGCAACATTGTGATGCATAGTCATATAATGGATGCTCAATGTGCTAATAATAGTTAATTAACAGGTGAGAAAGTTCGTTCAATACCAGCTTTTATAGGGAGGGAAGTCCAGGAGCCATGACCATGCTTGAGGATGTAATTCTTCAGTTTTTGATCTTCATCTGGTGACCATAAGCCCTTTTTGGGCTTCACTTTCGAGTTTTCAGATGGCTTACACCTCATTTTGCAGATAGAAAAATTAGTTCTCAAGAATAATAATAAATATTAATTAGTAAGCTAAATGATCAGCTATTAGCTTCATGAGCTATATATATGACTTTTTGGTTTAAGAGAGAGAGAGAGAGAGAAAGAGTTGATGAAGGAAGATGATGACTTGATGAGGCTAGTTAACCGCTTCTATATATATATATATATATATATATATATATATATATATATATATATATATATATATATATACCTTGGAATATAAAGGAGAGATTTGTTGTTCTCTGCTAGCTAGCTCTTTTTTAATATATATTAAACAGTTAATAATTAACTAAAATTTTCATTGGCTAAAAGGAAATTATTATAAATTGTCTTCATAAAATGTCAAATTCATTTCTGGACTTCTGGACATTGCTTATGCAATGCAAGTATTGACTTTCTGATTAAATTAATACTGGAGGTGTCCCCTTGAAAGAATTTTTTGTTGTCATTTTTGGACCACAAGCTGCAATTAACTTGTAGATGTATGTGTCATTAATTAACCAGGCTCAAAAGTGATAATACTAATTTCAGTTTCAAGCAAGTGATAATATATATATATATATATATATATATATATATATATATATATATATAATTTGATACTTAAAATAAAAATCAAAACAAGGACACAGCCCATTCATGTATGATATTAATCTTTCACTATTTATAATCAAGCGCAGAAATTCGCGAAAAATAAGAGTAAGAAGGAGGAGGCCTTCCATTATGAAAAACATGATTCTCGCAGTTTATAGTTTATAGTTTAGGAAAAAGCACAACAAATGATAATTAAGGAAAATATATCGCCTTCTGACTGAATTCATCATATATGAGATAAATTAAATTAAAATTTTCAACATGAGCCAGCCATGTGAACAGTACTATTAATTATATATATATATATATATATATATATATATATATATATATATATATATATATATCTTCCTTGATTGATTGATATCAACAGATCAAGATCTTGTTAAAGATATATCGAGATAAGTGATAATCATGAGATGGAAAAACCTTTAAATGATCATGGCTGAATGCTGATACCTATACATTTATCTCGCTGTAAAACTCTTTTTACAGGAGAGAATGAATTAATAAAATTTTGGAACTAATTTTGAAGGTCCATTAATTACAGACCTAGCTAGATGCATGTTTATTATATTGAGAACATAATATAAAAAAGAAGGATCATGCATCCATGTGGTTGTTTCACTAAATATATATATATAGAGAGAATTTAAAATTAATTAGCATTTTAAATTAACATTATATATATATATATATATATATATAATTAGTTTAAAACCAACTATGTGCGTGCAAGTTGAAATTCTGATATAATAGATTAGTTTAATGAGAAAGGCTTTTTTGTTAATTCTTTGCAGACCGAATGTATATGGTTGACATAATCATATATATATATATATATATATATATATATATATATATATATATATATATATATATGTACGTACCGTTTATTAATGTAATTATAGAGGATAATTTGGAATTAACTTGAAAAGGTAATTCCTAACGTACAAAAAGAAGGAAAGAAACACTCAATGGAGGAGCAGACAACAGCAATCCCAATCCCAATCCTCTATAATTACATTAATAAATGGTGCGTACATATATAATTAATATATGTTCTGATTAATTTAGGTAGGAAATTTATTTTTGCATGAAGAGTATATATATATACACTCTAAAATATACATACATATATATATATATATATATGTTTTAAATTTAGTTGTAATATATATGTTCTAAAAAGTATGGGTGACTACTATTGTTGGAGTTGAAAATAAATAAATAGATTTGTTACTTGCCCAGTTGGCCTTTAGAAATTAGAAATAACCTGGCCTTTCAAGAATTAACTTGTGAAATCAATCTTATACGTACTGATCACAATGGGAAGAATATATAGTTCTTATTCCTAAATTAATTAATTATATACGGCTTTTATATATACTATTTGTATATATGTTGGTGAGAATGAGGGTTTAAGACATAATTTAAAGTAATTAAACCATGCACCTAGACATCTGACTTAGCTTCTGGCCACCTAGATTAAGCCATTTTCATTGGTCGGTCCAGCTAGCGAATTATTAGTATGTTTAAATTAAATGCTCAAACTTTATATAAATCTGACTTTGTTGCGTTATAAGTATGCAAGCCTATCCTAGCTAGCTCCAAAACTAAAGAAGCTAGCTAATTAAGCTTGTAATGCTGAGATCGTTCTGTTTAAATAATAAAGTATTACAATGGTAGTTGCTTGAACTGTAGGTAGGTTGTGCAAGTAATTAAAACATGGTTTCATTTTACTTTTTATTTTTTGTTACATCGACACAAACACACCCCACACACACTCCCTCCTTGCTGTGAACCCTCAACCTCATAAAAATTATGAGACGAGTCATACCGCTCGACCAAATATCATAATTTCAAAAAAAAAGAAGGTCAATACGCCTAATTAGCAATATATATATATATATATATATATATATATATATATATATATTAAAGCTAATCATGAGCAGCTTAAATAAGATTGATAAGCCCATAGAAAATTCATCTAATATTATAGATTGAGAAAAATATAAATATATTTCATATATTCACTCCAAAAAGATATATCGATGGGGAACAAGGTACTCTTACAAAAATCTGGTAAAAAATTAATTTAGCTAGAACCCGCAGACAGGCAGCCAGCCTGCCTGCCTGCAACATTATATATTAACACCAATGCCAATGTTACAACATTCATTAACCTCAACTCTGAATTCTGACCCAAATAACAGTAGCCCCTAGATCGATCTTATAATTATTTATTGTAATCTTATGGAAATTATCAACTGCATCCCACTATCACGTCATCAACAAAAGTAACCTTAATTAATCCAGGATAATATATATATATATAGTCCGGATCTTAAGCTCACCCCTTATCCAACTCACCCGAGTTCACTCCCCCTTTAGCGACGGATCCGACGACGGTTCGGTCATACAACCGTCGTCTATACTTTTAGCGACGGACAAAATATAACGTCGCTAAAAGTATAGACGACGGTTGTATGACCGAACCGTCGTCGGATCCGTCGCTAAAGGGGGAGTGAGCTCGGGTGAGTTGGATAAGGGGTGAGCTTAAGATCCGGACTATATATATATATATATATATATATATATATATATATATATATATATAGTTATAGTTATAGTTATAATAATGAATTAATTAATTAGCTTCTAATTTCCCTTATAAAAAAACAAACTAAATTAAAGTTTACAAAAGTGTTTGTTGGACTTGGAATGCTTCCTTACCATATATCTGAGCAAATATATTATATATCATGTGTGATGTGGCTTCAGAAACTTTTAGAATAATCATTATAATATTCCAATAGTTTGTCACGCTTCAAAGATTCTAATAATAATGAGAGTGAGGCGATTAGATTATTAATTAAATTAAAAGTTGATTAATAGTTGTAGTAATATAATCAAATTGTTTGCTTAGACGGTGGTATATATGTGTTACACATCGATTCGATTCCAGGCTTCTGCAAATTAATTTTAACTAATAAAGCTTGCATATATCAGAATAGTGACACAGCACACACCTACCTTCTTTCTAACTAACCTGATTAATTAGTGAATTAGATTTAATTAAACAAAAAAACCATGGACTATTCATGTCATCTCTTTTTTTACCCGTCAATTGTGATTTTGGAGTCAAGTATTGAGTTGTTCAGATTTGATTTATAAAATTTATTGAGTATGAAATAAGATTTGATTCAGACTCGTTTATCTACTGAGTCGAACATGATTTCGAATTGAGACCAAGTAGTTTGAAATTTTTAAATAAATATATATAATTCAAGTATCAATAGAAAATTATAATTTAAAAATATTCGAATAATTTATTAATCTTTAAATTTTGTTTATATTTAAATTATTTATAATTTAAGTTAAATTTGAATCGAACTTTTAATCAAATAAATACGAATAAAATCTGAACGATTTAGTTCATATTGGCTATACACTATAGCCAATGAAATAGAAGGAAATTATTGGTATGAAATACTTATTCGTCTTCTTGCTATAAGGAGAATAGTATGAGTTCAACAACTACCTTTATAACCAATTGCAAAAGCTTCGAATGTCAACAACTCTAATATATACCAACAGTCGCTATCTTCCAATAAACAAATCCCATCTGTCGAAAACTGTTGCAGTTTATAATACAATAACAATATTTAACACTCATTTTTTGCAGCCAGACTTGCCTTAATTTACACTGCATATACAAACAAACGATCGTATATGATTAAATTGAATAAAATAGTTTTGAATATTTAAGTAATCTGAATGAGTTGAATGAAGCAGAATTTTGAATACTGAATAAAAAAAATTATTTGATAATTAATGTCTAAAATATCTTAATAACAGATTTTTATTATTTTACCCTTCTGAAAAAATTCAAAGTTATAAATTTATTTAATATTACTTAATATAATAGTTAATATTGTAAAAAAAATATAAATACTTCATTCAACAATCATTCAACCAAAAAAAATACACTTGGTCATTCAGCCCAAAAATCTGACTGATTCAGTAATTCGGACGGTTTTTATTCAAAACAAACACACTGAATGGCTGACCGATTCAACCATTCAGCAATTCAACTCTAAACAAACACTCCCTAAAGGCTAAAGCCTAGAGCTTGAGGGACACTCTGTAATTAAGCTCAACCCTGATCAAATTTGATTAGTATTCTTCTTCTATTTTTGCTTCATCGAAAATGTTCTTTAACTAAATCTAATCCTAATATCTATTCTAATGAAATGAAATATAGACATTGATGTTTTACAAGAAGTTGAGTGGACTTGCAATGTATCATAAGATTGTTATATGGGAAATCATAGCAAGTACTTGTTATATATCTTTATAGGCCCTACATTATTTTTACCATCTATTTTAAATATCAACAAACCAAATTAAAAAAGTCAAATCAGTCGTCCGCTACTAAAAGAGCGGACCGTTAAAAAACAAAACGATAATCAATTTTCATGAGAAAAAGGTTTGACATTATTAACTACTCCCTCCATTCCTTAATATAGGTCGTTTTAGAGAAAAAATTTTGTTCCTAAATATAAGTCGTTTGAGAATTTTAAGTAAGCATTAATTGCTTAGTTTCCAATATTACCCCAAATAATAAATATAACTTTGGTTCTCTAACTATTTTTTGCCTAATAAATAACACTCTCTTTTTTCAATACAAGGGCAATATAGACAATTGATAGTATATTTAATATTTTACAATCATTTCCTTAATACTTATGCACAACTCTAAAACGACCTATATTAAGGAACGGAAGGAGTATCGTTTAGGATTTTTTAACTATAATTTAAAGTTTATAAATTGGGATTAATAATTTATTAATTAGAGTTTAAAATTTATTAATCAAGGTTTAGGGTTATAGAATAGGGTTAAGGGTTTAATAATCAGGATTTATGGTTGGTTAATAAGGTAAATAACCCCTTAACATTGGTTAATAAACCATAAACCCTAGTTAATGGTATTTGTCTTTTTAACCGTTCGTTACTATTAATAGCAAACGACAGTTTTAGCTTTTTTAATCTCGTCCTTTGATATTTAAAATGAACGGTAAAGAAGGTGTATATCCTATAGGAATATGTATCAAGTACGTGATATAGATCATTCTCACATATATATATATATATATATGGGGAATGATCTATAGCATGTACTTACTATAAATTAAAAATGGGCAAATATTATCTCTATCTTTATCTTTTATCATTTATTAAGGGTTAGGATTTAAAAAAATAAACTCGTCATCATAACTCATAGCAGGAATTAATTTTTTTCTAAACACTTATGCCCCCATCATAACTCATAGCAGCAAAAAATGAGAGCCCACTAGAAAATTTTAACGGATGTAACGTTTATATTCTGCATCGTGTGAAATGGTCGACTTCCAAGGAAAAAGAGTTTGCATAGCTTTTCACACAATAAAGAAAGGAAAAGGTTCGCTGGCGAGCAGATAACACAATTTAGCGGATGTAATATTTTTGTAACTAACCCCGCTATGAAAACTGTGAAAAGGGAATTGAGAAAATTATTGCTTCTGCGATTTTTGTGATTTGGAACCCTAGTTTAAGGAATTGAGGCAAAATTGACTGTAGATCGGCAACTTGATTGTGAAAACTGTGAAAAGGAATTGGGGGAAAATTATTGGTGATGTGATTTCTGCGATTGAAACCCTAGTTCGAGGATTTTGGGCAAAATTGACTGCAGATCGACAATTTGCTAATCTGTAACTAAGTCATTGTGAGTTTCGTTGCAAGTAAGTGTAATGAATTGGAGAAGCAAAACTAAAATTATCAAGGGAATTCAGGGAAGAAGAAACAAAAAATTGAGTTGAAAGAGACCAGTTAGAGTGAAGAAGATGACAGAAGAGAATAAAGAGATAGAACCGTAGAGAGAGAAAGGAAATATCTGTGACGCCCCCAAAATTAGGTATACATCACCCATCTTGGGTCGTCAGATACATAGTACAGAATACAAATACAACTTACTAATACAACTGTCGTGTACAATACGACAAAATATAAACTGTGAGTTTGAATACAAATATTATCTTCTAGAGAGTATTCATACTCAAAAGAAGTCCTCATTACATTTATTAACACACCATTACATAGAATAGTGAGGACTACTAACTAATACTATCATTCGGATCATCACTCCATTTCCCGACTTGTCCCAGCTACGTTCTCATTTCCTGAAGAGAACAGTGAAAGAAAGGGTGAGCTCAACTAACCCAGTAAGAAATATTATGACTAAGATAATGCAGAATAAATTATCATTAGCCTTCAACAATGTTAAACTGATAAAATATAATAGATAATCAAGTTTAACTGCAGCGGAACAAGCAATCCATTAAAAGAGTCAAGTAGAAAATAAACTCTACTATCTTTTATGATTTAAAAGGTTTTTCAACACTGTGATTGCTGGAACTCAGCTTAATAAAATAATCTACATCATCGAATCACCCCTGCTGTAAGACCCCAAATTATTAATAAATGAAATTTAAATTCCCTCTATTTATTATTTTGAAATAGTAAGGGTTAAATTGATTAACGAGGTTAGTTATGGGTAAAATGCGCAAATATTTCAAATAAGCAGGTGGTTATAAAATATTCATTGTTGTCAGGGAATATTCGTTTGGTCGTGGAATATTCTTTCTGTCGGGGAATATTCGTAAGACGGCGCAGTCTTTTGTGGGCCCCATAACGGAAAGCGATTGGATGAAGAAAACGACAAATATAAGTTGTTTATAAATAACGGCGTAGTTGTTACCGTTAATACTGTTGAAATACCCGGTGGTTAAAACACAGTATTACGCGTTGTTGCACAGTAGCACACTGTATTGCACCAATTATTGATTCTTACGTAAGAAGGCACTACTCAATAATGGTTACAGTAATTACTGTTCAGTATTTTATTTTATTGATTCAATAATTGCTGCGTTGATATTTTATATTACTGTTGTTTCAATAATTGTCACTACACAGTATTTTCTATTATCAGATCAATAATTCATATTATTTAAATAATATTATTAGATAACATTATTGGCAATGTCTAAAAAGTTCTGTCTAAGGAGAGGTTTGGTCATCTAATTGCGCGCCAGTAAGGAGAAATCCTTATTGGAAAGCCCCCTCTTTCCTGGGAATTGCCTGGTTGCCAGTACTGTGATTCTGTAATATTATTTGTGAATAATTAATTATTGATTTATATGATGAAAAAAATATTAATTTTATGTGGATATATATGGAGAAAATTTTTAAGTAACAATTATTAAAAAAATGATATTTTATCTTTTCTGATAAAATAATTTATTTAATAATATAATAATAGTGATAGTTTTACAATGAGTGTGGGATATATGAGTATATGAGGAGGAAGAATATTTTTTTTATTAAATGATTAACACATGTTTTGTGTGTCGGTGGACCCCATTTCTTGACTGAAATTTGATTATAGCCTATAAAATCACCCGATTATGGATTTCGGTCAATTTCTGTTTGGAATTTGGAAAAACTTTCTTCTGCAAAGTTGTAGAGAATTGAATTTCCTATAAAAAGTCGCGAGATTCGAATTTTCTGATAAAAGGGTTATTTTCTATGAATTATTAAAGTTTTGAAAAATAAAATGATTTTTATTAAATTTATGGGGGGACCCACTTTTGGTTGGTACAACACATGGGCTACTGAAATTTTCAGCATTGAGGGGCTGGTCTTGGTCATTGATAGCATACGTAGAATTGTTGTTTGAAATATTAATATTTTATTATTTTAGTCTCTTTTGGCGTTCTAGCATTTTCCTATAAATAGGTGCTTAAGTTAGAATTGAAAATCACACCAGAAACAAGTTTTCTATCTTTCTCTCTCTAGATTATTGAGTGTATTTTGTGAGTATTTAGATACTTTGAGAGTTTCTATTCATCAGAGCAAGTTTCTTTCAGTCTTATACCGATATTCCGACCAGAAGTACTGTCTTTACGAGGTAAGGGATGTTATTTTATTCGAAAATGATATTATTTTTTCAATATCATTATGCCGAAATATTGGTTGGAAATTTTTATCAAATTTGGAACTTTTCACGTCGAGGTTACTATTCACGAGTTACTATTCATGAGTTACTATTTACGAGTTACTATTCACCGAAAATGAAATTTTCTTCTTTTCGTCCAAAATATCTATTCTGGGTACTAGCTTTGATTGTATCCATGTTTTGATCATTCTTGAATTTTACTTCACTATGAATAATTATAAGGTATTTTTGGACATGGATAAATCGAAATATGAATCCTTAATATTTGTTATTTTGTTTCACTGGATTCGTTTTCTTTAAGATATTTTTTTTTCATCATCCTCAGTCCTAAATGATGATATTACTGAATATCTTTGGCCTGTAGAGCAAAGATGAATGATTAACTGATGAATATCTTTGGCCCGTAGTGCAAAGATGAACATGTGTTGAGATGAATATGACTGACTGGTGATACAAATGAATATCTTTGGCCTGTAGTGCAGAGATGAATATTTGATTAAAGATGGTTATTGATTGTTGTTACAGGGATAAAATATTGATGATGGACTTTTAAATCTTAGAAGATAGTAGAACTCATTCTCTACTTGACTCTTCTAATGGTTTGCTGTTTCCGCTGCAGTTATTGATTTAAAACTTGTTGTCTGTTGTATTCTATTAGATTTTTCCCTGTTGAAGACTAACTATAATTTATTCTGTATTATCTTAGTCATAATGTTCTTTACTGGGTTAGTTGAGCTCACCCTTTTCCTTTTTGTTCCATTTTTCTCAGGAGGCGAGAATGTAGCGAGTACTAGTCGGGGTATGGAATGATGGTTCTAGAAGTTATTTTAGTAGTTCTCACCATTTTTGTGAAATAATATATCAATAATTGTGATGAGGACTTATTTGAGTGTGGATATTGTCTAGATGACAATATTTGTATTTAAACTCACAGTTCTTATGTTGTAACAGTAAAGATGTAGTTGTTTCTGTACCATGTATTTTGGCGACTCAGAATGGGTGTTGTATACCTATTTTGGGGGCGTCACAGTTGGTATCAGAGCTTAGGGATATGATCTCTGGCGGAGATCGGAGAATAGAACTAGGAGGGGAGAGACGAATAAATCCTTCGCTAGTGTGTCCTACCTAAGCTTATTTATTGGTCAGTCATAATATAGGGGTATTATGTGATTTGTTAATTTATTTAATTAACCCTTGTTTTATGGCAGTATTTGAGAATGTCGACTGAGAATGTTAACAGTGGAGTAAATGAGACCGTGGAGACACCGGTGCTTACCAACGAGGAGAACGTGCAACAGGCTGGCAATGTTCCTCCTGTGAACAACACCAATGAGCAGATGATGAACGATGGAATGTTTAGAAGTTTTTTGCAAGTCATGCAAAACCAGACGAGGGAGACTCGTGTTCAAAATACAGGAGGAAATGATAGCAATTCACGG
Source organism: Panax notoginseng (assembly GCA_016801055.1). Taxonomy (NCBI): domain Eukaryota; kingdom Viridiplantae; phylum Streptophyta; class Magnoliopsida; order Apiales; family Araliaceae; genus Panax; species Panax notoginseng. Next base: position 204,834,095 of record CM029012.1, read on the forward strand.
TTTGTCACAGCCAAACAGTTCAAAGAATTGGGACCACCAGAATTTAAGGGAAAGTCAGATCCGATCATGGCGGAAACGTGGGTCAAGCAAATTACCAATATATTCGATGTCTTGGGATGCATGGAAGAACAGAAGGTTCCATTCGCCACCTTTATGTTTCGTGGCGAGGCAGACTACTGGTGGGAGTCTGTGAAGCGTACCCATCCAACCGCACTCAGCATGTCTTGGGAGACATTTCAGAAACTATTCAATGATAAGTACTTTCCTGAAAGTATTCGTCATATGAAGGAGGTAGAGTTTATTAGACTAGAGCAGAATAATATGACGGTATCTCAGTACGAGGCGAAGTTTGCAGAGTTGTCCAGGTTTGCACCTCATTTGGTGGAGAATGAGGAACGTATGACGAGGATGTTTCTGAGAGGTTTGAAACCCGGCATACGTCAATATCTCATTTCTCATAAATTTTCTCTCTATTCAGATGTTGTAAACAGGGCTCAATTATTAGAGCGAGATAACGAGTACGGTCAACTGAGGGACCACAACCAGGATCATATCGGTGACAACAGTCATCAAAACAATGATAACCAGCGGAGAAAGAAAAATACAGACAAGAACGGCAACCACTCTGGTGGTAATCGTGGCTATGAAAATAGAAGAAGCGAGTCGGGAGGAGATTTTAAAAAGAGGAGATTCAACAATGACAATACGAAGACGTCAGTACCAGCAACAACTGGTTCTAAGGGAGGAGAACGACCATCGGTTATATGCTATAAGTGCGGAAAAGAATGACATATCAGCCCAAACTGCCCACAACAGTTTAAGGTATGTTATAATTGTGGAAAGGAAGGACATATCGCTCGAGATTGCACTGTAGCAAAACCAAGTCCAGCGGGGATGGTGACTCAAAAAGCTACCCCAGAAAAGATAAAGTCAACGGTTCCTGGAAGAGCGTTTGTCGTGATTGGTCAACATGCGAGGAACCCAAACGAGGTGATCACGGGTAAGCTAATCATAAATTCATGCGAAGTTTATACCTTATTAGATACCGGTTCTACCCATTCTTTTATCTCTCCTGCATGTGCTCAACGTTTAAACTTAACTCCGGAGAAGTTAAACTTTGATTTATCTGTGGAGACTCCGTTAGGAGAAACTTTCATCACATCCACTGTTTATAAATCTTGTTTGATCCAAGTTGGCACCATCACATTACCTGTTGACCTTATCTCTTTAAAGATACTTGCTTTTGATGTGATTTTAGGGATTAATTGGTTAACTACTCATCATGCCAAAATTGATTGTTTTCGTAAGGTTGTTAGTTTTCATATTCCTAACCAACCAGTTGTACGAATTCAAGCAACTAAGCCATTAAAATCAATCACTGTTATATCAAGCCATAAAGCCATTCGTTTATTAAAAAATGGATGTCATGCTTTCTTAGCCCATATTATGGATTTGAATAAAGACACGTCAAATTTGAATAATATTCCTGTTTTTATTGACTTTCCTGACGTATTTCCTGAAGAACTTCCCGGTCTACCCCCGGAACGTGAAATTGAATTCTTTATTGATCTTGAACCTGGTACAAAGCCCATTTCTAAAACTCCATATCGAATGGCTCCTATTGAACTTCAGGAGTTAAAGGTCCAACTACAAGAATTGTTGGACATCGGTTTCATTCGTCCTAGTACATCTCCTTGGGGTGCTCCTGTTTTATTTGTAAAGAAGAAAGATGGGAGTATGCGACTTTGTATTGATTACCGGGAATTAAACCATGTCACTATTAAGAATAGGTATCCGCTACCTCGTATTGATGATCTGTTTGACCAGTTACAAGGAGCACAATTCTTTTCAAAGATCGATCTTCGTTCTGGATATCATCAGCTGAAGGTTAAAACTGAGGATATTCCAAAGACTGCCTTCAGAACTCGGTACGGGCATTATGAATTCCTAGTCATGTCTTTTGGATTGACTAATGCTCCTGCGGCAATCATGGATATGATGAACCGAGTATTCAAGGATTATTTGGATCAGTTCGTTGTTGTCTTTATTGATGACATCCTCATATATTCCAAAAGCCGTGAAGATCATGAGCATCATTTGAAGCTGGTACTCCAAAGGCTGCGTGAAAACAAGTTATATGCTAAGTTGAAGAAATGCGAGTTTTGGCTTGAGGAAATGGCATTCCTAGGGCACGTGGTGTCAAAACATGGAGTATCTGTTGACCCGGCGAAGATTGAAGCAATACAAAGTTGGGAGCAACCAAAGACGGTGACTGAAGTACGTAGCTTTTTGGGCTTAGCTGGTTATTATCGGAGATTCGTGAAAGGATTTTCTCGAATCGCTACCCCGTTAACTCAGCTAACTCGGAAAGATATCAAATTCGTATGGAGCGAGGAATGCGAGAAGAGTTTTCAAGAGCTTAAGAGGAGACTCATTTCGGCACCTGTTTTGACCATACCATCTGGTTCGGATGGATTTGTTATCTATAGCGATGCTTCAGGCAAAGGGCTAGGATGTGTTCTCATGCAACGTGGGAAAGTTATAGCCTATGCCTCGCGACAACTTAAAGAATATGAGAGAAATTATCCTACTCATGATCTAGAGTTGGCAGCAGTCGTTTTCGCGCTAAAGATCTGGAGGCACTATCTATATGGGGAGAAAGTGGAGATTTATTCAGACCATAAAAGCCTCAAATATTTCTTCACTCAAAAAGAACTCAACATGCGGCAACGACGTTGGCTCGAGCTGTTGAAAGATTTTGACCACACTATTCAATACCATCCTGGAAAAGCAAACGTGGTAGCTGACGCGTTGAGCAGAAGATCTTATGCAGGAACGAGTGCGATGATGTCAAGTATACGCATAGAACCAACTTTAATTGATAAAGTTAAAGTTGCTCAAACCACAGACCCGGAGCTGATGCGTATGAAGAAAAAAGTGCAAGAAGGTGCTATTCCAGAAGCAAGAATCGATGAAGAAGGAATACTTCGAGTCCACTCCAGACTTTGTGTTCCTAACGATTCTGACTTGAAGTACAAGATCATGATGGAAGCACACAATACACCATTTGCAATCCATCCTGGAAGTACCAAAATGTATCGTGATCTTTGACATACATTTTGGTGGAATAATATGAAGAGAGAGATTGCAAAGTTTATCTCGAGGTGTTTAACTTGTCAACGTGTAAAGGCAGAACATCAAGTGCCAAAGGGTCCATTACAACCACTTGAGATTCCGAAATGGAAGTGGGAACACATTACCATGGATTTTGTTACGGGTCTTCCCGCGGTTTCTCAAGGCATAAATGCTATTTGGGTTATTGTTGATAGATTAACTAAGTCTGCTCATTTCTTGCCGATACGGGAGACTTATTCCCTTGAACGTCTTGCTCGTATATACGTAGATGAGATTGTGAGACTGCATGGCATGCCAGTATCCATAGTTTCGGATCGTGACCCAAGATTTACTTCAAGATTTTGGGTTAGCTTGCAAAAAGCTATGGGCACAGATTTACGATTTAGTTCGGCATACCATCCTCAAACGGACGGACAATCAGAGAGGACTATTCAAACCCTTGAAGATCTATTAAGACTTTGTGTCCTAGATTTCAAAGGGAGTTGGGATAAGTACCTACCATTGGTGGAATTCTCCTACAATAACAGTTATCAGGCAAGTATAGGTGTGGCCCCATTTGAAGCATTATATGGACGAAAGTGTCGCTCTCCAGTATGTTGGGATGAGGTGGGAGAAGCAACGTTGCTAGGACCAGAGTTGGTACGAATGACTACAGAGAAGATCCAAATGATTCGACAACGTATACAAACGGCACAGGATCGACAAAAGAGTTATGCAGATCTTCATCGAAAGGACGTGGAATTTGACATTGGGGATCATGTATTGTTGCGTGTGGCTCCATGGAAAGGAGTTACAAGATTTGGGAAGAGAGGAAAGCTCAATCCACGATTTATTGGTCCATTTCAGATTCTTGACCGAGTAGGAAATGTGGCCTATAGACTCGCGTTACCTCCAAGTATGTCTCGTGTTCATAATGTTTTCCATATATCTATGTTACGTAAATATGTGAAAGGCCCAGACCACGTTATTGAGTTAGAACCGGACGAGATAGCTGAAGACTTAACGTACGAGGAGGTACCTGTCAAGATATTAGATAGAAAGGAGCATGTTCTACGCACGAAGGTCATACCACAAGTAAAAGTTTTGTGGAGAAACCATGCTATTGAGGAAATGACCTGGGAGTTAGAAACGGAAATGAAAGCGAGGTATCCTCATCTTTTCGAAACACCAGGTACGTACGTCAATTTCGAGGATGAAATTTCATAAGGAGGGGAGGTTGTAAGACCCCAAATTATTAATAAATGAAATTTAAATTCCCTCTATTTATTATTTTGAAATAGTAAGGGTTAAATTGATTAACGAGGTTAGTTATGGGTAAAATGCGCAAATATTTCAAATAAGCAGGTGGTTATAAAATATTCATTGTTGTCAGGGAATATTCGTTTGGTCGTAGAATATTCTTTCTGTCGGGGAATATTCGTACGACGGCGCAGTCTTTTGTGGGCCCCATAACGGAAAGCGATTGGATGAAGAAAACGACAAATATAAGTTGTTTATAAATAACGGCGTAGTTGTTACCGTTAATACTGTTGGAATACCCTGTGGTTAAAACACAGTATTACGCGTTGTTGCACAGTAGCACACTGTACTGCACCTGTAAGACCCCGAATTTTATGAAATAAAAGTATTCAGTTTTTCTTATAATTACTATTTAGTAAATGGTTAAATTGATAAATATTAAAGTTAAGGGTGATATATGAATATTTTTTTTCGAAATACACAAGTGGTTATAAAATATTCATTGTTATCGGGGAATATTCGCTTGGTCGTGGAATATTCTTACTGTCGGAGAATATTCGTACGACGGCGCAGTCTTTTGTGGGCCCCATAACGGAAAGCGATTGGATGAAGAAAACGACAAGAGTAAGTTGTTTATAAATAACGGCGTAGTTGTTATCGTTAACACTGTTGGAATACCCGGTGGTTAAAACACAGTAATACGCGTTGTTGCACAGTAGCACACAATATTGCACCAATTATTAATTTTTACGTAAGAAGGCATTACTCAATAATTGTTACAGTAATTACTGTTCAATATTGTATTTTATTGATTCAATAATTACTGCGTTGATATTTTATATTACTGTTGTTTTAATAATTGTCACTACACAGTATTTTCTATTATCGGAACAATAATTCATATTATCTGAATAATATTATTAGATAACATTATTGGCAATGTCTAGAAAATTCTGTCTAAGGAGAGGTTTGGTCATCTAATTGCGCGCCAGTAAGGAAATATCCTTAGTGGAAAGCCCCCTCTTTCCTGGGAACGGCCTGGTTGCCAGTACTGTAGTTCTGTAATATTATTTGTGTATAATTAATTATTGATTTATATGATGAGGAAAATATTGATTTTATGGGGATATAGATGGAGAAAATTTTTAATATGACAATTGTTGAAAATTAATATTTTATTTTTTTTTGATAAAATAATTCATTTAAATATATTATTTTAATAATATATTAATGGTGATATTTTTACAATGAATGTGGGATATATGAGTATATGAGAAGGAAGAGTATTTTTGTGGCATTAAATGATTAACACATGTTTTGTGTGTTGGTGGACACAATTCTTGACCGAAAATTTATTATTGACTGTAAAATCGCCCGTTTATAGATTTCGGTCAATTTCTGTTTGGAATTTGGAAAAACTTTCTTCTGCAAAGTTGTAGAGAATTGAATTTCCTATAAAAACTCGCGAGATTCGAATTTTCTGATAAAAGAGCTATTTATTATGAATTATTGAAGTTCCGAAGTTCCGAAATAATTGAATTTTGGAAGTTTTATTTATTTTTATTAACAAAAACATTTTTTACACTTTGGTGGGCCCCACTTGCACATGTTGATGGCTGAATCCAGATTTTCAAAGGTGGGCTAAGGAAAATTTATAATTATATTATTATTTTATTAAATTTTCTGCTTTGGTGTTCTAAGCAATTTCCTATAAATAGGGTGCTTAGGTTAGAATTGAAAATCACACCAGAATTCATAAGTTTTCTCTCCTTTTCTCTCTAGATTATTGAGTATATTTTGTGAGTGTTTAGATACTCTATGAGTTTCTATTCATCAGTGCAAGTTTCCTTCAGCCTTATACCGATCAGAAGTACTGCTCTTTTGAGGTAGGGGATTTTAAGGGATTGTAAGGGATAGTAAGGGATGTTATTTTATTCAAAAATGATATTATTTCTTCAATATCATTATGCCGAAATATTGGTTGGAAATTTTTATCAAATTTGAAACTTTTCATGTCGGGGTTACTATTCATGAGTTACTATTCACGAGTTACTATTCATGAGTTACTATTCACGAGTTACTATTCATGAGTTACTATTCACGAGTTACTATTCACGACGGATTACTATTCATGAGTTACTATTCATGAATTACTATTCACGAGTTACTATTCACGAGTTACTATTCACGGGTACTATTCACTACAAAATTGGTTTCTTTTTCTAACCAAATTATAGTTGATTTATGAATATTACTCTAGAGATTAAAACTATGTATTGATTATATTGATTTTATTATCATATATAACATTTTTATAACCCTGATTTTGAAATTCTCTTTCACTGGAGTGTAAAGATGGGTAGATTATTGGTATGATCATGACTATAGGTTCTCTTTGGCTAGTAGTGCAAAGTTGAATTGTTGACTGGTATGATCATGACCATTGAATTTATAATTGAATATCTTTAGCTTAAGTGCAAAGGTGAAATGATCAACATGGTTATAATTATTGGTTATATAAATTCTGAAATGATTATATATTTCTTTGAGATATGAATATCTTTGGCCTGTAGTGCAAAGATGACCTGTTGTTGAATATCTTTGGCCTGTAGTGCAAAGATGAACTGCTGACGAATATCTTTGGCCCGTAGTGCAAAGATGAATTTATTAGTATGATTATGAACAGGAACTGTGATTTGATATAACCATGATCTTTGATGTTTCAGGTAAAGACAAGTGATGAAAATTATCTTTGTTCTGGATGAGAAGAGGAATTTAGAACTACAATTATGATTGATGTTACAGGAATAAAATATTGTTTGTGGACTTTTAACATGGAGAAGATAATAGACTTTATGGTCTATTTGACTCTTCTAATGGATTGCTCGTTCCGCTGCAACTATGGTTGAAAAGTTTTATCATCTACCATATGTTCTAAATCTCTGATTTATTACTGATGAATACTATTGATAATTTATTTATCTTTAGTCATAATATTCTTTACTGAGCTAGTTGTGCTCACCCTTCTGTTTCACAATTCCTTTCAGGTAATAAGAGTGTAGCTGGGTCGAGCGGGGGTAACAGGAGAATAGAACGGTGGTCATCATTTAGTAGTTATATTTGGTGAATCATCTAGGGTGAGGCGAACCCAACGTTGAAATGATGTTTTGCCACTATCATACAAGATGTCTAATGATATACAATCTCGTGTCATCAAAAGACAGGGATGTACTCATCCACTTGCCGAGTATATCTACGAGCACTACCTATATACTCTTGGTGTTTGTTTGAAGTATAATTCTCAGTTAGAGACAGTGGAGATAATGATATGTCAAGAGAAGACTCACCATTGGAAAGAATATGATAGTAATCTTCTCATTTTTCTTTGGGGTCTATTAGGTCAACCAAGGATAATTCTTTGGCCATATGATATCTATCATAACCTAGAAGCATGGCCTCCCATGAACGAGGGTTTCCTTGAGCACTTCCCAAAGATTCTAATTTCTAAAACAGTTTTTGACTATACATTTATGTAAGGTGTCATTGTGACGTGCTATCCAAGGTTGGTGTCCAGAGTCACAGTTGGTATATTTTAGTATCAAAACTCACAACATATGTGTTGTTGTATTTTACACGACAATTGTTGTAATAAAGTTGTAGTTATTTTTTGTACCATGTATTTGGCGACTCAAAATGAGTTGGATGGAATGGACCTATTTTGGGGGCGTTACAGCACCAATTATTGATTCTTACGTAAGAAGGCACTACTCAATAATGGTTACAGTAATTACTGTTCAGTATTTTATTTTATTGATTCAATAATTGCTGCGTTGATATTTTATATTACTGTTGTTTCAATAATTGTCACTACACAGTATTTTTCATTATCAGATCAATAATTCATATTATTTAAATAATATTATTTGATAACATTATTGGCAATGTCTAGAAAGTTCTGTCTAAGGAGAGGTTTGGTCATCTAATTGCGCGCCAGTAAGGAGAAATCCTTATTGGAAAGCCCCCTCTTTCCTGGAAATTGCCTGGTTGCCAGTACTATGATTCTGTAATATTATTTGTGAATAATTAATTATTGATTTATATGATGAGAAAAATATTAATTTTATGTGGATATAGATGGAGAAAATTTTTAAGTGACAATTATTAAAAAAAATGATATTTTATCTTTTCTGATAAAATAATTTATTTAATAATATAATAATGGTGATAGTTTTACAATGAGTGTGGGATATATGAGTATATGAGGAGGAAGAGTATTTTTTTTATTAAATGATTAACACATGTTTTGTGTGTCGGTGGACCCCATTTCTTGACTGAAATTTGATTATAGCCTATAAAATCACCCGATTATGGATTTCGGTCAATTTCTGTTTAGAATTTGGAAAAACTTTCTTCTGCAAAGTTGTAGAGAATTGAATTTCCTATAAAAAGTCACGAGATTCGAATTTTCTGATAAAAGGGTTATTTTTTATGAATTATTAAAGTTTTGAAAAATAAAATAATTTTTATTAAATTTATGGGGGGACCCACTTTTGGTTGGTACAACACATGGGCTGCTGAAATTTTCAGCATTGAGGGGCTGGTCTTGGTCATTGATAGCATACGTAGAATTGTTGTTTGAAATATTAATATTTTATTATTTTAGTCTCTTTTGGCGTTCTAGCATTTTCCTATAAATAGGTGCTTAAGTTAGAATTGAAAATCACACCAGAAACAAGTTTTCTATCTTTCTCTCTCTAGATTATTGAGTGTATTTTGTGAGTATTTAACAAGACGGAACCAGGTCCGGTGTAAAACACACAGACAGGATGTTCCAACAGAATAATAACAAGACGGAACCAGGTCCGGTGTAAAACACACAGACAGGATGTTCCAACAAAATAATAATAAAAACGGAACCAGGTCCGGTGTAAAACACACAGACAGGGTGTTCCAACAGAATAATAATAAAAACGGAACCAGGTCCGGTGTAAAACACACAGACATGATGTTCCAATAGAATAATAAAAGAATGTCACCAAGTATAGGGTAGACCGCGTATACAAGTTATTCCAACAGAATAATAAGAAATGGAATAACAACAGTTCTCTTCATGAATAAGAAAGAATAACACCCCTTACCGTTTTAAAGAAGAGCTAAAATAAGGAAGTAGTTAAGTAGCAGAATACTCTTCTTCTCTCTCTCTATAGTTTCTCTCTCTAGAGTTCAGTGAATTCGTAAGAAAATAATGAAGGAATGAGCTTCTATTTATTGGAAAATGAAATGCATAGTAACTAATCCATGAACGATCCAGATTGATTTACTTTAATCTGACGGTCCATATTTAAAACAAAATCTTTTAAATAAAATATAATATATATTATATATATTAAATATATATATATATATATATATATATATATATATATATATGGCATGTGTTAACGCATTTCACGGGATATACTCCCGTGATTGAATTTTGATTCCTCCCCATTTAGTCAACAAAGCTATACCTATTTATATATATAATAATAACAATAATGGTACTCCCACAATCCTTTTTCCTCTTTATTCAATACCAACCGTGAATCCATTTCATTTGTCAACATCACATGCACTACACATGCTTTTATATATATAATATTATATATAAAAATAAATATATATATACACAGAATAATTTTCTACCGATTATTTTGAAAAATGGATAAATGGGAGTCCATAAAATAACAACACTGAGCGACTTATCACATAAGCATCAATAATCAATACCGTGTGCTACTATGCAACTACGCGTATTACTGTACTTTTACTACCGAGTAGTTCAACAGTATCAACGGTAAAACTTCCGCCGTTATTTTTAATAAAATATTTTTTGTCATTTTCTCAATCCGACAATAATTCCGTTGTGGGGTCCACCAATGATTGTACCGTCGTACGGATATTTCCCGACAAAAAGAATATTCCCCGACCAATCGAATATAATATGACAACTTGCATACTTTGCAAAATTTATAAATACTACCCATAACTATTATATCAAATCCACACCATAATATAAAATTATTTCGAGAAAAATTAAATATTTATTCATAAAATCTGGGGTTTCACAATATCACGTTATCATTCAATGATCTCCAAATAGAATTACAACTCAGCTATATACCTACATTAGAATATCACTATTACAATTATACCCCTACTAATTCTTATATTTATTTTCATATCCTTACCTATTCCTTACATTCCCTGCTCCTCAAAAACACCCTTGCCCTCAAGGGTAATCAACAAGGAACTAAAAAGATGCAAACAATGACCAACTAAACAGGCCAGTAGAGAAAATATATTAAAAATTCCATCGTCTTGAACTCATTGTCTGATTTTGTCGTGTTGACAATACATGAATACTCCACCAATCAGCAGAGAAAAAGTTGTGTTGATTTTGTCGTGTTAAACCAATCCTAAAAAAATTCCCATTGAGGCAATTTGTCAAAACTCCACCATGAATACTCCACCACCACATCTTTCCTTACTTTCCCACATTGAGCATAAATTGTATAGCAAAAGGAGCAACCCAAAGAGCAAAATGACAATACATTTGGTGCTTTCAACCAAATATCATGAAGTTTTGCACCGCTCGGGTCAAAAACAATGCCGTTTGACTTCCCACAATAACCTATTTTTACTGCCTTCCATGCAATATGATTCCATTGACGCTTGTCAACATTAACGTCAATCTGTCTGATACCCTCAAGAGCAAGCTCATCACGTTTCACAAGAATTCTCACAAGCTTATTCATGAATTTTCTTGTAATTTCAAAAGCTTCAGGAGGCATAGAGGCAGAGAAAACCCCCACCTGAATTTTGGTTGGTAGAAACTGAAAAATAGTACATATTTGGTCCTTGAAACCTCCCAAAAGCATTTCATCAACTTTGTCCAGCACAAACAATTTGATGTAATCCGAACAAAGTGTTTGCCTTCGCAACATGTCAAATAATTGGTCTAGTGTACCAACAACTACATGAACATCACTTGAGAGAATACGCTGATCCTTGTGGAAGCTAGTTCCTCCTACATAACCATGAATATTCACACTAAGATAATCACCCAGTGCTCTTAAAACCTTCTCAATCTGCTTTGCAAGTTTATGAGTAGGTGCAAGGACCAAAGCCTGACATTCAAATACACCATAATAAAATTGATGCAAGATTCCACAACAAAAAATTATTGTTTTCCCGGTACCAGATTGTGCCTGTTGAATAACATCAAGTCCCTTGCAAAATGGAACAAGCTCTTGTTGCTGAATTGTAAAGGCCTTCGCAAAACCATAAGCATAGATGTCTTGAACAAGATTTTCTTACAATTCCATAGCATCGAAACTGTCATAAACGTCATTGTATGATGTATCCCAACTAGAGCATTGCTCTGAAAAGGAAACCACAATGAAGACCTCTATCAAATATTTTCCTATCACCATGCAGGAAATCAATTGTTTCAATTGACAATGATTAACTTTACTGCAGTCATAAAATTGTACTTTTGTTTTTCCTCCATTATCTTGATTATACCTTATCCCTGCTATATAATTTTAATTTTCATCACCTGCCACACTTGTCCCGGAACAACCCATGATCAATCCATTATGAAAAACACCTCTCAGTTCTTGTACCCAATATTTGGCAGCATTTTTGAGTACCAATTCTCCAAGATATACTTCATTTCTTGTTACTTTCACTTCCACACTTTGATACTGATTTAGGTGGGTGCAACTATTATCAACTTTACTACCAACCTTAATGAAATGGAGCCCAAGAAAGGGGGTGAAATTTACAACCGGCTTTCGGTGGTCCGAGTTCAACTCACCAAGGAATCGTAAACAACAATTAACACCAGGCATTGTGGTAAAAATTAAATGGTTGGGATCACCACATCTAGGTGTGATAAGCTTTAAGGTATGTAAACAGATGTTATATGAAGCTTCATAGTCTAAAACCATGCACTCATCTGCTTTTTTAACCAATTGATGAACCAGCAAAGTTGCATTGTAAGGCTCAACCATATCATTAAATACCAGAAATCCTTGTAGACAATCACAATTCTTGGCTTCTTTCCTCACAACATCTAGCATAGAACCAATGAACTCAGTTCCTTCAATGTAATGCCTCTTTTCCCAGTTGTTACCCATATCAGATTGGACAAAAACAAAGTTATTTAGACAAAAGATTTGAACCATTCTCTTATTTAACTCAAGCTGTGAGTCTATGTAGTCAAAAATTTGACTCTCCTGAGCTAGCTTATAGAATTTGTACATATCCTCCACATATTCAACAACTACCAATTTTTCGGTAACATCTATGAAATCAACAATATGCTCCTTTGGTTTCTTGGTTAACCCACAAATAACACTCATTGGAATTTCAACCCCACCTCCATTATCATTGTACTTTGGTAGATATTGATTAGTTATAACATACAAATAACCATCCTTCTCGGTATAACCAAAATTTAGAACACTCCTAGGCATTTCATCAAATACCTTGCACGTAAAACCAATTTCTTTTTTATTTGCAAAAAACATTCCTACTTCAGTGTTGGTGAACAAGCTAAGAGATGAAAAGTCACTGTGAGAAACAGAAATCACCTTATCATGAATTGATTCAGCGCAAACTAGGTTGACGAGTGAGATTGGGTCTTCAATTTCTGTCAGAAAATTCTCATGACCTCCAATCTCAGGAACAATCGAAACAACATTTTGTTGAATCTGCAATTGTGTTTGATTGCTTTCTTCCTCCTTAAAATCCAAATCTACATCACCTTCATCATTAATGTCTTGATATACTGAATTTAAGGAATTTGTTGCTTCACATAAGCAATCCTCCTCTTCCATATAGCCACAAATAAGCACTTTTCGATCATGCTTTGGAATGGAAGCTCTTAAGTCATCAAATTTCTTTATGACCTGCTTGGACTCTTCATCCATAGAACTCTGCAGTCCTTTCACCAATTCTCGAATTTTCTCCAAATTGTTTTCTAGGGTTGCACAATTTTAATTTTTAGCTGTCATTATGGTTGGGATCGGAATAGCTTTGATACCAATTGTAATGAATTGGAGAAGCAAAACTGGAATTATCAAGGGAATTCAGGGAAGGAGAAACAGAAAATTGAGTTGAAAGAGAGCAGTTAGAGTGAAGAAGAAGACAGAAGAGAATAAAGAGATAGAACCGTAGAGAGAGAAAGGAAATATTACGTTATCATTTAATGATCTCCAAATAGAATTACAACTCAGCTATATACCTACATTAAAATATCACTATTACAATTATACCCCCACTAATTCTTATATTTATTTTCATATCCTTACCTATTCCTTACCGTAAGTACTTTAATTAATGTTCCTTAAGCCTTTTATTATTTTATCTTATGTCATGAATTTGAATGTAATTTTTATACCAATTATTGTATGTCTGGCTATAATAGTAGCATCATGATAAATGTCTATCTAACTTTTTCACATGTACATGTATTTCATTTGTACTGATTCTTTTTTCAACTTCTTAGTCTAACAGATATACTATTTCAATTTCTTAATTTACACTTAATTTCTAGGTTTATTTCAAAATTCAATTAAATACATCCAATTTATCATTTCACATATTTGTTATTTTTAAGCCTTTAACAAAATCATATGAATGTTGTTAGTGTTACCTTATAGTTTCATTGTTCAGTTGTTTAAGCTCTGTACAGTAACTTGGTGCTTATAAATTGCATTATTTCATTCTAGTGAAGTGACAAAAAAGTTTAGAATTTTAGGGAATTCTGTAGAAGCACTGAAGCAGCTTGAAATTTGTGCATAAAAGCTTTTATTTACTAAGCTCATGCACCTAGTACATGTCTGTAATGAGGAAATCTGTGAGGCCCCCAAATTCAGACATTAATATCTCGAATTCGATACTTCACGATCTAATTCTAATAATGCACTAATAACTCATACAACAAAATAATACATTAATTTACTTTGATTTATTATAATTATTCTTGTCCCAAGATTTCGTAACCATTACTAGTAATATTACATAACTTAAGTTCAAACATAACTTAGTACATAATATTAAATAAGTCTTATTACAATCGGATAATAATAACTTCTAAATTAAAGGAACAAAGCTACTCCATAGCATTGCCCTTACCCTTATCCTTGCCTGATGTTTCACCACGTTCTGCCTTTACTGAAAGGTGTAAAGAAAACAAGAATGAGCAACAAATTTGCACAGCAAATAATATAACAATAAGGGTGAACAAGTATAAAGTTCAAATTTCAAGGGTATAATAGTAAATGATAGTTCAAGAATAACAAGAAGTATCAATTGTTCTAAATAAGAGTCGCTATGGACTGAAAGATATCATCAAGATTCCAAGGTTTAATCAATTCAAAGTTCAAGAAGAAAGAACATTGAGTCGTCACTATGGACTAAGAACTCTTGCTAGAATTAACAGTATTATACTGAAAATTCAATATAAACAAGTATAACAAGTGATCGGCCTAAAGTACCCTACGTTATGCATAACATTTAAACATGCTTGTATGTGCGCACGTCAGTTCCCCGACAGTTTTATAATTTCCCCTTCAATGAGGGTTGTTCATCTCAGTAGATTAATAAGAGTTCGCACTAAGACAATTGGTTTGGATAGTTTTCTAACACATGATATTAGTCTAGCCGAGTCTATGGCTTAGACAACTTTTATAATGCATTTAGGAACAATAAGTTCAATGCTTGCAACAAAATCAAGATATAAAATCGACTTTTGAATAGTAATAGATATTTGTTCGATGTAAATATGGTCGATATAGCAACAATTCAGATTCACACAATATGTAAAGTTAAAAGTGTTAGGGAACTTGCCTTATGCATAGTTTATCAACACTTTGAATTCCTATTGTATCATAGTTATGTATATACACATATTCTCATTAGTCATTCAAACTCTGTACGTAAATTAACATTATGATACATGTCTGACCCCGTAAGTTCATAACGCATATCAAGTTCCATCTTAGTCACAAAATTAGATCACACAATCAACACTGATTTCTCTTTAAAAACTTTATCAAGACTTTAAAGAAAATCTGTTAACTATTGATTCAATGTAGCCACGATGCACTTAAACACTTAGAACCTTACTTTCAACATGTATTAGAGCTTAAAACACCAATATATGCATGCTACAATTCTCATATTACAAGCAAAATAGTTAGATCAGATTGCAGGTGGGCGCAACTGCGCTCCAATTGGGCTTATGGACGGCGGAGCTGCGCTGTCTCCTGGCCAGACTAGAGTTGATCTTTGTTCTCCTAATTATGTCTCGATTTTCTTAGCATACGTAGATATTAACACATAGCATATACACATGTCAAAGGGTTTTGCAAGCTTCTAAGATCATTTCAAGTTTAACTTTACATGTTATAGTTCTAGTTTAGGATTTCTAATGAATTAAGGCCAAATAAGGTCATGATATCACGAGGCCAACTATGTTAACCATCTATTCATATGAGAAGGTCATATAATCTGTAATATGCATCCTCGCAAGTATTCACATCATTTACTCATAGCTAGTATCGTTTATCACCTTAAAACATGTTTAAACTCATACTTGAATGGTTCGTAATATACCCGACTAAGTGAGTACACATGTAGGTCATGTTTAGTGACATAATGAGTACTAGCATGTGTCTTAAAGTTCAGAATATGACCGACACAACGTTTATAGTACTTAGTTTGTAAAACATCCAAGTTTGCCTTCAAAAGTCATTTTACCAAAGCTAAAGTAATTTA
Organism: Panax notoginseng; assembly: GCA_016801055.1. Taxonomy (NCBI): domain Eukaryota; kingdom Viridiplantae; phylum Streptophyta; class Magnoliopsida; order Apiales; family Araliaceae; genus Panax; species Panax notoginseng. Next base: position 204,850,298 of record CM029012.1, read on the forward strand.
ATACATGCATATCAATTTGAATCACATTTCATGCATAGTTAGACCATATACACATGCTCACAAAGTCAGAACTTAAACATCATAAGTTTCATCGAAGTTCATTTTCAAAATTCTAAGTTTTCTTTTCAAAACACATATTAACTCATGACAAAACACATAAAGTGTAAGACCCCAACTTTTATAAATAAAGATGAATTTTTTATAAATATCATTTTTGAATATTATGGAGTTAATTTGATATATGTTATAGTTGTGGGTAATATTTATAAATTTTGCAAAGTAAGCAAGTTGTTTTAAAATATTCGTTTGGTCGGGGAATATTCTTTTTGTCGGGGAATATTCGTACGACGGCACAATCATTGGTGGACCCCACAACAGAAGTATAGTCGTAGTTAGAAAACGACAAAATTATCTTTCTATAAAAATAACGGCTGAGGTGTTACCGTTAAAACCGTTAAAACTGTTGAACTACCCGGTAGTAAAAGTACAGTAATACGCGTGGTTGTATAGTAGCACACGGTATTAATTATTGATGCTTACGTGAGAAGTCACTCAGCTATACTCAATTATTGTTACAGTAATTGCTGCATCATATCTCTTAAATTATTGTCATAGTATCATCTGTATAATATGTTATATTATTAAATCAATAATTGAGACGTTGTGGTAAGTTTGGTTATTTTTATGGGGGGTCATATGTCATCATCTAAGAGTCTCTTCGTCAATAGTAATTACCGTCGTCAATAGTATTTACCTTGGTCAATAGTATTTACCTTGGTCAATAGTATTTACCTTGGTCAATAGTAATTACCTTCGTCAATAGTATTTACCTTGGTCAATAGTAGTTGTCCCTTCAATATTACCAAGAGTCATTTGACCCTTCGTTAAGACCAAGAGTCATTTGACCCTTCGTTAAGACCAAGAGCCACCCTCAGTTTTTCTATAAATAGAGGCCTAGGGCTTCATTATTTTTCACGAATTCATTCAAGCTATAGAGAGAGAAAGTATAGAGAGAATAAGAGAGAGAGAGAATAAAAGTATTCTGCTACTTCACTTTTCCAATATCCAGTTCTTTTAAGGTAGGGAATATTATTTCTTTTATATTCATGAAGAGAACTTCTGTTATTCCCTTCTTTATTATTCTGTTGGAATAACCAGTATACGCGGTATACCCTATACTTGGTGATATTCTTCTATTATTCTGTTGGAATATCCTATCTGTGTGTTTTACACCGGACCTGGTTCCGTCTTTATTATTATTCTGTTAGAATATCATGTCTGTGTGTTTTACACCGGACCTGGTTCCATTATTTATTATACTGTTCTTTATTATTCTGTCGGAATATCCTGTCTGTGCGTTTACGCCGGACCTGGTTCCATTATTTATTATTCTGTCGGAATATCCTGTCTGTGTGTTTACGCCGGACCTGGTTCCATTATTTATTATTCTGTTGGAATAACCTGCCTGTGCGGTCTATCGCATGCATGGTGATTTCTTTTGTTATTCCATTCTTTATTATACTCAGTTGGTTAAGTTTTGACTTCTATACTCCATGAAATTTGTGGAATATCCTTGATAATTGCGTTTCATCCAGTATCTTTTCATGAAAATATTCTTCTAAGTATTCTTGAATTTTACTCCACAAAGCAGTATCATGTTGACAATTTGGACGCTGTTAATTCCTGGATAAATTAATTCTTGAACTTGTTTTATTGAATTCTTATATCATTGTCATCATCCTTATGTTTATAAAATGTTGAAAGTCATATGTGGCCTGTAGTGCATAGATGGACTTGGTATGATTATGACCAGGGATTATTCGGTATAATCATGACCGTAATGTTACAAATGATGTGGTAAAAGTCATCATTGGCCCGTAGTGCATTGATGGACAGTTGTTGGCATGATCATGACCATTAATGAATACACGAATATCCTTGGCCGTAGTGCAGGGGTGATTCGATGATGTGGATTATTTTATTAAGCTGAGTCTCAGCGATCACAGTGTTGGAAAATCTTTTAAATCATAAAAGATAGTAGAGTTTATTTTCTACTTGACTCTTTTAATGGATTGCTTGTTCCACTGCAGTTAAACTTGATGTCTGTTATATTTTATCAGTTTAACATTGTTGAAGGCTAATGATAATTTATTCTGTATTATCTTAGTCATAATATTTCTTATTGGGCTAGTTGAGCTCACCCTTTCTTTCACTGTTCTCTTCAGGAAATGAGAACGTAACTAGGGCAAGTCGGGGAACGGAGTGATGGTCCGAATGATAGTATTAGTTAGTAGTCCTCACTATTCTATGTAAAGGTGTGTTAATAAATATAATGAGGACTCCTTTTGAGTATGAATACTCTCTAGAAGATAATATTTGTATTCAAACTCACAGTTTATGTTTTGTCGTATTGTACACGACAGTTGTATTAGTAAGTTGTATTTGTATTCTATACTATGTATCTGACGACCCAAGATGGGTGATGTATACCTATTTTTGGGGACGTCACAGTTGGTATCAGAGCTAGGTATATGATCTCTGGCTAAGATGTGAGAATAGAACTAGGAGGGGAGAGACGGGGAATTCCTTCGCTAGTATGACCTACCTAAGTTTATTTGCATGGTATTTAATTGGTCGGTCATAATATAAGGATAATATATGACATATCAATTAACTTTTATTTTGTGGCAGTATCTGAAAATGGCATCTGAGAATGTTGAGAATAACAATGGAGCACAGGCGATTATTGATTCACCACATATCAATAATCAGGATAATGTGCATCAGGAAGGCGACAATCCTCATGCAAATAATAACACTGACCAGATGATGAATGATGGAATGTTCAGAGGTTTTATGCAATTCATGCAACAACAGGTGAAAGCGGCTCCTGTCCACAACGTAGGTGGAAATACTGGAAACTCTCAGGCGGTCACCGCTAAACAGTTTAAGGAGCTGGGACCACCGGAGTTTAAGGGAGAACCCAAACCACTTGTAGCTGAAACATGGATAAAGCAGATCACCAAGATATTTGATGTCTTGGGTTACTCCGAGGAGCAAAAGGTTCCCTTTGCCGCCTTTATGTTGCGAGGAGAGGCAGATTACTGGTGGGAATCGATAAAACGTACTCAACTTGCCGCACTGAAGATGTCTTGGGAGAAGTTCCAAGAGCTGTTTAACGACAAATACTTTTTCGAGAGTATTCGTCACATGTAGGAGGTGGAGTTCATCAAATTGAAACAGAATAATATGACCGTGTCGCAGTACGAGGCAAAATTTGCGGAGTTATCCTGGTTTGCGTCCCACCTGGTGGATAATGAAGAAAGAATGACGCGGATGTTTTTAAGAGGTTTGAAGCCGGAGATACGTCAACATCTTGTTTCTCATAAACTGTGTTTGTATTCAGATGTTGTAAATAGGGCTCAGTTGGTGGAGCGCGATAACGAGACAACGCAACCAAAAGAGAGCAGCCGGCAAAATGATAATACCAGTGAGAGCAGTCATCGAAGCGGTGACAACAAGCGTGGAGGGAATCAACAGGCCAGAAGTGGTAACCACTTCGGTGGTAATCAGGGCCAAAACAATAAGAATGGGCATTTCAAGAAGAGGAGATTCAACAATGATGGAAAGACGTCAGCACCAGCACCTGTCGTGAAGGAAGGAGAACGACCACCTATCATATGTTTCAAATGCGGAGGGGAGGGGCACATCAGTCCAAACTGCGTGATGCCGTCCAAAGCATGTTATAATTGTGGAAGAGAAGGTTATTTAGCCCGATTTTGTCGTTTACCGAAGACAAATTCAGCTAGGATGGAGGCACCAAAGGCCGTCCCAGAAAAGTCAAAACTGGTTGTGCAAGAGAGAGCGTTTGTTGTGAACTCCCAGAGAGCAAGGAACCCGAATGAGGTCATCACGGGTAAGCTTATCATAAACTCTAACGAAGTCTATACTTTATTTGATACCGGTTCTACCCATTCTTTTATTTCTCCTACTTGCGCTCATCGATTAAATTTGATTCCGGGGAAGTTAGACTTTGACTTAGCTGTTGAAACTCCATTGGGTGAAACCTTCATTACATCCACGGTTTATAAGTCTTGTTTGGTTCAAGTTGGTACCCACACATTACCTGTCGATCTGATTTCATTAAAAATACTTGCATTTGACGTGATTCTAGGGATTGATTGGCTAACTACTCATCATGCAAAAATTGATTGTTTTCGTAAGGTTGTTAGCTTTCATATTCCTAATCGACCTATTATGCGAATTCAAGCAACCAAACCATTAAAATCAATCGCTGTCATCTCAAGCCATAAAGCTATTCGTTTATTGAAAAACGGATGTCAAGCTTTCTTAGCTCATGTCACAGATCTAAACAAAAATACGTCAGCTTTGAATGATATTTCTGTTGTTAATAAATTTCCTGACGTATTTCCCGAAGAACTTCCTGGCCTACCCCCAGAGCGTGAAATTGAATTTTGTATCGACCTTGAACCCGGTACAAAACCCATTTCCAAAGCCCCATATCGAATGGCTCCTATTGAACTTCAGGAGTTAAAGACCCAACTGCAGGAATTGTTAGACATTGGTTTTATTCGTCCTAGTACTTCTCCTTGGGGTGCTCCTGTTCTGTTCGTGAAGAAGAAAGATGGGAGTATGCGACTTTGTATTGATTATCGGGAGTTGAATCATGTCACCATCAAAAATAGGTACCCATTGCCACGTATTGATGACCTGTTTGACCAGTTGCAAGGAGCACAATTCTTTTCAAAGATCGATCTTCGTTCTGGATATCATCAGCTGAAGGTTAGAACTGAGGATATTCCAAAGACTGCCTTCAGAACTCGGTATGGGCATTATGAATTCTTAGTTATGTCTTTTGGATTGACTAATGCTCCTGCTGCCTTCATGGATATGATGAACAGGGTATTCAAGGAATATTTGGATCACTTTGTGGTCGTCTTTATCGATGACATCCTTGTTTATTCCAAAAGCCGTGAAGATCATGAGCAACACTTGAGGTTGGTACTCCAAAAGCTTCGTGAATACAAACTTTATGCCAAGTTGAAGAAATGCGAGTTCTGGCTGGAAGAGGTAGCATTCCTTGGGCACGTAGTATCAAGTCGTGGAATATCTGTTGACCCGGCAAAGATTGAAGCTATTCAAAGCTGGGAGCAACCTAAATCAGTAACCGAAGTACGTAGCTTTCTCGGTTTAGCTGGTTATTATCGGAGATTCGTGGAAGGATTTTCTCGAATCGCTACTCCATTAACTCAGCTGACTCGGAAAGATACAAAGTTCGGTTGGAGCGAAGAATGTGAGCAGAGTTTTCAAGAACTCAAGAGGAGACTCATTTCAGCACCTGTTCTAACAATACCATCTGGCTCGGAGGGATTTGTCATCTACAGTGATGCTTCGAGCAAAGGGTTGGGATGCGTTCTCATGCAACATGGAAAAGTCATAGCCTATGCATCAAGACAACTCAAGGAATATGAGAGGAATTATCCTACTCATGATCTAGAGTTGGCAGCTGTTGTCTTTGCACTTAAAATTTGGAGGCATTACTTGTATGGGGAGAAGGTGGAGATCTTTACGGATCATAAAAGCCTCAAATATTTCTTCACTCAAAAGGAACTCAACATGCGACAACGACGTTGGCTTGAACTGTTGAAAGATTATGATCATACCATTCAATACCATCCTGGAAAAGCGAACGTGGTAGCTGACGCATTGAGTAGAAGATCATATGCAAGTACGAGTGCGATATTGTCAACACAAAGACCCATTTTGTGTGATTTGCAAAGGATGGAGATAGAGTTAAAGACTCCAGGGACCCATGTGATGATGGCGAATATACGAGTAGAACCGACTTTAATCGATAAAGTTAAAGCTGCTCAAGCTACAGACCTGGAGCTGATGCGTATGAGGAAGAAAGTGCAAGAAGGTGCTATGCCGGAAGCAAGAATCGATGAAGAAGGAATACTTCGAGTCAACTCCAGACTTTGTGTTCCTAACAACCCTGATTTAAAGTATGAAATCATGATGGAGGCGCACAACACACCGTTTGCAATCCATCCTGGAAGTACCAAAATGTATCATGATCTTCGTCATACATTTTGGTGGAGCAATATGAAGAGAGAGATAGCGTTGTTTATCTCAAGGTGTCTAACTTGTCAACGAGTCAAAGCGGAGCATCAAGTACCAAAAGGTCCATTGCAACCACTTGAAATTCCAGAATGGAAGTGGGAGCACATTACCATGGATTTCGTTACCGGTCTTCCTAGGGTTTCTCAAGGTATTGATGCGATTTGGGTCATTGTTGATAGATTGACCAAGTCTGCTCATTTCTTACCGATACGAGAAACTTATACACTTGAACGTCTTGCTCGTATGTACATAAACGAGATTGTAAGACTGCATGGTATGCCAGTATCCATAGTTTCTGACCGAGACCCAAGATTCACTTCACGATTTTGGGTTAGTTTACAAAAAGCTATGGGCACGAATTTACGATTTAGTTCAGCATATCATCCTCAGACGGACGGACAATCAGAGAGGACTATTCAAACTCTTGAAGATCTATTAAGACTCTGTGTCTTTGACTTCAAGAGAAGTTGGGACAAGTTCTTACCATTGGTGGAGTTTTCCTACAACAACAGTTATCAAGCAAGTATTGGCATGGCTCCATTCGAAGCATTGTATGGAAGAAAATGTCGTTCTCCAGTATGCTGGGATGAGGTGGGTGAAGCAACGTTGTTGGGACCGGAGTTGGTACGTATGACTACAGAAAAGATTCAAACGATCCGACAACGTATAAAAATCTCACAAGATCGACAAAAGAGTTATGCTGATCTTCATCGAAAGGACGTGAAATTTGATGTAGGAGATCATGTGTTCTTACGTGTTGCTCCATGGAAAGGAGTTACGAGATTTGGAAAGAGAGGAAAGCTCAATCCTCGATTCATCGGTCCATTTTTAATCCTCGATCGAGTAGGAACTGTGGCTTATAGACTCGCTTTACCGCCAAGTATGTCTCGTGTTCATAACGTTTTTCACATATCCATGTTACGCAAATATGTGGAAGACCCGAACCACATTATTGAGTTAGAACCGGACGAAATAGCGGAGGATTTGACGTATGAAGAAGTTCCTGTTCAAATCTTGGATAAGAAGGAACATATTCTACGCTCCAAGGTTATACCTCAAGTCAAAGTTTTGTGGAGAAACCACGATGTTGAGGAAATGACTTGGGAGTTAGAATCTGAAATGAAATCAAGGTATCCTTACCTCTTCGACATACCAGGTACGTACCCTAATTTCGAGGGCGAAATTTCATAAGAAGGGGAGGTTGTAAGACCCCAACTTTTATAAATAAAGATGAATTTTCTATAAATATCATTTTTGAATATTATGGAGTTAATTTGATATAATGTTATAGTTGTGGGTAATATTTATAAATTTTGTAAAGTAAGCAAGTTGTTTTAAAATATTCGTTTGGTCGGGGAATATTTTTTTTGTCAGGAAATATTCGTACGACGGCACAATCATTGGTGGACCCCACAACAGAATTATAGTCGTATTAGAAAACGACAAAATTATCTTTCTATAAAAATAACGGCTGAGGTGTTACCGTTAAAACCGTTAAAACTGTTGAACTACCCGGTAGTAAAAGTACAGTAATACGCGTGGTTGCATAGTAGCACACGGTATTGATTATTGATGCTTACGTGAGAAGTCACTCAGCTATACTCAATTATTGTTACAGTAATTGCTGCATCATATCTCTTAAATTATTGTCATAGTATCATCTGTATAATATGTTATATTATTAAATTAATAATTGAGACGTTGTGGTAAGTTTGGTTATTTTTATGGGGGGCTATATGTCATCATCTAAGAGTCTCTTCGTCAATAGTAATTACCGTCGTCAATAGTATTTACCTTGGTCAATAGTATTTACCTTGGTCAATAGTAATTACCTTTGTCAATAGTATTTACCTTGGTCAATAGTATTTACCTTGGTCAATAGTAATTACCTTCGTCAATAGTATTTACCTTGGTCAATAGTAATTACTTTCGTCAATAGTAGTTGTCCCTTCAATATTACCAAGAGTCATTTGACCCTTCGTTAAGACCAAGAGCCACCCTCAGTTTTTCTATAAATAGAGGCCTAGGGCTTCATTATTTTTCACGAATTCATTCAAGCTATAGAGAGAGAAAGTATAGAGAGAATAAGAGAGAGAGAGAATAAAAGTATTCTGCTACTTCACTTTTCCAATATCCAGTTCTTTTAAGGTAGGAAATATTATTTCTTTTATATTCATGAAGAGAACTTCTGTTGTTCCCTTCTTTATTATTCTGTTGGAATAACCAGTATACGCGGTCTACCCTATACTTAGTGATATTCTTCTATTATTCTGTTGGAATATCCTGTCTGTGTGTTTTACACCGGACCTGGTTCCGTCTTTATTATTATTCTGTTGGAATATCCTGTCTGTGTGTTTTACACCGGACCTGGTTCCATTATTTATTATACTGTTCTTTATTATTCTGTCGGAATATCATGTCTGTGCGTTTACGCCGGACCTGGTTCCATTATTTATTATTCTGTCGGAATATCCTGTCTGTGCGTTTACGCCGGACCTGGTTCCATTATTTATTATTCTGTTGGAATAACCTGTCTGTGCGGTCTATCGCATGCATGGTGATTTCTTTTGTTATTTCATTCTTTATTATACTCAGTTGGTTAAGTTTTGACTTCTATACTCCATAAAATTTGTGGAATATCCTTGATAATTGCGTTTCATCCAGTATCTTTTCATGAAAATATTCTTCTAATAATTCTTGAATTTTACTCCACAAAGCAGTATCATGTTGACAATTTGGACGTTGTTAATTCCTGGATAAATTAATTCTTGAACTTGTTTTATTGAATTCTTATATCATTGTCATCATCCTCATGTTTATAAAATGTTGAAAGTCATCTGTGGCCTGTAGTGCATAGATGGACTTGGTATGATTATGACCAAGGATTATTCGGTATAATCATGACCTTAATGTTACAAATGATGTGGTAAAAGTCGTCATTGGCCCGTAGTGCATTGATGGACAGTTGTTGGCATGATCATGACCATTAATGAATACACGAATATCATTGGCCGTAGTGCAGGGGTGATTCGATGATGTGGATTATTTTATTAAGCTGAGTCTCAGCGATCACAGTGTTGGAAAATCTTTTAAATCATAAAAGATAGTAGAGTTTATTTTCTACTTGACTCTTTTAATGGATTGCTTGTTCCGCTGCAGTTAAACTTGATGTCTATTATATTTTATCAGTTTAACATTGTTGAAGGCTAATGATAATTTATTTTGCATTATCTTAGTCATAATATTTCTTACTGGGCTAGTTGAGCTCACCCTTTCTTTCACTGTTCTCTTCAGGAAATGAGAACGTAGCTGGGGCAAGTCGGGGAACGGAGTGATGGTTCGAATGATAGTATTAGTTAGTAGTCCTCACTATTCTATGTAAAGGTATGTTAATAAATGTAATGAGGACTCCTTTTGAGTATGAATACTCTCTAGAAGATAATATTTGTATTCAAACTCACAGTTTATGTTTTGTCATATTGTACACGACAGTTGTATTAGTAAGTTATATTTGTATTCTGTACTATGTATCTGACGACCCAAGATGGGTGATGTATACCTATTTTTGGGTACGTCACATAAAGTAACTTTAACTACACTTCATGCTCGTAACTCAGCCATATATCTATGCTACAAGGTCGGAATATACGATGCTACAAGTTTTATCAAATTGATTTTCAAAACTTCGAGTTCCTTTTTAGAAAATACACATGAAAATATGCTAAAGCAAACCACATAATGCAAATGGACCTTACACTACATGCTAGACTTATTTTCATGCAGGTTTAAGTCAAACTAACGTGTTAGAACTATCACATTACCGCAAAAATCAGAATCTCCTGCTGGTGCACGGCGCAGCTGCACCGGTTTGAACTGCCGGATGAGCGCAGTTGTGCCCTTCCTGGGTAGTTCCAGGAAAGGCTCTGTAACTGCAGAACTCAGCAACAAACACTCCATTCTACAATATAGCATGCTCAGACCAACTATAATGACTCCACATCACACACAAAACTTCAGCTACTACAAGGTCATTAATTACCAACTAGCTAACAAGTAATTCATGTTAAATTCTAAGAATTTGTAAAACTTGAATTTAAGAACACATATGAACATTACCTTCTTTAAATGCTTGAAATTGCTAACTATGGCTCCTCAACCCTTTGATTTCTCAATTCCACCACACTCCTTATAGAACTTCTCAGACAAAGTCTTAGCAGCTGGAGAATTGAAGGAGAAGTTCCAATTTATAGAGGAATTATTGCCCAAATTTGGGTCTTGCACATTGAATTAATCCAAAGGATTAGAGAAGAAACCAAAGGTTTGATAGGATTTGGTGAAAAGATTTCACCAACTTCTCATCCTCCATTCCACTAGCCATGATTGCAAGCATTGAGTTTACGTAAATGAAGAGTAGGCTAATGTTATTGCATTATTGACTCACTTAATATGGGACAACTCCTTATAACCTCAACATTTGTAAAAATGATACTAGTGACACTTATGTTTACTTCCTTTTTGAGTGTACAAATGTAACTTTAATGAAATAATATTATTACATTGTGATAAGTTGAGGGTATATATACACATAATTATATAATCCATGTACATTTGGGTTAGTCTCAATATATTTATGATAGGTCTGAACATAATTCAATTGGGTACTAACAACCCATTATTTTCACAAAACTTATTATTTCAATTACACATAAATATTTAATAACAATTATTTACTTACTTGATTTTATTTTCTCCCATATATTTAGAGTACATATTTAATTGTCTCACCACACATCATGATGTCACATAAGTTTCTTTATTCAACCTAGTAAGTTATATAATTCAACCATATAGTCTCATAAGTTACTTTATTCCATTTAGTTCTACTCACTTTTATTATATAGTTTTAGATCATATATATTCACCTTCTAATGTCACACCTTATTCTATATTTAATGAATGAATCAACTTTATTATATAAGACTACACATTACATGCTATTGCACATAGTCAATAATTAATAATAATATAAATTAATCTATCACATTATTTATTCATTTAATCATTAATATAATATGATAGCACTAATTAATTCCATCATTAAATTATTTCTTCATAGATTTAATTAAACCATCACTTAGGGGGGTGTATTCAATTAAGATTTTTAAAAACTTTTTTTAAGTGATAAACTTTTGTAGAATTTGTTGGATTTTAATGATTTTCACAGACTTTGAAGACTTTTTTTAAATGACTTTTCTAGACTTCATGAAATAAGTAACAGACTTTTATAATCTTTTTATCAAGACTGTGATAGCGTTCACATTAGAAACTTTTTATCTCATTATATTATTGTGGCATGAGATTTTATATATGTTAAAAGCGTTCATATTATTCTACTCATTCATGATACATTTGGATATTCGGATACATATAAAACTTTAGAAACTACAGACGCAATACAAAAATTAAGCTCACTTTTCAATGAGCTATATATACTTTATGCAGATGCGTACGCTTTTTACTAATAATTGATTGATTTTTATTATTGATTACTTTATATATATATATATATATATATATATATGTTGATTGTGTGATTCTGTCAACCCAATTTTCCATCTTAACTGTTGTTAATATTGTTTGATTGTGTGGACCTTTTTTATGTGCCTAACATATATCAAAGCAGTGCGCTTTTCCCTTTTTATAAGGGAAAGATAACAATTCTGTCAATTTGTCATGCAGGAATACAACCACATGTTACATTATTTCACTATGATACACCAAAGACACTTGAAGACGAATATGAAGGATGACTTAAAAATTAACAATGATTTCCTTCATTTAAAATGTCAGAAAACTAAAAAAAACACATACTGTAAGACCCCAACTTATTAATGAATAAAATCAAATTTTTTCTAAATATTATTGTGAATAATAAGGTATTAATTTGATATAATACTTTGGTTATGGGTGAAATGTACAAATTTTATAAAATAAACAAGTGGTTATAAAATATTTATTTTGTCGTGGAATATTCGTTTGGTCGTGGAATATTCTTTCTGTCGGGGAATATTCGTACGACGGCGCAGCTATTTGTGGGCCCCATAACGGAAAACGGTTGGATGAAGATAACGACAAAAATTGAGTTTTTATAAATAACGGCGTAGTTGTTACCGTTAACACTGTTGAAATATCCGGTGGTTAAAATACAGTAAAAAGCGTGGTTGCACAGTAGCACACGGATTGTACAGTATTTTTGAATTATTGATTCTTACGAAGGAAGGCACTATTCAATAATTGTTACAATGGTTAATGTTCAATATTTTATTTTATTGATTCAATAATTGTTGCATTGATATTTTATATTATTGTTGTTTCAATAATTGTCACTGCACAGTATTTTCCATTATCAGATCAATAATTCATATTATTTGAATAATATTATTAGATAATATTATTGGTAATGTCTAGAAAGTTCTGTCTAAGGAGAGGTTTGGTCATCTAATTGCGCGTCAGTAAGGAGAAATCCTTATTGGAAAGCCCCCTATTTCCTGGGAAATGCCTAATTGTCATAAATGTGATTCTGTAATAGTAATTGTGAATAATTAATTATTGATTCATATGATAAGGAAATATTTATTTTAAGTGAATATAAATGTTGGATATATTTTGTGGTTAAAAATGAAGGAGTTAATACTGATAAAAAATACCTCCATTCCGACAAAAATACTGATAAAAACCTCAACATTAACTCCTTCATTTTTAACCACAAAAATATATCTCTCATTTATATCCACATAAAATAAATATTTTCTTATCATATGAATCAATAATTAATTATTTACAAATAATATTACAGAATCACATTTATGACAACCAGATTCAAAGATGATACAAAATTCAATATCACGCTTTGGAGGTAGGCCAAGAAATTCTTCAGGAAATACGTCAAGGATTTACTAACAATAGAAATATCATTCAAATCTGACGTATTTTTGTTCAAGTCCATAACATAGCTAAGAAAGCTTGACATCCGTTTTTCAATAAACGAATGACTTTACGGCTTGATATGAAAGAGTTTGACTTCAATGGTTTGGTTGCTTGAATTTGAATAACAGGTTGCTTAGGAATATGAAAACTAACAACCTTACGAAAGAAATCAATTTTGGCATGATGAGTAGTTAACCAATCAATTCATAAAATCACATCAAAATTAAGTATCTTTAAAGAGATAAGATCAACAGGTAATGTGATGGTGCCAACTTGGATCAAACAAGATTTATAAACAGTGGATGTAACGAAAGTTTCTCCTAACGGAGTTTCAACAGATAAGTCAAAGTCTAATTTTCTCCGGAGTCAATTTTAAACGTTGAGTATAACTAGGAGAGATAAATGAATGGGTAGAACCGGTATCTAATAAGGTATAGACTTCGCAAGAATTCAAGATTAGCTTACCCGTGATCACCTCGTTCGGGTTTCTCGCGTTTTGGCCAGTCACGACAAACGCCCTTCTAGGAACCGCTGATTTCGACTTATCCGGGATAACTTTTGGAGTCACCATCCCCGCTGAACTTGGTTTTGCTACAGAACACTCTCGAGCTATATGACCCTCCTTTTCACAGTTATAACATACTTTGGATTGTTGTGGGCAGTTTGGGCTGATATGTCCCTCTTTCCCACATTTGTAACATACGACCGGTGGTCGTTCTCCTCCCCTAGAAACAGTTGATGTTTGTGCTGACGTCTTCACGTTATCATTGTTGTACCTTCTCTTCTTGAAATCTCCTCCCGACTCGCTCCTTCTATTATCACGACCACGATTACCACCAAAGTGGTTACCGGTTTTGTCCGAATGTTTTCCTCCCTGCTGGTTTTCATTGCTTCGATGACTGCCGCCACCGGTATGACCCTGGTTGTGGTCCCTCGGTTGCACATACTCATTATCTCGCTCTAATAATTGAGCCCTGTTTACAACATCTGAATATAAAGAAAATTTATGAGAGATAAGATATTGCCGAATCTCGGGTTTTAGACCTCTCAGAAACATCCTTTTCATTCGTTCCTCATTCTCGACCAAATGAGGTGTAAACCTGAATAACTCTACAAACTTCGCCTCGTACTGGGACACCGTCATATTGTTTTGTTCCAGTCTGATAAACTCCACCTCCTTCATATTACGAAAACTTTCAGGAAAGTACTTGTCATTGAACAGTTTTTGAAATGTTTTCCAGGACATGTTGAGTGTGTCAGGCTGGGTACGCTTCACAGACTCCCACCAGTAGTCTGCCTCACCGCGGAACATAAAGGTGGCGAATGGAACCTTCTATTCCTCCGTGCATCCCAAGACATCGAATATCTTGGTAATTTGCTTGACCCACGTTTTCGCCATGATCGGATCCGGCTTTCCCTTAAATTATGGTGGTCCCAATTCTTTGAACTGCTTAGCTGTGACAAACCGCGCGTTGTTATCATTTCCACCCGTATTCTGCACACGAGTCTCCCTCGTCTGATTTTGCATAAACTGCAAAAAGCTCCTAAACATTCCATCATTCATCGTTTACTCGGTAACGTTGTTTACAGGAAGAATTTTGCCTTCCTGTTGCACGTTCCCCTGGGTGGTGATCAAAGGTGTCTCCACGGTCTGATTTACTCCATTATTAACGTTCTCAGCTGCCATTCTTAAATACTGCCATAAAACAAGTGTGACAACCCCAAAATAGGTCCATTCCATCCAACCCATTCTGAGTCGTCAAATACATGGTACAGAAAATAACTACAACTTTATTACAACAATTGTCGTGCAAAATACAACAACACATATGCTGTGAGTTTGGATACAACTGTTTTAGAAATTAGAATCTTTGGGAAGTGCTAAAGGAAACCTTCGTACATGGGAGCCCATGCTTCTAGGTTATGATAGATATCATATGGCCACAGAATTATCCTTGGTTGACCCAATAGACCCCAAAGAAAAACGAGAAGATTACTATCATATTCTTCCCAATGGTGAGTCTTCTCTTGACTTATCATTATCTCCACTGTCTCTAATTGAGAATTATACTTCAAACAAACACCAAGATTATATAGGTAGCGCCCATAGATATACTCAGCAAGTGGATGAGCACAACCCTGTCCTATGATGACACGAGGTTGTATGTCATTAGACATCTTGTATGATAGTGACAAAACACCCTTCCAACGTTGGGTTCGCCTCACCCTATTTTCTTCACCAAATATAACTACTAAATGATGACCACCGTTCTATTCCCTTGTTACCCCCGCTCGACCCAGCTACACTTTTATTACCTGAAAGGAATTGTGAAGCAAAAGGGTGAGCACAACTAGCTCAGTAAAGAATATCATGACTAAAGATAATTAAATTATCAATAGCCTTCATCAATAATAAATCAGAGATTTAGAACATATGGTAAATGATAAAAATTTCAACCATAGTTGCAGCGGAACGAGCAATCCATTAGAAGAGTCAAATAGACTATAAAGTCTATTATCTTCTCCATGTTAAAAATCCACCAACAATATTTTATCCATGTAACATCACTCAACAGTTCCTTTCCACAATCATATGAATAACTCATAATCATAATTGTGACTATAAATTTTTCTTCGCACCCAGGACGAAGAATATTTTCATCACCTGTCTTTACCTGAAACATCAAAGATCATGGTTATACCAAATCACAATTCCTGTTTATAATCATACTAACAAATCCATCTTTGCACTACGGGCCAAAGATATTCGTCAACAGTTTATCTTTGCACTACTGGCCAAAGATATTCAACAACAGTTCATCTTTGCACTACAGGCCAAAGATATTCAACAACATATCATCTTTGCACTACAGGCCAAAGATATTCATCAACAGTTCATATTTGCACTACAGACCAAATATATTCATCAACAGTTCATATTTGCACTACATGCCAAATATATTAATATCTCAAAGAATTATAATTATTTTAGAATTTATATAAACAATAATTATAACCATGTTGATCAATTCACCTTTGCACTTAAGCTTAAGATATTCAATTATAAATTCAATGGTCATGATCATACCAGTCACAATTCAACTTTGCACTACAGGCCAAAGAGAACCCTAGTCATGATCATACCAATAATCTACCCATCTTTACACTCCAGTGAAAGAGAATTTCAACATCAAGGTTATAAAAATGTTATATATGATAATAAAAACAATATGATCAACATATAGATTTAATCTCAAGAGAAATATTCATAACTCAACTATAATTTAGTCAGAAAAAGAAACCAATTTTATCATGAATAGTAACTCGTGAATAGTAACCCATGAATAGTAACTCGTGAATAGTAACTCGTGAATAGTAACTCATGAATAGTAACTCGTGAATAGTAACCCCAACACAAAAGATAGAAATTCTACAATAAAATTCATACCAATATTTTGGTATAATGATATTGAAAGAATAACATTTCTTAAATTTATAAACAATTTATTTTAATTGTTTACACTTTACTAAATAAATCATTTAATCATTCTAAAATGCCAAACTCATAAGATTTCATCACCAATAATCAAAAATCCTCATCAAAAATCTGCATATACCTCATATAGGATTCTCAAGCCATAAAATCCTATTTTCCAATTTTCTTTCTTCACAAAACATATTTAATTCATTTACTCATAACTAGACTATTTTTATGAAAAATACCAAATCAGTTCCAAAAATATTTCTTTTCTGAAATTTAGCATAATATAGTCCCATAGTGAACATATATTTTTCTCAGAATTTTTAAAAGTCATTTACTATTTTTCATATGGCCAAAACAGCCGAATATTTAGACATTTATCAAAAATTGTACTTTTATCTAAAAATTCTGAAATTAACAGAGTTTACTTCTATCATATACATGTACTCCCAATAAAAATTTCATCAATTTTGGAGTTAACCACAAGGAATTATAAGCAGTTACTTTTAAAATAGTCTTTTCCCATAAAATTCATAACTCTCAATCTATACATCCAAAAATCACCATTTTTGGACACAATCAATAAAACTCATCAAAATATCATTTTAAATTTTTTCATAATTTTTGAAGTTCAGAAAAATTACGAAACTGAAAAACATAACAACCCTTAAAATCCCTTACTATCCCTTACTATCCCTTACCTCAAAAGAGCAGTACTTCTGATCGGTATAAGGCTGAAGGAAACTTGCACTGATGAATAGCAACTCACCAAGTATCTAAATACTCACAAAATATGCTTCATAATATAGAGAGAGAAAGAGAGAAAGCTTATGTTTCTGGTGTGATTTTCAATTCTAACTTAGCCCTCTATTTATAGGAAAATTTTGGTAGGTTTGACCTGCAACCTGATGGCTTTACCTGCTACTATTCCCACCCACCACATTTGAAATATAATTCAGCATATTTCTTCACCAACCACAAGTGGGGCCCACCAATTCTAGAATTTTCCACCAAAATGATAAACTCCGAAAATTCAACAATTTCTGAACCAGTCATCTCGTAAAATTCATAACAAATCATACGTTCATTTTTAACGGTTCAAAATTTGTGGACATATACTCAACTTATATATGTATAACATATCCAAAAATTACCACGATCCAACGGTCGGATTAAAAATTATAACCCCCGCAAAATATCTCAAAAACCCTGATTTTTAATACCTCCATTCCGACAAAAATACTGATAAAAACCTCAACATTGACTCCTTCATTTTTAACCACAAAAATATATCCCTCATTTATATCCACATAAAATAAATATTTTCTTATCATATGAATCAATAATTAATTATTCACAAATAATATTACAGAATCACATTTATGACAACCAGGCCGTTCCCAGGAAAGAGGGGGCTTTCCAATAAGGATTTCTCCTTACTAGCGCGCAATTAGATGACCAAACCTCTCCTTAGACAGAACTTTCTAGACATTGCCAATAATGCTATCTAATAATACTATTCAAATAATATGAATTATTGATCTGATAATGGAAAATACTGTGCAGCAACAATTATTGAACAACAATAATATAAAATTTCAACGTAGCAATTATTGAATCAATAAAATAAAATATTGAACAGTAATTACTGTAACAATTATTGAGTAGTGCCTTCTTACGTAAGAATCAATAATTTCAAAAATACTATGCAATACCGTGTGCTACTGTGCAATAACGCGTATTACTGTATTTTAACCACCGGGTATTCCAACAGTGTTAACGGTAACAACTACGCCGTTATTTGTAAAAACTCAAATTTATCATTTTCTTCACCCGACAGTTATTCGTTATGGGGCCCACAAATAGCTGCGCCGTCGTACGAATATTCCCCGACAGAAAGAATATTTCACGACCAAACGAATATTCCCCGACAACAATGATTATTTTATAACCACTTGTGTATTTTGAAAAAAATCATATTTCACTCATAACTTTAAACTTTTATCAATTTAACCATTTACTGAATAGTAATTATAAGAAAATTGAATACTTTTATTTCATAAAATTCGGGGTCTTACAACAAGGGTTAATAGTCATGTCATATATTATCCTTATACTCTGACCGACCAAATAAACACCAAATAAACTTAGTCAGGTCATACTAGCGAAGGAATTCACCGTCTCTCCCCTCCTAGTTTTTGTCTCACATCTCAGCCAGGGATCATATCCCTAAGCTCTGATACCAACTATGACGCCCCCAAAATAGGTATACAACACTCATTCTGAGTCGCCAAATACATGGTACAGAAAGCAAACTACAACTTCAATAATACAATTGTCATGCAAAATACGACAACACATACTGTGAGTTTAAATATAAATATTATCTTCTGGATAATATCCACGCTCAAATAAATCCTCATTACAATTATTCAAACACTATTTTACAGAAATAGTGAGCACTGCTAAAACATCTTTCTAGAACCATCACTCCATACCCCGACTAGATCCAGCTATGTTCTCACCTCCTGAGAAGAAAAATGGAACAAAAAGGAAAAGGGTGATCTCAACTAGCCCAGTAAAGAATATTATGACTAAGATAATATACAACAAATTATCGTTAGTCTTCAACAGGAAAAAATCTTATAGAATATAATCGACAACAAGTTTTAGATCAACAACTGCAGCGGAAACAACAAACCATTAGAAGAGTCAAGTAGAGAATGAATTCTACTATCTTCTAAGATTTAAAAGTTCACCATCAATATTTTATCCCTGTAACATCAATTAATAATCATCTTTAACCAAATATTCATCTTTGCACTACAGGCCAAAGATATTCATTTGTATCACCAGTCGGTCATGTTCATCTCAACACATGTTCATCTTTGGACTACAGGCCAAAGATATTCATCAAGTAATCATACATCTTTGCACTACAGGCCAAAGATATTCAGTAATATCATCATTTAGGACTGAGAATGATGAAAAATATCTTAAAGAGAACGAATCCAGTGAGACAGAAGGACAAATAGTAGGGATTCGTATAACAGTTTATCCAAGATCAATAATACTTCATAATAATCAATTGTGAAGCAGAATTCAAAAATAAAGATCAAAACATGGATACAATCAAAGATAATAACCATAATAGACATCTTGGACAAAAAGGAAAAATTTTTATTTTTCGATGAATAGTGACGTATTCGTGAATAGTACCGTATACGTGAATAGTGCCGTATACGTGAATAGTAATTTCGACACAAAAAGTTTTAAATTTGATAAAAACTCATATCAATATTTCAGCATAATGATATTGAAGAAAATAATATCATTAAGAAGAAAATAATATCCCTTACCTCAAAATATCAGTACTTCTGGTCGGAATACCGGTATAAGGCTGAAAGAAACTTGCTCTGATGAATAGAAACTCTCAAAGTATCTAAATACTCACAAAATACACTCAATAATCTAGAGAGAGAAAGAGAGAAAACTTGTTTCTGGTGTTATTTTCAATTCTAACTTAGCCCTCTATTTATAGGAAAATGTTAACACGCCGAAGCAGACTTAACCTGCAACCTGATGGCTTTACCTCCTACTATTCCCACCCACCACATTTGAATAAAAATCTCAGCACATTTCTTCACCAACCAAGAGTGGGGCCCACCAATTCTATAATTTTCTACCAAAATGATTAACTCCGAAAATTCAACAATTTCTGAACCAGTCATCTCGTAAAATTCATAATAAATCATACGTTCATTTTTAACGGTTCAAAATTTGTGGACATATACTCAACTTATATATGTATAACATATCCAAAAATTACCACGATCCAACGGTCGGATTAAAAATTATAACCCCCGCAAAATATCTTAAAAACCATGATTTTTAATACCTCCATTCTGACAAAAATACTGATAAAAACTTCAACATTAACTCCTTCATTTTTAACCACAAAAATATATCCCTCATTTATATCCACATAAAATAAATATTTTCTTATCATATGAATCAATAATTAATTATTTATAAATAATATTACAGAATCACATTTATGACAACCAGGCCGTTTCCAGGAAAGAGGGGGCTTTCCAATAAGGATTTCTCCTTACTGGCGCGCAATTAGATGACCAAACCTCTCCTTAGACAGAACTTTCTAGACATTGCCAATAATGTTATCTAATAATATTATTCAAATAATATGAATTGTTGATCTGATAAAGGAAAATACTGTGCAGCAACAATTATTGAAACAACAATAATATAAAATATCAACGCAGCAATTATTGAATCAATAAAATAAAATATTGAATAATAACTACTGTAACAATTATTGAGTAATGCCTTCTTACGTAAGAATAAATAATTCAAAAATACTGTGCAATCCGTGTGCTACTGCGTAACCACGCGTATTACTGTATTTTAACCACCGGGTATTCCAACAGTGTTAACGGTAACAACTACGCCGTTATTTATAAATAACTTATACTTGTCATTTTCTTCATCCAATCGCTTTCCGTTATGGGGCCCACACAAGGCTGCGCCGTCGTACGAATATTCCCCGACAGCAAGAATATTCCACGACCAAACGAATATTCCCCGATAAAATGAATATTTTATAACCACTTGCTTATTTTGCAAAATTTGCACATTTCACCCATAACCAAAGTATTATATCAAATTAACCCTTTATTATTCATAATAATATTTAAAAAAAATTTAATTTTATTCATTAATAAGTTGGGGTCTTACAATAATCCCTTCACCCGTAGGAAACATTATCGACACCATCAAATCTCAATCTCGCTAATTGCGGCAAAATTTGGCGCTACTTTTTTATTTATCCCGCCTAAACTATGGCTAAGGAATAGAGGGGAAACCAAATTGGTAGAGAGCTGGCATCTATCTGGTTTAAACTTCAATGTTGGCTAAGGATTGAGGGAAAATTTTGATCTCTATTGCTTCCCTTTCGCGCACACACTCTACACGCTGAGAATTGAGCGAAGCCCTCCCTAATTGCTAATTGTTATTTAAGTGAATGTTAAATACAATACTAAAAAATAAAGTTTCTTTAAATTAATCTCCAAATGACTTTTTTAAATTAATATTATGTACTTAAAATAAAATTTAAAGTCTTTTTGATGTGGATATATTTATATTTTTTTAAACTTTAACTTTATTTATGATCATAAAAATAATTTTTTATGGAGAAATTTAAAGTTTAACGTAATGTAAAGTTATTTACTTTATAGTTTATTAAAATAAATAGTTGATAGTGTAAGTTACTTAAAAAGTGCTACTAAAAGTATATTTATTATTGTAAATTATTTAAGGTATTTATATTCACCATAATTAATTCTAAAAAATTATTTAAAACAAAACAGCGACCAATTTTATCTTTCATAAAAAACCTCTGAATAATAATATATAACTATATTGCCACTATATTATGTGGATGTTTAATGGCTTTAACAATTATTTTTTAAAAAAACTCAGGTGTTTAGTTGAATGCAATTTGAACGTTCGAACAGCATACTTGATTGTATAGATAATAGAAAATGAACTGAAAATTAATTATTTTATTTTTAATTTTAAAATTATTTATTTTATTTTAAAATGAATTAATTATTATTTATTTTAAATTTATTATTATTTTAATCATTTTTTGCCACATAATCAATGATTTTATTTTTGATTTTTTTGTATTACCACATAAGAAAATAATAATATTTTGATTTTTTTTTCAATGCCACGTGTGTAATTTTTTGACTTCCGTCCAAGAAATTGGACGGAATGACCTGAATTTTTTGTTTTATAAAGCACAGTGGTCCAATTGCATATTTTTAAAGTTCAGTGGCCAATTGCTTACAAGTCGACGACCACAGGCGGGTAAAGGTGTTTTTTGCCTAAAACAAATATATAGAAAGCATATTTTGTGTACTTCAAGATTTTAAAGAATTTTTATAGGAAAAAAATACATTTACTCCATTGTGGTCATCGTATTTTAAGCAATTAGTCATTGTACTTTTAAAAAAAATCAATTGGCCCACTGTGATTTTTAAAAATGCTTAATCAAGTCATTCCGTCAAATTTTGCTCACAGACGTTAAGAAATTCCTATGTGGCAAGTAAGCCAACCAACTTCCTACCTTTACCCCATTGTGTTCGTCGAGTTGTAAGCATTGAGCCACTGTACTATAAAAAAATACAAATAATCAGACACACGTGGATATGGTATGCAAATGTTAAAAATTTGACACACGTGGATATGGATATGTTATAATATATATGTTTTATTTTAAAAATTAATATTATAATACTTTTATGTTTTAAAATACTTATAAAACTTTTAAAAATAAAAATACTTTTATGTTTTATTTTCTTTCTTTTTCTTTAACTAAATATTTATAATATGTATAATATTATTAAAAATTAATATTATAATATTTATAATATGTATGTTTTATTTTAAAATAAAAATAGAAAAACTTTTATGTTTTAAATACTTATAGAATTTTTAAAAATAAAAATACTTTTATGTTTTAAACATACATATTAAAAATAAAAATACTTTTATTTTTAAAAATTTTTATTTTTAAAAGTATTTTTATTTTTATTTTTATACATAAAAATATTTTTATTTTTAGGTAGAGAAAAAGAAAGAAAATAAAAAATAAAAGTATTTTTATTTTAAAAAATGTATAAGATTTTAAAACATAAAAGTATTTTTATTTTTAAAATAAAATACATATTATAATATTAATTTTTATTAATATTATACATATTATAAATATTTTCTACCTCATTTGTAGGATTTGTATACCATATCCACGTGTGTCTGTTTATTTGATTCCACGTCATTTCCTTGAATTTTTTTTAAATGTCATGTAAGAAATAAATAAATAGACATCCACTAAATTTGACGAAATGGCCCTATTAAGCATTTTAAAAACCACAGTGGGCCAATTGTATTTTTTTTAAAGTATAGGGGGTCAATGCTTTTAACTCAACGAACACAATGGGTAAAGGTGTTTTTCAAGTACTAGAATTTGGTTGACTAGCTTGCCACGTAAGAAAATAACTTGTTTTATTTTTTTTCCAAAAGCCACGTAAGAAAATTGGTCTAATTTCTTAACGTCCGTCCAAAAAATTTGACGGAATGACCTAATTAAGCATTTTTAAAAACCACAATGGACCACAATAGGGAAAATGTGTTTTTTCCCAATTTTTATATATAAATAAAAAATTCATGAATCTAATACAATATTATTATTTTTTGCTAAATTTAGACTGAATTAAAATAAAGAGAAAGTACAACCATGTGGGAAAATCCCAATCATGATATAACATAGAAATCATAGTATAGGCCCTACGATGTCACGACTATAAAAGATTACAAGGCCCTAGCACCCGACATAAACAACTCAAATATTTGTCAGTCGACTGTAGCAGCCGAACACTCTGCAACACTATACAAAGTCCAACCCAACCAACAACAGCTCGCCCAAGACCGA
Organism: Panax notoginseng; assembly: GCA_016801055.1. Lineage (NCBI taxonomy): Eukaryota > Viridiplantae > Streptophyta > Magnoliopsida > Apiales > Araliaceae > Panax > Panax notoginseng. The sequence goes on from CM029012.1 coordinate 204,874,426, forward strand.
AGCAACAAGCCAGCAGCACAGCAACAGAATTTAGTTGGAACACATAGCAGACAGCAAGCCCCATGGTAGCCAAACAGAAGCAAACCAGCAAAAACTCCCAAGCTGGTAAGGGTACCTGTTTCACCTGCTTTCAATCTGCAACTTCCAATAACCTCGAAACTCAAACCTACAACACCTGCTATAGCAGAACATACAGCAGACAACAGATCAGCAGCAACACAGCTGCACAATCATCCTCAAGCTGCACAATAGGAAATAGCCCAACGCCAGCAAGACTAAAACCCAACAAATAGACTGATAGCCCATCAAAGCCAACTGCAAAACAGATCCACCCACTGCACCAGAATTACCAAAAAAGACTACAGAATTACATGCATTTGTAGCTAAAGGAAAAGCATTCATATAACAGCTACTCCCATTTCTGGAAAAAAGAACACAACACAAAACTATCAGAAAAGCCACATTAGTTTAGTCCAGTAAAGTTAGTTGTCAGAAATACAAACAGACTCATGCAACCCATCCAGTATTAAAAATTGATCAACTTGAAATGAAAAAGCACAATACAAGATACAACTGCAAAAAGTAAGACTACTAGGAAATGCAAGCATAAATAATCACCAGAGTGCCATGAAGTAAAAACTTTCTAAAATAATTCTACAGCCAAACATGACATTACCTGCAAAATCGCTTCCTTCAGCTTTGAATGAAAACGGGACCCTGAATCTTTGACAATTTTAGGAGGCCATATCTGCACCAATAGAACAGACCAATTCCCATGAGGCAAAAGAAGATATAAGTCAATCCAGAATTACAATGCACAAGTACTTTATATATTTGCGGATCAAGTTCCAAATTCCTTAATAAATGTTATTAAACTTTCCACTATTCCCAATTATCAAAAGAGAATATCCCCCCTTTTAACCCTTTGCTGAGTAAAAGATGTTAAAAAAGATTTCAAAATTTCTTTGCTATGTATTAGTGAATTAGAATCCTCTACATCGCCCAACTATTTCAGCCTCCCAGCACCTGTTAACTTGGACAGCATATTCATACTGCCAATAAGCCAAGCCAAATGTGAAAAATGGCCAAGCTGAAGTTATAATTGGTCGAGTAGAAGTAACTCGATAATTGAAGTGTACAGTCTGTAGACTCAACTTAGTTATTAGGACAAGTGAAACAGTTTACCGGTAAGTTTGTTCTGATGCCAAGAATGCCAACCCAAATAAAGTTCCACTCTTCCACCTCTTACATTTATATAAAGTTCCACTCTTCCAACTATCTTCTGCATGCTTTAATTTTCTAACCCATTATGTTCAAACCAGATACAATTTACCTTTTAAATTTTTCACACACTAACCACTAACTTGAAAAGATAACAAAACAGAAAAATAGCATTCATTCAAGTTATCTAAAAACAGATATTTACCTATTTGAAACAATTTCTAATTCCACCATAACCCTTATCTTTCATCTGAACTCAAAACCAGCAGCAGCTGTACAACCCAGCAGCACCTGCTTAGCAGAACGGACACAGCCCCATCAGTCAAGCCACAGACCAGCAGCAGTACTGCAACAGAAAATGGGGCTCGCCTAAACCCGAACAGCTGCACGCAGCAGACACATAGAGAACCCAAATATCTAGCCCAACCAGGCAACAGTACAGCAGAATTATGAATAGACCGGCAGCAGCAGGCACATAGAGAACCCAACAGAACTAAAGAGATCCCTATGGCAATATCATAGCAAGAGCAGAAGCAGAAGCAGTAGCAGCCAACTGCATAAACCAGCTGAAGACCAGCAGCAGTATCAGCTAAAGACCTCCTAATCTAAAATTAAATATCATATACACATACATTTAGACAGTTACATCATATAACGATAAGCAATGACAGAACTACCCAAACTACATCAAAAAATCTACAAGAAAAAGTCAAAATCACCCTGAGCTGCATCTGCGCACTCGATATTCACCCTGAGCTGTCAACACCAAAAAAAAATTCCTGTAAATAATGTGAGTTTTAGTAAGCATTAATACATCAAAGCAACTGAAAAAGTTTGAAGAATAGAATGAGTTTATTAGAGCACATGTGTTCTGTTGAGTTAACTATTGTCATCATCAGTATCGTTTTCTGTGAGACCCCAGATTTTATGAATAAATATTTAATTTTCTCGAAATAATTTTTTGAATATCATGGTGTGGATTTGATATAATATTATAGTTGTGGGTATTATTTATAAATTTTGCAAAGTAAGCAAGTTGTTTAAAATATTCGTTTGGTCGGGGAATATTCTTTTTGTCGGAGAATATTCGTACGACGGCACAATCATTGGTGGACCCCACAACAGAAGTATAGTCGTAGTTAAAAAACGACAAAATTATCTTTCTATAAAAATAACGGCTGAGGTGTTACCGTTAAAACCGTTAAAACTGTTGAACTACCCGGTAGTAAAAGTACAGTAATACGCGTGGTTGCATAGTAGCACACGGTATTGATTATTGATGCTTACGTGAGAAGTCACTCAGCTATACTCAATTATTGCTACAGTAATTGCTGCATCATATCTCTTAAATTATTGTCATAGTATCACCTGTATAATATGTTATATTATTAAATCAATAATTGAGACGTTGTGGTAAGTTTGGTTATTTTTATGGGGGGCCATATGTCATCATCTAAGAGTCTCTTCGTCAATAGTAATTACCGTCGTCAATAGTAATTACCGTCGTCAATAGTATTTACCTTGGTCAATAGTATTTACCTTGGTCAATAGTAATTACCTTCGTCAATTGTATTTACCTTGGTCAATAGTATTTACCTTGGTCAATAGTAATTACCTTCGTCAATAGTATTTACCTTGGTCAATAGTATTTACCTTGGTCAATAGTAATTACCTTCGTCAATAGTATTTACCTTGGTCAATAGTAATTACTTTCGTCAATAGTAGTTGTCCCTTCAATATTACCAAGAGTCATTTGACCCTTCGTTAAGACCGAGAGTCATTTGACCCTTCGTTAAGACCAAGAGCCACCCTCAGTTTTTCTATAAATAGAGGCCTAGGGCTTCATTATTTTTCACGAATTCATTCAAGCTATAGAGAGAGAAAGTATAGAGATAATAAGAGAGAGAGAATAAAAGTATTCTGCTACTTCACTTTTCCAATATCCAGTTCTTTTAAGGTAAGGGATATTATTCTTTTGTATTCAAGAAGAGAACTTATGTTATTCCATTTCTTTATTATTCTGTTGGAATAACCTGTATATGCGGAATACCCTATACTTGGTGACATTCTTCTATTATTCTGTCTTTGTTATTCCGTTGGAACATCCTGTCTGTGCTATACGCCGGACCTGGTTCCGTCTTTATTATTCTGTCTTTATTTTCAGTTGGAACATCCTGTCTGTGCTTTACGCCGGACCTGGTTCCATTATTTATTATTCTGTCGGAATATCCTGTCTGTGCGTTTACGCCGGACCTGGTTCCATTATTATTATTCTGTTAAGAATAACTTGTCTGTGCGGTCTATCCCATGCATGGTGATTTCTTTTGTTATTCCATTCTTTATTATACTCAGTTGATTAAAACTTTGACTTCTATACTCCATGAAATTAGTGGAATATCCTTGATATTTGCGCTTCATCTAGTATCTATTCATGAAAATATTCTCCTGATCAGTCTTGAAGTTTACTCCACAAAGTAGTATCATGTTGACAATTTGGACGTTATTAATTCCTGGATAAACTAATTCTTGAACTTGTTTTATTGAATTCTTATATCATTGTCATCATCCTCATGTTTATAAAATGTTAAAAGTCATCTGTGGCCTGTAGTGCATAGATGGACTTGGTATGATTATGACCAGGAATTATTCGGTATAATCATGACCGTAATGTTACAAATGATGTGGTAAAAGTCCTCATTGGCCCGTAGTGCATTGATGGGCAGTTGTTGGCATGATCATGACCATTGATGAAGACACGAATATCCTTGGCCGTAGTGCAGGGGTGATTCGATGATGTGGATTATTTTATTAAGCTGAGTTCCAGCGATCACAGTGTTGAAAAACCTTTTAAATCATAAAAGATAGTAGAGTTTATTTTCTACTTGACTCTTTTAATGGATTGCTTGTTCCGCTGCAGTTAAACTTGATGTCTATTATATTTTATCAGTTTAACATTGTTGAAGACTAATGATAATTTATTCTGCATTATCTTAGTCATAATATTTCTTACTGGGCTAGTTGAGCTCACCCTTTCTTTCACTGTTCTCTTCAGGAAATGAGAACGTAGCCGGGGCAAGTCGGGGAACGGAGTGATGGTCCGAATGATAGTATTAGTTAGTAGTCCTCACTATTCTATGTAACGGTGTGTTAATAAATGTAATGAGGACTCCTTTTGAGTATGAATACTCTCTAGAAGATAATATTTGTATTCAAACTCACAGTTTATGTTTTGTCGTATTGTACACGACAGTTGTATTAGTAAGTTGTATTTGTATTTTGTACCATGTATCTGACGACCCAAGATGGGTGATGTATACCTAATTTTGGGGGCGTCACATTTTCAGAATCACTATGTTGTTGAGAATCATCCTCAGTACTACAATAATCAACCAAAGTTTCATCTAACTCATCTTCTTCATTGACATCCTCTAAGTTCTCCTCAACAACTTCAGATAGTCTTGAAATTACCAACTCCTCAACATCTTCAGGATCCATGTCCTCTCTATTCAATGATTATATTTCACCAAGACTAACTTCAAATGCGTCATCAACATCATTCTCTTGATATACTCCATCTTCCACAAAGGAAAAATCGTCAACATCCATTGCTTCTTCTTGCATCTCATCAACATCGTATATATGCCTATGTTGAAATGGTTGCACTACTCGCCAATTACCTCCTAATTTAGGATCATTAATATAAAAAACTTGTCGTGCTTGATCAGCTAGTATATAAGAATCATTCTTATACCATTTTCCTGTAACTTTAATACTTACTATATTTCCATCCTTTTGTATCCCTGATTTTTTTTTCCCAAGATCAAACCATTCACATTTGAATATAGTTACATGTCTATCTTTCACATAATACAATTGAATTATATCAGTTAATACCCCATAAAAATCTATGATATCTTCACCATGGTTCCCCTCTACTACAATCCCACTATTTTGACTTTTACGACGACCATCACGTTCTTTAGTTAAAAACCTAACTCCATTCACGATGCATCCAGTGTACTTTCTTACACACCTATATGGTGCACATGCTAATGAATATAGAGATTTGTTTGCATCTGATGGTTCATCATGATATATTTGAGTCATCTATAGAAAAGTAAGATTTTAAAAATCAACAACATGATAATAAGATATTTTACAATTGCAAACAACATTCAAAATCCAAAGTATCTTACATGATTTTTGAACCATGCGGGAAATTTCTCTCTATGTTCTTGATCTACATTTTCACAACCAGCTAAGTGAAGATCCTTTTTATGCCTCCTGTAATAAATAATATCAATATGCATTTCAACAAATTTCAAATACTTAACATATTGTTTTTGTAAGTTTAAAATCTAATTATATACTCACTCAAAATATGGTTCAACTTCTTCACAATTTTGGAAGACAAACCATTGTGTCACATTGAACTCTTCCTCTAATAACTCAACATATTTAGTTGCTCCAAAATGGCGGCATTTTTGAGAGAAAATTGATAAACTATCATCAGTTACTATATCATTATTTCGCCCATCTCGATTGAATCTAGTCTCAATTCCCCGCAAGTACATTGAGCAAAATGTTAAACACTCTTTTGCAATGTAAGCTTCTGCAACTGAACCTTCTGGTTGAGCTTTATTGCGCACAATCTGCTTCAATTCACATAATGATCTACAAAAAAATTTAACAAAGACATCAATAACAACTTAGACAAAATAATTTATATAATGAATATGTGTTTTTTTTACCTTTTAATTGGATACATCCATCTAAATTGAACCGGTCCACCAATCAATGCCTCATTCGGTAAATGAATAGGCAAATGAACCATTATGTCAAAAAAAGCTGGAGGATATATTTTTTCAAGTTTACATAAAATCAAGCAAATATCTTCTCTCATTTTCTCTAATTCAGATTTCTTCAACTTCTTACAACACAACCGTTGAAAAAAATGACCCAACTCTGCTAGTACGTCGGATACTTCATTGTTTAACGATCCTCGAATACCAACAGGAAGTAACCGTTGTAAAAGTATATGGCAATCATGACTTTTCAATCCAGATATCTTTTGATCACTCGAACTAACACAACGAGAGATATTAGAAGCATACCCATCAGGAAATTTAATAGATTTTAGAAACTCACAGAAATCCTGCCTTTCTTTCTTTTTCATGACATAACATGCAGCAGGTTTCACATATTTTCCATCACTCCTCTTAATTAAGTGCAACTCCTTGCGAATGTTCATGTCCTCCAAATCTAGCCTTAACTTGACTGTATCTTTTGTTTTCCCATCTACACTCATCAAGGTTCCCAATATACTCTCACAAATATTCTTTTCAATATGCATTACATCTAAATTGTGCCTTAACTTCAACTTACTCCAGTAAGGCAAATCAAAAAAAAATACTAAATTTAGTCCAATTCAATTCCTCAGGCTTGCGCTTTCTCTTTCTATTACCATGCTTCCCTGGTGTCAAATCTTCTAGTCTCCCCAACTGCATTAACACATCCTCCCCAGTTAATTCTCTAGGTGCCTCGCTATCTTCTCTTTAACCATTGAACTTTCTGCTTCTTCTCCAAGCATGATCTTTTGGTAAATAGCGACGGTGTCCCATGTAACACACCTTGTTTCGCAACCCCTGAGAACATATTTGGTCATTACAAACTGGACAAGCCATGTACCCTTTAGTACTCCATCCAGACAAATCACCATATGCAGGAAAATCGTTTATTGTCCATAAAACAGCAGCATGCATTTGAAATTTTTTTTTATAAGAAACATCAAAGGTTTCTATCCCTTCAAACCATAATTTTTTTTAACTCTTCAATTAACGGTTGTAAGTAGACATCAATATCCTTTCCTGGTGATTTCTTCCCTAGAACTAGTAAAGATAGCATAAAGAATGGTTGTTTCATGCAATCCCAAGGGGGAAGATTCAATGGAGCTACAATAACAGGCCACATGCTATAAGTGGTGCTTAAGTTTCCAAATGGATTAAAACCATCTGCAGCTAGAGCTAGTCTAACATTTCTAGGATCATTTGCAAACCAAGGAAACTTACTATCAAAGTCTTTCCAAGCTACTGAATCAGCCGGATGTCTCATATAATCATCATCAATTCGTTTTTCTTTATGCCACACCATCTTTTTAGATGTTTTTTGGGACATGAACAAGCGTTGAAGCCTAGGTATCAGTGGAAAATACCTTAAAATCTTTTGTGGTATCTCCTTCCCTATACCATCATTGACTTTCCATCGAGAAGTTCCACAAGTAGGGCAACTTTCCACGTTTCCATTCTCCTTTCAGAATAAAATACAATCGTACTTACAAGCATGGATACATTCATATCCCAATCCCAAACCTCGCAATGATTTTTTAGCTTCATAGTAAGAACTTGGAAGCGTCTCACCATCAGGAAGAGATAATTTCATCAGCCTCAACATCATATCTATAGTTTTATTACTCACCTTATTATACACTTTGAGGTGAAGTAATTGTATGATAAAAGAAATCCTTGAAATCTTCTTACATCCAGGGTATAATTCTGTTTGAGCACCCATCATGAGTGTCTCGAGATATGCTGGAACACCACCAATATTGGTGTTATTGTCATCTGAGATATTTTCAGCATCAGCTTGATAGTGTTGTTGACCAAGGTCAAATAACATGTCATTAACACCATCATCTTCTTCATCATCTTCTTTAAACAAATCATTATCAATCCTATCACCCTCATTGGTATGTGGATTCCTTAAATTATTCGAACTTGATGGTTCACCGTGATAAAACCATGTTGTGTACCCTGGATCTATCCCTCGCTCCAAAATATGATCTTTAACTATTTTTTGATCTTGAATTATTAAGTTCAAACAATCTATACATGGGCATCGAATGTCGCACTCTGTACCTACATGAGTTTCAACAAATTTCATAAAAGCGTTTACCCCATCAATATAAGCCTTAGACCATTTAATTGCACGCAACCAACTCTTGTCCATTTTATACCCCACAGAAGCTAGTTGATACAATTGAACGAAAACTATAGCAAAAAACTAATAATGCTAAAAAAGGGCGAAGATAGCCGCACTGTATTCTTGAACTTGCCTTGCTTGGTGATTGCAGATAAAGTTTGATTTTCAATCTTGACAACTGACGTTTCTCTTTCTGATGGTTTGCAGGCATAGCTTCCAAGGATTTGGATTTGTCAACTTCATTACTTTCTTCTTTGATCTGCACAAATGAATCTGACAGGGGAGAGAAAAATAACAACAACAGTAATAAGATTTTTTGGCAATAAAAACTGCTATACATGAGCACTGATCAACACAGCTATAACCTCAAAACTACAAAACAGAATAAAAGAACATAAGGACAAAACTCAGCACAGAGAAGTAGGCTGATAAATTTAATAAAGGGAAGAAAAAGAGGAAATATATAGGTAAAGATATAAGCATAAACAAATATCGTTACTTCTTTGTCCAAAATCAACTTCACTAGATAGTGGGTAAAACAATTCCAACCAATAGTGACGTTGCAGGTCTGAATAGAAGGTAGCCATTTGGGAAAATAATATCTAAGAGTTTAGTTATTACATAGACCACCCCTCCACCTCCTCAAGTAACATGGACTCCACCGTAAGGTGTTCAATTTCAAGCAGGATTTTTATCTTCCTAGACATTCAGGAATTCTTCAAGAGTTTGCAAAGTAATCAAAAAAGGAGTAAAAACATACCAACCATGCTACCAATTATTATGAATCGAATTACAAAAAAGTGTTTCTTACTAAAAATCACAATCATATATGTAGTTTTCAATCATAGAAAACATAAAAAAAATTACATATACCTCTTGTGCTTGATTATAATCTTTATAATCCCTCCTTAACTTTAGTTTCCTTCCGTAACCTAGCAAAACTGGAATTCAATTTGGGAAGGGAGAGATAGGTTTCGGCAGGTGGGAGGACAGAGGAGCCGGGACTAGGGGAGAGAAAGAGCAATGTGCAGGATTGGGCTGGGGACTAGAGGAGAGAAAGAGCGATGTGCAGCCGTGCAGAAAAGAGAGAGCAATGGGAGAGAAAGAGGGATGTGCGAGTCTTAGGCCATGTTTGGTTTTCGTCACTAAAACACTACTGCTTCATTTGATTTTAATTTAATTCCTTTTCTAATCTTTAAGTTTTTTTTTATTTCTAAATAATTTTCTAATTAGCTTTCATGGTTAGTTTTATTTTAACTTCAAACAACTTATATCACATTATATGAATTATTATCTTCCATATATACAATATTAAAATATAATATATATTGTTTATTATATTATGCTTATTTTACATAATATTAAAAAAAATGTACTACTCACGTACTTTCTTAAAAAAAATTTGCCTCCAAATCAAATTGTGACGATATTACGTACTTTGTCACTAAATATAACAATTTATGACGAACCATTTTTGTCACTTATCCACGTAGCTAATTAGTGACGCACTATTATCTCGTCATATAAAATTGGTATTTATGACAATACAAATTGTCATAAATTATTTTTTTTTAGTCTTTAAAACAATTTCCCTCCAAAATTCTACAGAAAATTTTTGCCTCCAAATAAAATTATGACGATATTACGTACTTTGTCACTAAATATAAAAATTTACGACAAACCATTTTTGTCACTTATCCACCCATCTAATTAGTGACAAACTATTTTCTCGTCATATAAAATTAGTATTTATGACAATACAAATTGTCATAAATTATTAGTTTTTCGTCTTTAAAAAATTTTCCTCCAAAAATAATTTTGCCTCCAAATAAAATTGTGATGAATTTTTATTTGGCATCACTAAATGTGAACATTAGTGACGAAAGCACATTGTCACTAAATGTTACAAATAATTAATGACAAATTATTATGTTGTCATCGAAAAAAATATTTGGTGATAATAAATACTGTCATCAATTATTACAAAATGTCATTAAAAGGTTTCCCTCCAAAATTTTGGTGTGAAATTCTACCTCCAAAATAACTTGTGACGAAATTTTCTTAATCGTCATCAAATGTGTAAATTAGTGACGATATAAATGATTAATAGTTACAAAAGTAAAAGTCGTCACAAAAGCAAAAGTTTTAGTGACGATTATGAATTTCGTAATTATTAATTAACAAATTGTGACAAAATTTTGTGCATGGCAAAAATTTCATTATAAAATGTGTGATTTCTTGTAGTGCTGGTGGAATTCTCCTACAACAACAGTTATCAGGCAAGTATAGGTATGGCTCCATTTGAAGCCTTGTATGGACGAAAGTGTCGTTCTCCAGTATGCTGGGACGAGGTGGGAGAAGCAACGTTGTTGGGACCAGAATTGGTACGCATAACTACAGAGAAGATTCAAACGATTCGACAACGTATACAAACGACACAGGATCGACAAAAGAGTTATGCGGATCTTCATCGAAAGGATGTAGAATTTAGTATTGGGGATCATGTATTGTTACGTGTTGCACCATGGAAAGGAGTTACAAGATTTGGGAAGAGAGGAAAGCTCAATCCACGATTTGTTGGTCCATTTGAAATTCTTGACCGAATAGGAAATGTGGCATATCGACTCGCATTACCTCCAAGCATGCCTCGTGTTCATAATATTTTTCACGTATATGTGCTTCATAAATATGTGAAAGACCCGAACCACATAATTGAGTTAAAATCAGACGAGATAGCTGAATATTTAACGTACGAGGAGGTACCTATTAAGATCTTGGATAGAAAAGAGCATGTTCTACGCACGAAGGTTATACCACAAGTTAAGATTTTGTGGATAAACCATGCTATTGAAGAAATGACCTGGGAGTTGGAATCAAAAATAAAAGCGAGGTATCCTTACCTTTTCGAAACACCAGGTACGTACGTCAATTTCGAGGACGAAATTTCATAAGGAAGGGAAGTTGTAAGACCCCAACTTATTAATAAATAAAATCAAATTTTCTCTAAATATTATTGTGAATAATAAGGTGTTAATTTGATATAATACTTTGGTTATGGGTGAAATGTGCAAATTTTATAAAATAAACAAGTGGTTATAAAATATTTATTTTGTCGGGAAATATTCGTTTGGTCGTGGAATATTCTTTCTGTCGGGGAATATTCGTACGACGGCGCAGCTATTTGTGGGCCCCATAACGAAAAACGGTTAGATGAAGATAACGACAAAAATTGAGTTTTTATAAATAACGGCGTAATTGTTACCATTAACACTGTTGGAATACCCGGTGGTTAAAATACAGTAATACGCGTGGTTGCACAGTAGCACACAGATTGCATAGTATTTTTGAATTATTGATTCTTATGAAGGAAGGCACTATTCAATAATTGTTACAGTAGTTACTGTTCAATATTTTATTTTATTGATTCAATAATTGCTGCATTGATATTTTATATTATTGTTGTTTCAATAATTATCACTGCACAGTATTTCTCATTATCAGATCAATAATTCATATTATTTGAATAATATTATTAGATAACATTATTGGCAATGTCTAGAAAGTTCTGTCTAAGGAGAGGTTTGGTCATCTAATTGCGCGCCAGTAAGAAAAAATCCTTATTGGAAAGCCCCCTCTTTCCTGGGAACGGCCTAGTTGTCATAAATGTGATTCTGTAATATTAATTGTGAATAATTAATTATTGATTCATATGATAATGAAATATTTATTTTATGTGAATATAAATGTTGGATATATTTTGTGGTTAAAAATGAAGGAGTTAATGTTGAGGTGTTTTATCAGTATTTTTGTCGGAATGGAGGTATTAAAAATCAATCAGGGTTTTTGAGATATATTACGGGGGTTATAATTTTTAATCCGACCGTTAGATCGTTGTGATTTTTGGATATGTTATACATATATAAGTTGACTATATGTCCACAAATTTTGAACCGTTAAAAATGAACGTAGGATTTGTTATGAATTTTAAGAGATGACTGGTTCAGAAATTGTTGAAGTTTCAGAATTTATCATTTTGGTGGAAAATTCTAGAATTGGTGGGCCCCACTTTTGGTTGGTAAAAATATGCTGAGATTTTTATTTAAATGTGGTGGGTGTGAATAATAGCAGGTAAAGCCATCAGGTTGCAGGTTAAGTCTGCTTCGGCGTGCTAACATTTTCCTAAAAATAGAGGGCTAAGTTAGAATTGAAAATCACACCAGAATTCATAAGTTTTCTCTCTTTCTCTCTCTATACTCTCGAGCGTATTTTGTGAGTATTTTGATACTTTGAGAGTTGCTATTCAGCACAAGTTTCATTCAGCCTCATATACGATATTCTGATCAGAAGTACTGTTCGTTTGAGGTAAGGGATATTATTTTCTTCTTAAATGATATTATTTTCTTCAATATCATTATGATGAAATATTGATATGAACTTTTTATCAAATTTAGAATTTTTTGTGTCGGGATTACTATTCACGTATACGGCACTATTCACGTATACGACACTATCCACCGAAAAATAAAAATTTTTCTTTTTGTCCAAGATATCTATTATGGTTACTATCTTTGATTGTATCCATATTTTGATCTTTATTTTTAAATTTTCCTTCACAATTGGTTATTATGGAGTATTATTGCACTTGGATAAACTATAATACGAATCCCTAATATTTGTCCTTCTGTCTCATTGGATTCGTTTTCTTTAAGATAATTTTTCATCATCCTCAGTCCTAAATGATGATATTACTGAATATTTTTGGCATGTAGTGCAAAGATGAATGATTAACTGATGAATATCTTTGACCCGTAGTGCAAAGATGAACAAGTGTTGAGATGAACATGACCGACTGGTGTTACAAATGAATATCTTTGGCCTGTAGTGCAAAGATGAATATTTGATTAAAGATAGTTATTGATTGATGTTACAGGGATAAAATATCATTGATAGACTTTTAAATCTTAGAAGATTGTAGAATTCATTCTCTACTTGACTCTTCTAATGGTTTGTTGTTTCCGCTGCAGTTGTTGATCTAAAACTTGTTGTCTATTATATTTTATCAAATTTTTTCCTGTTGAAGACTAATGATAAGTTGTTGTTTATTATCTTAGTCATAATATTCTTTACTGGGCTAGTTGAGCTCACCCTTTTCTTTTTTGTTCCATTTTTCTCAGGAGGCGAGAATATAGCGGAAACTAGTCGGGATGTGGAGTGATGTTTCGAGTCAGTTGTGTTAGCAGTCCTCACTATTTTGTAAAATAGTATTTCAATAATTGTAATGAGGATTTATTTGAGTGTGGATATTGTCTAGAAGATAATATTTGTATTTAAACTCACAGTATTTGTGTTGTCATATTTTGCACGACAATTATTATAATGAAGTTGTATTTGTTTCTGTACCATGTATTTGGCGACTCAGAATGGGTGATGTATACCTATTTTGGGGGCGTCACACATACACATCATATATTTTCTATTTTCATATATTATAATACATAATATTTACAATTGATATGAGAGTTTTATGATTTTATCTCACCCTTGTTGAATAAATCTCTTTCCTCTTTCTATTGGAAGCTTTCGAACGACTGTTTTTTTCCTTACCAATTCAGATTAAGTCTAGTTATTTGTTTACTTATTAATATATCCTGTTAATTCTCTTATAATAAAATTATAATAAATTCAATTATTTTTATGGCCCAAATTTTACCAAATTATTTATCCACCACATATTAATATTTATTAGCCCATATAAAATAAATAACTAATTTGACCCAATTAAAGACAAAGTCCAATTAATAATTTTATCCACCTTTATGATTATTTGGAAGTCTTTAGAAATATTTAGAGATGAGGTAAGACTTTGAATATGGGTTGATAGTTATAATTCTTCTTCTAAAGTCTGTCAAACTCTATCATTTGATAGAAATCTTTAAAATCTATGACTTTTTGAATACCAAAATACTTTTATAAACTTTGTAAAAATCTTAATTTAATATCACCTAACTTTTAAAGACATTTAAAAAGTTGTAATTGAATACCACTAAACTTTTATAAACTCTTTAAATGTCTTGATTGAATACAACCAAATTTTTAAAGTTTTTAAAAGTCTTTAAAAATCTTAATTGAATACACCCCTCTTAGTCCACCATTATGCCACGCAAGGCATATCACTTAAGCTTAAATTAAGTTTTTCATTTTTTCATTTTATCACATAGTTGTCATGTACTTAATTCAATTCGATTGAATTATCATATCCAATATATACTTATATTCAAATAAATATTCAATTTTTATTAATTTATTTATTAATAATATTCATAAAATTCACGGATATTACAAAAATCTAGCAGCAAATTGAAAATAGTTTTGTTGGAGCAATAAAATGAACCAAATAGAATGAATATTTTCTATTTGGCCAAAAAGGAAAAGTAATAGAATGATTCTTTACTGGACAAGAACTTGTTCTATATATCACAATCAATCTTTAACATTTTGACACATTTAAATGTTTGGTCAATGTTAATAGGAGAACTTGTCAGGCGGTTTAGTTTTCTGCATCATGTTGATGACATTTTCAAACCCTCTACTTGTGGCACTGGCATATGGAAAACCTAGTGGTTGATATTGCAAAATTCTCATAAACCGATTTTAGTAACTAGGTTTTCACCAAGTTAGTTTTTTAGCTGCGTACCTAAAAGCATTCTCATAAGCATCTACCTTTTTTGTTGATGTGAAAACCTTGAAGTATGTTTTGTAATCCCTGAGATAAATCACTACTGTGGCAGCTGTGGGATCTAACTGCTGGAAAGCTTTTGCACGAATTCAAGAGTCATGAAGGCCAGATTCAATGCATTGATTTTCATCCCCATGAGTTCTTGTTGGCGACAGGTTAGAAAATTACTGATACATGCATCATCATTATTCTTGAAATAAGTAGCATACAAATTCATGTTCTTTTGTGCATCCATTTTTTTATATAATTCAAAAATGATAATGTTTCTCATTTTGGTTGATGTTAGTACAACAACATTTTTTTTCCAATATGGTTTATTTATCAGGATTCTGATTTGGTGGATGGACTGTGTAAAAGATAACACTGAAACTAGTACACTGGTTGAGTCACATATGGTAATTGAACTAATAGATTAATATTCTCTTAATCATACAATACACGCATATATATACATCCTTCTATTTACTGTTTAGATATGAAAATTTTCTGTACGAGAGGTTATAATCGCTGGCAATTGACGAGTGAAAATATGTGTCGTTAGTATTTTGGGGCTGATGTTTGGCCTTTGATATTCTGTACACTGCGTGTGTGAATATTACTGTATAGTTGTATCACTATTATTTTCCAAGTCAAGTCTTTCTCTCCCCTACTCTCTTTTTGGAAATTTGTTGTACTACTGATTTGGTGAGCAAAGTTCGTGTGTTTCCATGGTTATAATTTGTAAGTATGTTTTATCATTTTTGCTTGTAATGATTTTTTTTGCTTCAAAATACATGAAGGAAAACCTGAGCTTTGTTGGGCAAAAATTGTTGTGTAATAGTTTTTCCTAAAATGGTAACTTCATTACTTGTTGCAACATGCAAGTAATCAGAGCATAAGTAGCATGCATGCAAGTCCCATTAAAATGTGTTTGATGTTGTATGGGTAACATATTTGATCTAACTCGGATTTTTCAAGACAAATTTGATCTAGTTAAAAAGTTTTGATTCATTCTGAAAGGTTTAATGTTGGATTTAAGACTTTAAGTTTGTGGTGGGTTTTGCAACCTGTGTCTGATGGCTGACTGTTATGTTGTTGGATTGTTGTGTTCCTTTGGGTGTTGATGCTGATGTCTAGAAAAGCTGATGATTGTTTGATATAATTAATGCTCTGATCTGTTGTTCTGCTAATATGCTGCTGGTATTGACTGTTATGCTGCTGGTTATGGGTTGTTATACCAGTCTCTCTTTCATGATGCTGTTGGTTTCATTTTCTGTGATTATGCATTGTTGCTGCTGCTACTGTTCTTATTGTTATTGTTGCTCGACTACACGATGGGCTATGTTGTTGCCTTCTTCTGATCGATGAAGCTTACTGTTGCTCCTCATGGATGCTTAGAATGTCTTATCTAAACATTGTATTGCCATGTAATGTAATGTTTCTGCAGTACTGAATTTATGATAAATGTGGTTTACAGGTGAAATTTGTATTATGATGAACACTTATACAATGTTTATTTGTGTGACTCGGATTTCTTACCTGACTAATATAATAATTTTTTTCCTTGTGTGATTTGGATTGCTACCTGACTAATATAATAATTTTTTTCCTTGTGTGATTTGTAATTTTTTTCTTGTGTGATTTGGAAAGAAAACATTACATCCGCATGCATTGTGTTATATGCTGCTCTAGTCAGCGAACCTTTTCCTTTCTTTGTCGTGTGAAAAGCGATGCAAACTCCTTTTCCTTGGAAGAATATAAACATTACATCCGCTAGAATCCTACCGGACACTCCTTATTTTTTTTTGCTATTACGAATTTTGATGGGGGCATAAGCGTCTAGAAAAAATTTTAAATCAACTAGCGCACAACGAATTTGTTTTTTAAATCCTAGCCGTTAACAAATGTAATGAAAGACAGAAATGGTGTTTGCTTATGTGACGCCCCCAAAATTAGGTATACATCACCCATCTTGGGTCGTCAGATACATGGTACAGAATTCAAATACAACTTACTAATACAACTGTCGTGTATAATACGACAAAACATAAACTGTGAGTTTGATACAAATATTGTCTATTAGAGAGTATACAAACTCAAAAGGAGTTCTCATTACAATTATTATCACACTATTTCACAGAATAGTGAGGAATACTAATGTTATCCTCTGGACCATCACTCCGTTCCCTAACTCGTCCCAGCTATATTCTCACTTTCTGAAGAGAACAGTGAAAGAAAGGGTGAGCTCAACTAGCCCAGTAAAAAATATTATGACTAAAATAATGCAGAATAAATTATCATTAGTCTCCAACAATGTTAAACTGATAAAATATAATAAACATCAAGTTTAACTGCAGCGGAACAAACAATCCATTAAAAGAGTCAAGTAGAAAATAAAATCTACTACCTTTTATTATTTAAAATGTTTTTCATCACTGTTATCGCTGAGACTCAGCTTAATAAATAATCAACATCATCAAATCACCCCTGCACTACGGCCAAGGATATTCTTTAGTATCACGACCACAATTATCCATGCACTACGGGCCAAGAATATTTGTGTATTCATTAATGGTCATGATCATGCCAACAACTGTCCATCAATGCACTACGGGCCAATGAGGACTTTTACCGCATCATTTGTAACATTACGGTCATGATTACACCGAATAATCCCTGGTCATAATCATACCAAGTCCATCTATGCACTACAGGCCACAGATGACTTTTAACATAGTATAAACATGATGATAATGACAATGATATAAGAATTCAATAAAACAAGTTCAAGAATTAATTTATCCATGAACCAATAACGTCCAAATTGTCAACATGATACTGCTTTGTGGAGTAAAATTCAAAAATGCTCAAAAGAATATTTCCATGAAAAGATACTGGAGGAAGCGCAAATATCAAAGATATTCCACTAATTTCATGGAGTATAGAAGTCAAAACTTTAACCAACTGAGTATAATAAAGAATTGAATAACAAAAGAAATCACCACGCATGCGGTACTTCGCATAGACAGGTTATTCCAACAGAATAATAAATAACAGAACCAAGTCCGGCGTAAAACGCACAGATAGGATATTCCGACAGAATATTAAAGAATGGAACCAGGTCCGGCGTAAAACACACAGACAGGATGTTCCAACAGAATAATAATAAAGACGGAACCAGGTCCGGTGTAAAACACACAGACAGGATGTTCCAACAGAATAATAAAAACAAAAAAATAGAAGAATGTCACCAAGTATAGGGTAATCCGCGTATACTGGTTATTCCAGCAGAATAATAAAGAATGGAATAACAGAAGTTCTCTTCATGAATACAAAAGAAATAGTATCCCTTACCGTAAAAGAAACTGAATATTAGCAGAATACTTTGCTATAGTTTCTCTATAATTTTTCTCTCTCTAGAGTTTCAGTGAATTTATAAAAAATAATGAAAGAATGAGTTTCTATTTATAGGAGAATTGAAGGATACTATTGGACTGTACAATAAGAATTCAGACGAAATCAGTTGCTGATTCACAGCTCCACTGATCCAACGCATCAGTAATCTTTGTCAAAGAGTTAGCCAATGAAAAAAATGAACATATGCCACATTAAAAGCCTTGACCAATTAAATGCTCCATAATTTACGAGTTGCCAAATATGCTGCATGATTGAAAAAAAAATTGGCCAATAATATTCAAGCTTGAAAAAATCAATCTGAATCCTACCAATTCTTTCTTCTTCTTTTCTTTCCAATCAACATCTCACTATCATATAAATATATATAAAATAATAATGCTTCTCTCCACCACAACCCACTAACATAAATATATCTATAACAATCACACACCTGCCAATAATATACTCCTCCACCAACAACACACCACTAGATAATAATTCTCCCACCAAAACCCACTACCACACACACACTCCTACACACACGAAAACACACACACACACACACACACACACAAAAGTCAAATATATATATACTTCATAACTTTCGTCCGATAATTTTGAAAAACGGATAAATAGGGATCCAAATAATAAACAAAACTGAGTGACTTCTCACGTAAGCATCAATAATCAATACTGTGTGCTACTATGCAACCACGCGTATTACTGTACTTTTAACACCGGGTGTTTCAACAGTTAACGGTAAAACTTCCACCGTTATTTTTATAAAGTATTTTTGTCGTTTTCTCAATTCGACAATAATTCCGTTGCGGGGTCCACCAATGACTGTACCGTCGTACGGATATTCCCCGACAAAACGAATATTTCCCGACCAATAGAATATAATATAACAACTTGCATACTATGCAAAATTTATAAATATTACCCACAACTATAATATTATATCAATTTCACTCCATAATATTTAAAAATAATATTTATAGAAAATTCATTTTTATTCAAAAAGTTGGGGTTTTACAATCTCCCCTTCTTAAGAAATTTCGCCCTCGAAATTAGGGTACGTACCTGGTATGTCGAAGAGGTAAGGATACCATGATTTCATTTCAGATTCTAATTCCCAAGTCATTTCCTCAACATCGTGGTTTCTCTACAAAATTTTGACTTGAGGTATAACCTTGGAGCGTAGAATATGTTCCTTCTTATCCAAGATTTGAACAGGAACCTCTTCATACGTTAAGTCTTCCGCTATTTCGTCCGGTTCTAACTCAATAATGTGGTTCGGGTCTTTCACATATTTACGTAACATGAATACGTGAAAAACGTTATGAACACGAGACATACTTGGCGGTAAAGCGAGTCTATAGGCTACAGTTCCTATTCGATTGACGATTAAAAATGGGCCGATGAATCGAGGATTAAGCTTTTCTCTCTTTCCAAATCTCGTAACTCCTTTCTATAGAGCAACTCGTAATAACACATGATCTCCTATTTCAAATTCCACGTCCTTTCGATGAAGATCAGCATAACTATTTTGTCGATCTTGAAAAGTTTTTATACGTTGCCGGATCGTTTGAATCTTTTCCGTAGTCATACGTACCAACTCCGGTCCCAACAACGTTGCTTCACCCACCTCATCCCATCATACTAGAGAACGACACTTTCTTCCATACAACACCTCAAATGGAGTCATGTCAATACTTGTTTGATAACTGTTGTTGTAGAAAAACTCCACCAATGGTAAGAACTTGTCCCAACTTCCCTTGAAATAAAGGACACAGAGTCTTAATAGATCTTCAAGAGTTTGAATAGTCCTCTCCGACTGTCCATCCGTCTGAGGATGATATGCCGAGCTAAATCGTAAATCTGTGCACATAGCTTCCTGCAAACTAACCCAAAATCGTGAAGTGAATCTTGGGTCTCGATCAAAAATTATGGATACTGGCATACCATACAGTCATACAATCTCGTTTATGTACATACGAGCAAGACGTTCAAGTGTATAAGTTTCTCGTATCGGTAAGAAATGAGCAGACTTGGTCAATCTATCAATAATGACCCAAATCGCATCTATACCTTGAGAAACATTAGGAAAACCGGTAACGAAATCCATGGTAATGTGCTCCCACTTCCATTCTAGAATTTCAAGTGGTTGCAATGGACCTTTTGGTACTTGATGCTCCGCCTTGACTTGTTGACAAGTTAAGACACCTTGAGATAAACAGCGCTATCTCTCTTTTCATATTTCTCCACCAAAATATATGACGAAGATCACGATACATTTCGGTACTCCCAGGATGGATTGCAAACGGTGTGTTGTGCGCCTCCATCATGATTTTATACTTTAACTCAGGATCGTTAGGAACACAAAGTCTGGAGTTGACTCGAAGTATTCCTTCATCATCGATTCTTGCTTCTAGAATAACGCCCTCTTGAACCTTCTTAATTCATCTGTTCTGAGTATGTAGCTTGAGCGACTTTAACTTTATCGATTAAAGTCGATTTTACTCGTATATTCGTTATCTTCACGTGGGTTCGTATATTCGCACTTGTAAACGCATACGATCTTCTACTCAACGCGTCAGCTACCACGTTCGCTTTTCTACGATGATATTAAATGGTACGATCGTAATCTTTAACAGCTCGAGCCAAAGTCTTTGGCGCATGATACGTTCGTTTTAAGTAAAGAAATATTTGAAGGTTTAAGAAATGGGTTTTGTAGTGTGGTCAATACAAAATTCGATTTCACGCTCTAGGGGTAGGCTAGGAAGTCTTCAAGAATACGTTAGAAAATTTATTAACAATAGAAATATCATTCAAAACTGTGACTCTCATCCCAGACTTGGATAACACGTCACATTGATACCTATCAACTTGTCATCGTCATTTACAACGTCTCCTACGGAAAGTCTGACTTCGGTGCATTCCACACCAGGAAGTCAACAACGAAAGGAACGGGGATCTTTACTTATGGCTTGATATGACAATGATTGACTTTAGTGGTTTGGTTGCTTGAATTCGCATAACAGGTTGATTAGGAATATGAAAGTTAACAACCTTACGAAAAGCATGATGAGTAGTTAACCAATCGTTTCCAAAAATCACATATCGACAGGTAACGTGAAAGTGTCGATTTGAATCAAACAAGATTTATAAATAGTGGAGTTAACGAAGGTTTCTCCTAACAGAGTTTCAACAGATAAGTAAAAGTCTAATAAATTTTTATTATTATTTTTTTTTTTAAGAGCCAAGTTTAAACGTTGAACACAACTAGGTGAAATATAAGAGTGGATAGAACCAGTATCGAATAAGGTACAAACTTCGCAAGGGTTTATGATTAGCTTACACGCGATAACTTCATTTGGGTTCCTCACTTGTTGGGAAGTCATGACAACCGCTCTCCCTTGAACTACCCGGCTTTGACTTGTCTGGGATAGCATTTGGTGTCATCACTATCGTTGGAATTGACTTTAATATAGGGCATATTCCACCCTCAACTGCTTCATCGTACTCCTGCTTCATGATCTGAATCATCAATCTTCGATCCATATCGAGTTCAGATTGATCGCTCTGTACAGGGTAATTCAAAACTCGATGTTGGATTCTCCCAATTGCTGTCCAAAAAGAGAAATATATATCATCTATTTTAACCTTTTTGGATCGGATGTCTCTTTCTACAATATCAACACGTCGTGCGGCTTTTACCCACGCATCCTTCATTCTCACTCGTTCAGTTGTTTCTTCTTTCAGCTGATCCTTGATATTTGAATTCTCAGATTTCAACTTTAATATCTTACACTCTGCCAAAGCATGATTTTGTTCGAGCATCACATATCGGGTAACACAATTTTGAATCGTTACATCTCTTTGCTCCACGACCGCCTGCCGTTCTTCAGCCTGCTCTTCTAACTCATGAACACGATTTTGTAATTCTAAGTTTTGATCATAAATTTCTTCTAACCAATTCTCTTCAGGTTCCTCTTCTTCCTCTTCTTCCTCACTCTCAGCTGCTACATCTACCACTAGCTCGGGTGCAACTATTAGTTCTTTACTTACCACGTAGATATCTCTAATTTCTTCTTCGCCTGATATTACATTATCCTGGTTGGTGATTAGAGGTGTCACGGTCTCATTCACTCCATTGTTGACATTTTCAGCAGCCATTTTCAAATACTGCCACAAAACAATGATTAATTAACATGTCACATATTATCAATATACTCTGACCAACCAATTAAATAACAAATAAGCTTAGGTAGGTCATACTAGTGAAAGAATTTCCCGTCTCTCCTCTCCTAGTTCTTGTCTCACACTTTAGCCAGGGATCATATCCCTAAGCTCTCTGATACCAACCGTGACGCCCCCAAAATTAGGTATACATCACCCATCTTGGGTTGCCAGATACATGGTACAGAATTCAATTACAACTTACTAATACAACTGTCGTGTACAATACGACAAAACATAAACTATGAGTTTGAATACAAATATTATCTACTAGAGAGTATACAAACTCAAAAGGAGTCCTCATTATAATTATTATCACACTATTTCACAGAATAGTGAGGAATACCAATGTTATCCTCTGGACCATCACTCCGTTCCCCAACTCGTCCCAGCTATATTCTCACTTTCTGAAGAGAACAGTGAAAGAAAGGGTGAGCTCAACTAGCCCAGTAAAAAATATTATGACTAAAATAATGCAGAATAAATTATCATTAGTCTCCAACAATGTTAAACTGATAAAATATAATAAACATCAAGTTTAACTGCAGCGGAACAAACAATCCATTAAAAGAGTCAAGTAGAAAATAAAATCTACTACCTTTTATTATTTAAAATGTTTTTCATCACTGTTATCGCTGAGACTCAGCTTAATAAATAATCAACATCATCAAATCACCCCTGCACTACGGCCAAGGATATTCTTTAGTATCACGACCACAATTATCCATGCACTACGGGCCAAGAATATTTGTGTATTCATTAATGGTCATGATCATGCCAACAACTGTCCATCAATGTACTACGGGCCAATGAGGACTTTTACCACATCATTTGTAATATTACGGTCATGATTACACCGAATAATCCCTGGTCATAATCATACCAAGTCCATCTATGCACTACAGGCCACAGATGACTTTTAACATAATATAAACATGAGGATAATGACAATGATATAAGAATTCAATAAAACAAGTTCAAGAATTAATTTATCCAGGAACCAATAACGTCCAAATTGTCAACATGATACTGCTTTGTGGAGTAAAATTCAAGAATGCTCAGAAGGATATTTTCATGAAAAGATACTGGAGGAAGCGCAAATATCAAAAATATT
The DNA here is from genome assembly GCA_016801055.1 of Panax notoginseng. Taxonomy (NCBI): domain Eukaryota; kingdom Viridiplantae; phylum Streptophyta; class Magnoliopsida; order Apiales; family Araliaceae; genus Panax; species Panax notoginseng. Next base: position 204,898,092 of record CM029012.1, read on the forward strand.
CCACTAATTTCATGGAGTATAGAAGTCAAAATTTTAACCAACTGAGTATAATAAAGAATGGAATAACAAAAGAAATCACCATGCATGCGGTACTTCGCATAGACAGGTTATTCCAACAGAATAATAAATAACAGAACCAGGTCCGACGAAAAACGCACAGACAGGATATTCCAACAGAATATTAAATAATTGAACCAGATCCGACGTAAAACGCACAAACAGGATATTCCAACAGAATAATAAAGAATGGAACTAGGTCCGGCGTAAAACGCACAGACAGGATATTCCAACAGAATAATAAAGAATGGAACCAAGTCCGGTGCAAAACACACAGACAGGATGTTCCAGCAGAATAATAATAAAGACGGAATCAGGTCCGGTGTAAAACACACAGACAGAATGTTCCAACAGAATAATAAAGATAGAATAATAGAAAGAATGTCACCAAGTATAGGGTAATCCGCGTATACTGGTTATTCCAGCAGAATAATAAAGAATGAAATAACAGAAGTTTTCTTCATGAATACAAAAGAAATAATATCCCTTACCGTAAAAGAAACTGAATATAAGAATAGGGAAGCAGCAGAATACTTTGCTATAGTTTCTCTATAATTTTTCTCTCTAGAGTTTCAGTGAATTTGTAAGAAATAATGAAGGAATGAACTTCTATTTATAGGAGAATTGAAGGATACTATTGGACTGTACAGTAGAAATTCAGACGAAATCAGTTGCTGATTCACAGCTCCACTGATAACGCATCAGTAATCTTTGTCAAAGAGTTAGCCAATGAAAAAAATGAACACATGCCACATTAAAAGCCTTGACCAATTAAAATGCTCCATAATTTACAAGTTGCCAAATTTGCTACATGATTGAAAAAAAATTTGGCCAATAATATTCAAGCTTGGAAAAATCAATCCGAATCCTGCCAATTCTTTCTTCTTCTTTTCTTTCCAATCAACATCCCACTATCATATAAATATATATAAAATAATAATGCTTCTCTCCACCACAACCCACTAACATAAATATATATATATAACAATCACACACCTGCCAATAATATACTCCTCCACCCACAACACACCACTAGATAATAATTCCCCCACCAAAACCCACTACCACACACACACGAAAACACACACACACGCACACACAAAAGTCAAATATATATATATATATATATATATATATATATATATATACTTTATAACTTTCGTCCGATAATTTTGAAAAACAGGTAAATAAAGATCCAAATAATAAGTAAAATTGAGTGACTTCTCACGTAAGCATCAATAATCAATACCGTGTGCTACTATGCAACCACGCGTATTACTGTACTTTTAACACCGGGTGTTCCAACAGTTAACGGTAAAACTTCCAACATTATTTTCATAAAGTATTTTTGTCGTTTTCTCAATCCGACAATAATTCCGTCGCGGGGTCCACCAATGATTGTACCGTCGTACGAATATTTTCCGACAAAACGAATATTCCCCAACCAATCGAATATAATATAACTTGCATACTATGCAAAATTTATAAATATTACCCACAACTATAACATTATATCAATTTCACTCCATAATATTCAAAAATAATATTTATAGAAAATTCATCTTTATTCAAAAAATTGGAGTTTTACCGCCTATTTTTGATTTATAACAAATACATGTTATGAATCATTCTCCTATATATATCTTTAATTTTGAAAGAAAAACATAGTTCATAATTTCTTGTTATGCCTGAGTTGAGGATGTGGCTAAAGGGATACGATTACCATAAAGTTAACTTCATGGTAAGTTGGTCAATTGACCAATACAGTGTTGACAAGCAGAGAGATGTCACATCTCGCCTGCATGTCGACATTTTATTAGTCAATTAATCAAAATTAATTTCATGTTAACCACTCCCTATCTAAAGATTTAGAAGCTTAAACGGTCAAGCTTGCAGAAGCGCTAATTTATGTTGCCATGAGGTGAATTGATGGATTTGGCTCCCTTCTACCACAAATTTTCTCTAATTCTATTTAATACATCAATTATTTAATTTTAGTAATTTTGTTAATAAAGATTAAAATATGTTAATAAATACTTGATAATATTAAAATCAATTCTACAAAAAAGTATAATCATAAATATTTTTACAGTTAAAAGTCAAAGAATTTTCATCCATCGGTGAAAAAAAGTATTGAATTACTTTCGCTTTTGAAATAATATGATATTCAATATAATAGATTATTTGACCCGTATTGATTTCAATTACTCTGTTCACAATTATAAAAATACGTTATACTACCCCGTTCCTAAAAGATTGTTGTTTAAAGTTTTTGCACATAGATTAAGAAGGTATCATTTATCAAGTAAAATTTGTTTAAAATTTCATCACTATCCATTTATGAAAAATTGAAAACTATTAATATAAGAGAGAGAATTTCTTGAGACAATGAGAGAATGTAAGGATAATATAAGAAAGTAAATAATTTATTCTTCTCAAAAGTTATAAACGACAAACATTTTGAAACAAATTTTTTCTTCTAAAACGACAATCTTTTATGAACGGGAGGAGTATTAAATAAAACTAGTTGATTGCTCGTGCAATGCACGGGTTAGTTTGAATAATGGATTGTATAATTTATTACTATGGTTGTCCTCAAAATTGATTTCAAATGCTATCAAACCCAACACAACCCATGTTACATGCTGAAATTTAAACGCTACATAAAAATTCAATATCATATCTTCCAAAGATTTGAGTTGTCTTTGGTGTGGTGGTCTTTTTTTTGGAATTGAGTTCTTCATCCCTATGAAATAAAGCAATACACCAAAGAGTGTAAGGCAAATATATCAGAAAATATTTGGCTACCAAAAATAAATAGCAAGACACCAAGAGTTTAATGCTACTAAGAAAGATTTTATTAAATAAAAGAAGTTGCATATTCTTGTTAGATTCACTTTTGAAATTAATCTTAGCGTATATCACCTTTATATTGTAACTCCTCCTAAAAAACATATGAATCTTATTACATGCGTTGTTAATGCTTTAAATAAATCTCCTAAAAAAGACATTAGAAAAAATGAAAAGTAAAGAAAAAGATAAAGATTGTTAATCATAAAATATACTGCATGTACATGGACCATTGAGTTTCGGAAAATTTACAGTTTTTGATCTTTATAGGGAGAGATGTTTTTTTTTAAATTTATTATTTTATGTTTGTATTTTTACACTTTTATAAGGTGGACTACTTGTCCCCTATGTTTATATTTTCTCTTTTCATCTAATATATTCTTTTATCTATGCATGTACGTGTGTGTCAACAGTCGGGTCTAAGATTACCCCACGAATTAGGCAACTCATAAGGTCTCACGCAAAACAAAACAAACTTATTCACTGAGTACAGATCAAAGTCAGAGATTGTCCTAAGATGCAAGAATTCAATAAGCAAAATTATAAAATTAGAAAGGCCATGAAGCTGCCAAGAAGAAAATCAAATTAGAAGATATACCAATCACCAAAGTTCTCAAACCTAATTACCCAAATGACTACTCCCTCGGTTCTATATTAAGTGTCATTTTAGAGAAAAAAATTGATTCCTAATTAAGTGTCGTTTGCAAATTTTTAGGAGAAATTTTCTCATATTTTCCTGATTTACCCCTAAATATCTCTCTTTTGATGTGCAACACTTTCCAAGTAAATTTATTTCCATAAAAACACTTCACCTAATTCCTCTCCACTTTCTAAGGAAATTTATTCCTATAAAAATACTACTTACTCCATTCTATTCTCTCTCTTATTTAAGGAGAGATACTGCACCTTAATTGGAGGAGAGAGACTACCAACAAATAAGGAATAATATGGAAATTGGGACCTATATTAATTACAAAGTAATGATATCCTTAATATGTGTGTTTTATGTAATAACGACACTTAATATGGAACCGAGGGAGTATTTGTTTAGTGAAAGACCACTTATGCAACACATGACACTTATTTGGTGAGGCAATTCAATTAGAGTACTGAACTGATAGTGTTAAAGAACTTTTACCAGTAAATTTTAGTCTCAGCTGCTGCAGCTGAATCACCTGGATGTTTAGGTCTATCAGAAGCATTTGGCTGTTTGGAACTGTGTGCTGAAACCCTTACAATAATAGCAGTTCTATGAACTGGAGAAGTCACTGTTCTCACTATTGAGGCATAAGATGTTTTCTGGGCCTTTTTTTGGCCTGATTCATGAGAGACTGTCCCGTCATTATCTCTAACCTTTTCGCCAAGAGTAGTAGTTGGAGTTTGTATATGGTGATCTGAATGTGTACCAGAGAATTCTTTTAGAAACAGAAAAAAATGCACAAACACATGCTGATCACCAACCAAAAGAAATATAAACACAAAAATAATTTGCACTCAGAAAAAAGCTTACATGCAACTTCGGTCAAATGAGTTGTAGGGGTATCTTCACCAACCTCATTAACTGACAAAGGAGTTGATGGCCTGGGTACATCAACAAAATGAAGAATATCATTAAATACATAAAAGTTCTCTTTGTCTAGTTGGCCTAAAAGAATGTTTGACTGAACCTCCTAGTCACGTTGTCGTTATCCTTTCATGTCAAACGTCCAACCACTCGTACAATCACCCCTCTCTAAAGATCCTTGGGCACATGAATTTATTATTTTGATCTTATAGTCCTTTAAACTGCAGGCCATGATGTTATCACTAATTCCCTGCTCCAAGATAGATGAACAATAAATTATGCACACAAAATAGGTGTAACATTGTTAATAATAATAATAATAAATAATGGACCTTTCATATAAAAAGCTTACTTTTATGGTTGGCACCAATATCATTGTAACATCGTTTTCTAGCCTGCCTTACACATTTTAATTTCCATAAAATCTGTGAGCAATTTCAGGAGAGTCTTGAATCCATGAGTACTACTGATCCACAAATGATAGTGCAATGTGTTCAACATTAGACGACAGAAACCCATTTGATGTTTGAACTGTCATCTCTTCTTCATATGTAGGAGCACATTATAGGAGTTAGTAAACACTTTCTATACTTATTTCTGAAGCATAAAACATATAAATCCAGAAGAAACAAAAGCAAGATAACCTCATATGAAGAGGAGATTTACAGGTAGGAAACAAAAACAGCGTGACCAAAATATACACAAGGCATATAAGTTAATTAAACAGTAAAGGGATCCAGTTAGTAAAAAATGCTTTATGCAGAATGACAAAACAAAAATGCACAACCAATAGAAAACTGTTTGAGAAACTAACATAATATAACAGAAAATTAAACCCCATATATGTAGATGTTAAAGTAGTAGACAGAAAATTAAACTCATAATTTTTGTTTATTGTTGTACTTCACCCAAATTGAGATTCTTTTATTGAAATTAGTGTTGTAAGTGTGGGGGTGTGTGCGCGTTTGTGCACATGCCTATGGCCTCAAACCATCTTTATCAATTTATTAACGCAAGGAAAAAGGAATGTTATTGTCAAGTTGGGAATTAGTTGTTGAACGTTCAAAAGAATACACAAATTTTTAAAAAATCATCAAATTTGTTGGGCATATTTTTATGTTGCATTCCTTTTGCCTTATTCCTTGTATGTACATACTTGAGAATTTTCAATATTTTCTTCTTTGTTCTTTAAGTGGAGGTACCTTGAAGTTGTTATGTTTCAGAGTTACAGCACTTGTCTCAACTTTTTTAAGCATGTGGTCTTTGTGTAGCAAGTCTGACAAATTCGTTTGGTTGATCTATAGAAGGTAGAATTTAAGCCTGACAATATGATGCATCAATTGAACTCCTATTATTCTATAGTACATTTGGGATACTTTACCATAGTCAAAACCAAGACAGAAGTAAAAATTTAAAACCTTGGGACTCCAGTCACTTTTGATAATGAGCAGTCGCCAGGTACAAAACAACATATAAAAAATAACCCAATATTCGAAATCCATACGACATATTGATGCTACATTAAAGAGAGAAAATCTGGAATCTAAATAATCTAGCCAAATTTAGAAAAATTCTCTGTGCTAGGAAGGAAGAAAAGCCATTTATCTTTCAAAACAGAGATTTTTCACACTCTCATTCGCAAGAAGGAACATAAAAGGTACCTGAGGAGAGCACTCCAGAAGCCATTGGGACAATTGCACAAACAGGTAGAATGCAACTTCTCCCATTGCCGTCTCAAAATCATAAAGCCTACCAAAACCCTCTCCATTTAATATGATCATATCAATTCTGTTCCAGTTTTTCCATTCCAAGCTTTCCCTTTTGATCTCGATCTCGCACTATTAGTTGAAGATAACAAATACTTACAAAAATGTAAGATACCCAAATCAATAACAAATACAAATCCAAGTCACTACATACGTTTACTGCAATATAATAAGATACCCAAATCTAACTTTCAACCCCCATTTTATATAATAATGTTGTCCTGCATGTCAAATTCCTCCACTAATGAGTAAAGAAACAACATTTACATCTAAAATTTGAGCAGAAAATGCATAACTCACAAACCCAATTTATTGAATTAAACAGCAAAAACAAACAAATTCAATAAAAGTACAACCTTCGAGCGCTTATCTCCGCCAAGATCAGTATCTTCGAGGGCCTTTTTCCCAGAAACAATGCAATAACGAATGCAATCGTCGAGCCGCCGGTTATTCTTTCCATCAAATATACCCTTTCCGACGAAAACCCACGAATCTGGCCACCAAATCGAGTTGGGAACTTAGAGGCCAGAATTGGAGTTCACAAATTTAATATCCAAAAGCTTTAGTAAAATTACCATTTGGGAGTTGCATCGTTGTGGGGGACAAATTTCTTCTTCTATTCGGTGGCTCTCTTTGTTTCCAATTTCTCGAAGATCGGTTCCGATTTCCGATATATGAGTGAGGCCATCACCAGATTCCTTAGGTCCAGAGTTTTTATGGCCATTGCTTGATTTGGTCACCTTACTGCAGTACTTCAATTGAAATGGGAGAGTAGATGTAATTTCGTGAATACCATTTGGGAGTTGCGTTGTTGTGGGGGACGGATTTCTTCTTTTGATCGGTGGCTGGGGATGATTATGAGGAAGAGGAAGATGAAGACGAAGGATTGGGAAATCTGAAGAGACGAACGGTTTTGTCGATTGAAGGCTGATTCCAATCTCGCGTGAGTTTTTTTCCAATTGAGCGAGTTAATTCCTGATTGATTTAAAATTGATCGCATTTGCTGTCTTTACATTTAAGGTCTAAATCCTGAATTGATGTTGTCCCTGAATTCATGATTCACCTCAACAAACTATTTTTTTTTGTTGAAAGCCTCGCTTTTTGGTAATTAAATACAATATAATTTTATAACTAAATATATCGTCGCTATTATAATTTTAAAAATAAAAAACATTTTTTTAAAATTTTAGGAATACAATATAATTTCATAATTAAATACACCGTCATTATTATAATTTCAAGAACAAAAAACATAAAATCACCTAAAGTAAGAATAAAACCTGAAACCTAAAAGTTCACAATAACTCATCCTTAACCACTAAATTAAAACATCATCGGCCACCGGCAACAATTTTAACACAGTAGGAAAATAGTTGAAAGTATTAGACTTCCTAGAATTGCATTTTGAATTTAAGTCTTGGTGTTGATTTGAAATTGTCAAAAAAACTTTAACATAGTAGGTAAGGAATTGAATCACTGAATGTATCAGACTTTCTGAAAGTTCAAAATTATTAAATATTTCAAATTTGAATTAATTTCAAATATGTGGAATTGCATTCTGATTAAAACTGGTTTAATTCTCAGTGTTTATATAAAATTGTCAAAAAAAACTATAACATAATAGGAAAGGAGTTGAATGTATTAGACTTTCTGGAAAATAATGTAAGTTCCAAAATATTAAATATTTCAAATGTGTGGAATTGCATTTTAATCAAAGCTGGTTTAAAGTCTCAATGTTGACAACAAAATGTCAGAAAACTTTTAACATAGTAGGAAAGGAGTTGAATGAAATAGACTTTCTGGACATTTATGTAAGTTCCAAATTATTAAATATTTCAAATATGTGAAATTGCATTCTGATCAAAGCTGGTTTAAGTGTCAATGTTAATATGAAATTGTCATCACCAGATCAAATCATCTGAAAAATTTTTAGGTGAAAATAATGTCACCGTTAAATAGTTCCATTAAGACGGAACTTGTATATGCTGATCAAATTCCCCCAACAGGCCTACTGAATTCAATTACAGATAGTTATTCCAGCTACAAGTCTTTAGATCATCCCCTAACTTCCATAATTTAGGTGTAGGTTTGGTGAACATGAGTTCATTCCAATAGCTCTGGAGGAAAATACAAGCCCAGATCATAATACCTCGAGAGCAGTTTCTGAAACTCAATATATTACTCTATATAGATAAACACCAGACAAGTAAATAGTTGCTGCAATTATCCAAAAACAGCACCGTAATGAATCCATTGCCCATCCATAGCAATCAGCAAATCATATTCTATTCAAGAAGAACTTGGGTTCCAAGGAAGAAAAAGCTTTTTGTTCATATCATCAATGTGACCCAATCGACAGATTAACAGAGTAATGAACCGACCGTATTCCAGTAAAGAGATAACATCACACAAGTACACATTTCTAGAGATAAGTCAAAAGTATTCAGTCTAGAAGGTAAAATATGTCATCAGGCCAATTCAAACTAGCTTTATATTTATCTGCAAAATTAAGGACCTGAACACCTACCAACTCAAATTTCTCCTATAAAGTCCTACCCAGGTCTGAGGCCTGAAAGTCCATCATTATTTATGTCTGCATCATGCTAAACTGGACTCTAGACAACTGCTGCGGAATGGTGGATATAACAGGCCCATATCTCTGCCAGCAAAAGTAAATAAAGAATGCATATTGCATAAGAACCACAACAGTAGAACATGAAGATTATAAAATATGGGAACAAACATGCAAGGTTTTACGATTTCCAAGACTACTGATAGAGACAACAATTAAAGGTAAACTAAATAATACAATCCAATACAAATTCACGTAAATATGTTAATAAAATAAAATAAAATTTAGACCATCTAATTGAAGTTTCAAGTAGGCAGCCTGTCAACATTTTTGATAAGTAATACAATCCAATATGAATTCACCGTACCTGAACATTATCATAGAGTTCAAACAACGGGACAGCAAGAAGTTTCAAATTTTTTGGCACTGCGAAATACTCTCTCTCAGACAAATGAACAAGGAAAAGCTTCTTACACTCCTTCATTAACAGAAAAGGTGTCATGTAATAATATTAGCCAAAGTTGAGGATGAACTGATAACAGGGAGTTCCAAAATACATTCAGAAGGGGAAAAAAATATATGAATTGACCTCATATGAGTTCCGTTTGTACTTTACCTTGGGTTTTGTTATATGGGGAGGGCAGTACGGGTACATTACGGTTTCAAAATTTGGCCTCCACCAGATAGCCACACACTCACCTATCTACAATCACGTAATTGAAGATTAATGAATCCTTCAGTAATATATTACAAGACACAAAAATGATAGACCCTTAAAAAAACAAAAAGTGAGAAATATGAGTTTCACGTCTTAGCGCAAAGTTTTGATCTCAGCCCTGCAAATATAGCATCCTGTTGTACTCTTTTTCATAAATATAAAGAGGAGTTTCCCGGCCTTACGAACAGACTATGTCTCCACTTCCCGAACAAGGCTTTCAATAACAGGTTTATGCCCCTATGCTTGATGTCAATGGGAGTCGAACTCAAGACCTCCGGGTTCACGGCTAATCCCAAGTATTCCCTTAAACCACTGAATCAAGCGACGGGGTTATTCCTATTGTACTTCTCCTCAATAATTTCTTCTTGTATCCACTACTATCAGACAAGCTTTCAATCATGCTTTCACATCCATTTATCATAATTTTGTCCCTTAAACTTATGTTCACACATTAAATTGTAGCAGGAAGTAGTACCTGCCATTCTGGCTGTACACCAGGAGATGTAGCAGCAAGTTTGCTGGAGAGTTTTCTTTTCAAGCCCTCAATTTCTGAAACATCGAGAGAAAAACATAGATGTTGAAATTAGAAGCAAAATAAAAATTATATATATATATATTTGAAAACTAATTGCCCTCAGAAAGTACAGACCATGATGAAAAGTTATGAGAAACGCAATACATTAAAGATATTACCATTCTCTCCTGGCTTAAGACGCCCACCAGGAAGTTTACAAAAAGTGTTTCCAATTTGCAGCAGAAGAATATGGGGATGATTATGTTCCTGTACCTGCAATACCAAAACCATGTTGTGCTATATAACTTGCATTGGAAAAGACTCCTAAATATGTACAACATTTTGACTTTTCCTCACATTAAAAGTGTTTATAAATTTAGAAAAAGAAATTATCATGAAATAATTTAGTGAAACTGATATAGTTTATGTTTATATTAAGTGCTGGCAGAGGGATAGCATATTAATGTCGACTCTGCAATAACATGGACATATACTCAACTCAACTTAGTTTGTTGGTAAACTAAAAGAAACATATCAACTACAAATTACAAAGAGCTAACAGCCTAACATGTTGTATAACCTCTAGAGAAGACACCATGTTCCGCTACTGAATTCCCATAGAATAAATAGCACTAGGATCACATTTTTTTACACGCTACAGTATTCCAAAAGTTGAAGATATTTGATATGATACTAAACACAATTCAAATGAACATCTATAGAAAAAATCTTGTAACATTCAAAGTTTGATCTTTCAAACTATCAACTTGTCTAGTTATTCTCACAAAAAATGACTGACACAAAGCATTACAATTTTTACGTAAAGAATGAGACAAATAAAAATGTACTACGTGGAATTACTAAGCATACAAAGATTTTAAGAATAAGAAAGCTAATCAACAACTTACGCCTTTTGTATTCTTTTTTTTCTTAAATAATGTTTGTTTTGCAATAGCACTAGTTATATAACCAGAGGGGATGCATAACTGCGAAATTATCACTTTAACCAGCTGTGGTGTGTAATAGTGTTAGTTTAGCATATATATGCTAATCATAAGCTATCACAGAACATCTTCAAACATAAATAACAAAATATTACAGAGTTATGTAATTGTATTAATTTAGAAACTAGTTAATTAAGGAAGACACAGCCCAAATATGATATCTGTTGATAACTGAAGTTTAATAGCTTAATCCGAATATATTCAATAACATGATTATAGAAATCTATCAACGCAGATGGCTTGTGTTTGTACCAGTAATATTCCTTCAACGCTAGTCCTCATGCCCTCTTTCATGTAACTGCAAAACCCATTACGTTTAAAAAATACCGCATTGAAACAAAAGGAAGTAGTAAAAGAATGGGGAAAATGTCAGTAATCAATAGGATAATCGAATTATGATTGGATCGATCTAGGGTTTCTCCATAAAGCTGATATATACTAGCATTTTTAGCTTAAAAACTTATCCAGGGTTTTAGAAGAATTGAGTAGATTTATATTCTACTTTATCTAATTTATACTTCAAATGAAAATAAAATAAAACAACAAAGACGGGTACTCACTTGACTTTCATGCGAGCAAGACGATCAGCAACGGAAGTGTCTTTCTCCATCTTGGGCTCCTTCGTTCCGAAGGTGTAGCTAGACAGTGGGTATATATTAACCACCGGCGAAGTCACCATTTTCTCTCTCTTTAGACACTATCTTTCTCTCTTCTTACAATTTGCCGGTCGGCCGGTCCGACACGGAGGGCTACGGGGAAGAGGGAGGGGGAACGCAATTTTTTGAAGAGTGGAGGTATTTGTATTTACCGTGCGTTTATTAAATTGTTTAATGGGAGAAGTTAGGGATTGTTTGGCTGCTTTAATAAGGGCATGTACACACATGCATATTTGTGGGTCCCATATATTAAGAGGGATCCACAGTATGCATGTGTGTGTATATGAGTATTATACGAGTCTTTTATATGTAAAGTTGTAAAATGAGCAAATAATTCGGGCTCGATTTGTACTCACTCGACTAAAAGTTCGATTTGAGCTCAACTCGAAATATAAATGAGTCAAATATGAACAAATTTTAAAGTTCGATAAATTAATCGAGACTCCTTAAATTGTAATTTTCAATTATACTCAGATCATATTCGTTCGAAAAGTTCAAACTACTCGGGCTCGATTCGGAATCGTGCTCGACTCGATAACTAAATGAGCCTCAATCAAATTTTATTTTATACTTGATAAATTTTGTAAACCAAATCAAAGCAACTTAATACTCGGATCGACTTAATTTGTTTATACTCTTATTTTTATGTATGTGAGAGTTGCATTGTTGCCGTTACTACTAGTACTTTTTCACCGTTCAAGTGTTTATATGTGATTTATTTTTAACTTATAAATTGACTTGTAATTTATAAGTTATTTCAAACTAAATAGGTTTAACTGAAAATAAATACCAAGTCATTTTTAATATTCCTAACAACTTATTTTAATCTATAAGTCATTTTAGTCAAATATAATTCACAATTTTTTCAAATTTAATTTACGAATTATACATTAAAATATTGTCAGACATTATGTGACGCCCTCAGAATAGGTATACAACACCCATTCTGAGTCGCCAAATACATGGTACAGAAAGCAAACTACAACTTCAATAATACAATTGTCGTGCAAAATACGACAACACATACTGTGAGTTTAAATACAAATATTGTCTTCTAGACAATATCCACACTCAAATAAATCCTCATTACAATTATTCAAACACTATTTTACAGAAATAGTGAGGACTGCTAATACATCTTTCTAGAACCATCACTCCATACCCCGACTAGATCCTGCTATGTTCTCACCTCCTGAGAAGAAAAATGGAACAAAAAGGAAAAGGGTGAGCTCAACTAACCCAGTAAAGAATATTATGACTAAGATAATATACAACAAATTATCGTTAGTCTTCAACAGGGAAAAATCTGATAAAATATAATCGACAACAAGTTTTAGATCAACAACTGCAGCGGAAACAGCAAACCATTAGAAGAGTCAAGTAGAGAAAGAATTCTACTATCTTCTAAGATTTAAAAGTCCATCATCAATATTTTATCCCTGTAACATCAATTAATAATCATCTTTAACCAAATATTCATCTTTGCACTACAGGCCAAAGATATTCATTTGTATCATCAGTCGGTCATGTTCATCTCAACACCTGTTCATCTTTGCACTACAGGCCAAAGATATTCATCAAGTAATTATACATCTTTGCACTACAGGCCAAAGATATTCAGTAATATCATCATTTAGGACTGAGGATGATGAAAAATATCTTAAAGAGAACGAATCCAATGAGACAGAAGGACAAATAGTAGGGATTCGTATAACAGTTTATCCAAGATCAATAATACTTCATAATAATCAATTGTGAAGCAGAATTCAAAAATAAAGATCAAAACATGGATACAATCAAAGATAGTAACCATAATAGACATCTTGGACAAAAAGGGAAAATTTTATTTTTCGGTGAATAGTGCCGTATTCGTGAATAGTGTCGTATACGTGAATAGTGCCGTATACGTGAATAGTAACCCCCGACACAAAAAGTTCCAAATTTGATAAAAACTCATATCAATATTTCAGCATAATGATATTGAAGAAAATAATATCATCAAGAAGAAAATAATACCCCTTACCTCAAAATATCAGTACTTCTGGTCGGAATACCGGTATAAGGCTGAAAGAAACTTGCTCTGATGAATAGAAACTCTCAAAGTATCTAAATACTCACAAAATACACTCAATAATCTAGAGAGAGAAAGAGAGAAAACTTGTTTCTGGTGTGATTTTCAATTCTAACTTAGCCCTCTATTTATAGGAAAATGTTAGCACGCCGAAGCAGACTTAACCTGCAACCTGATGGCTTTACCTGCTACTATTCCCACCCACCACATTTGAATAAAAATCTCAGCACATTTCTTCACCAACCAAGAGTGGGGCCCACCAATTCTAGAATTTTCTGCCAAAATGATTAACTCAGAAAATTCAACAATTTCTGAACCAGTCATCTCGTAAAATTCATAATAAATCATACGTTCATTTTTAACGGTTCAAAATTTGTGGACATATACTCAACTTATATATGTATAACATATCCAAAAATTACCACGATCCAACGGTCGGATTAAAAATTATAACCCCCGCAAAATATCTCAAAAACCCTGATTTTTAATACCTCCATTCCGACAAAAATACTGATAAAAACCTCAACATTAACTCCTTCATTTTTAACCACAAAAATATATCCCTCATTTATATCCACATAAAATAAATATTTCCTTATCATATGAATCAATAATTAATTATCACAAATAATATTACAGAATCACATTTATGACAACCAGGCCGTTCCCAGGAAAGAGGGGGCTTTCCAATAAGGATTTCTCCTTACTGGCGCGCAATTAGATGACCAAACCTCTCCTTAGACAGAACTTTCTAGACATTGCCAATAATGTTATCTAATAATATTATTCAAATAATATGAATTATTGATCTGATAAATGAAAATACTGTTCAGCAACAATTATTGAAACAACAATAATATAAAATATCAACGCAGCAATTATTGAATCAATAAAATAAAATATTGAATAATAACTACTGTAACAATTATTGAGTAGTGCCTTCTTACGTACGAATCAATAATTCAACTATACTGTGCAATCTGTGTGCTACTGTGCAACCACGCGTTATTACTGTATTTTTAACCACCGGGTATTTCAACAGTGTTAACGGTAACAACTACGCCGTTATTAATAAACAACTTATACTTGTCGTTTTCTTCATCCAATCGCTTTCCGTTATGGGGCCCACACAAGGCTGCGCCGTCGTACGAATATTCCCCGACAGCAAGAATATTCCACGACCAAACGAATATTCCCCGACAAAATGAATATTTTATAACCACTTGCTTATTTTGTAAAATTTGCACATTTCACCCATAACCAAAGTATTATATCAAATTAACCCCTTATTATTCACAATAATATTTAGAGAAAATTTGATTTTATTCATTAATAAGTTGGGGTCTTACACATTATTTTTATAAGTCACATCTTAAACATAAAATAACTTATAAGTTATTTTAAATTATAATTCAGGTCGTTTTAAAATAAATCATTGCCAAATATGCTTAAGAATTTTTAATTTGCCTTTGTTTTTTGTCATGACAATACAAAGCATTGTTCAAGATCTACTTTTATTTGTGACTTGTGAGTTTTAAAGGGAATGAAAAAATAAAATGAACAAAATTGAAGGAGATAATTCAATGAAATATTTTTACTAAAAATTTAAATTGATGAATTTTTTTTATATTCAAATGGGAATTTGAAGGTTTACTTTTTTTGGTGCGAGTTTTATTTACTTTAGGACTTTGTTATAATTTATTTATAATATTCTCGAATCAAATTCTTGTAATTAGAAAGGTCGAACATCTACTGGTGATAAAACTAAAAAATGTGTGTTATCAATTAACATAAAATAGACACTATTTTTTATTACTAAAAATTGACGCATTATTTAAACAAAATATTTCATTGTTGATTTGGGTTGAAAGCGATAGATATATGGGAGATTAATATATTAATTCCGATAAATAAGAAATTATAAAGTTACACAAAAAGTTTTCAAAATAACAAAAATCAATTATTAGTTTCAACTATTCATTAATTTTAACTAAAGATCTTATATTTGCTTTATATAGATATAAAGATAGAGAGACAAAAAAAAACTTTAGTTTTTGTAATTGTGTCAAATAAGTTGATGGGAAAAAAATACACCCCACCCCAAAATGAGAAAATGGGCTAAAAATAAAGTTTAAATTTTGCGTCTCGTCTTTTTTTTAAAAAAAAAAAATTAGAATTTAATAAGGTGAAGAATTCTTAGTTTACTTACATGTCCTAATTAATATTGAAGCGAGTTCCATTTCATATTGATTAACCTCAAACCACAGATAATGAATATTTTTTAATTTCATATTAGCGGAGAAATAAATTAATTTTTCGATTCATATTATTACAATGTTTTATTTTATGACTTATTTATTTGTCGCACACAAAAAAACTTTTGAATTTATAGCAGAAAGAGATTTTCCTAATGACAACACTTTTAAAATTGCCAAATATTCCTTTCTTTTCCAAATATTTTTACGAATACGCTTTTGTGATATATAAATATGTTTTTTCTGAAATTACAATTTAAAAATTAAGAGATTATTTGTGACGCCCCCAAAATAGGTATACAACACCCATTCTGAGTCGCCAAAATACATGGTACAGAAACAACTACATCTTTATTATTACAACACAAGAACTGTGAGTTTAAATACAAATATTGTCATTTAGACAATATCCACACTCAAATAAGCCCTCATTACAATTATTGATACATTATTTCACAAAAATAGTGAGGACTACTAAAGTAACTTCTAGAACCATCATTCCATACCCCGACTAGTACTCGCTACATTCTCGCCTCCTGAGAAAAATGGAACAAAAAGGAAAAGGGTGAGCTCAACTAGCCCAGTAAAGAACATTATGACTAAGATAATACAGAACAAATTATCGTTAGTCTTCAACAGGGAAAAATCCAATAGAATACAATAAACAACAAGTTTTAAATCAATAACTGCAGCGGAAACAGCAAACCATTAGAAGAGTCAAGTAGAGAATGAGTTCTACTATCTTCTAAGATTTAAAAGTCCATCATCAATATTTTATCCCTGTAACAACAATCAATAACCATCTTTAATCAAATATTCATCTTTGCACTACAGGCCAAAGATATTCATTTGTATCACTAGTCGGTCATGTTCATCTCAACACCTGTTCATCTTTGCACTACGGGCCAAAGATATTCATCAGTTAATCATTCATCTTTGCACTACGGCCAAAGATATTCAGTAATATCATCATTTAGGACTGAGGATGATGAAAAATATATTAAAGAAAACGAATCCAGTGAAACAAAATAACAAATATTAAGGATTCGTATTTCGATTTATCCATGTCCAAAAATACCTTATAATTATTCATAGTGAAGTAGAATTCAAGAATGATCAAAACATGGATACCATCAAAGCTAGTACCCAGAATAGATATTTTGGACGAAAAGAAGAAAATTTTATTTTTCGGTGAATAGTAACTCGTGAATAGTAACTCGTGAATAGTAACTCATGAATAGTAACCCCGACGTGAAAAGTTCCAAATTTGATAAAAATTTCCAACCAATATTTCGGCATAATGATATTGAAGAAATAATATCATTTTTGAATAAAATAATATCCCTTACCTCGTACAGACAGTACTTCTGGTCGGAATACCGGTATAAGGCTGAAAGACACTTGCTCTGATGAATAGAAACTCTCAAAGTATCTAAATACTCACAAAATACACTCAATAATCTAGAGAGAGAAAGAGAGAAAACTTATTTCTGGTGTGATTTTCAATTCTAACTTAGCCCTCTATTTATAGGAAAATGTTAGCACGCCGAAGCAGACTTAACCTGCAACCTGATGGCTTTACCTGCTACTATTCCCACCCACCACATTTGAATAAAAATCTCAGCACATTTCTTCACCAACCAAGAGTGGGGCCCACCAATTCTAGAATTTTCTACCAAAATGATTAACTCCGAAAATTCAACAATTTCTGAACCAGTCATCTCGTAAAATTCATAATAAATCATACGTTCATTTTTAACGGTTCAAAATTTGTGGACATATACTCAACTTATATATGTATAACATATCCAAAAATTACCACGATCCAACGGTCGGATTAAAAATTATAACCCCCGCAAAATATCTCAAAAACCCTGATTTTTAATACCTCCATTCCGACAAAAATACTGATAAAAATCTCAACATTAACTCCTTCATTTTTAACCACAAAAATATATCCCTCATTTATATCCACAAAAATAAATATTTCCTTATCATATGAATCAATAATTAATTATTTACAAATAATATTACAGAATCACATTTATGACAACCAGGCCGTTCCCAGGAAAGAGGGGGCTTTCCAATAAGGATTTCTCCTTACTGGCGCGCAATTAGATGACCAAACCTCTCCTTAGACAGAACTTTCTAGACATTGCCAATAATGTTATCTAATAATATTATTCAAATAATATGAATTATTGATCTGATAATGGGAAATACTGTGTAGTGACAATTATTGAAACAACAGTAATATAAAATATCAACGCAGCAATTATTGAATCAATAAAATAAAATACTGAACAGTAATTACTGTAACCATTATTGAGTAGTGCCTTCTTACGTAAGAATCAATAATTGGTGCAATACAGTGTGCTACTGTGTAACAACGCGTATTACTGTGTTTTAACCACCGGGTATTCCAACAGTATTAACGGTAACAACTACGCCGTTATTAATAAAAAACATATACTTGTCGTTTTCTTCATCCAATCGCTTTCCGTTATGGGGCCCACAAAAGACTGCGCCGTCGTACGAATATTCCCCGACAGGAAGAATATTCCACGACCAAACGAATATTCCCCGACAACAATGAATATTTTATAACCACTTGCTTATTTAAAATATTTACGCATTTTACCCATAACTAACCTCATTAATCAATTTAACACTTACTATTTCAAAATAATAAATAGAGGGAATTTAAATTTCATTTATTAATAATTTGGGGTCTTACAACCTCCCCTCCTTATGAAATTTCGTCCTCGAAATTGACGTACGTACCTGGTGTTTCGAAAAGATGAGGATACCTCGCTTTCATTTCCGTTTCCAACTCCCAGGTCATTTCCTCAATAGCATGGTTTCTCCACAAAACTTTAACTTGTGGTATGACCTTCGTGCGTAGGACATGCTCCTTTCTATCCAAGATCTTGACAGGTACCTCTTCGTACGTTAAGTCTTCAGCTATCTCGTCCGGTTCTAACTCAATAACGTGGTCTGGGTCTTTCACATATTTACGTAACACAGATATATGAAAAACATTATGAACACGAGACATACTTGGAGGTAACGCAAGTCTATAGGCCACATTTCCTACTCGGTCAAGAATCTGAAATGGACCAATAAATCGTGGATTGAGCTTTCCTCTCTTCCCAAATCTTGTAACTCCTTTCCATGGAGCCACACGCAACAATACATGATCCCCAATGTCAAATTCCACGTCCTTCCGATGAAGATCCGCATAACTCTTTTGTCGATCCTGTGCCGTTTGTATACGTTGTCGAATCG
This sequence comes from Panax notoginseng, assembly GCA_016801055.1. Lineage (NCBI taxonomy): Eukaryota > Viridiplantae > Streptophyta > Magnoliopsida > Apiales > Araliaceae > Panax > Panax notoginseng. The sequence continues at coordinate 204,917,407 of CM029012.1, forward strand.
TTTGGATCTTCTCTGTAGTCATGCGTACCAACTCTGGTCCCAACAATGTTGCTTCACCCACCTCGTCCCAGCATACTGGAGAGCGACACTTTCGTCCATATAATGCTTCAAATGGGGCCACACCTATACTTGCCTGATAACTGTTATTGTAAGAGAATTCCACCAATGGTAGGTACTTATCCCAACTCCCTTTGAAATCTAGGACACAAAGTCTTAATAGATCTTCAAGAGTTTGAATAGTCATCTCTGATTGTCCGTCCGTTTGAGGATGGTATGCCGAACTAAATCGTAAATCTGTGCCCATAGCTTTTTGCAAGCTAACCCAAAATCTTGAAGTGAATCTTGGGTCACGATCCGAAACTATGGATACTGGCATGCCATGCAGTCTCACAATCTCATCTACGTATATACGAGCAAGACGTTCAAGGGAATAAGTCTCCCGTATCGGCAAGAAATGAGCAGACTTGGTTAATCTATCAACAATAACCCAAATAGCATTTATGCCTTGAGAAACCGTGGGAAGACCCGTAACGAAATCCATGGTAATGTGTTCCCACTTCCATTTCGGAATCTCAAGTGGTTGCAATGGACCCTTTGGTACTTGATGTTCCGCCTTTACACGTTGACAAGTTAAACACCTCGAGATAAACTTTGCAATCTCTCTCTTCATATTATTCCACCAAAATGTATGTCGTAGATCACGATACATTTTGGTACTTCCAGGATGGATTGCAAATGGTGTATTGTGTGCTTCCATCATGATCTTGTACTTCAAATCAGAATTGTTAGGAACACAGAGTCTAGAGTGAACTCGAAGTATTCCTTCTTCATCGATTCTTGCTTCTGGAATAGAACCTTCTTGCACTTTCTTCTTCATACGCATCAGCTCTATGTCCGTAGCTTGAGCAGCTTTAACTTTATCGATTAAAGTCGGTTCTACTCGTATATTTGATATCATCATGTGGGTACTTGGAGCCTTCATCTCTATCTCCATCCTTTGCAAGTCATACAAAATGGGCCTTTGTGTTAACAACATTGCACTCGTACCCGCATATGATCTTCTACTCAATGCGTCAGCTACTACGTTTGCTTTTCCAGGATGATATTGGATGGTATGATCGTAATCTTTCAACAGCTCGAGCCAACGTCGCTGCCGCATGTTGAGTTCCTTTTGGGTGAAGAAATATTTAAGGCTTTTATGATCTGTATAGATCTCCACTTTCTCCCCATACAGGTAGTGTCTCCAGATCTTCAACGCGAAAACTACTGCTGCCAACTCCAAATCATGAGTAGGATAATTCCTCTCATATTCTTTGAGTTGTCGCGAGGCATAGGCTATGACTTTCCCATGTTGCATGAGAACACATCCTAACCCTTTGCCTGAAGCATCACTGTAGATAACAAATCCATCCGAACCAGATGGTATTGTCAGAACAGGTGCCGAAATGAGTCTCCTCTTAAGCTCTTGAAAACTCTTCTCGCATTCCTCGCTCCATACGAATTTGATATCTTTCCGAGTCAGCTGAGTTAACGGGGTAGCGATTCGAGAAAACCCTTCCACGAATCTTCGATAATAACCAGCTAAGCCTAGAAAGCTACGTACTTCGGTCACCGTCTTTGGTTGCTCCCAACTTTGTATTGCTTCAATCTTCGCCGGGTCAACAGATACTCCATGTTTTGACACCACGTGCCCTAGGAAAGCTACTTCCTCAAGCCAGAACTCGCATTTCTTCAACTTGGCATATAACTTATTTTCACGCAGCCTTTGGAGTACCAGCTTCAAATGATGCTCATGATCTTCACGGCTTTTGGAATATATGAGGATGTCATCAATAAAGACAACAACGAACTGATCCAAATAATCCTTGAATACTCGGTTATCATATCCATGAAAGCCGCAGGAGCATTAGTCAATCCAAAAGACATAACTAGGAACTCATAATGCCCGTACCGAGTTCTGAAGGCAGTCTTTGGAATATCCTCAGTTTTAACCTTCAGCTGATGATATCCAGAACGAAGATCGATCTTTGAAAAGAACTGTGCTCCTTGTAACTGGTCAAACAGGTCATCAATACGAGGTAGCGGATACCTATTCTTAATAGTGACATGGTTTAATTCCCGGTAATCAATACAAAGTCGCATACTCCCGTCTTTCTTCTTTACAAATAAAACAGGAGCACCCCAAGGAGATGTACTAGGACGAATGAAACCGATGTCCAACAACTCTTGTAGTTGGACCTTTAACTCCTGAAGTTCAATAGGAGCCATTCGATATGGGGTTTTAGAAATGGGCTTTGTACCAGGTTCAAGATCAATAAAGAATTCAATTTCTCGTTCCGGGGGTAGACCGGAAAGTTCTTCAGGAAATACGTCAGGAAAGTCAATAACAACAGGAATATTATTCAAATTTGACGTGTCTTTATTCAAATCCATAACATGGGCTAAGAAAGCTTGACATCCGTTTTTTAATAAACGAATGGCTTTATGGCTTGATATAACAGTGATTGATTTTAATGGCTTAGTTGTTTGAATTCGTACAACAGGTTGGTTAGGAATATGAAAACTAACAACCTTACGAAAACAATCAATTTTGGCATGATGAGTAGTTAGCCAATCAATCCCTAAAATCACATCAAAAGCAAGTATCTTTAAAGAGATAAGGTCAACAGGTAAGGTGATGGTACCAACTTGGATCACACAAGATTTATAAACAGTGGATGTGATGAAAGTTTCTCCTAACGGAGTCTCCACAGATAAATCAAAGTCTAACTTCTCCGGAGTCAAGTTTAAACGTTGAGCACAAGCAGGAGAAATAAAAGAATGGGTAGAACCGGTATCTAATAAGGTATAAACTTCGCATGAATTTATGATTAGCTTACCCGTGATCACCTCATTTGGGTTCCTCGCATGTTGACCAGTCACGACAAACGCTCTTCCAGGAACCGTTGACTTTATCTTTTCTGGGACAGCTTTTTGAGTCACCATCCCCGCTGGACTTGGTTTTGCTACAGTGCAATCTCGAGCGATATGTCCTTCCTTTCCACAATTATAACATACCTTAAACTGTTGTGGACAGTTTGGGCTGATATGTCCTTCTTTTCCGCACTTATAACATATAACCGGTGGTCGTTCTCCTCCCTTGGAACCAGTTGCTATTGGTGCTGACGTCTTCGTATTGTCATTGTTGAATCTCCTCTTTTTAAAATCTCCTCCCGACTCGCTTCTTCTATTTTCATAGCCACGATTACCACCAGAGTGGTTGCCGTTCTTGTCTGTATTTTTCTTTCTCCGCTGGTTATCATTGTTCTGATGACTGCTGTCACCGATATGATCCTGGTTGTGATCCCTCAGTTGACCGTACTCGTTATCTCGCTCTAATAATTGAGCCCTGTTGACAACATCTGAATAGAGAGAAAATTTATGAGAAATGAGATATTGACGTATGCCGGGTTTCAAACCTCTCAGAAACATCCTCGTCATACGTTCCTCATTCTCCACCAAATGAGGTGCAAACCTGGACAACTCTGCAAACTTTGCCTCGTACTGAGATACCGTCATATTATTCTGCTCTAGTCTAATAAACTCTACCTCCTTCATATGACGAATACTTTCAGGAAAGTACTTGTCATTGAACAGTTTTTGAAATGTCTCCCAAGACATGCTGAGTGCGGTTGGATGGGTACGCTTCACAGACTCCCACCAGTAATCTGCCTCGCCACGGAACATAAAGGTGGCGAATGGAACCTTCTGTTCCTCCGTGCATCCCAAGACATCGAATATCTTGGTAATTTGCTTGACCCACGTTTCCGCCATGATCGGATCCGGCTTTCCCTTAAATTCTGGTGGTCCCAATTCTTTGAACTGTTTGGCTGTGACAAACCGTGAATTGCTATCATTTCCTCCTGTATTTTGAACACGAGTCTCCCTTGTCTGGTTTTGCATGAATTGCAAAAAACTTCTAAACATTCCATCGTTCATCATCTGCTCATTGGTGTTGTTCACAGGAGGAACATTGCCAGCCTGTTGCACGTTCTCCTCGTTGGTAAGCACCGGTGTCTCCACGGTCTCATTTACTCCACTGTTAACATTCTCAGTCGACATTCTCAAATACTGCCATAAAACAAGGGTTAATTAAATAAATTAACAAATCACATAATACCCCTATATTATGACTGACCAATAAATAAGCTTAGGTAGGACACACTAGCGAAGGATTCGTCTCTCCCCTCCTAGTTCTATTCCCCGATCTCCGCCAGAGATCATATCCCTAAGCTCTGATACCAACTGTGACGCCCCCAAAATAGGTATACAACACCCATTCTGAGTCGCCAAAATACATGGTACAAAAACAACTACATCTTTATTATTACAACACAAGAACTGTGAGTTTAAATACAAATATTGTCATTTAGACAATATCCACACTCAAATAAGCCCTCATTACAATTATTGATACATTATTTCACAAAAATAGTGAGGACTACTAAAGTAACTTCTAGAACCATCATTCCATACCCCGACTAGTACTCGCTACATTCTCGCCTCCTGAGAAAAATGGAACAAAAAGGAAAAGGGTGAGCTCAACTAGCCCAGTAAAGAACATTATGACTAAGATAATACAGAACAAATTATCGTTAGTCTTCAACAGGGAAAAATCTAATAGAATACAATAGACAACAAGTTTTAAATCAATAACTGCAGCGGAAACAGCAAACCATTAAAAGAGTCAAGTAGAGAATGAGTTCTACTATCTTCTAAGATTTAAAAGTCCATCATCAATATTTTATCCCTGTAACAACAATCAATAACCATCTTTAATCAAATATTCATCTTTGCACTACAGGCCAAAGATATTCATTTGTATCACTAGTCGGTCATGTTCATCTCAACACCTGTTCATCTTTGCACTACGGGCCAAAGATATTCATCAGTTAATCATTCATCTTTGCACTACGGCCAAAGATATTCAGTAATATCATCATTTAGGACTGAGGATGATGAAAAATATATTAAAGAAAACGAATCCAGTGAAACAAAATAACAAATATTAAGGATTCGTATTTCGATTTATCCATGTCCAAAAATACCTTATAATTATTCATAGTGAAGTAGAATTCAAGAATGATCAAAACATGGATACAATCAAAGCTAGTACCCAGAATAGATATTTTGGACGAAAAGAAGAAAATTTTATTTTTCGGTGAATAGTAACTCGTGAATAGTAACTCGTGAATAGTAACTCATGAATAGTAACCCCGACGTGAAAAGTTCCAAATTTGATAAAAATTTCCAACCAATATTTCGGCATAATGATATTGAAGAAATAATATCATTTTTGAATAAAATAATATCCCTTACCTCGTACAGACAGTACTTCTGGTCGGAATACCGGTATAAGGCTGAAAGACACTTGCTCTGATGAATAGAAACTCTCAAAGTATCTAAATACTCACAAAATACACTCAATAATCTAGAGAGAGAAAGAGAGAAAACTTATTTCTGGTGTGATTTTCAATTCTAACTTAGCCCTCTATTTATAGGAAAATGTTAGCACGCCGAAGCAGACTTAACCTGCAACCTGATGGCTTTACCTGCTACTATTCCCACCCACCACATTTGAATAAAAATCTCAGCACATTTCTTCACCAACCAAGAGTGGGGCCCACCAATTCTAGAATTTTCTACCAAAATGATTAACTCCGAAAATTCAACAATTTCTGAACCAGTCATCTCGTAAAATTCATAATAAATCATACGTTCATTTTTAACGGTTCAAAATTTGTGGACATATACTCAACTTATATATGTATAACATATCCAAAAATTACCACGATCCAACGGTCGGATTAAAAACTATAACCCCCGCAAAATATCTCAAAAACCCTGATTTTTAATACCTCCATTCCGACAATAATACTGATAAAAATCTCAACATTAACTCCTTCATTTTTAACCACAAAAATATATCCCTCATTTATATCCACAAAAATAAATATTTCCTTATCATATGAATCAATAATTAATTATTTACAAATAATATTACAGAATCACATTTATGACAACCAGGCCGTTCCCAGGAAAGAGGGGGCTTTCCAATAAGGATTTCTCCTTACTGGCGCGCAATTAGATGACCAAACCTCTCCTTAGACAGAACTTTCTAGACATTGCCAATAATGTTATCTAATAATATTATTCAAATAATATGAATTATTGATCTGATAATGGGAAATACTGTGTAGTGACAATTATTGAAACAATAGTAATATAAAATATCAACGCAGCAATTATTGAATCAATAAAATAAAATACTGAACAGTAATTACTGTAACCATTATTGAGTAGTGCCTTCTTACGTAAGAATCAATAATTGGTGCAATACAGTGTGCTACTGTGTAACAACGCGTATTACTGTGTTTTAACCACCGGGTATTCCAACAGTATTAACGGTAACAACTACGCCGTTATTAATAAAAAACATATACTTGTCATTTTCTTCATCCAATCGCTTTCCGTTATGGGGCCCACAAAAGACTGCGCCGTCGTACGAATATTCCCCGACAGGAAGAATATTCCACGACCAAACGAATATTCCCCGACAACAATGAATATTTTATAACCACTTGCTTATTTAAAATATTTACGCATTTTACCCATAACTAACCTCATTAATCAATTTAACACTTACTATTTCAAAATAATAAATAGAGGGAATTTAAATTTCATTTATTAATAATTTGGGGTCTTACATTATTCGTTATTATAGTTGGGTGTGAAAGATATTCTGGTCAAAATGAATCGCTCTTTACTATTTATTCTCTAGATAATATTCTCTTTATAAAATAAAAAATAATACAATGATCAATAAAAATTGTATAAAATATGACTAGAAAAAGAAAATGATATATGATTTTTCAACAAAAAAAGAGTTTTTCTATATAAATACAATATTCATAAGAAAGAAAGACTCATTGTTATTGATTAGTACATTTATTTATTGTTATTTATGATTCACATTTATATATATAGAATTGGCCGTTATGTCATAGAAATCTAATTAGTTGGACTTAATAAAAGAAAGAATCTAAAAAAAGACTACCTTTTTTATCACGGTCTATTTTCTTGGTTCTACATTTATTTCATAAAGAATAAAATACACCAAAGGGTTTAAGAACTCATTGTCTAATAAAAATTTTAATCTTTTACTATTAACCTGTCAAACTCGAGGAAAGAATACTCCAAATTTTTATTTTAAAATTTGATTGAGACTAGTAATTAAAGTTATTAATCTATTAAATGATACGTGGTTTGATAAAAAGAGATCTTAGTTATTATTATTTTTTTATAAATATTTTACCCCTTTCGAGAAATATCGATATATAGAAAATAAGGTTAATTTAATATAAAATGTTAGACGTTATAGCAATTTCTATAAATAAGTGTATTTTTAATTGAAATGATAAATAATAATTCAATTTCATAATGATTTGGAACAAACTAACTAAAAATTCTTATTTTATTAGGACAAATTTTTGTGACGCGTTACTTCAAATTAGACCTGGCAAAATTGGCCCAGGCCCGCGGGCCCATAAAAACTGGGCTTTGGGCTTAACTTTTTTAGCCTATGAAAACTTGGGCGTTTTTGGCCCGACTTTTTTAGCCTATGAAAACTTGGGCGTTTTTGGCCCGACCCGTGGCCCGTGAGTTTTTTTTTTTAATAAAATTTTGCTACTTGTAAGGCTTGAACACAAGACTTGTAAGTAAATAAATAAGAGTTCAAACCAACTAAACTACAACAACTATTTGTTTTTAATACAATCTTCAATAAATTTGAACTATATTTGAAAATTATAATTAAGATATGTAGTTAATGTAGGTAATTAATTAATAATACTAATTTATAATACTATTAAAATTTTAATTAATTGAGATATGTAGTTAATAATTTCAAAGTATAAAACTATTAAACTAACAATTATTAGTTTAAGTTAGATAATATAATTATAAAAATTTAAAATTATCTATATATTAGTATTAATTACAATATTTATTATTTTTAAAAGTTAAATAAATTATATTAATTTAAAAGAATCAAATTTGATTATATACTTTGAATTACTAACAATATATAATCCGAATCAACCACTAATTTTTTAGATTGCAACTTTGCAAGTCCAAAATCTATACACAATAATATAGATAATTGTATCCCTTAATTATGCAATCCCCTTACTTATTGTAGTACATTTGGAAAGTAAATCAATCATTATCCCTTAATTATGCATTCTCCCTACTTATTTGGAAAGAAAATCAATCATTATCTCAAATCATGCCTTTATTTTAATATCTAAAATTATAATACTATTAAAATTTTAATTGATTGAGATATGTAGTTAATTTAAGTAATTAAAATTATTATTATTATTATTTTTGGTGTATCAAGAGTTTGTAAAAAAAAAATTAGGAAAAAGCCCGCGGGCCGGCCCGGCCCGCCCAACCCGGGCCACGGGCCTCACTTTTTCGGCCCGCCAAAACCCGGGCCGTTTTTGACCCGCCCGCGCTCGGCCCGGCCCGGCCCGGGCCCGTCCGCCCGTTTGCCAGGTGTACTTCAAATATTCCAAAAAAGTAGGGGTTTCAAAGTTTTACTAACAAGCAAAGAACTTAACTTTGAGAAATAAAAAGGGAGCACTAAGTGCAATCAAACTAAAGCGCTAACACGCAATAAATGTCAGTTACTATAGATAGGGCGTTAGTACTTGACTAATAACATATATAGTTTCTGCTTTATCGTAATCAATTATGTGATTGAATAATAGAAATGTTACTTAGTAGTATAAACTTGGAGAGACAAGCAGAGAAAGGACACTGTCATACATGCTAACTCCTAGGATGAGAAGTATGTCCCTTGATTTTTGACAAGAAGGGTTCCAGCCTTTGTTGCCCCTCGGTAAAGTGAGTCTACTCAGGGAATTGACATGATGCGGAGATCGACTGATCAATATGAATTTCGAGAGAGTGGATGGTTGATTGTTGCCTCCTTGTTAGTGTATGTGAAAAAGAGTACCAAACTCCTTTTTGTTCGGTCATAAGTTAATCCAAAGAACGAGAGTCGGCTTCATTAAGTTTGTTGTTCCTCAGTAGTTCAGTGATAGAGCGGTTGACTGTTAACTGACTGACCGTATTTATTTATTTTTATGTTTAAACTTGTTGTTTTTATTTTTAAATTAGAAGTAAAAATCTCTTAATTTAACTATAAGGTCACATTTCGAGTATAATATTAACACTAGTCAAAATTCAGCAGACAATATAATTTCCCCTTAAATTTTCTCATGGACACTTTCTCATGTTCTACACACCATATGATTTAAATAGAAAAATAATATATATTATAAAAGTTTACGTCAATTTTTTGATTATCAGTTACATGAATAGATATTAGTGGTAACCTTTTTGAAGATATGTGTAATAAGTGAGACCCTCCTATGATTTATACTAATTTTATATATTGATAAACTTTACAATTGTAATTTGACGTAAATTTATCACAATACATAGCAATACCAATTTAAATATATTCTTAGAATTGAATTATAATAGCATATACTTTTTAAAAAAAGAAAAGAAAAAAGTTTGTGAATTTTTTGGCGTAAAAATAATAAAGACAAAAAGTCTTTGAGCAATTTTTTAGCTATGTTTTCCTTTAACAAAAATAAGAAGATTTAAAAAGAAAAGAAGTTAATTAAGTCAATATTTCATAATCATCAACCGCTTCTTATTTGACAAAATCGACTCTTTTTAAAATTGAAAAATAAAGATATTATAAAAGGTATATAACTAGTATAATTTTTAGATAAATTCAACTGTACCAATACGAAGAACATGCAAAAATATTTGAAGATATGCATTTTTATATGATTTGATGATGTCTCACGATCAGAATCTTTGTCATTTTCATTTCATATTAATGAAAGTTTAATAAATTTAATTTGTTCAAAAACTATACTTATTTTATAAGATTATAATAATATCTTATTTAAGATTTTAATAATATTTTATTTGAGGAATGTTATAAATATAAACTATTCTACAAACATTTTATAAACGATTGATGTGACATATTTTACCTAAACATATTGATCAACAAATTGTTTCAATATAATTTTGAGTCCAACACAATATACTAAAATAAAATATATCACATCAATAATTTATAAAATATTTATAAAATAATCCGTGTGTCTAGCATTATTCATCTTATTTTGTTCTTCTTCTTATTATTTTTTTTATCTTTATTTGTTTAAGTTTTAAGGCTAGTATTAATCCCACACCCACACTAAAAAAGAGGGACTCATCATTCTCCCCAGTCATGAAGTAGAAAATATAGCGCGCCAAAGCAACAACCCTGTTTATAAATCTGCCCTCAATTGTATTTGCTACAAACACAATCATGGGGAAGCAGAAGCAACAGGTCCTTTCCCGCTTCTTTGCTCCCAAACCCAAAACAATACTAAACCCCTCATCTCCATCTTCAACTTCAATTTCATCACCATCTCAATCAACTCCTCAGAACCCTCCAACTCCTCCGCCGAAAATTTCAGCCACTGTCAATTTCTCACCATCCAAACGCCTTCTTACCTCCCAACTCATCTCTCCCACTAAGCCCTCCAAAAACCCCAAACTCTCTCCCCATACCCACAACCCTATCCCCCCTCTTCCCAATCCCACCCTTCACCAAAAATTCCTAGATAAACTTCTTGAACAATCTCATGACCTTCTAGAACCTTCAAAATCCTCAAACTTGAATCCTAAATACACCCCACTAGAGCAGCAGGTGGTTGAACTTAAAGCTAAGTACCCTGATGTTCTTTTAATGGTTGAAGTTGGGTACAAGTTTCGGTTTTTTGGGGAAGATGCGGAAAATGCTGCTAGGGTTTTGGGTATTTATGCCCATATGGATCATAATTTTTTGACAGCAAGTGTACCCACTTTTAGGTTGAATGTTCATGTTAGAAGGCTTGTGAGTGCTGGGTATAAGGTGGGTGTTGTGAAACAGACCGAGACGGCTGCAATTAAGGCTCACGGGTCGAACAGGTTGGGACCTTTCTGTCGCGGGTTATCGGCATTGTACACCAAGGCCACATTGGAGGCAGCAGAGGATGTGGGGGGTGGAGAAGAAGGGTGTGGGTCATCTAGTAATTATTTGGTTTGTGTTGTTGAGAAGGGGATAATTCTTGAAAATGTGGATTGTGGGATTGACAGTGGCTTTGATGTGAAGATTGGGATTGTTGCAGTTGAAATTTCGACTGGGGATGTTATCTATGGGGAGTTCAATGATAATTTTATGAGGGCGGGCCTTGAGGCTCTGATTTTGAGCTTGTCTCCTGCCGAGTTGCTTCTTGGGGAGCCCCTCTCCCAACAAAGTCAGAAGGTAGCTTTAGCTTTAGCTTACATGAAGTTTATATATTTGGTAAAAAAAATTGCTCCAGTGCAGTAGAAATTTGTTTGTTAATTCTATATTTCGAACATTTTTATTATAACCTATCATTTTAAGAATGAAGTTGTCTGTATTAATCACACAATGCTCTTTCTGTCATTGGAGGGAGTGTGACTGCATTTTAGTCTAGAGGATAATAATTGTAATTGTATTGCTTACTCCCTCCGTCCCATAATATATGACGTTTTAGATTTGTGCATAGGGATTAAAGAAATAATTGTATAACATTAAATATAGTATATAGTATTAATTGTTTATAATCAGTGGCGGAACCAGAACATTTATAGAGGGGGGTCAAAATACATCACTAAAAAAATTATTTATCAACGCTCGGAGTGCTTCTTTTAAATTCATTTTACCCAATTGTAGTATTTCACAACATCCTATTTCAATCCTTGTCAATTTTTGAGTTGCGAGTCTAATGACTTTAAATACATATACATACATACATATATATATATATATATATATATATATATATATATATTAATTTTTCCCGAACAATGAGACTATTAATCAAACTTTGAAATTTTTAGTCAACTGATTAGCTACTTTTATAGATAAATTACAAATTATAATATTATATATTCAAAATCTTATATTGTGGTTCATGGGATTAATTAGCTTGAAAGAATGAATTCCAGCAACAACAAAAAATAAAAATAGAAGAAGACATATTTAATAATCTTGATAGGATAGAACTATGGTGATATGGTGAACTTATGGTCACTATAGTAAGATTCAAAAAAATTTGTTTTATTTCTTTAGCTTTTTATTTTTAATTAGTTTACAGATAGAATTGTTACCACTTTTTTTTGCCTCACTTTGATGATAAAGTAAAAATAAAAAAAAGCAAAGGAGAAAAGGAAATACATAAAAAAAAGGAAGGAAAAGGAAAACAAATAACCCCCGAAAATTCCAGGGTGGGGGGTCATATGACCCCCTAGACCCCCTTGGTTCCGCCCATGTCTATAATACCATTTACTATAAACTTATCTCATAATCTGTACAATTTATCATGAGAGGTAATTTTGGAAAGATTGTGGTTAATTATCCTAGATTATATAAATCGTCAAATAATTTAGGAAAAATTAAATAATTTAAAACGTCATATATTATGGGATGGAGGGAGTATTTAATATGATACTCTTAAGTGACAATGACCATCCTCAATTTACTTTAGAATATTTATCCATGAATTTCCTTTTTCAGTGCGGTAACCTTTCATTCCTAATATTTTAACTCTTGAGCTGCTCGTGTATTTCGAAGATGCAGTAACTATATATAATTTTTGAAGACTTTTTGTTAACAACTAAACATAAAATGTGGTTTGTATATGTGCATTTGATAAATATAACTGCAACACTTATTTATATTTATCTAGCTGACTGGACGGGATATTTTATTTATAGTTACTATTAGCATATGCTGGACCCAGCTCAAATGTTCGTGTGGAGCATGCCTCAAGAGATTGCTTCAATTATGGTGGTGCACTTGCTGAAGTAATGTCTTTATATGAGAACATGAGAGACAATCAATTAATGGATAATTGTCAGGAGGGAGAAACAGAGGTGAAAAAACAAGGAAATAACCAACTAGAAATTGAGGTATGTTATTGAGTTATATCTTGTATGTCAGTAGTGTACTATGCTGAGGTTTGGAAGTTTATTTGTTTGAGCTTGCAAGCCAACTAATTTTACATGATTGATTGTCACTTGTTTCTGGTCCACGAATATGGAATATTTCCATATGCTTTATCCTACTGCTAAATTTTGCGTGGTTATTATTTATGTCATGCACCTTGTGCTGACATAAATGTTATTCGTTGAGAAGTATTATCTTACACGTGAGCTATTTTTCGTCCCTTAATTATATTTTAATGCTTTTCAGTGACGTGTTTGTAGCAGAAATATGTGCAAAGTTGGTTTAACTATACCTATACATATATATTTGACATTTGTATACGTATGCAGGTCAGCAACTCGATAAAGAAATTTGAGAATTTTACTTGGTTGGAAAAGCAAGTTTTATTCTTCCATTTTCCTTTGTTCAGAAAAAAACTAGCATGACTTCCTCCATCCACATTATTTTTGGTTTACCTCTTGACCTTCCCCCGTATGATCCTTCATATTCTCGCGTACCATGGGGAAAAATTGGTTTAGGCACATAAAAATAAATTAATTTACTTTGTGTATATGTCGTCGTGAACAAATGCTCATATAATTGCATATATACGTGGTATTCACATGTTTATAGGCATAATTATGTCAAGGTGTATATATATTGTTGCTTGGTTGCATGATCCCTGAATGTTTATTAGTAAAATGGCTTAATGAAAACAATTCTGTTTCTTTTTAGAATTTGTATACTATTATATTCTCTTCTCCAATCATCTGTGAAGAAGAGAGTACAAACTTCTAAACTTGTGAAAATACTGAATATGCATTCCAACTTTAGTATTTTCAAAACAGGTAGAGCGTGTCTTGTTTATTATATCTTCCTGCTAGTTTTACTTAGAGGTCATTAGTTGTCATTTTTCATATGTTATTTTTATTCTTTTTTCTTGTATGTCTTTTTTTGTTTTGAAGGGAATTATGACCATGCCTGATATAGCTGTCCAAGCATTAGCCTTAACCATTCGTCACCTGAGGCAATTTGGTTTTGAAAGAATTCTGTGCTTGGGTGCTTCATTTCGACCATACTCTGGTAACATGGAGATGACCATGTCTGCCAATGCTATGCAACAATTAGAGGTATATTATATTTCAGTATGCCTTAAATAGTTTAATGATGGGGTATGTTTCAGGTCACTTCTATGGTATAGATTTTGTGCTTTGCTTTAGTGATGTGACCAACTGATATGATTTGTCTAGGCAATTGAGTTATTTTACATCCATCTTGTCAGTTGCAATATTTGCAAAATACTTGCCTTGGTGGAATAGTATTGTGTAAAGAGGAATTTGATATGTTTACCTCTGATGCCAGAAAACTCCCATCCTGTGTGAAAAGCTGGTGGGGATAAAGTAGGTGAAAGTATTGTTTTTTAATGCAAGTACCAGGAATTTCCTATGGAATAAGTCTGATGAATACAACATTGCCTTTCACAATGAGCAGATATTTCTATGATCTTCAATATGAAATCTTGGACCTTAGCTTTCATTTAGAATGTGTATGATTAAGGACATTTTGGTAATAATTCAATAAGCAACTCAACTGATTAGAAAAGTGAGGACGAACTTGCTTACCAAAAAAGTTATTTTTGCTCCAATTAAGACACTGTTCAGTAATTTTTTTTAGCACCCAACTCTCTGACCAAAAAAGGGAAAAAGCTAGCAAGTTGTTAGTAAGAGTTATCAAACATGCTCTTAGTTTCATTAATATTATTTTCAATTTTTTTCTTATTCCGAATATTTTAAGTTTCTCTTCTTTAATGACGGGTTTAACTTTTAACTGCATTTAGGTTTTGAGGAATAACTCTGATGGGTCTGAGTCCGGCTCCTTGCTGCAAAGTATGAACAACACTCTTACCATATCTGGATCAAGGCTTCTGAGGCACTGGGTATGGGGTGCACTTGATCTGATCTGATTTATTGATTTTGCGACTCTTATTAGTATTTCTTGACCTATAGCCCTTGGTGCTATTGCGTGGAACAGGTGACTCACCCTTTATGTGATAGAAACACGATCTACGCCCGTCTTGATGCTGTTTCTGAGATTGCAGAGTCAATGGTTTCTTACAAAGCTTCTCAAGATTACAACCTTGACAAGGGAGGCTCTGATGTTACTATTGTGCAACTGAAGGTACATCATGTGCTTTCTTCAGTTTTGACTAGTTTAGGAAGGTCGCCTGATGTTCAGCGTGGAATAACCAGAATATTTCATCGAACAGCTACAGCATCTGAGGTAATAAGTGTCTCTAAATTTTTTACATCTATCTCTCTATATTTGCGTGTGTGATTTACATATGTTGCTAAAATGTTTCTGACACTGAAAACTTAACTTACTTCCCCCATGTCACTAACTCTGTGGATGTGGGACAAAAGAGGAGGGGATGCTTGGACAGTTTAAACATCTATATTATACCAGTCTGGTTATAGTGGACATCAGCTATATATATATTTCCCTATCAATTTGCATACTTAGTAACTGATGATGGTTTCTGCTTATAATCGGATGGTACAGTTCATTAAAATCATTCAAGCTATCTTAGTTGCTGGAAAGCAACTTCAAGAGCTTCTCATTGAAGAAGAGGACAACAAGCACAACCTGAAAATGAATACTGTGCACTCTGTGTTGTTAAGGAAGTTAATTTTGACAGCTTCATCATCCAGTGTAATTGGCACAGCTGCAAAACTTTTGTCTAGCCTAAGCGAAGATGCTGCTGGTAAACAGGACCTTCAAAACTTATTCATCATTAACGATGGACAATTTTCAGAGGTTTCTTGAACAGTAGTCTTTGAAATTAAATCTAAATCCTGCTCTATATATGACCTTCAAATTTTAATTTCTAATAGTTGCTGAATTAATTCTGTTATGGGCAGGTTTCTAGAGCCAGAACAAAAGTTCAGTTAGCAAAGGAGAAACTAGATTTACTAATTGTTTTGTATCGCAAACAGCTTGGTAATCGCAATTTGGAATTCATGAGTGTTTCTGGAACCACACACTTGATTGAGGTACTTTTAATTGAGAATCGAGATCGTTGTTATGTTTTTATACGTTGAAAGATCAAATGTTTCAGTTCAGCACGCCCTTTCACCTTTGTCTAGTCTGTCAGTTTGTACTTTTACGGATCCCTTTTCTGATTGGTTCTTGATTCACCTGTATGGATTTCAAATAGACGATGGTTTTGTTTGCCAATTAAGAAATATATGTAGTCACCGGTGTCCGTGAAAATGAAATTAGATTGAATTACCTCTCGATGATCTTGAATCGGATCAATATCATGAATAACAATATCTGAGCTATCAAATCAATTCGCTGGTCATTTCATTTAGTTGGTGTTTGACATGGATTTGGCTGCTGTCCTAACTTGTCTTCTTCTCTGTTGGATTGAACCTTTCGGGTGTGATTGTGGGGCTGGCAGTCATATATAAAGTAAATTATAGTTTTATAGTGCATTTGACTAATAGTAATCAGGGATGTAATTGTTGCCCAACTTGCTTTTCAAAATCTTTCCCTTTTCCTTAATAGACTGTACATAATTGATTTCTGGCAGATAATTGTCCCAAACTTCAATCCTACTAAATTAACATTGTTATTTTTTTATCTCTTAGTGTTAAAATTGTGTGCTTAATGTTTCCAGGCATCAAATCACAGGCTTTTCTTGATGTCTTGGTCTTTGTCTTTTTTGGCACTGCTTTTTGTGTATTTAATTGATCATCACTTTAGTGCAGGTGCCTGTAGATGTGAAGGTTCCTTCCAACTGGGTGAAGGTAAATAGTACCAAGAAAACTGTACGCTATCATCCACCTGAAGTATTGACTGCTGTACAACAGTTATCACTAGTTAATGAAGAGCTCATTCTTGTCTGTCAAGCTGCTTGGGATAGTTTTCTTAAGGATTTCAGTAGATACTACTCTGAATTTCAAGCTGCTGTTCAAGCACTAGCTGCTTTGGATTGTCTAAATTCATTTGCCATTCTTTCACGAAATAAGGTTTAGCCTTTGGAGGATTATTGAAGTTATACTTATTGCTTAGTGGATGTTAATAATTCTCTGATCTTCTCGGTTGCAGAATTATGTTCGTCCACTTTTCGTGAATGACAGTGAACCTGTTCAGATAGGCATCCGTTCTGGTCGTCATCCGGTATGTAAATAGCAAACTGGCTTCCCAGTCTTTTGATCATTGTTTTTTGTCGTGGAAACAGATTGCTTGCGAAGTGTTTAAATTTGACCAACTCAAAAGTTGTACAAGTTGACTAATTTTTCCACCCATGTATGATCGATCATAATATACTTGCCTTGAAAAACACCCGTCAGATCCCTAAGAGGTTGAAATATGGCTAGTTTTTGATTCAACACATTCTCATTGCAACTATATCAGTGGACTGGCTAAATAGAAATTAGTTCCCCCCCCCCCCCGCCCTTTTTTTTCTTCCCAATTTGATTATTGCATGTTAAATCTTATAGACTTTACAGTCTTTTCAGTTATTTAATAATATTCATATGTTTTTCTTTACTGCTTTCATCTGACTAGGTTCTGCACAGTATATTACAAGATAACTTTGTCCCAAACGATACAAATTTGCATGCAGAAAGTGAGTATTGTCAGATCATTACTGGACCAAATATGGGGGGAAAGAGTTGTTATATACGCCAAGTTGCTCTCATTGCTATTATGGCTCAGGTAAAAGCCCTATTTAATGCTCACATTTGTATTCTATTTCTATATCTATGTACAAAAGGAGTGTCAACTGTATCTCTCAAATCTCGCTGACATGTAACTTGTCATTATTTTGTCAAGGAGCCCTAAGATCTTACTTGTTACTATATGTGGTACGTCTGGTGAGAAGGAAGAAAAAGGTAGGGAAAGAGGAAATTTTCCTTGTTTTTTACCAAGGAAAAGGGAAAATAAAGGTCATTACATTAAAAAAAGGAAATATTAGAGAAAGAAATCTGGGAGAATGAATTTTCTTTCCAGGACCAGCTAAAATTGAGTGAAAGAAGGCAAGAGAAAGCAAAGTGCCGATGTCTTTTTGGCCTTTCTGAAAAGCATTAATCTGTTAAATATAATGGTTTGTATAATAAAATGTCGTTCCATTCTTTTCTCCCTCTTTCTTTATAACAACCAAGCATCAAGAGGGAAGCGTGCCTCTCCTTCTATATGGATACGCTTTCAGTATGTCATATTTTTGCATACCTTCCATTTTATTCATCACTCCTATCAAACTGAATGTGAAGATAACCGGATGCAGTTACATTGTATATTCCAAAATTATTAGTGTGATTATTATTTATAATCCCTCCATCCTGCAAAGTAAGTCCTATGTTTTTTAGTGTGTTCAGCACGGATTTTAAGATGTGCCAAAAACACATTTACACGCTATACTTTCTTGTTTCTTTTCTTTCCCATTGCATTTCATGTGTATCATGTTTAGAATGGATTGTTCTAAGCAGTCTCTCCCGTTCAACCAGTAAGATTTGAAATAATTATCTTGAAGTCTGAAAGTTATGCACCATGAGTTTTAGTTAACAAAAATATTTTTTCCTGATCACAAATTCATTGATTGTATCCTCTGATCCCTCTAGGTTGGTTCCTTTGTACCAGCATGTTCTGCAAAACTACATGTGTTGGATGGCATTTACACTAGAATGGGTGCTTCTGACAGTATCCAGCAAGGAAGGAGCACCTTTTTAGAAGAATTGAGTGAGGCTTCTAACATACTTCACAGTTGTTCATCCCGCTCATTAGTTATCATCGATGAGCTTGGGAGAGGCACTAGTACACATGATGGTGTAGCAATTGCTTACGCTACATTGCAGTATCTTCTTGAGCAGAAAAGATGCATGATCCTGTTTGTCACGCATTACCCTAAAATTGTTGACTTAAAAGTTCAATTCCCGGGATCTGTAGGGGCGTACCATGTTTCTTATCTGACGTCAAAGAAAGATACTTCTACAAACTCAATTTCAGATCATAGAGTTGAAAGCATGGACTACAAAGATGTCATTTACCTTTATAAGCTTGTGCCTGGTGTTTCAGAGAGGAGTTTTGGATTTAAAGTCGCTCAGGTTGCTCAGGTTAGTTGTATTCTCCCTCTGCCTCTCTGAGTGAAACCAACTTGTGACAATTACCTTCAGGCAGAAGTTTGCAAAAGCAAGAATGTTATGGGATTTGGTGATATTTATAAGCAAACAAACATTAGATTCACTGGAGTTTTATCTTAAAAAAAGTATATATAACAAAAGGAGTTGTTCATTTTCCCAGATGTATATTGAGGCTGTGTGAAAAGCTGGGGTTACTCTTTATTTACAATCTTATTGTTTATGTGTTTTGCATCTTCCTTGTAGCTACCTTCTTCATGTATTGGTCAAGCCATAAGCATGGCTGCAAAGCTGGAAGCAGCAGTAAGCAACAGAGGGAAGAACAGGCTTACTCAGAATTGTTCAAAAGAAACAGTTATGCCAGATAACGAAGCAGAACAGGCCCACAAGAATTTCATGCGTCATCTTAATTACACCTGTGCAGGAGATACCGAGGACCTAAGAGAACTCTGTGAAGCTTACAGGGAGGTCTTTTTGAACATAAACTTGGCAATTTTAGGAGATGGTGATCTTGAGAAGAGCTTCCAGTTTTTGAAGCATGCTAAAAGTCTTGCATTGGAGTTGATAAATAGGTAAAGAGGCATGTTTTTAGCCTACTCCTTTTCTATTTTGATGCCATGTCCATTCATCACATAATGCACGCAGTCAGGAAGTTTGACCTCTATCTACTACATTGTTACTTTGGTTTTTTTGGAGCTGTCAGGTTTTCTGCGGGATGAGATGCATCGTAATTACCTTAAAGGATTTCTTTCAACCGAATGTTGTGCTTGGTGAGATCCCATACTAATGCTTGTATAGTCAACTATTTTGATGGACTTAATAGTGTAAGTTCCCAGCTAATCGCCACCTCCAACTCTAGCTGAGAAGCACCCTCTAACCTCCAACTTTGCATATCAGTTCCCCTTGTAAACTTGTCGTTTACTCATTCTTGTCCTTTTCAGATAATTGCGAGTCGGTATTACATTGGAGACGAAGATAGCCTCTTTTAAGGAAAAAGCGAGAATACATTGTAAATGGTATTTGGTAGAAATGTTGAAATACTTGTCTCGTTTTGTTTGTAATCAAGACGTTCATTGCATTTCGTTTCTATAATAAATGAGCTATTTCGGGTTTGAGGAAATTTTATTGAAACACCCCCCCCCCTCCTCTTCTTCTATCTGTCTCACGCTTTTCCTTTTTATTTCATCTTATTTCAGCTGTACAGCAGATCTGGAGGAACGAGGAGCTTGTTCAGAACAGTGGGTTGCTGGCTGATGGGATAGTCACCATAGCTAGAACGGTACAAATGAAAGCTATGGAGGATCACATACTAGTTTATTTTAGGGTTGTTTTTTTTGGAGGTTGCAGATGAAATTCCAGTTGTGTAATTTGTCCAGAATCAATATGGGAATTAATTATTATCTGCAATTTGATTTTGAGACGAGTGCACGTACGTATATATTAATTATGAAGATCATGTTAAATTATAGTATTGTTTAATTTGGTATATAAAGGTGGTTTTAGGCGGATGGGTAAAGTCCTAATAAAAGCTAAAACAGTCGCAGTTGAACAAAATTTAAATTGGTTAAGTTGTAGAAGAATAATTTTAGGTACTCGCGTCTGCCAAAACGTTTTTTGTTTTTCGTTTTATTTTTTAAGACTTGAACAAATAAATTAGTAATATTTACAAAGATAATTTTTACAAGTTCCTTTTATCCCTTAATATTAGTATATGTCGTTCTAGAGATGTACACAAGTATTAAAAAAATAATTGTATAATATTAATTATAATATCAATTATCGATATTATTTATTGAAAGTTATATTTAATACTAAAAATTAATACTTGATTGAAATTTTTAAATGATAAATATAAATAGATAAATATTAAGATATAAAAATATTTCTTTAAAACATTTAAAAATTAAAAAGTGAATGAGGGAGTAATAATCTAGTACTAGTAGTAACATTTTAGAAAGGGATGGTGAATTTTTTTTATTTCTCTTACAAGGGGGACACGTTGTAGCAGTAGTAGGTGTAGGAGTAGTATATATATAGAGAGAGGGGGGGGGGGAAAGAGCATGAAACAATGAAATAGTAGTGGGGGTGAGCTTTGGATTCTCGCCATTGAAGAAGGA
Organism: Panax notoginseng; assembly: GCA_016801055.1. NCBI lineage: Eukaryota > Viridiplantae > Streptophyta > Magnoliopsida > Apiales > Araliaceae > Panax > Panax notoginseng. Next base: position 204,938,778 of record CM029012.1, read on the forward strand.
TCCAGAATATTACACTGCACCAGACAGTTTACAGGTTCATTGTTTAGTTTTCTTCTGCTCTCTCTTCCCCATTTTTTATCATATGTATTTAAGTATTAGTACTGTTATTTGTTTAGTAAAATAATGGTAGGAAGCTTGCATTGTGGTATGTTTGTTAGTTAACTGGAAATGGATACTAAATATATATATATATATATTAACTTATTTGAAACTGTAGAATTTAACGCTAGTATTTGATACTATGTCCTTAAGAAAATTATGTCCTCCGTATGGTACTCAGAATTAATAGCACTTGTTCCCAGTATAGAATGGCACTGTATACTATAGTAGCACTCCAAATAGTATACTAAACGAACCAAAATAAAATGTTCAGAACTTTCTCTCAACAAATGAACTATAAAATGCTAATGCAATGAAGAATAAGAAGATCGGAATGCTTATACTTGAATGAATGAAAATAAAAGCCCCCCTTCTCTATTTATAGTAGGGTAAGTGACATAACCCATTGAAAAGGTATGATTAAGCCAAAAACGACGTAGTTTTGGCTTTAAACAGAAAAAGCGGGTCCGTTCAGAAAAAAAAACGACGTAATTTTAGGCTCAGCAAAACAAAAACGACGTAGTTTAATGCTTTAACAGAAAAGACACGACTGTTCAAAAAACGACGTAGTTTTGCAGCGCCTGTTCAGGCAGATAATCTTTCTCAAAACGACGTAGTTTAGACGCGTCGGTTCGGCAGGTAACGCTTCCGAAAACGGCACAATATTTATAATAAATAACATTTATTAAAACGACACAGTTTTGATAATAGAACTAAAAAATAAATTTTAATTAAAAATTTAAATAAATTTTGTCCAAAAAATTATATACAAGGACTCAGACCAACAAGCCAAGCCGATCGGCGGCGCGCTTACGTGCGTTGGCTCAAACCAAGCCTTGACTAGGTCCTCTTTCTTCCACAAAAGTGGGGAGTCTTTTGGGGTCCAAACCCAAAAGCAATTTTCTTGTATATAAACATATTAAACTTTTAGTTCTTAACCGATGTGGGACTTGACTTTCGACATATATTTATTATCATTTATCATTTTAAAGGGTGATTTTTGGGAATTAATATCTCATTCATTACTTCATGGATTTGAGCTTCCAAATACTCAATTTAATCTACTCATGAAATAGAACACATTGATATGAGAATTTACTTAAAATAATTATTAAAACCCACTTTTATTGTAGCTCATATTCTAACAATCTCCCACATGAATGAATGATATTGACTGCCACCTTATGCAAATGTTATGCAGACTCTGTATCGAGAGACATAATTGAAATCATCTGTATCGAGAGAGGTAGCTTTTGACTTTAAACCTTCCCTTGTGAAAGACTATCGGGTTTACTGATTGTCCAGTGAACGTGATGTCTTGAACTGTCCAATCGTTTATGTAAATCGAGACAATAATAATTCACACAGAATCTTTCCAGACATTATTTGGTTCTCATGATTTTGTTCATTTCGGCCTCGAACAATCTCGGATTTTCGAGTGCTTTAAAGAAGTATAACCTTATCCTTCTCATAGAATTGACTCAGTTCACACTCACATATGTGATTCTTAATAAGAGTATCCAGCTATACTCCATTTGTTTATCAAAATTTAAGAATCATTAAAAACATAGTTTATCCTATAACCGCTGTAGGTATCACTATCTCGTATCATAGGAATGAGCAGAAGAAATTAATTTCTTCATAGTGATTTGGTTGAATCGTTCATAATTTAGTTGTTCATTTGAACCTAGATCTTGGGATCTCCGGTCAACTAGGTTGGGTTTCCATCATAACGATCCTTGTTTATAGGCTTTAAACCCATTCTCCTCGAAGTTATTTTTATTTGCTCTCTAGTCAAACCTTTAGTCAACGGATTCGCTATATTTTCTTTCGATTTTATGTATTCAGTAGATATAATGTCATTAGAGAGCAATTGTTTTATGGTATTGTGTCTACGACAAATATGTGTAGACTTACCATTATACATGTGATTATGTGCCCTTCCAATTGCTGATTAACTATCACAATGGGTACAAATAGGCGACACAAGTTTAGGCCACATAGGAACATCTTCTAAAAAGTGACGAAGCCACTCAGTTTTTTGTCCAACTTTATCCAATGCAATAAATTCAGATTCTATTGTTGATCGAGCAATGCATGTTTGTTTAGAAGATATTTATGATACTGCTCCTCCACCTTGTAAATACAAAATCACTTGTAGATTTAGAGTCTTCTGTATTCGATATCTAGTTTTTATCACAATATCCTTCGAATACTGCTGGATATCTTGAGTAGTGTAATCCAAAGTTTTGAGTATATTTTAAATACCTTAAAATTCTTACAAGGAAATAAGTGCTGCAAACCTCTGTTGGATATCTTTCCCGAGCTGTGGATGAGGGTCGGTTGAGGGATCTTTTTTCACCATTTGGAACCATCAGTCAGTCAAAAGTGGCAAGGGATTATACTACAGGTTTAAGTAAAGGCTATGGCTTTGTCACATACGATACTCCCACTGCTGCAGCCTCCCATTATGTACATGAATGGGTTCCAAATAGATGGTCACATACTGGCGGTAAGAGTAGCTGGTGTTCCACTTGCAGCCACAGTATCTCCAGCCATTAGCCTCGGTCCGGTGTACCCTGGACCTGCAGCAGTTATTCCCAGTGTTCCAAGCTGGCCAGTTCTGCCTCAGTTGTTGCTGCCAGAAGCACAAATGTACTACGCGAATAATGGTGAGGGCTTAGTTTTCCCACCTTGGTCAGTATAGTTGAGCACAACAGTCAATTTCCTCAAACTGCATGTATTCCTCAACCAGTAGTCTCGGGGACTATTGAGCCAGAGACTGCAAATTCATCCACTGGTTCTGTTTAGGTTGGTCAGTTTCCAGTTGATCCCAACTTTCATGGTTCAATTACAACACAAACATTAGAACCTCCCCACGGTTCATACCCAGTCAAATGTGAGAACTGAAGCTTACTGCACATTCTTCTTCAACCTCTCAGCTTCATTTAGGTTGGCTGATTTTGTTTACAGTTAAAAAAAGCCACTACCTTCTTTTAAAGAGGTATGCTACATATACGTGTATATATTTTGGTAAGTAAGTTTGAACAAATGTGTTCATATGGTGAGAAAATACAACATAAATTGTTAAGAATAAAAACAAATATCTTATTATTCCCATACAAAAAATCCTGTTCAATGTATAATTGGATTTGGGTTCAGGTTGGACATAATTAATTTTAATGGCAGCCAGGACAGGAGGCAGCCATGTTTTGTATTCAAGCCTGAGATCAATTAATCTGGCTAATTGGTCTCGGAAGAGTTGGCTACTTGAACAAATAAAATTATAAAATATATGTAAGATATGAAATAATTTCCTTGGTTTTAAAATATAAATTATAGTGGTTTTGATTTCATTCCTATTTTTAGTGTTTTTCCCACGAATTAAACCAGAAGAGAAAGGATGAGTATTGATAACATGAACTTAACACTAGCTCATTTTGTATATTATGTATAAATATTATTTTTATAAATCTTACTAAATTTTGAAGAATAATAATAATAAAGAAATACTCATTTATTTGCTGTTTAGTTATGTATAAAAATTAAAATAAATAAAATCTAATAGATATATAGTAGTTGTAAAAAAAATATTCCTTTTTAGCGACGACATCCCATCTAGAAGTTATTTTTAAATTATTATTTTTCTTGAGAATTACTCCATCTGTCTCGTATTAAACGTTCTAATTGGTTTCGGTACGCTACTTAATAATATTTTGTTTTACCTAAATTGCCTTTCTAAAATACTTTTTAATTGAAGTATTTATGCACTTTTCTATGATCCCAACATTAATTATTCATTTTTATTTCTCACATGAATCAATTCTTTAGATCATTTTTATTGTTATTCCTACATTCTAATAATATATTTCTCTCTTCAAATTCACCCACTAATTATATGCATATCTCCATGCACGCAAACCTACCTTTGTTGGTATTAATTTCTAGCTACATTATCATTTTTGTTGTTATTCTCACATTAAATAGAAGAGATGTTATAATAATAACATGAGAGAGAAAGTTGTATAACAATACATCTCTTCCCAATGTAAACCTTTTATTATTTTTTAAGTTTGCAACAAAAGTTACTAAGAGCATTTACAAGAGTAGTAGCAAAATAAACTTTTTAAATTGATGTTTGTTGACCTACGTGGCAATTTGAAGAGTATTATTTGTTACTTTTATATTTTGTGCCTCATCAGTCTCTTCAATTTAATGAGCTATACATCAAACTCATCAAGCGTAATAAATATTTTTAGCCTTTAATTGTAGATTTCAAAAGTGAGAAGGAGGTTGCAGATTTGAAGAGTGAGAATAATGTTTGTTGACCTACGTGACAGTTTGAAGAGACTGTTGGATAATTTTTCTAATGTGACTCACCTATTTGAGTATTCTAAAGTGGTTGACGAAGCTATTGAAGATACTCTAAGCGCATTCACAATAGTTTTATTATCTCTATCCTTACTTTGCACTGTCATTAGGTCATTCTGCAGGATATATAGGGATTCAATTTTTTCATTACGTTGGTTTCTTATATTGATTCTTTAAATAATGAAATTTAAAAGCTAAAAGTTAAAATTTGAAAGTTCCAACAGTCAAAGCATGTTTTGACCGTTGTACTATTTGACATTTCTATTAGCTTCATACGTTAGAACTTATAATAGATGTAATGTACTATAACCTCTTGTTTTTAATTATAAAATCGCTATTAATTTATTAATCTTTTTTTAAGTAAGTATGTTATATTTTTAAATTTAAATTAAATCAATACATATTGTAACATATTTATAAAAAAATACTATTACTTATAAAATTAATTATTTTTGCAATTCTTAACAAAATTATTAAATTTGAGAATACATCAAATTAACTTATAAAAATTAATAATAATCTTATAATTTATAAAAGAGAGTATAATTTATCAATTGTATTCCATTGTTAAATAACTTTTATTTTATTTTAAATTATAAGTATATGGAGTGATTATTGAATGGATTGTAACTGCAAATGTATATAAGATTAATATTAACTTTTAAAAAGTTAATCTGTGATATTTTTAAATTTAAAATTAATATGATTCATTTGAATTTTGAAAATAATAAATTTTATAATATTTATAATTATATGGACATAAATTAAATAAATTTATATCAATTTTAAATTTGAATACGCTTGAAATTAATTTTTAAAAAATAAGTCAATATTAATTTTATAATTTAAAAATGAAGTAGTAAAAAAGCCATGTGACAATAATATCAAAATGTATATCAGTAAGGGTGTAAACGAGTCAAACCGGAGCGAACAGAGAGCTACTCGAATTCGACTCGAAATGATAAATTCGTACTTGAATTCGGCTCGAATTCGAATTATATTTGAAAAGGCCTACTCAGATTCGGCTCGACTCGAATATTTATTACTCGAATTCGATCCGACTCGACTCGAATATTTATTCAAATTATTCACGAGCTTCAAATTCAAGCTCGAATTCAAGTCTCCACATAATAACTAGTTTTATAATAAATATAATTATAAATTGAATTTGTTATTTTACTTAAAAATAAAAAAATATATTTATTATTACACATTACAAATATAAAATCACAATTAAAATTAAAAATAAAACAAAATAATAACTAATTATCCTAATTTGATTTAAATTTGTATATATTATAAGAGAATGTATCGAACATCTAATCGAATATGTATTAACCGAGTATGTATCAAATTACAATAAAAAATTCGAGTAGTTTGAGTTTTAAACGAGTCGAGTATAATCTTGTTAAGATTCTACTCATATTTTTATTCGAACTATTTTTAATGCTTAGATTTGGATCATATTATTAACGAATCCGAGTCTCGCTCGTATTTTTTCGAGTCGAGCCTAAATCGAGTCCAAACTGTGTTGGCTCATTTACAACCTTAAATGATTAGTTGTCCACTTAAATAAGGGTGTGAAATGTCATTTTGCATATATAGAAAACGATTTTGTAACTCCCTCGTACTATGGAGTAAAATCTTATATAGAGATTAAAATAGAGAGTTAAATAAGAATAAGGAAATTGTTGGATAATAATTTGTTACTGTATTTTTCAAATTTGGAGATATAAAATTTATTGAGTAAATTATTGTGAATGGTCTAAAAAAATTTATAAAAATATAAGTGAAAAAATAAGTTAAAAATAATTATTAATATAAAAATAGAATATTTATTGTAGAACATCTAAAAAGGAAATTAGGGTGTTTAATGGTGGACGGATGGAGTACATTTTTGTGCTATTGCCGATGAAGTAACTAAGTATATGGTTAAATATAAAAAAATAAAAAGGGGCAAATATGTTATCAACACAGCAAAATCTATGACATAGGGGGTTTCGAATTTGACGGTTGTTTAACCTCTCGAATTTAGACACTGAAGGTTCCATCAGATACTCAGCGAGACCGGGTACAGGTTCATAGTTTATTGTTAGTTTTTGCTAATTTTTATCTCCTAAGGTATATATCATCTCTCCTATACTGTCTTATTGTTAGAGTTTTCAAGATCTGGTGGGTTTATTTCCTAAAATTGATGGAATATGATCAATTGTTGAACGAAACAATGCATCAGGGATGTGGTTAAAGTATATTGGATTTGCCCTTGCGTTTGTTTAGGCCTCTAGGGTTTGATTTGAATTAATCCAAGCTGGAAATGTAAGTTTGATTTTTATTTTTCAGACAAGCCTAGAAATTTAGTTTTCTGGTAGTATTAAATGGTAGGACAATTCTGGAAAATTCTATAGTGTATCATTCTTAGGTAATATTTGGAATGTCGGAGGCAAAAGCATTGTTCAATGCATACATATTTAGCTGTGGAAATGTAAGTGGTTTGTTGCCTTTTTGTCTTAAACAAAGAGGATTGCCTATTCGGTGCTCGTGATATTTAGTTTTTCTTCCTCTGAAATTTCATATTGCTGCTAGGGTAATTTACACTCTGCCCTTAAAGCTTGGTTGGATTAGTTTTTCGTACTGGACTCAGTTATTTGGTGTCAGAAATACTTTATTAATTAAATTTACTGATTGTGGACATTAAAAGAAGGAAAATGCGAACTTTCCTTTATTCATATTGTTTGGAAGACCTTAGGTGTCCTAATATCTTTTGTGTTGGATTTGTTGCGCTAATACAATAGCGCTAAGGTAGTTTAAGTGGTTTATATGGCCTAATGATTAGCAGTCTGTTCAATTAAACTGATAAAAAAAAGTTCCAATTGCATGGAGTTGGTTATCTTTTTGCCACACATAGCTTTGTTAAAACACAAGTTGTCATGATTAGCAGCTACTGTATCCATCCATGCCAATAATGGTGGTCTTACTCTTCATCAGCCATTATCATCACTGATCATGTTATAGTTCTCTTTGATATCATGCTGATCTTGAAAGTATCATCTCGCTTACTCACACACTCACACTTACACTCACACACACACACACTCTCTCAGTCTCTCTCTCTCTCTGATTGTTCAGTATGTTTTTTAGAAGTGTTTACTTAATTCTTTGGAGCTTTTTTTAAATACGTTTATACACATTAGTTTTGCAATATATGTACTAGGTAGTAGGTATTACCTTACTTTTTTTATGATGTAGGTTCAACGTCGGAATTCGATGTTGCAAAGATTTCAAGGTGTAGACAAATGGATATCATCAAAAAGAAAAATTTAGAGGTACCGAGTAAAGAACTTGAGGAAGAAAACCACGAGCATACTGTAGAATGTGTTCCTCGAACTATTCTGAATAGTGGTGATAGTGATAGTGACGGTGAGGATTCCGAAGAGGATCCTGAGGAGGAGCCTGAAGACGATCTAGAAGTGGAGCCTGTCAAGGATTTAGAAGAAGAAATAGAAGATAAACTGGAAGAAGGTTCCAATGTGGAGCATGAAGAAGATCCAGAAGAGGATTCAAGTGAAGAACCAGAGGAGCAATCAGATGTGGAATGTGTTACTACATCCCTTCCATGCCATAAAACTTTTGCAAGCGAAAAACTAACTGAAGATCCAGATGAGGATCCTTCTGAAGAGTATTTGTCTGAGCCATATTCTATGAATGACCCTGAGGAAATTGTTAAACAGGAAGAGGATTTTGGGTATGCTGCTGCAGCTCTACATAGTAAATTGGAAATGCCTGAGGCTGTTGTTGGCGATGAGAGTGGTTCTAGAAAACAGGATAATACTGATTCTGGGAAACGGAGGCGTAGTAGATGGGACCAAGAGCGTGAAGAAGACAGGGAAACAGTTAAAGGTGATAGAAAAGGTAAAAAACGTAAAACAAGGTGGGATACTGATGATTCACGATTGAAATTTTTGGTTATAGATCCAGAGTTTCAGGGACTGAAATCAAAACTTGCAGAAATTAACAGTAAACTAGAAAGATCTGAGGTTCATGATGACAGGCCCGAGGCAGAAAGGTCTCCTTCTCCTCAACCAGTATACAATAACCTAGGGATAAGAATAAATACACGTGAAGTAAGGCTCCGTAACAAACTCATCCAGGAACGTCAACGGATCATTTCGAAGTTGATGAAGAAGAATCCTACCTTTAAAACTTCAAAGCACAAGAATAAATTTGGTAAAAAAGTATTTATACCAGTTGAAGAATACCCAACATATAACTTTATTGGCCTGATACTAGGACCAAAAGGAAACACACAAAAGAGGATGGAGAAGGAAACTGGTGCGACAATTCGGCTGAGAGGTAAAGGCTCCAACAAAACATCACAGAAAGCTGATCGATCTGACGATGAAAATTTGCACGTCTTCATCGAGGCAGGTAGTCAAAAATCTCTAGATTCTGCTGTATCAATGGTTAAGAAACTGCTAATTCCACCGGAAGAGGGAATGAGTGATCACAAACGAGCCCAATTAGAGGAACTTGCAAAACTCAAACAAGGGAATTTGATGGCCTCATGCAATGTCTGCAATGACCCGGGACACAATCACTATGCCTGTCCTTATAAGAAATCTACATTGAAGGCCTCCTGTGACACATGTGGAAGCTTTTGCCATCCCACATCTGGTTGTCCCTTGACCTCTTCTCCCCTGGTAAGCAACCCCCTGCAGAATTCTTCTAGGCTTGGCTTTGGTTCAGCTCCAAAAACAAAAGGCAAATCCTACAAGGAAATCAATGCTGCAAACCTCTATGTTGGATATCTTCCTCAAGCTGTGGATGACAATCGGTTGAGGGAGATTTTTTCTCCATTTGGAACGATCACTCAGTCGAGAGTGGCAAGGGATCATACCACTGGTTTAAGTAAATGCCATGGATTTGTCAGATTTGATACTCCCTCTGCTGCGTCCTTGGCCATTAGTCACATGAATGGGCACCAAATAGATGGCCACATGCTGGCAGTAAGAGTAGCTGGTACTCCACCAACCACAGGATCTTCATCCATGAACCTTCTTGTGGCATACCCTGGACCTCTAGCAGCTATTCCCAGTGTTCCAAGCTGGCAAGGTCCGCCTCAGTATATGATGCCACAAGCACAAGTGTCCTTCCCAAATGGTGTAGGCTTAGGTTTGCCGCACCCTTCATCAGTATTCTTGGAGCATAAGAGTCGATTTCCTCAGACTGCGGCAACAGTTATTCCTCCTCCAGTATTCTCCTCGGGGACCATTGAGTCAAACTCAAAGACTGCATTCTCAGCCCCTGGTTCGGGTGCAATGTTTCCCGGTGATCCTGACTATTCCAGCGGTCCGGCTGCAATGTTTCCTGGTGATCCTGACTATCCTGGTGGTTCAGAATTCCAGTCATACTTTTCCACGCGAACGTTATAGCCTCCCCCTCAATGTTGCAGATCAATTGAATGTGGAAAATGAACCTTTAAATCCATTTGATATTCTTTAGCCTCCCAGCTAATGCTACGTTTGGATTGAAGTAATAAAGGTGGGAATGGAATGACTTATTTCTATGGAATGAAAAAAATTGTGTTTGGTTGCGATTGGAATGGATTGAACTATTATTTTTTTTTGTTATTTTCGATTGAAATTTAACATTCTTGTCCAAGATTTCATGCCCAAAGCTTTATGAGTAGTTTTTTTAATCATTGAGTCATGAGGGTCTTGGGGGAGGAAGAGTATGGAATAACTCATTTCAACTAGAATGAAATGAATCATTCTAATCTTTATTACATTCTTTCCTTCAATCCAAACGTACTGTTGTGTGAATTATAATATAATTGTGGAATAGTTGTATTCTTCCTTTCTAATTTCTTAACTCTTAAATCTGGATAACATTTTCCTATTTCATTTTTTTCTGATTTTCCTTTTTTAGTTACTTATGAGTTTTGAATGTGCTTACTAGTGGCTTTATTCAGAAAGTACGGAAAAAGGGAGGTGAAAAGATGAAAAGGAAAGGTGAACGAAAATTAAAATATTGTAAGAATATTTAAGTTTTAATGACATTTAAATACTCCTCTGCATCCTTTAAAATAAATAATAAATAAATAAAAGAAAATTAAATATTACCCTCTCCGTCCTACAATTTTCTTGTCCTCACTTAAAATGAAAGGTAATTATGTCATTTAGTAGAATTTATTGGTAATACTCGTTTTTTTATGTAATTATATGGGGCTGGAACTTTTTTTTTTTACTTTTCTTACATGTGTAAAAAATGTACTTTGCTAGCAAGGAGGGTATAGTACCTTCTTTTTTTTGTTCTTGTTATTTTGAAATAACAAGGTTGTACAGGACTCTTGAAACATTGATTATAATAAATTTTAGGATAATGAATTTTTCTGAAGAGTTTAATACGGAAATACTTTATTTTTATGCTTCTTATACGCCAAATTTTAATATTTATGGGAAAATCAAGAAAACAGGTACTAGCCATTCAGGATTTTTAGTGTTGGATCGAGTGTTTGTAAATACATTTATGAGGATATATAATGAAGTTATTTTCCACTTACTTCCCATTTGTTTTTTCCTTCCTATTCCCTCTTTTACTCGATTATAACACGCAATGATATTTCCAATTTTCAACTAAACTGGATTGAGTAAAGGCAGTTTGCTTAGCTAAAGATTAAAGGCTATTTGCAAACTTGTACATCACAGAAGAGTATAACATAAAGACTAGTTTTTCAGACAAAGGTAGTTTGACAAATCAATCAAGAGTTCTTCTCCCTAATGCTAGTTCAAAGCAGTCCGTCGTAGCTCCCTTGCTTTCCTTGTGTGTTCAGGAGGTTATGCCTCGTTTTCGGAGTCACTCAAGTCAATCACATCAATGGATGGAACGTTGGCTCCTTGACATTTTGAAACATTACGGCAGGGACGCATTTGTGGGGAAGGGCTCAATAGATCAATCACTTCTGCTTTGTGCTCACTTGAAGCAGTTATGAGACAAACTTTGTCAGCAACCCTTTCAACATTGCTGTTTGACTCTATATCGAGCAGTAGGGTTTGATTTATTCGACCAACTTCGGTTCCAGCATTCATTTTCTCTGTCACTGATTGTCTAGTCAAAAAGGCCTTACGAGCGGCGATGTTTTCACATTCAATGTCGAGCAGCAGCTCTTGCAGCTTCTTGTCAATTGCACTGACGGGAGGAGCTGTCTTCTCAGATTTCTTTACTCGTGGTTTACGATGATTCTGTTTCTTTGCTTGAGCTCTTCTCTCCTCCTCAAACTCCAGAACCTTTTCAGGACAAGCACTGTGTGGAAAGAAAAAAGGAGAAGCTTCTCAGTCACCTCAAGTCCCCAAATTTAATTTAACCTATGGCACTTGCACTTGCAATTGCAAGCAGAGAGAAGCACTTCTGAAGTACCGGTTGGGCTAAAGGATATTTTTTAGGCTAGCTACAACTAATAGTACTGACTACTGAGCTAAACAGCCATGTGAACAGTAGCATGGTCAATAAGTGAACCTAACTTGAACAAAAACATGCAATGGATGCATGGCATGTATGGCAACGACACAACAACCTGCAACTCAACATGGATATGATGGACCTAAATAAGTGAAACAGCAAAAACGAATTTCATTCTGCCTACTTTTAAGTTGTTTGGATCTAGGAACAGGCTAGGTTGAGTTTGTGCTGTTGTACGAAGATTCCTTTTTGAACTTTCTTCATAAGAGAAAATTTGATTAGTTGATATCAAGATTCCCTACTACAAATGTAACTTTTGTAAATGTAGTCTACAATAGTTGAAATTATCCTATAAATGTTCTCTACTGCTTCGGCATGTTGTCAGACACTTCAGAGAACAAAGCTTTTGAGAAAACAAGGTCACACAATAGCACTATAAACTCAATTCAACAAATACATACCCGGCTTCAAGGAATACATATCACCTTTACATCACTACAAGCAAAGAAAATTCGGAATACTGTGACGATAATTACCTCTCTATGAGATCAGCAGGCACTATAGAGGTTTTAAGTCCATCAATTTTTTCCCAGGAAACCTCGAAGCATTCTTTGCCCTGAATTTTCCTGTGCTTGATAATATCTGATATAGGACACCTAACTGGCATCTGTAGTCAAGAAAGAGTGGTCAGATCATATCAAGGATTGAGGAAAAAAATGGTTCGATAGAGTGCGACAGAATCAAATAAAGTCGTATTTGCAAAGGTAGCATCATAACCCCAGAAAGTGACAAAACAAGTTGTTCAGCCATGAATTTCACTCAACCAAACTTGGTCAGAAATTATACACATTTAACAAGATCATATTGTTCTAGGATCATATCGCTATCTTAAACAGCAATACCTTGTCCAATGGAGGCCGAAGTCCAAGATCAGATGAAGTAGAACGCAAATTGGCAAACTTCCTTAACTCTCTTTCTGCAATCTTCGGGAGGATATACTTATCTGATCATTAAATCATGAAAAATTGTAGAAAGAGTAATTAGGCCAAGGTATCTTTTTAGATAAATAAAAATCAAATCAAATCATGTTCCCCAATTGAAAGACCTCATAATCCTCTCCCCACCTATGGTTTCAGCTTTCAGATTACAGTTGCATGCATTTGCGCAAGATCTAAAATTTTACAAAGATAATAAGTTGGGAAATGTAAAGCAAAAAATAAGGATGAACCGTTGCAAATGTTGCTTTCAAAATCATCAGAGGCCAATATCAAAGAAGGGACATCAGATTGATTCATCACTCTGTGAATTTGCAACCAAGTTAAATTGATAATAGCAGCTTACTAAACAACAAGACAAGATAAATAACACTGGTCATGATCATTTAACAAGTGTAACTAGGAGTCCAAAGAAAAGTTCCAGGATTGTTCCACATGTACATGGAAGCAACACTCCAAAAAGTCTTTAACACTGTAATTTGTAAACCCACAGGCCACAACTGATCCAATAGTCAACCAAAAGACACATGAAAAAGCACTAAAGAAACCTAACCCAAGCAAAATAACATGAATGTTAAATAAAACACTACCAAATAGAAAATAAGGTTTGAATGAACATACTGTCTATTGTATGCATCACATAAGTGAAGATGACTACATATTTAAGTTTACGTAGCAAAGGAACTTGCCTGTTTTTTCTGGAGGCCACTCAAAAAATTGAGCACATACTTGCTGAAGTTTGGAGCGATCAAACGGAAGGAGACCAAGAGCCCTGCAAGATTTAAGTAGAACTAAATTTTTCTCTCTCAAAACTCTGGCTCTTTTGCCAATTTCAGTACATGGGTAGTTCAGGTGTTAAGAAGAATGTAAAATGAAAATTCTATAACCCTCATTTATGTGCACCAATTATTTAAGAACAGAAAATGATTAGACTAAAGCAGCAAGGCAAAGAACTTAACCGATGCACAACATTAGAGTCCGCCAAGTGGCATTTTGGTCTCAGATATGCTTCAATCACTGGCAAGAACTGGTTGTCTCTTTGCAAACCAAGTTTACATCCTAATAAACAAATATATTACAAGGAAAGTTAGCTGCACTCTTACTTTCAAACTCAAAGCTTAAATCAACAATAACCAAAATGTACAAAGGAGTTTTCTCAATTCACAGCTATTTTAAAAACAATGTAGGTCTACTATAGAATTGCAGAAATGTTAAGTTCTTCATTATTTAACATGTAACTTAGTTTTACACATACAATAAATCCTGGAAGCATAAAGGCTAAAGAGAATGCAATTTTTCCGGTACAGACTAGAAACTTTCAAGAAGCGGAGAAAAAGAGAGCCAATTATGTAGCAAACTGGGGAATTAAATTCATAACCGATGCAATGCAATGCAGGGTGTGGTATGGAATGGTATTAATTACTAATGCAAGCTCTTGGTTACTTCACCATTTTCATTAATTGCATGATCCGTGCAGTTCTCTTTGTCAATGCATCTGAGAACCTGACCCTGTTTCTTTGAACCCTTTGACTTCTTTGCAAATGACAATCCCTCTGATGCAATCTGCTGAAGAACAGAATTTTCACCAGCTGACTTCACAATCTGGCATGCCGATTCCTGTACCAGGAGGAAGAAATATTACAGCATTAGGCGTCCATACAATCAGCCTGATGTTTATCAAAGGGAAAATTCAAGTCAGAGAATGAAAATTGGGTGACTGCGCAAGCAGAGAAGCATAATTTATATTTACCTGACCAAGTCCATGGACACCTGCTGAGTAATCACTTCCAAGAAGAATGGCCAGAGTAATCTGAAAAATGAATATTATCCCCTGTTACTGGCTACACAAACCCCATCTCACTAAATATATTACAAACAGAAAGGTTGGATCTATTACAAATGAACACCAAATATGGAAATTCCAATCAACAGTAAACAAATTATGTGCAAGAGAAAATGTTACACAACATCAACTACCAAAGCTGATGCTTCTAGTGTGACTCGCATGACTACGGAACATGAGCGCTACAAAAGATGTTACATATGTAACTAATGAATAAAATATACTAAAGAGCAGCAATTTCTTCAGCAGCACGTTATGTCGTCCTTGCCTTGAAATATACTAAATAACACAGCTCACTAAGAGTGAGAACATTTCCACCAATCAAATTGAATAGATCTATTTTGGTGGTGAACTAAAACCCCAGCCCCAAAAGCAACTTGTGAACCTATTACACATTACAACATAATTCAAGAACAATCCATGAAATATTAGTGGAATGCAGCATACAGAATTGCGTTCTTGCTAACACATCACTTTTATGACCCATAATCAATATAGGAAAAAGAAAAGGGAAGGGACATCATCTGTAAGAAGCAACAATTCTTGAACATTGAAAAAGAGTAGATTACCAAGGAGTTCCTACCAAAACCAAGTTTTCTCTCAATGTCATTCATCTCATAACAGATAACATAACCACCTTCACCTGAATCATCAGCTATTAATTAGCAATATCATAGTATATGACGAATAAGAAACCAAAAAAAGAGAGTATTATTTGAACAAGCAAAAGATCAAAAACTATTAAAACAAAAACAAAAAAACTCACCAAGGCATATATCTCTATACACTGTTCTTGCACCAAACAAAAAAACATCAGAATCCGAAGTGAAGCATCCATCCTGATAATCACACCAATAATATTAAGAAAAACAAAAGAAAATAAAATGAGATGGAGGCCACTTCGAATTTCTTTTAAATCTCTAATAACTCCCAAAAAAAATTACGATATAACGAGTTTCACTTACACATAATGATTCTGAGTTTAACAATGCACATTGAGCTTCAGCTTCCTCAATGCTGAGTATTAAAAAGTAATTTCAGGAGTTACTTGAGAACCTTTCTATAGTGTACGCAATCATATCTTACGGAAATATTCAAATACTCTTGTAAGATTCAAATTTTGACAAAATCATTGTTTTACTAGAAAAAAATAAAGGACAATAAACTATAAATTTTGTTAATAGAAGACATGTAAGTGAAATTTTGGTTGCAGTTTTTTTATAAAAAAATGGATAAAGAAAGTTTACTGACAAGCTAACACTGGCACTACAAAAAGTTGTCTCTCTGATGGCTGACCAGATTGAGGAACCAAAAGGAGTATATAAGTTTTTTCAGTTTGCATTGGGCAAATATTATACAGAGACCATAGCTGTCACGGCACCACGGCGAGATGCGGAGGACGCCTAGGCGATAAGGCGCCCACCATGGCAACAAGCCGTTGACAATGTAGAATTTATACATTATATGTTTTACTTCAAAAGCATATTCGACAATAAAATTTTATATACATTAAAACTCAAAACATAATAATTAATACTATGAAATACAATTAAAAATATAATTATATGAATACTTTACAATTAAAATTCAAAAATAAAACACTTGACATTGAAATTTAGTAGAACAAGTTAACAAACATTATGCAGAGAACAAATGATCAACCAAGTCAACAATCATCACACATTACAAGTCTAATAAATAAAAATTACACCATATAGCTAATCAATGAGTTATGATGAGTCATGAGTTATGATGAGTCATGGGTACAAAATGACTTGATCACTTAACTTGGATCAGCTACCAAGGGGTAAGTCTTGGCAGCTTGACGTCCAAGACGTTGCCTTGTTCCTCTCTAGCGCCAGGACGCCTAGTCGTCGCCTAGGCGACGCCATGACAACTATGATACAAACCGTTTCAATAGATAAGAAGTGCAAACACATATCCATGTAAAAAATGATATCAGTAATCTTACTACTAAAAATCATTTTCGTATTTGTTATTCTTATTAAGTGGAGGAGTGCAAGTCAAATCAAATGAAATAATTTGCAGTTATAGATTACCCAACGATGCAAGGAATCCCAAGTGTCATGCCAAGGACTCTAGCCTCTTTTATCATACAAGAAAACTCTGATCCCATATTCCTTTGAAGTGAAGTAGCTTTATGTGAACCTGTTTCATCTTGAGAAACCTACCTTAACCAAAAAAATATAGATTAAATACAGGCAAACGGTTCACCTGACATAAAAATAGCCACATAGATGATGTAAAGAAAAACAATATGAAGATTGAAATACAACTAAAGATATTCATATTCCTACCGTACTTTCTGAATTCAAACGCCTTCTGTAAGTCGATAATTTAATAGAAGGAATCGATCCATCTATCAATCAACACAAATCACCAAAAGTACAAGAATAAAGTCATCAATAATTGGGAAGGGAAAAAAATTCACAAGTAGATTTATAATGTTAGAATTAATATCAGACATTCAAAATTCAAACCCAACCAATGAATGAAAACTTAAGATATGGAAGCATAAAGAAAGATTTACAAGAAAAAATCTCGCAAAAAACAAGAATCGACAATTAATGTACCAACATCCTGAGGTATATCAAAAGAAGCATGACAGTAATAAACCAAGAAGCAAGTTTTGTACAGATCAGGGTATGGATAGGCTAAAACAATCCAATTATAATAAACCTTTGAACTGGTCGAAATCGAGAATCGGTCACTGGTTTGACAATCTGGCCGGTTCAACCAGTGATCCAACGATTTTGTCTGGTTTTTAAAGTTATCCATCCGGTTTGATAGACCTAATCGGCTCATATTTTCGATCGGTTTCAGTTGAACCGATGGTTCTGAACCTGGTTTCAAAACATTGCTCGGAGCAAACGTTGGACACATATCATTGTAACGACCCGACCCAAATCAAACCTAGAATAAGGCTCACTTAACGTCCTAATAGATTCTTCTATGTCATCTTAACCCACCAAAACCAATCCAGAGGGTCATGATTGAAAGTTATATATTAGTAGCTTGGGACCCTATATACATCTTAAATTATCTAACATGTTCCAGGTGAGACTAGGGTGTTCAATCATAATGCCACATTACATTATAAACATCATCCCAGTTTAGTTGTATGCTTCATCACTTTGTTCCTCCTCCTGCAAGGCTTTCACTTCTCTATCCATTGTTTTAGCATCGTGCGTATCCAACCAGTAATAAATCTTATAACAGAAACTATATCCACCAGTAGTAAATCTTATAATGGAGACTATACCTCCTGAATGTACTGCCCTCCTTCGTGTCCCCCGCTACCCCAATTACCAATACTCAATAATATTACCACGCATTTACACGTTATCGCCCGCGAACCTGGGGAAAAAGGTCTAATTCAGTTCAAATTCCTTGGTGCATTCCGCGTCAGAGGTCGTTGTATTATTGGTGAATCCTGATCCGAACTCTAATTCAGAGTTAAGTATAAAGCTACCCAAAGGTAATTGGGTCTATACTTTGAGGTTGAATTAGAGTTTCTTATATTGTGTTATATAAGGAGGGGATTTTGTATTGTATGATGTATGAAAATTCAAAAAAAAAATAGTGAAACTGATCTGCCACCAACCGCACAACGTTTGGTTAATCACGTAAATTTTGTATCTTGTGTGCTTATGTTGTTCCGTTGAGGAATACTCGGGGACGTTCCCTGACCATGGGTTCACAACTGGGGAACTTCCGCCGTCATTCGTCCAGTGTTTTGACATGATTCCCTAAAGAATACCAATACCCGTTTTGAATTACCCATATTCTCAAATTGTTGTGAATCAAGAAATTTAGGCCTTTTCTGGAACTATGAAAAAAGGAACATAAAAACACCCAAAGAAAAATAAAACAAAGTAAAAAAACAAAACCCACTTGATGAATTGAAAGATAGCAATATAGGTTTTTACAAAACCTTGAACAAGAATAATAAATCTTCAAAAAAAAATTGATTTTTCTTTACATGTCGTTTTAATGTGGATTAACTGAACAAAAGAAAGTGGCACCTACAACCAAGATGAGGGTACAATTCAAAGCAATGAGAGCTCTTAGGCGGTGAAAGAGTCCACTGAGATAAACTTTACCCTTCATGGGACAATGTGACTTGTTTACTTTTTAAAGTTGAACCATCCAACATGACAGATCTATGCACACCCTCTTGTTCCTATTAGTATTATAACCCAATCAAACAAAAAAAATGATGTTATGAGTACCTACAGTTGTCCAATTACACTTTAAAAAAAATTAAAACTAAATTTGAGATGAAAAAAGGGAAAATTGGGGGGAGAAAACTTACTGGAGATGGTCCAGAGGTAGAGTTTTCTTGCAGGATTCCAAGATGTCCCAAAGGTGTTTCACCCCCATATCTTCTGCTACTTATCCCCCTTATCCACTAGTGTTCATACCCGAAGTCAGCAACTTTAACACTTCTATCAGAGAGAGAGGGGGAGAGACTTGAGGGATGAGAGGGAAAAAGTTGGGACAACGGAAGTCGAAGTTTTCAAAAAATGGGATCACTTTGCCATAAATAAATTGCTGTTTGGTATTACATTATATTCAAAATTAAAGGGGGAGGTTTGGTAGGACGGGAGAAATCATAAACTGCCCTGCCCTGCCCTACCCTTTAATGAGAAATCAAGCAAACTGTTAATATTTATCGCAATGTTCTCCATGTGAGAGTGAGAGTGAGAGTAAGAGTGAGAGTGAGAGACTCAATTACTAATCTTGTGATGAATATAAAAATATCATATTTTTAGTAAGAGTTATAAATAATTTTAGTGAAATCAATCAATACAATACAGAAAAAGTCTAGGGGGACCGGCCTTTTCCGACAGGGGTAGTGACCGGCCGGATTTTATTTTATTTTTTTTTGCTTTTGACTACAAAATAATTATTGTGATTTATTAGAATTGAAATTTTTACAAAATGCAGTTATTTAAGTGTCATTTGAATACACGTAAAAAATAGAGTTGTATGGACTGTATAACCATGTTTGTTACGTGTATCCAAAAAAACACTTAAATTACTGCTTTTGTAAAAATTTCAGTTCCAATAAATCACATTAATTATTTTGTAGTCAAAAGCAAAAAAAAATAAATAAATAAATAAATAAATTTCGGCCGGTCACTACCCCGGTCGGAAAAGGCCGGCCCCCCTAGAAAGACTCTACAATACAAGTATATAACAAGTTCAAATGAGATTTTTATCCAAATTAATTTGGTTAGTCACATATCAACTCATAATTCTCAAATACAAATTATATAATTGTAATAATACATGTTTAAATTCAATAAATATATATATAATTATAATTTGATGTATATACATACATGCATGAATTTCACAATAAAATAAAAAGTTATAAATAAAACATTAATGTCATATATATATATACATAATAATATAAAAGATGAACTTATAACTGAATTATTTTGATAAATAAAAAATATATAACAGAAAAATTGTGTTTAATTCACTAAATATGTAATTGTATGTAATGAATAAACGTAAATTATAAGTTAAAATGTCAAATCAGTAGTAATCGCTATTATTTTATCTTTTATGACATACTTCATTACGGACATAATAAATTAATATATCTTTTGGTCAAACCAATTCAATAGTTTATTACATTGCAAAATTATTATATTAATTTGATGTTAACCAAAAGGTATCTAAATGTATTAGTCTTCATGTTTCTCTTTCACTTATTTCCATCTCCTTTTTTCCCGGTTAAGGCCATGGTAGTAGAGTGGTTGGGGATTAGAACATATATATTGAAATTTTGTAAAAGTAAATTTTATTTTTAAAGGTAGACCTTGTACATTGTCTATACAACAGAGAGTATAATATAGAATGGACATTATTGCCAAAAAAATGTCAACAATAGAGTATTTACAATTTTTACATATTTAAAACTGCCCCTAGTAAAAAAATTATTTACTTAAAGGGTCCTAAAAATGAAATAAGCTTTTTTTTTCTTTTTTTCAAACGTATATATACACACAAACATATATAGGGACACCTCATAACAATATTTTGAAAATATAAAATATTCTTTTATACATAGGAGGAAGGATATGCAATTGCTTTCTTATATGATAGCTCACACAATTATATTATATCTGTGTCCCTCACTTTTTTTTTGTCATATATATATATATATATATATATATATATATATATTATTCTGATGGTTTGTGTTTGAGTTTCAAGTATTATATTTGTACGTTAAATAATTGTATTTAAATTAAGTCATTTTTAATTGAATAAATTTTTAAAACACGATTGGTTTATTTGAAACTACAAATGTACTAAATGCTGGTAAATAATTTACAAGGACTTGTGTCCATAACAATACATTTAGGCCTACAATGAAATCACAGCTATGAATCCCTTACATGTTAGAGCAAATCCAATGGGAGTGCTATAATTGGTTCTATAGTCAAATTATAGCAACAAATGGCAAAAACACAAATCCAACCCAGTTCTATAATTAGTTCTAAAATAGCAAAATGCTATACTTGGTTCTAAAGTCATCCTTTGACATCTCAAACCCCAACTGAAATTAACAGAAAATCAAGAATCGGACATACCTAAAACTGAACGGAAAGTGGCCGGAAAACATGAAACCCGCCGGAAAATGTCTAGTACGCTGCCGGAAAACATAGAACCCGCCGGAATTTGGGACCCTGGTAGCTAGCTTTGATCAATTGCATGCCGATCTGAGATGAGAGGTAAAGAGATAGAGATTGAGGAAGAAGCCGGTCCCCTTTCCTCTCACCAATCTGCCGTGACTAATGGGCTGAGGAAGAAGCTCAAGCAGTTGAAAATGGACAGAGGTAGAGAGATAAAGATTGAGAGAGATAGAGATCGGTAGAGAGATAGAGCTGCCGTGACTAATTTTTCCCTTTCCCCAAATTTTTTTCCCTTTCCCCAAATTTTGAGAGAGATAGAGAGGTAGAGAGAGAGATCGGTAGAGAGAGATAATGGGCCGGTCCCTTTTCCCCTTTCCCCAAATTTTTTTCCTTTTCCCTTTCCCCAACGGTTACATCAACGGGCAGATTATGTGCAACGGTAACTTTGTGGATATTTTGTATAAATAATGGAATTGTGAACATATTCTTCCACCATTTTTCACTTTGTTCTTCTTCCATCATCACCTCAAAATAAAAAAAATTAGTTTACAAAATATGGGAGATTCAAGCCGTACTGCAAGAGGAAAATCATTCACCATAGAGCAGGATAAACAATTTGTAATGCGTATTTGTGCATTACTCAAGACCCGATTATCGGTAACTCGCAGCCCCGTGGTCAATTCTGGATCCGGGTGCTTCAAGAGTATTGCGAAAAAATAAATGACGATCAACGATCTGAAGCAAGTATCAAATCTCGTTGGCAAATAATCCAGAAGAATTGCAATAAATTCTGTGGGTGTTTAAGAAGTGTTCAAGCTCTAAATCAAAGTGGCATGACCCATCAAAATGAGGTAATAGATTTTTTTAATAAACTTGTACAAATATTTTTTTTTACTTAATAATAATATTTTCTTATCCAATATACAGTATGATATGGCAAAGCAAGCGTACTTTGAAGACACTGAAAAATATTTCAGTGGTATGTATGGTTGTTGATTTTAGAACATGCTATTAAGTGGCAGGATGCGAATCCTGGTGGGAGGAAAGCAAATACTCCTGCCATGGCCGCGAGCTCTAGAAAGACAGACAGTATGTGAGCAGAGGGAGATGACGAGGAAGGAGAAAGAGACGGCGAGGAAGGACAGAGAACAGGAGGAAAGGATAATGCAGATGGACTTGTCTCAGATGCAAGACCCGCAAGTGAGGGCTTATTACGAGCATCGCAAGGCAGAAATCATGGCAAAATTCTCCAATTCAAGTTCCGCAACTTATTATACTGATCTACCCGAATATTGATCATTGTATTTTTCTTAAAATGTACTAGAGATGTTTGAAATGAATGTTGAAATACAATGTACTAAATCTTATCTTCACAAAATTGATGGACTCATTTTGATTAGTCATAATTCATCACTTTAATAGATTCAAGAGTCTACATGCATTGGAACTAAAATTGCTTAACTAATCTCCACAACACGGGAAACGTACTACTTTATTAAAAGTTCAACTGAAATGCTCATGCTTCCTCTCCTCTACGGGCCCAGAGGTGTTCAATAAGATCATTGCGAAGTGTGTAATATGTCTCAGTAGATCACAGCTTCCTGTTACGAGCGAGGAATTCGTTGAATGTGGGTGTTCGCTCTCGTGAAACTTGAAGTGGCCTCTCATGAAGTAGTTCAGCAGCTTCAACATCATCTTCACCATGTTGGTACTCAATTATCATGTTATGCAAGATAACACAAATTTTCATAATGTAGTATAGATCTACCTGGTCCCAAAAACGGGTCGGACCTTTCACAATTGCAAAGCGTGCTTGTAGCACGCCAAATGCCCTTTCAACATCGTTACGATATCGCTCCTGCATCCTCGCAAAGTGAGCCTTCTTTCTGTCACTGGGCTCTCTAATAGTTTGGACAATAGTCGCCCATTTTGGGTAGATACCATCAGCAAGGTAGTACCCCATGTCGTATTGTCGTCCATTGATGACAAATTGGGCAGGCGGGGCACGACCAGATCGAAGTTGATCAAAGAGAGGAGACTGATCAAGCACGTTGATATCGTTAAATGAACCAGCCATCCCAAAGAAAGCATGCCAAATCCATAAATCATATGAGGCAACAGCTTCAAGTATGATGGTGGGCTTCTCAACGTGTCCGGTGTACATACCGTGGTAAGCAGTTGGACATTTATCCCATTGCCAGAGCATACAGTCCAAACTGCCTAGCATCCCAAGGAATCCACGATCCTCGGCCACATGTAGAAGCCTAGCAAGATTGGCTTCATGAGTAATTCTGGTATTCTGGTGCAAAGATCTCCACAACTCCTCTACAGAATCTCATGAGTAATTCTATAGCAGTACTTTTTCCGATCTTGACATACTCATCGACGCTATCAGCTGGCATCCCGTATGCAAGCATTCTCAGTGTTGCGGTCATCTTTTGGATACCAGATAGACCAACAGCACCAACACAGCACCAACAACATCAGACTTTTGGACGAAATAATCGTCGTGTTGCTGGAGTTGAGTCAAGATCCTCTCAAACAAGGGTTTAGCCATCCGAAAACGTTGGCGAAAAATTCTTTCACCAAAGAGAAGATCTTCACAAAAGTAATCCAAATGGATTCTTTCGTTGGCAGCAGTCCTATCACGGTGGATGATAGCTCGGTCACTGACAGAACCAACATAACCCCCTTGTTGGTTATTATGGCTTTGCGTTTGTTCGTAGTGGTTCATCAGTAGCGTCTGCACTATTGCAACTTCATCTTCATCGGAGGAATTTCCGTCGAAATCTCCCCGCAATACCCTTTTGGTTAACTTGTTCATGATTTTAGTTTGGAAAGAAAAGTATATCAGGTAAATGAGAATGGGTGTGGTAGCTTATTGAGATTGAATGTGTATTTATAGAAAAGTTGGATAGAATGGTGGTTGAGGAAAGTTAGATGAGAAAGTTGGGTAGAATGGTGGTTGAGGAAAGTTAGATGAGAAAGTTATATAATAAAAATATTTGGGTTGAATGGTGGTTGAAAACGGTGGAATGGGGGTGCTATAATTGTGGATTGAAAAATAACGTAGATAGTTGAATTAGAGTTGAAAAAGCAATTAACAATGAGATGGAGGGAAAGTTAGTTAAATTTGAAACAATTTGGTGCTAAAATAGAACCATCCATTGGAGACTGGGTTCTATTTTAGCACCAAAAAGCACTTTTTAGTGCCAAAATATAGCAATGGCTATAGCCATTTTGACATTACCATTGGATTTGCTCTTAGACTATTAGTTATACAACTCACTGTAGCACAAGCGATACATGTGCAATAATTATTAATTAAATTTTCTTTTAATTATACTTATATTCTACTTGCATATAAAAATCACATTTTTTTAAAGTATACTCAAATGTCAAACAACCAACCTTCAAAAAAAAAAAAAAAAACTATAGGAAACCAATTTTATTTTCCACATTCTCCAACAATGACTGGAATATATTGAGTTGCTCGGATTTGGTTCATAAAATTTATTCAATTTTAAATAAATTTTAATTAATACTCATTTAATTACTTAGTCAAGCATGATCTCGAATCGAGTCCGGACAGTTTAAAATTTTCGAGCGAAAAAATTACAATTTGAAAATGTTCGAATAATATATTAAAACTTAAAATTTGCTCATACTTGAATCGATCTCCTACAAATCAAACCTGAATGAACCATTTGATTTATTTTAAAGCCTTATACAGAATCATTATACATAATCGAGCAGTAGTTAGAAAAGTGCCTAATAAGTGGGTGGGAGAAGTTAATTGAATTTCAAAGAGTAATCCTTGAATTCCGTCTTTGCCCACGAGTGTTTAATGGTTTAAGTGAGTAACACGTATATTAATTTGCAGTTTAGGATATATTAGAAAGTTCAATTTAGGGACAGAACTTCACAAAATGTTAACACCAAAATTAACTGTTTAAAAAGCCTTGGGCTGGCTTTATATATAGAACATATATATTTGCCTCAAAATCTCAGTAACACATGGGAAACTGTTCAAGAAAGCAAATTATCGGCAGGAGAACATCCATGAATAATTGGGAAGGAAAAAAAATTCACAAGTAGATTTATAATGTTAGAATTAATATCAGACATTCAAAATTCAAACCCAACCAATGAATGAAAACTTAAGATATGGAAGCATAAAGAAAGATTTACAAGAAAAAATCTCGCAAAAAACAAGAATCGGCAATTAATGTACCAACATCCTGAGGTATATCAAAAGAAGCATGACAGTAATAAACCAAGAAGCAAGTTTTGTACAGATCAGGGTATGGATAACTTAAAAGGCTAAAACATTCCAATTATAATAAACCTTTGAACTGGTCGAAATCGAGAATCGGTCACTGGTTTGACAATCTGGCCGGTTCAACCAGTGATCCAACGATTTTGTCTGATTTTTAAAGTTATCCATCCGGTTTGATAGACCTAATCGGCTGGACACATATCATTGTAACGACCCGACCCAAATCAAACCTAGAATAAGGCTCACTTAACGTCCTAATAGATTCTTCTATGTCATCTTAACCCACCAAAACCAATCCAGAAGGTCATGATTGAAAGTTATATGTTAGTAGCTTGGGACCCTATATACATCTTAAATTATCTAACATGTTCCAGGCGAGATTAGGGTGTTCAATCATAATGCCACATTACATTATAAACATCATCCCAGTTTAGTTGTATGCTTCATCACTTTGTTCCTCCTCCTGCAAGGCTTTCACTTCTCTATCCATTGTTTTAGCATCGTGCGTATCCAACCAGTAATGAATCTTATAACAGAAACTATATCCACCCGTAGTAAATCTTATAATGGAGACTATACCTCCTGAATGTACTGCCCTCCTTCGTGTCCCCCGCTACACCAATTACCAATACTCAATAATATTACCACGCATTTACACGTTATCGCCCGCGAACCTGGGGAAAAAGGTCTAATTCAGTTCAAATTCCTTGGTGCATTCTGCGTCAGGGGTCGTTGTATTATTGGTGAATCCTGATCCGAACTCTAATTCAGAGTTAAGTATAAAGCTACCCAAAGGTAATTGGGTCTATACTTTGAGGTTGAATTAGAGTTTCTTATATTGTGTTATATAAGGAGAGGATTTTGTATTGTATGATGTATGAAAATTCAAAAAAAAATAGTGAAATCTGCCTCCAACCGCACAACGTTTGGGTAATCACGTAAATTTTGTATCTTGTGTGCTTATGTTGTTCCGTTGAGGAATACTCGGGGACGTTCCCTGACCATGGGTTCACGACTGGGGAACTTCAATCGTCATTCGTCCAGTGTTTTAACATGATTCCCTAAAGAATACCAATACCCATTTTGAATTACCCATATTCTCAAATTGTTGTGAATCAAGAAATTTAGGCCTTTTCTGGAACTATGAAAAAGGAACATAAAAACACCCAAAGAAAAATAAAAAAAAAAGTAAAAAAACAAAACCCACTTGATGAATTGAAAGATAGCAATATAAGCTTTTACAAAACCTTGAACAAGAATAATAAATCTTCAAAAAAATTCTGATTTTTCTTTACATGTCGTTTTAATGTGGATTAACTGAACAAAAGAAAGTGGCACCTGCAACCAAGATGAGGGTACAATTCAAAGCAATGAGAGCTCTTAGGCGGTGAAAGAGTCCACTGAGATAAACTTTACCCTTCATGGGACAGTGTGACTTGTTTACTTTTTGAAGTTGAACCATCCAACATGACAGATCTATGCACACCCTCTTGTTCCTATTAGTATTATAACCCAATCAAACAAAAACAATCATGTTATGAGTACCTACAGTTGTCCAATTACACTTTTAAAAAAATAAACTAAATTTGAGATGAAAAAAGGGAAAATTAGGGGGAGAAAACTTACTGGAGATGGTCCAGAGGTAGAGTTTTCTTGCAGGATTCCAAGATGTCCCAAAGGTGTTTCACCCCCATATCTTCTGCTACTTATCCCCCTTATCCACTAGTGTTCATCTGACTTTAACACTTATATCAGAGAGAGAGGGGGAGAGACTTGAGGGATGAGAGGGAAAAAGTTGGGACAACGGAAGGCCAAGTTTTCGAAAAATGGGATCGCTTTGCCATAAATAAATTGCTGTTTGGTTTTACAGTATATCCAAAATTACGGGGGTAGGTTTGGTAGGACGGGAGAAATCATAAACTGCCCTGCCCTACCCTTTACTGAGAAATCAAGCAAACTGTAAATATTTATCGCAATGTTCTCCTATCTGAGAGTAAGAGTTATACATAATTTTAGAGATATCAATCAATACAATACAAGTATATAACAAATTCAAATGAGATTTTATCCAAATTAATTTAGTTAGTCAGACATCAACTCATAATTTTTAAATACAAATTATATAATTATAATAATACATGTTTAAATTCAATAAATATATATAATTATAATTTGTTGTATATACATACATGCATGAATTTCACAATAAAATAAAAAGTTATAAATAAAACATTAATGTCATATATATACATAATAATATAAAAGATGAACTTATAACTGAATTATTTTGATAAATAAAAAATATATAAGAACAGAAAAATTGTGTTTAATTCATTAAATATGTAATTGTATGTAATGAATAAACGTAAATTATAAGTTAAAATGTCAAATCAATAGTAATCGTTATTATTTTATCTTTTATGACATATTTCATTACGGACATAATAAGTTAATATATCTTCTGGTCAAACCAATTCAATAGTTTATTACATTGCAAAATTATTATATTAATTCGATGTTAACCAAAAGGTATCTAAATGTATTAGTCTTCATGTTTCTCTTTCACTTATTTCCATCTCCTTTTTTCCCGGTTAAGGCCATGGTAGTAGAGTGGTTGGGGATTAGAACATATATATTGAAATTTTGTAAAAGTAAATTTTATTTTTAAAGGGTATACCTTGTACATTGTCTATACAACAGAGAGTATAATATAGAATGGACATTATTGCCAAAAAAATGTCAACAATAGAGTATATACAATTTTTACATATTTAAAACTGCCCCTAGTAAAAAAATTATTTACTTAAAGGGTCCTAAAAATGAAATAAGCTTTTTTTCAAATGTATATATACACACAAACATATATAGGGACACCTCATAACAATATTTTGAAAATATAAAATATTATTTTATACATAAGAGGAAGGATATGCAATTGCTTTCTTATATGATAGCTCACACAATTATATTATATATGTGTCCCTCACTTTTTTTTTTTGTCATATATATATATATATATATATATATATATATATATATATATGAGTCCGGATCCAGTCCGGGATCCCGGACTCTATAAAATCCGGACCTTTATTTTTTTATTTTTTTTTTTGAAACAACTAAAAAAAAAAAAAATTATGGAATTGAAATTTTTTCATAATAAAGTGTTTTGGGCGTGATTTGGGTACGTATAACAAAATATGGTGGTACAGTCTGTGCAGACTGTACCACCACTTTTTGGTATAGGTATTCAAAACACACCCAAAACATTATATTATGAAAAAAATTCAGTTCCATAAAATATTAAATATTTTTTTTAGTTGTTTTGAAAAAAAAAAGCAAAAAAAAAAAAAAAAAAAGATCCGGATTTTAAGAAAATCCGGACTCCCGGACCGGATCCGGTGTGTGTGTGTG
This sequence comes from Panax notoginseng, assembly GCA_016801055.1. NCBI lineage: Eukaryota > Viridiplantae > Streptophyta > Magnoliopsida > Apiales > Araliaceae > Panax > Panax notoginseng. The sequence continues at coordinate 204,967,911 of CM029012.1, forward strand.
TGTGTATATATATATATATATATATATATATATATATATATATATATATATTATTTTGATGGGTTGTGTTTGAGTTTCAAGTATTATATTTGTACGTTAAATAATTGTATTTAAATTAAGTCATTTTTAATTGAATAAATTTTTAAAACACGATTGGTTTATTTGAAACTACAAATGTACTAAATGCTGGTAAATAATTTTCAAGGACTTGTGTCCATAACAATTCATTTAGGCCTACAATGAAATCACAGCTATGAATCCCTTACATGTTAGACTGTTAGTTATACAACTCACTGTAGCACAAGCATACATGTGCAATAATTATTAATTAAATTTTCTTCTGATTGTACTTATATTCTACTTGCATATAAAAATCACATTTTTTTAAAGTATACTCAAATGTCAAACAACCAACCTTAAAAAAAAAAAAACTACTTTAGGAAACCCATTTTATTTTCCACATTCTCCAACAATGACTAGGAATATATTGAGTTGCTAAGATTTGGTTTATAAAATTTATTCAATTTTAATTAATACTCATTTAATTACTTAGTCAAGCATGATCTCGAATCGAGTCCGGACAGTTTAAAATTTTCGAGCAAAAAAAATTACAATTTGAAAATATTCTAATAATATATTAAAATTTAAAATTTGCTCATATTTGAATCGATCTCCTACAAATCAAACGGCCGAACGAACCGTTTGATTTATTTTAAAGCCTTATACAGAATCATTATACATAATCGAGCAGTAGTTGGAAAAGTGCCTAATAAGTGGGTGGGAGAAGTTTATTGAATTTCAAAGAGTAATCCTTGAATTCCGTCTTTGCCCACGAGTGTTTAATGGTTTAAGTGAGTAACAAGTATTTGTGCAGGAAAATTAATTTGCAGTTTAGGATATATTAGAAAGTTCAATTTTGGGACAGAACTTCAGAAAATGTTAACACCAAAATTAACTGTTTAAAAAGCCTCCGGCTGGCTTTATATATAGAAGTAGAACATATATATTTGCCTCAAAATCTCAGTAACACATGGGAAACTGTTCAAGAAAGCAAATTATCGGCAGGCAGGAGAACATCCATGAAATACATGAACTCTCACAATTTACTACAAAAGGCAAGTTATTTTTTTGCCCAACAGAAAACTTATATTACCAACGAATTAATACACCTCAGTATTCTTTTTTTCCGAAGTTCTTGCACCAGAGCTGCGAGGGAATTGGACGAACAGGAAGATGTGGTCGTTCCTGCAAGAAACATAGTCTCATTGGAACATGAAAGAACCTATTCAGAGTACCATCTTCATTGCAGTTCTAGGGGAGAAAAATAGAAGAACTTGTTACGGACAACTTTGTTTATATAAGACCTAATAAATCTACCAATGGAAGATGTTCACATTGTTTACAGAAAAAGAGGAAGAATGATGATGACATTCACAAAAGTCTTGTGACTGCCGATGTACAACTCAATCATTTTGTAGATATTCAAAGATGCCAAAGTCATTGAGTTCAGAAAACAAAAAAAAAGGAGGAGCTACTCTCCTGTCCCTTGGTAGTACAGGGCTAACCAAGAGCGCACCGTGCTTGAAGATTCAAATAGTAATGACTAATGAGTTCTCAGTTCAGTAACAACGTAATTACTGTTTCAAAATTGTATACATTGTTATCGTTAGCCAATCACAAGCAAAAACTTGGTCACTACAAACTTGGGATCTAGAATTGGTTTCAAGAGCAAAAATATACAAAATTTTGACGTTCTTGTAAGGAAGACACAGAATCTGTATCAACAAACTCAGGTGACAGCTCTGATACAATAGAAGTCACTAAGATATAAAGCTAAATTTAGATGAGTAGGAGCAAAACCTACGGAAGAATTTCCACAAGTTCAGTAGTAACTAAGAATCAGAAACTACAGGCTCTTGTTCGTTGTACAAGTATTATCCTTCACAGTAGACAAAAAGTTTATGTATTGACCATATGCAGGGGTATGGTGTTTTAATTTAAAACTTTGAAATATTTTGTGCTGGGACAAAATCATGGCGAATTTCAAGACTAAAATTATAGGGAAATAGTGATGTAGGATAGATCTGGGATGAAGAATTAACGAAAAATATACTAGGATCTAAACTCCACATTTAGATCGCTAGGATCTCTTAAGTGTATCCACTCCACGTATCAACACCAGGATAGATAAAATACCTCTACGGTAGGATACATCTACGGTATGAATGAAATAATCAATTTCAATATCAATAATATGTAGTCTAAAAGACTTGTGGGGATTACATCACTATTTAAAGATACTTAAAACCCTAATGTTACTTGGAGAATAATAAAAGTACTAAAAGACTAAGGTACCCTTACTAAACATTAAAAATTCCTAATTACTAATTAATATCCCTAAATCCCCACTAATAAATAAAATACATAAATCACATCAACGATTTTTATATTAAACATAATAAAAACTTCAAATAATAAATATATAAAATATCTTCTTTGTCCTTGACTTAGAGTCCTCATCATTCTCCTCTTGTTGGAAAAACTCGACCTCGAGTTCTATAATATGAAATAATAAGCAATGAATTCCTCTGCAGCGGAAGAACATTTTGGAACACCCTTGACAATATCATTACAAAGTAAGGTTCAAAAAATTTTGGAAAGAGAATTGACGAGAGCATAACTTTCGTATTCAAAGGTGTTGAAAATAAGCTTTCTGGAACAACGAAGTAAAAAATGTCAACTTGGATTGGATCAACTTCTCGAATCGTCCTTTCCTCGGTAACGAACAACTCCAAAGCAACGTTAAATGTTTCCTCAATTTGTTCCTCATACAGAATCTTTGGTTTAACTTTTAGAACTTCAAGAATTTCTATGGACACATCACAACTGTCTGTAGCCCCAAAATTTAGAACATCATCTTTTTCTTTCTCTTGCTCTGCTTGAAGATGTGCTCGCAAATCAATAAGGTCTTCTTTTATAGAAGATATGTCATCTTTTAATAAAGATATGTCATCTTTTATAGAAGAACATTTAGAAATCACTCTTTGTGTGGCCTCTCTTGCTTCAACTTGTTGACGTATCCTTGCTTCAGTTTGTTGACGTTTCCTTGCATCAGCTTTCCTTTTTTCATCTTGATATCGACGTTCCAACTTTTCAAGGTAATTTTGTACTTCAACCATATCTCATCTAAGCTATTCCTGCTTGTGTTTTAAATATCTATGACCACATGCATTAATAAGGTAGTATATTTGATCACTTTCATCGTCAAGAAACCTAATATACTCTTTTGCTTCGACAATCAATTCTCTATTGGCTTGAGACATTGGGTGTTTTTTTTGATAAGTTATGGGCCTAACTGAAAGGAAGATAAAGAATAAGGGCTAAGGTATAAATTCAAAAAGTATAAGAGTTGATTTAGAAAGGATGAAAGGGTATAAGTGAAAAGTGTATAAACTACGGGGCTAAGATTGGAAAGGTAAGAAAACCATGGGTTTAAACTGCAATTTTGGAAAAGATATTTATAAGATTAGGGTTACCATATCTTCGTATTACCACAATCATCATGCAGCCGCCACAAGTAGCCCTTCTTCTTCTCCTTTTTTTTTCGTAAACCAGCGCGATGAACAGTACTGCCGCGATGAACAGTAATTCCGGCGATGAACAGTAATTCCGGCAATGCTTTTTTCCCCTTTTTTGTTTTGAAAACCAAGCTGAAAAATAACGAAAAATAAATTAGGATCTAAACTCCACGTTTAGACCGCTAAGATCTCTCAAGTGTTTCCACTCCACGTATCAACACCAAGATATATAAAATACCTCTACGGTAGGATGCCGCTACGGTATGAATGAAATAATCAATTTCAATATCAATAATCTGTAGTTTAAAAGACTTATGGAGATTACATCACTATTTAAAGAGACTTAAAACCCTAATGTTACTTGTAAAATAGTAAAAGTACTAAAAGACTAAGGTACCCTTACTAAACATTAAAAATTCCTAATTACTAATTAATATCCCTAAATCCCCACTAATAAATAAAATGCATAAATCACATCAACGACTTTTATATTAAACATAATAAAATTTCCAAATAATAAATATAAAAAATCTCTTCTTTGTCCTTGACTTGGAGTCCCCATCAAATAGTTTACAGAATCAAAAGTATCTTCATGGTGATGGACATAACCAGACATTTTGGAGAAAACAATTTTCAACTCTGCTTTGACTGGAACTGCACGCCGGATGGAAGCTAAAGCTCTTGTGGACAATGCTCATTATAAGATTTGCTTGCTAGTTACTGTAAAAGCCCAATGCTTGTATTTTATTTTATTTTTGTTGCACATGATTTGGCTATATAGGGTTTTAACTTTAATCTTACTCTATAAATTTCTCCCTAAACCTATACTCCCTCTGTCCTTTTTAATTGACTTTTTAAGAGAAAACACAAAGATTAAAAAATGCAATTAATAATTTGTCTGATTGATTAAAATTAGTATAAAATCTCAATATTGCCCTTCAAAATTCATTGGAAAAGATGAAAGATAAACAAATAAAAATTTAATGTAGGGATAATATGATAAACTAAGTCATTAATGCTTTCCTAAAATCTACAAACGACAAATAAAACGGAATATATTTCCCTCTCTAAAAAGACAAATAAAAAGGAACGGAGGGAGTACTAAACAAATAACCTTTGATTGGACATGGAGAAAAGACGATTTTTCAGTAGTTCGTTTATGAAGCCAAGTTATATAATAATAATGAGTTACTTTCAAAAAGAGTTTATGACGTGGAAAAAAAGAAAGCCGATGAAAATAAGAGATGTAATTTTTTAATAGATAATAAAATTCCTCTATCATTTCACTGTGAGATTAAATTATACTAGGAAAAAATTTGATATTAACCCAAGTAAGTGGGACTTGTGGCTTTAAAACTCACCAATTAACTCATCCTTATGGGGCTTGTCATATCTTTTTTCAGTTCTAGCTTCTCAAGACTTCATACTTGTCCAGAAAAAGGGGGAAATAACTTGTTTCTTCGATTGTAAACATGCCAACTTCACAGTGCACTTCTCTTTCAGGCCTTGACTTTATCACACTTAAAAGTGATGTGTGTGTGCGTGTGTCTGAGGGGGAGAGAGAGACCAAAGAGCAGAAAAAATGTATAATAAAAACAATGAAAGAAAAAAAAAGAAACAAACTACACCAGAGCTTTTATGACTAGTGAAACAAGTACAAACCTTTCAGCTTGCTCAGTTGCCATAACCCATAAAACCAGAATTTCATTTTGAAACAAAAGAGTATTCTAATATACCGTTAAACAGATGCTTCACAGACAAATTTTTCAATCTATTCCTAAAAATAACCATAATAAATCAATGAACATCAATTTTAGTTTGTGGTATGTTCTCAAGATCTTAAGGACACCCAACGTTAATGATGCAAAGTTAGGCAAAGATGTATGTGCAACTTTTGCTTTCTTTTTATATATATACACGTATATAGGGAAAAGGGAGTGTGTCCTGAATACACACAAGCTTGTGTGTGTGTCCTATTATTTTAAGAAATTTTATTAATGGCAATTTTGGCACTTCACCATATTTATTAATGGTTGTTTTGACATTTCATCATTTTATCAATCAAAACTAAGTCGTAACTATGTGCAGGACACATACAGGCTTGTGTATGTCTAAGACACATACTCCCTTTTCACACACACACACACACACACACATATATATATATATACATATTTACACTGACACACGTACACATATTATGATCACTCATGTTTTAAGCACAGAAAGGGGACAATCTTTATATAATCAAGATAATGCTTGAATATATAAGACAAACGAATGAGAAGATCCCAAATAGTTCACAAAAACCAAGCATGCAATTAAATTTGCAGATCAATGATTAACTTATGTTAGTTATTAGGCTAGTTTCTTTCAATAACTGAAAATCTGTAATGCAGTATAACAGACATTTGTTTCACATGACTTTACAGGAAATGGATTGTATATGTATATTATACTGTTTTACTCAAATAATGAATAGATCAAAATAAACAAGTTCCCCATACAGCCATACCTTTACCTATTAGCAAAACCTACATTTCTTTTCCTTCCCTAACTTGTATTCTGTATAAATTTTGACTACGGGAATGGGTAATACTTTTTGTAACTTTATTATCAAGTTCACTAATGTAATACATAACCAGAACTCCAAAACAACTAATTTATCATTTTCAAACCAAATCAGGACACTACAATATCATAATTGACCACTATTAGTATTCAATATATATGATTATAGCTTAGTTCCCTATAATTCAAACAAAGAATCGGGCATCAATACGGATATCCAAAACCACTAAGCAACTTCAAATAACAATATGCACCACTAAATGGATTCAAATGCAAACTGAAATAACAAAATTTAATTGTAATTCATTCAATGAATAAGAAAATTGACCTCAAGTTTGACGGAAATCATGGCAATGGGAATACAGGTGAGAATAATGCCGGCCATGGCGAAGGCAGTGTTGCGCTTCCAGTGCTTGGGGCGACAGCTGGGCCCACCGGGCATACTCCACACCTTGGTTCTGAAGTCCGCAACATCTGCGTGGTGTCCTCCGTGATCTCCACCCATATCTCTCCGTGGATTCTCTCCCTGATTCAGTACATAAAATTATTGACTACTACAGTAATTAGAATTGTTGATTTCGGAGAGATGGTTTTGGAAGAGTGACCTAATTGGTTGATCATTTTTTCAACGTCGTCCTATCGGTTTTGGCTAGTAATTAGTTAAAAATAATATTAGAAAATTTATATTACAAACATTTAGGTCGAGTTTTTGATTTTCAATTACGTATATAAGTGTTAATTATAAAATTTTTTAAAGATATATTTTATAATTGTTATTAATTTCATGATAATTTTTATAATTATAATTTAACCTAAATTTATAGTAATACATAGCAGAAAAAAAGTACATAAAATTTTACTAATTATGTTTTAAAGACTAGTTTACCATCCTAAAAAAAGACAAAGGTGCAAAAATATCCATATAGTTTATTCTGAAATCTCACTTACACCCTAACATTTTTTCTATCAAAAGTACACTTGAAATTAATAATTTTAGGTCAACTGTGTCTCTGTCCCTAACAGACATGCCACCTAGACAAATAGATGTTAAAACCACTCTAATGTGACTGACACGTGGCAAGATTTAACGACGAGTATAAAAATTCATTAAGAGAAATAATTAAAAAAACTTAAATATATCAAATAATTGAAATTGTTATTTAATTATAAGAAATCAATTTCCTTCTGCCAAATAATGCCTAGCAAAAATAGCAATCAACAAGCGAGCAACTCCAGCAGCACAATCTTAGACTATATTTAGTTTAAGATTTATCTTCCAACTCTAATAGGTAGACTATGTGACGCCCCCAAAATTAGGTATACATCACCCATCTTGAGTCGTCAGATACATAGTACAGAATACAAATACAACTTAATAATACAACTGTCGTGTACAATACGACAAAACATAAACTGTGAGTTTGAATACAAATATTATCTTCTAGAGAGTATTCATACTCAAAAGGAGTCCTCATTACATTTATTAACACACCATTATATAGAATAGTGAGGACTACTAACTAATACTATTCTTCGGACCATCACTCCGTTCCCCGACTTGCCCCAGCTACGTTCTCATTTCCTGAAGAGAACAGTGAAAGAAAGGGTGAGCTCAACTAGCCCAGTAAGAAATATTATGACTAAGATAATGCAGAATAAATTATCATTAGCCTTCAACAATGTTAAACTGATAAAATATAATAGACATCAAGTTTAACTGTAGCGGAACAAGCAATCCATTAAAAGAGTCAAGTAGAAAATAAACTCTACTATCTTTTATGATTTAAAAAGTTTTTCAACACTGTGATCGCTGGGACTCAGCTTAATAAAATAATCCACATCATCGAATCACCCCTGCACTACGGCCAAGGATATTCGTATATTCATTAATGGTCATGATCATGCCAACAACTGTCCATCAATGCACTACGGGCCAATGAGGACTTTTACCACATCATTTGTAACATTACGGTCATGATTATATCGAATAATCCCTGGTCATAATCATACCAAGTCCATCTATGCACTACATGCCACAGATGACTTTCAACATTTTATAAACATGAGGATGATGACAATGATATAAAAATTCAATAAAACAAGTTCAAGAATTAATTTATCCAGGAATTAACAACGTCCAAATTGTCAACATGATACTGCATTGTGGAGTAAAATTCAAGAATGCTTAGAAGAATATTTTCTTGAAAAGATACTGGATGAAACGCAACTATCAAGGATATTCCACAACTTTCATGGAGTATAGAAGTCAAAACTTAACCAACTGAGTACAATAAAGAATTGAATAACAAAAGAAATCACCATGCATGCGATAGACCGCACAGACAGGTTATTCCAATAGAATAATAAATAATGGAACCAGGTCCGGCGTAAACGCACAGACATGATATTCCGACAGAATAATAAATAATGGGACCAGGTCCGGTGTAAAACACACAGACAGGATATTCCAACAGAATAATAATAAAACGGAACCAGGTCCGGTGTAAAACACACAGACAGGATGTTCCAACAGAATAATAAACGGAACCAGGTCCGGCGTAAAACACACAGACAGGATGTTCCAACAGAATAATAGAAGAATGTCACCAAGTATAGGGTAGACCGCGTATACTGGTTATGTAAGACCCCGAATTTTATGAAATAAAAGTATTCAATTTTTCTTATAATTACTATTCAGTAAATGGTTAAATTGATAAAAGTTTAAAGTTATGGGTGAAATATGAATATTTTTCAAAATAAGCAAGTGGTTATAAAATAATCATTGTTGTCGGGGAATATTCGTTCGGTCGTGGAATATTCTTTCTGTCGGAGAATATTCGTACGACGGCGCAACTATTTGTGGGCCCCATAACGAATAACTGTCGGGTGAAGAAAACGACAAATTTGAGTTTTTACAAATAACGGCGTAGTTGTTACCGTTAACACTGTTGGAATACCCTGTGGTTAAAATACAGTAATACGCGTTATTACACAGTAGCACACGGTATTACATAGTATTTTTGAAATTATTGATTCTTACGTAAGAAGGCACTACTCAATAATTGTTGCAGTAATTACTGTTCAATATTTTATTTTATTGATTCAATAATTGCTACGTTGAAATTTTGTATTATTGTTGTTCAATAATTATTGTTGCACAGTATTTCCCATTATCAGATCAACAATTCATATTATTTGAATAATATTATTAGATAACATTATTGGCAATGTCTAGAAAGTTCTGTCTAAGAAAAGGTTTGGTCATCTAATTGCGCGCCAGTAAGGAAAAATCCTTATTGGAAAGCCCCCTCTTTCCTGGGAACGGCCTGGTTGTCATAAATGTGATTCTGTAATATTATTTGTGAATAATTAATTATTGATTCATATGATAAGAAAATATTTATTTTATGTGGATATAAATGAGGGATATATTTTTGTGGTTAAAAAATGAAGGAGTTAATGTTGAGATTTTTATCCATATTTTTGTCGGAATGGAGGTATTAAAAATCAGGATTTTTGAGATATTTTGCGAGGGTTATAATTTTTAATCCGACCGTTGGATCGTGGTAATATTTGGATATGTTATACATATATAAGTTGAGTATATGTCCACAAATTTTGAACCGTTAAAAATGAACGTATGATTTATTATGAATTTTACGAGATGACTGGTTCAGAAATTGTTGAATTTTCGGAGTTAATCATTTTGGTGGAAAATTCTAGAATTGGTGGGTCCCACTTGTGGTTGGTGAAGAAATGTGCTGAATTATATTTCAAATGTGGTGGGTGGAAATAGTAGCAGGTAAAGCCATCAGGTTGCAGGTCAAACCTACCAAAATTTTCCTATAAATAGAGGGCTAAGTTAGAATTGAAAATCACACCAAAAACATAAGCTTTCTCTCTTTCTCTCTCTATATTATGAAGCATATTTTGTGAGTATTTAGATACTTGGTGAGTTGCTATTCATCAGTGCAAGTTTCCTTTAGCGTCATATCCGATATCCAGTCAGAAGTGCTGCACTTTTGAGGTAAGGGATTGTAAGGAATAGTAAGGGATATTAAGGGATTTTAAGGGTTGTTATGATTTTCAGTTTCGTAATTTTTCTGATCTTCAAAAATTCTGGAAAAATTTGAAATGATATTTTGATGAGTTTTCTTGATTGTGTCCAAAAATGGCGATTTTTGGATGTATAGATTGAGAGTTATGAATTTTATGAGAAAAGACTATTTTAAAAGTAACCGCTTATAATTCCTTGTGGTTAACTTCAAAATTGATGAAATTTTTATTGGGAGTACATGTATATGATAGAAGTATACTCTGTAAATTTCAGAATTTTTAGACAAAAGTACAATTTTTGATAAATGTCTAAATATTCGGCTATTTTGGTCATATGAAAAATAGTAAATGACTTTTAAAAATTCTGAGAAAAATATATGTTCACTATGGGACTATATTATGCTAAATCCCAGAAAAGAAATATTTTTGGAACTGATTTGGTATTTTTCATAAAAATGGTCTAGTTATGAGTAAATGAATTAAATATGTTTTGTGAAGAAAGAAAATTGGAAAATAGGATTTTATGGCTTGAGAATCCTATATGAGGTATATGCAGATTTTTGATGAGGGTTTTGATTATTGATGATGAAATTGTAAGAGTTGGCATTTTATGACGATTAAATGCATTAATTAGTAAAGTGTAAACAATTAAAATAAATTGTTTATAAATTTAAGTAATGTTATTCTTTCAATATCATTATACCGAAATATTGGTATGGATTTTATTGTGGAATTTATATCTTTTGTGTCGGGGTTACTATTCATGAGTTACTATTCACGATTTACTATTCATGAGTTACGAATATTACTCTTGAGATTAAAACTATATGTTGATCATATTATTTTTATCATCATATATAACATTTTTATAACCCTGATGTTGAAATTCTCTTTCACTGGAGTGTAAAGATGTGTAGATTATTGGTATGATCATGACTAGGGTTCTCTTTGGCCTGTAGTGCAATGTTGAATTGTGACTGGTATGATCATAACCATTGAATTTATAATTGAATATCTTAAGCTTAAGTGCAAAGGTGAATTGATCAACATGGTTATAATTATTGTTTATATAAATTCTGAAATGATTATATATTTCTTTGAGATATGAATATATTTGGCCTGTAGTGCAAATATGAATTGTTGATGAATATCTTTGGCATGTAGTGCAAAGATGGCCTGTTGATGAATATCTTTGGCCTGTAGTGCAAAGATGAACTGTTGTTGAATATCTTTGGCCCGTAGTGCAAAGATGGTTTGTTGATGAATATCTTTGGCCCGTAGTGCAAAGATGGATTTGTTAGTATGATTATAAACAGGAACTGTGATTTGGTATAACCATGATCTTTGATGTTTCAGGTAAAGACAGGTGATGAAAATATTCTTCGTCCTGGGTGCGAAGAAAAATTTATAGTCACAATTATGATTATGAGTTATTCATATGATTGTGGAAAGGAACTGTTGAGTGATGTTACATGGATAAAATATTGTTGGTGGATTTTTAACATGGAGAAGATAATAGACTTTATAGTCTATTTGACTCTTCTAATGGATTGCTCGTTCCGCTGCAACTATGGTTGAAATTTTTATCATTTATCATATGTTCTAAATCTCTGATTTATTATTGATGAAGGCTATTGATAATTTAATTATCTTTAGTCATGATTTTCTTTACTGAGCTAGTTGTACTCACCCTTTTGCTTCACAATTCCTTTCAGGTAATAAGAGTGTAGCTGGGTCGAGCGGGGGTAACAAGGGAATAGAACGGTGGTCATCATTTAGTAGTTATATTTGGTGAAGAAAATAGGGTGAGGCGAACCCAACGTTGGAAGGGTGTTTTGTCACTATCATACAAGATGTTTAATGACATACAACCTCGTGTCATCATAAGATAGGGTTGTGCTCATTCACTTGCTGAGTATATCTATGGGCACTACCTATATAATCTTGGTGTTTGTTTGAAGTATAATTCTCAATTAGAGACAGTAGAGATAATGATATGTCAAGAGAAGACTCACCATTGGGAAGAATATGATAGTAATCTTCTCGTTTTTCTTTGGGGTCTATTGGGTCAACCAAGGATAATTCTGTGGCCTCCCATGTACGAAGGTTTCCTTGAGCACTTCCCAAATATTCTAATTTCTAAAGCAGTTTTTGACTATACCTTTATGTAAGGTACCTTTATGAGGTGCTGATACATGATGGTGTCCAATGTCACATTTGGTATATATTTGTATCCAAACTCACAGCATATGTGTTGTTGTATTTTGCACGACAATTGTTGTAATAAAGTTGTAGTTATTTTCTGTACCATGTATTTGACGACTCAGAATGGGTTGGGTGGAATGGACCTATTTTGGGGTTGTCACAGGTGGTATCAGAGCTATAAGTAAAGATCCCCGAGCCTCTCGCTGGTGACTTCCTGTTGATGGGGGATGCACCGAAGCCAGACTCTCCGTAGGGGACGCCGTTCTGCGGTGGCAAACTGATAGGTACCATTGTGAGGTGCTGTGGTTGAAGCACCATGAGAGTCACAGGTGGTATCAGAGCTTAGGGATATGATCTCTGGCGGAGATCGGGGAATACAACTAGGAGGGGAGAGATGAGTAAATCTTTCGCTAGTGTGTCCTTCCTAAGCTTATTTGTTGGTCAGTCATAATATTGGGATATTATGTGATATGTTAATTTGTTAAATTAACCCTTGTTTTGAAGCTGTATTCTAGAATGATATTTGAAATACAGGAGATGAGCAATGAAGAAATTATGATGGCAGGGAAGATGAAATCTAAAATGAAAGGAAGGTATTCTCAATTCTTTGAAATACCAGGTACGTAAATTTCGAGGACGAAATTTCATAAGGAGGGGAGATTGTAAGACCCCGAATTTTATGAAATAAAAGTATTCAATTTTTCTTATAATTACTATTCAGTAAATGGTTAAATTGATAAAAGTTTAAAGTTATGGGTGAAATATGAATATTTTTCAAAATAAGCAAGTGGTTATAAAATAATCATTGTTGTCGGGGAATATTCGTTCGGTCGTGGAATATTCTTTCTGTCGGGGAATATTCGTACGACGGCGCAGCTATTTGTGGGCCCCATAACGAATAACTGTCGGGTGAAGAAAACGACAAATTTGAGTTTTTACAAATAACGGCGTAGTTGTTACCGTTAACACTATTGACCAAGGTAAATACTATTGACGAAGGTAATTACTATTGACCAAGGTAAATACTATTGACGAAGGTAATTACTATTGACCAAGGTAAATACTATTGACGAAGAGACTCTTAGATGATGACATATGGCCCCCCATAAAATAACCAAACTTACCACAACGTCTCAATTATTGATTTAATAATATAACATATTATACAGATGATACTATGACAATAATTTAAGAGATATGATGCAGCAATTACTGTAGCAATAATTGAGTATAGCTGAGTGACTTCTCACGTAAGCATCAATAATCAATACCGTGTGCTACTATGCAATCACGCGTATTACTGTACTTTTACTACTGAGTAGTTCAACAGTTTTAACGGTTTTAACGGTAACACCTCAGCCGTTATTTTTATAGAAAGATAATTCTGTCGTTTTCTCAATCCGACAATAATTCCGTTGTGGGGTCCACCAATGATTGTACCGTCGTACGAATATTCTCCGACAAAAAGAATATTCTCCGACCAAACGAATATTTTATAACAACTTGCTTACTTTGTAAAATTTATAAATATTACCCACAACTATAACATTATATCAAATTAACTCCATAATATTCAAAAATGATATGTATAGAAAATTCATCTTTATTTATAAAAATTGGGGTCTTACAGACTAAATATAGTCTGTGACTATATTTGAAGTACCAACAAGATAAATCTAGGAACTTGATAGTTCATGGACTATAATTTTAATTATATTTAAATGGGAGAGTGGAAGGAGATTGAAACTTTTTTAAATTTATATATTATTTTAATCTTTTTATATTATAATCCACGCCTCCACGTGATAGTACATTTGATGAAAAAATACAAAACTAAAGAATATTTATTGATATTATATAGACTAAATATAATCCATCAGATAGTCTAACTACTGGTGATGCTATTCTCTCTACCATCTTCTTCTTTTATTCTCTCTTCTCTTTCTTCATCAAGGGCGGAGCCACCCATGGGCTAGGGTGGGCTCTAGCCCGGGTGAACTTTTTGACAAATATTTAGTATTTATATATCTTAATAGTCCAGCCCAATCTTTATAAGTCATGTTCCTTTACATCACATGTCCCATATTAATTGTTATCCGACTCATTCCATATATTTTCCTTCTCTCTAAACTACTTCAAACCTTTATCAATTGCTCTTGGTTTTTCGGTAAAACTAATAATGGAATGAAAGCAAAAATGAATTGGACTTATTTTCGGCAAGAGAAAACTGATTTTGGCTAATATCAACGCAGATAACAAGAAATTTAGTGTCGATTTTGCTATGTTAGCTATAATGAACTGTTTGTGGAAATGAAAATATATATGGTGGGTGTCGGGTGGAGTAATAAGGAAAAGGAATTAAAAAATTCTTGCTTAATTATTTCTAAATGGTTATGAGATCTCTCTTTTAAAGTTATGCACTTCACTTATTTGATTAAATTCCTCTTAGGGGCTGTAAAATTTTAAAAGTGAATACTTGATGTTATTGCAAGCAAAAAAGCTTATGTTTATAAAATATATGTGTCTCAAGTGGCTTAACTGAATTAGAAATGATTTAGAAGTAAATTTAAGTGAATTGAGTAATTTTGGTTTGGTTAGAAAACTGATGTGGCTGAGCAGTTTTGAGAACATATAGAACTTGTGTGAAATATTTATTTGGACTGGTTTATATTTGTTTAAAATAGTATGTCATACCTTCTATAACATGTTAAAAATTGGTTCCAATTGGATGTGTATAAGCTGAGTTAGAAAAATTGTAAAGTGGTTACGAAAAAAATGCGAAATTTGAGAATTCTGGGCAGAAGCTCAGCGGTGAGATAGAACGTCGCTGCTCTGATCCCCTACTCCAGTTTTTAATACTTGTTCCGATTCTGTAGCCCAGAACGGAATTTTTTCATGGCTCCGCCCTTGTTCTTCATGTAAAACCCCAATTTATTAATAAATAAAATTTAATTTCCTCTATTTATTATTCTGAAATAGTAAGGGTTGATTTGATTAATGTGGTTAGTTATGGATAAAATGCGCAAATATTTTAAATAAGCAAGTGGTTATAAAATATTCATTGTTGTCGGGGAATATTCGCTTGGTCGTGGAATATTCTTACTGTCGGAGAATATTCGTACGACGGCGCAGTCTTTTGTGGACCCCATAACGGAAAGCGATTGGATGAAGAAAATGATAAAAATAAGTTGTTTATAAATAACGGCGTAGTTGTTACCGTTAATACTGTTGGAATACCCGGTGGTTAAAGCACGGTAATACGCGTTGTTGCACAGTAGCACACGGTATTGCACCAATTATTGATTCTTACGTAAGAAGGCACTACTCAATAATGGTTACAGTAATTACTGTTCAATATTTTATTTTATTGATTAAATAATTGCTACGTTGATATTTTATAATTGTCACTACATAGTATTTTCCATTATCGGAGCAATAATTCATATTATCTGAATAATATTATTAGATAACATTATTGGCAATGTCTAGAAAGTTCTGTCTAAGGAGAGGTTTGGTCATCTAATTGCACGCCAGTAAGGATAAATCCTTATTGGAAAGCCCCCTCTTTCCTGGGAACGGCCTGGTTGCCAGTACTGTGATTCTGTAATATTATTTGTGTATAATTAATTATTGATTTATATGATGAGGAAAATATTGATTTTATGTGGATATAGATGGAGAAAATTTTTAATGTGACAATTATTGAAAATTAATATATTATTTTTTTTTGATAAAATAATTCATTTAAATATATTATTTTAATAATATATTGATGGTGATATTTTTACAATGAATGTGGGATATATGAGTATATGAGGAGGAAGAGTATTTTTGTGGCATTAAATGATTAACACATGTTTTGTGTGTTGGTGGACACAATTCTTGACCGAAAATTTATTATTGACTGTAAAATCGCCCGTTTGTGGATTTCAGTCAATTTCTATTTGGAATTTGGAAAAACTTTCTTCTGTAAAGTTGTAGAGAATTGAATTTCCTATAAAAACTCGCGCGATTCGAATTTTCTGATAAAAGGGCTATTTATTATGAATTATTGAAGTTCTGAAGTTTCGAAATAATTGATTTTTGAAAGTTTTATTTATTATTTTGAAGAAAAACATTTTTTGGCATTTAAGTGGGCTAACATGTGATATAAATGGGCTGAGATCAGATGTCTAGAGGTGGGCTAAGGAAAATTTGATAAATATATTAATATTATATTAAATTTTCTGTTTTGGTGTTCTAAGCATTTTCCTATAAATAGGGTGTTTAGGTTAGAATTGAAAATCACACCAGAAACACAAGTTTCTCTCTATTTCTCTCTCTATATCGAGCGTATTCTTGTGAGTATTTTATACTTTGAGTGTTGCTATACGGTGCAAGTTTCCTTCAGCACTATATCTAGTATTCCAGTCAGAAGTACCGTCTTTTCGAGGTAAGGGATGTTATTTCTTCTTAAATGATATTATTTTTTTCAATATCATTATGCCGGAGTATTGATCTGAACTTTTTATCAAATTTAGAACTTTTCATGTCGGGGTTACTATTCATGAGTTACTATTCATGAGTTACTATTCACGAGTTACTATTCACGAGTTACTATTCACCAAAAAATAAAATTTTTTTCTTTTTGTCCAAAATATCTATTATGGATACTAGCTTTGATTGTATCCATGTTTTGATCATTCTTGAATTTTACTCCACTATGATTATTTATGAGGTATTTTTGGACATGGAATAGTTGAAATACGAATCTTTAATATTTATTATTTTGTTTCACTAGATTCGTTTTCTTTAAAATATTTTCCATCATCCTCAGTCCTAAATGATGATATAATTGAATATCTTTGGCCTGTAGTGCAAAGATTAACGATTTCTGATAAATATCTTTGGCCCGTAGTGCAAAGATGAACAGTTGTTTAGATGAACATGACCAACTGGTGAATATCTTTGGCCTGTAGTGCGAAGATGAATATTGATTGATGTTACAGGGATAAAATGCTGATGATGGACTTTTAAATTCATAGATAATAGTAGATTTCATTCTCTACGTAACTCTTCTATGAATTATTATTTTTCGCTGCGAATATTGATTTAAAACTGTTGTCTATTGTATTCTATTATATTTTTCCCTGTTGAAGACTAACGATAATTTGTTCTATGTTATCTTAGTCATAATGTTCTTTACTGGACTAGTTGAGCTCACCCTTTTCCTTTTTGTTCCATTTTTCTCAGGAGGCGAGAATGTAGCGAGTACTAGTCGGGGTATGGAATGAAGGTTCTAGGAAGTTATTTTAGTAGTCCTCACCATTTTTTTTGTAAAATATTGTACCAATAATTGTAATGAGGACTTATTTGAGTGTGGATATTGTCTAGATGACAATATTTATAGTTACACTCACAGTTTTTATGTTGTATTAATAAAGTTGTAGTTGTTTCTGTACTATGTTATTGACGACACAGAATGGGTGTTGTATACCTATTTTGGGGGCGTCACACTTCATTACCAAATTTTCATTCCTAGACATGAAAGAAAGTTGCAAATGATGTTGCATGATTTCTTCATATATAGATCTGCGTTCGACTATAGATCTTATTGTGTTGTAAATCGGTGTGGGACGATGGTGATGGACTGATGGTGTTAAGATCTGATCCGTGACGGTGGCTTAAAAGCATTTGATCGGAAACGGATGTTTCGATCGAGTTCCGACAACTTTGATATATTAATTGCTGTTTGAATTACGGTCCCACCGCTAAGTCGCCGTTAAACCCTAATAACCCCATCTCCGCCTCTTCGTCCACCGCTTCCGGCAACTTTGTTAGGAAAGTTCAGAAAAGTGTCACCATTTTTCTTTCTTATATAGCTCTAACGTTGCTCTATTTAGCTTCCATTATAAATAGGTTTGAAAAATATGGGATTTTTTCTTTGTGCTCTGTTAATTTTTCTTCATCCAAATCGCAATTTTGTATCTACAAATACAAAGATAAGGAACGAACTATATCAAAAAAAATTACATAAAAAAAGAATTGTGGATTCAAATTGTACAACTTTAAAATCCCAAAATCTCCATTCTAGATCTAATATTCATACACTTATTTGAAGATTGACCATGATAATTGTTGTCATATTTTTTTTCATATGTTTCTATGTATATACACTGTGGCGGTAAGAAGCTGCAATGACAAAGCCTTAGATATGGAAATTTGAAGGTTGATGATGAGTTTAATTTTGGTTGAATTTGGGTTATAGTTGAGATTACTTTGTGCTTGGTAAGCGGTGGTTTTGATGGTGGAGTAATGGTGGTCTGTTGGTAAGTTTTTTTTTCTGCTTGCAACGGAAAGGGTATTATTATCATTATTATTTTAGGTATTTTAAAAAATAATTTTTAATTGATTTATAAATTTTATAAAAGGTATCATTAATTATAATAATTTTTGTTAGCAAATATTTAGATTGAAGTACTGTGCAATACCGTTATCATTATTTATTCAAAAGATTAAACCATTATCAAAAATATTATTCCATTATCATTATATTATTTGTCTTCTATATTATTGATTTAATGTATTAATATCACGGATATTATTGTTCTTCAAATAAAGAATTAACTTAACTATTTAAAATCCGTAACTTCCATTTATGTAACTTTCCATCACTACTCTTGCTATGATATCAATTATTGGTTCAATAATATGAGACGATGTGACAATTATTGTGACATTCCTAAATTCATCTGCTTGCTATAGTGGACTGATATTCACTAATTTATTGTGACAACCCCAAAATAGGTCCATTCCATCCAACCTATTATGAGTCGCCAAATACATGGTACAGAAAATAACTACAACTTTATTACAACAATTGTCGTGTAAAATACAACAACACATATGTTGTGAGTTTGGATACAAATATATACCAAATGTGACTCATATCCCAACCGTGGACATCACCTCACAATGACACCTTACATAAATGTATAGTCAAAAACTGTTTTAGAAATTAGAATCTTTGGGAAGTGCTCAAGGAAACCTTTGTACATGGGAGGTCATGCTTCTAGGTTATGATAGATATCATATGTCCACACAATTATCCTTGGTTGACCCAATAGACCCCAAAGAAAATAAGAAGATTACCATCATATTCTTCCCAATGGGGAGTCTTCTCTTGACATATCATTATCTCCACTGTCTCTAATTGAGAATTATATTTCAAACAAACACCAAGATTATATAGGTAGTGCTCGTAAATATACTCAGCAAGTGGATGTGCACAACTGTGTCTTATGATGACACGAGGTTATATATCATTAGACATCTTGTATGATAGTGGAAAAACACCCTTCCAAAGTTGGGTTCGCCACACCCTATTTTCTTCACCAAATATAACTACTAAATGATGACCACCGTTCTATTCCCCTGTTACCCCCGCTCGACCCAGCTACACTCTTATTACCTGAAAAAAATTGTGAAACAGAAGGGTGAGCACAACTAGCCCAGTAAAGAATATCATGACTAAAGATAAATAAGTTATCAATAGCCTTCAACAGAATTAAATCAAATATTTAGAACATATGGTATATAATAAAAATTTTAACCATAGTTGCAGCGGAACGAACAATCCATTAGAAGAGTCAAATAGACTATAAATGCTATTATCTTATCCATGTTAAAAATCCACCAACAATGTTTTATTCATGTAACATCACTCAACAGTTCATTTCCACAATCATATGAATAACTCATAATCATAATTGTGACTCTAAATTTTTCTTCGCACCTAGGACGAAGAATATTTTCATCACCTGTCTTTACCTGAAACATCAAAGATCATGGTTATACCAAATCACAGTTCCTGTTCATAATCATACTAATAACATCATCTTTGCACTACGGCCAAAGATATTCATTTGTACCAGTTGGTCATGTTCATCTCAACACCTGTTCATCTTTGCACTACTGGCCAAAGATATTCAACAACATGTCATCTTTGCACTACAGGCCAAAGATATTCATCAACAATTCATCTTTGCACTACAGGCTAAAGATATTCATCAACAGTTCATATTTGCACTACAGGCCAAATATATTCATATCTCAAATAAATATATAATCATTTCAGAATTTATATAAACAATAATTATAACCATGTTGATCATTTCATTTTTGCACTTAAGTTAAAGATATTCACTTATAAATTCAATGGTCATAATCATACCAGTCACCAATTCAACTTTGCACAACTGGCCAAAGAGAACCCATAGTCATGATCATACCAACAATCTACCCATCTTTACACTCAAGTGAAAGAGAATATCAACATCAGGGTTATAAAAATATAGATTTAATCTCAAAAGTAATATTCACAAATCAACTATAATTTGGTCAGAAAAAGAAACCAATTTTGTCGTGAATAGTAACTCGTGAATAGTAACTCATGAATAGTAACTCGTGAATAGTAACTCATGAATAGTAAACCCGACACAAAAAGGTAGAAATTCCACAATAAAATCCATACCAATATTTCGGTATAATGATATTGAAAGAATAACATTTCTTAAACTTATAAACAATTTATTTTAATTGTTTACACTTTACTAAATAATGTATTTAATCATTCTAAAATGCCAAACTCATAAGATTTCATCACCAATAACCAAAACCCTCATCAAAAATCTGCATATACCTCATATAGGATTCTCAAGTCATAAAATCCTATTTTTCAATTTTCTTACTTCACAAAATATATTTAATTCATTTACTCATAACTAGACCATTTTCATGAAAAATATCAAATCAGTTCTAAAAATATTTTTTTTCCGGGATTTAGCATAATTTAGTCCCATAGTGAACATATATTTTTCTCAGAATTTTTAAAAGTCATTTACTATTCATCATATGACCAAAACAGCCGAATATGTAGACATTTATCAAAAATTGTACTTTTGTCCAAAAATTTTGAAATTTACAGAGTATACTTCTATCATATACATGCACTCTCAATAAAATTTTTATCAATTTTAGAGTTAACCACAAGGAATTATAAGCGGTTACTTTTAAAATAGTCTTTTCTCATAAAATTCATAACTCTCAATTTATACATCCAAAAATTAATATTTTTGGACACAATCAAGAAAACTCATCAAAATATCATTTTAAATTTTTCCAGAATTTTTGAAGGTTAGAAAAATTACGAAACTGGAAAATATAACATCTCTTACTATCCCTTACCTCAAAAGTGCAGTATTTCTGACTGGAATGCAAAGCCGAAGGAAACTTGCACTGAATAGCAACTCTCAAAGTATCTAAATACTCACAAAATATGTTTGATAATATAGAGAGAAAAAGAGAGAAAGCTTATGTTTCTGGTGTGATTTTCAATTCTAACTTAGCCCTCTATTTATAGGAAAATGTTAGCACGCCGAAGCAGACTTAACCTGCAACCTGATGGCTTTACCTGTTACTATTCTCACCCACCACATTTGAATAAAAATCTCAGCATATTTCTTCACCAATCAAGAGTGGGGCCCACCAATTCTAGAATTTTCCACCAAAATGATTAACTCCGAAAATTCAATAATTTCTGAACCAGTCATATCGTAAATTCATAACAAATCATATGTTCATTTTTAACGGTTCAAAATTTGTGGACATATACTCAACTTATATATGTATAACATATCCAAATATTACCACGATCCAACGGTCGGATTAAAAATTATAACCCTCGTAAAATATCTCAAAAATCCTAATTTGATTTTCAATACCTCCGTTCCGACAAAAATACAGATAAAACACCTCAACATTAACTCCTTCATTTTTAACCACAAAAATATATCCCTCATTTATATCCACATCAAATAAATATTTCATTATCATATAAATCAATAATTAATTATTCACAAATAATATTACAGAATCACAGTACTGGCAACCAGGCCGTTCCCAGGAAAGAGGGGGCTTTCCAATAAGGATTTCTCCTTACTGGCGCGCAATTAGATGACCAAACCTCTCCTTAGACAGAACTTTCTAGACATTGCTAATAATGTTATCTAATAATATTATTCAAATAATATGAATTATTGATCTGATAATGGAAAATACTGTGCAGTTACAATTATTGAACAACAATAATATAAAATATCAACGCAGCAATTATTGAATCAATAAAATAAAATATTGAACAGTAATTACTGTAATTATTATTGAGTAGTGTCTTCTTACGTAAGAATCAATAATTTCAAAAATACTGTGCAATACCGTGTGCTACTGTGCAATAACGCGTATTACTGTATTTTAACCACCGGGTATTCTAACAGTGTTAACGGTAACAACTACGCCGTTATTTGTAAAAACTCAAATTTGTCGTTTTCTTTATCCGACAGTTATTCTGTTATGGGACCCACAAATGACTAAGCCGTCGTACGAATATTCCCCGACAGAAAGAATATTTCACGACTAAACAAATATTTCCCGACAACAATGATTATTTTATAACTACTTGTTTATTTTGAAAAATTTTCACATTTCACCCATAACTTTAACTTTTTATCAATTTAACCATTTACTGAATTGTAATTATAAGAAAAATTGAATACTTTTATTTCATAAAATTTGGGGTCTTACATTTATTGTGAGTATAATTATTATAAACTTAAAATATTGACAATCAGATCGTTCACAGAAAAGAGATGGGCTTTCTGTATAAACGACGCGCAATTAAATAAATTATTTTCTTGATAGAACTTTATAAATATTGTCAATAATGTTTACTAGCCTAATAATATCATATTAAATAATATGAGTTATTGTTTCGTGTCAATTATTGATATAATAATATGAAATATTGTGTATTTACTATTTTGATAATTATTGAGTTTAATAATATGAAATATTATATAGTTATTACTGTGACAATTGTTGAATCAATAATATGAAGTACTTTGCAATACCGTGTGATATTGTTGAATGTCGTGAGTCATTTTAGAATTTCGCGTGCTACTGTACTTTTATCATTGGATATTTAAATAGTTAAAAATGATAGTATCGTTGACTATTTTTTATTAAAATAGTTATTTATGTCGTTTTCTGCATCCGATAATATTTCATTACGGGACCCACCAATGATCGGTCGGCGCCGTCGTACTTTTACCTAATATTCCTGACAGAACGAATACTAATTGACACACTTTTATAATTTACGCATATCACCCTTAACTTTAATATTTTATCAATTTAACCATTTACTAATTAAAATAATAATTATAAATAAAATTAAATACTTTTATAAAAGTCGGGGTCTTACATTGTCGGTAACTTATGATAACATTAAATTAATTTAAGATTTATATTATACAATTGAATCGGTTTAAGATTGAACTCCTATTTATGGTGTAAGACCTCAACTTTTATAAATAAAGATGAATTATTTTTTTTATAAATACCATTTTTAAATATTATGGAGTAAATTTGATATAATGTTATAGTTGTGGGTAATATTTATAAATTTTACAAAGTACGCAAATTGTTATATAATATTCGATTGGTCGGGGAATATTCGTTTTAATAGGGAATATTCGTACGACGACACAATCATTGGTGGACCTCACAATAGAATTATTGTCAGATTGAGAAAACAACAAAAATAATTTATTAAAAATAACGACGAAAGTTTTACTGTTAATACTGTTGAACTACTCGGTAGTAAAAGTACGGTAATACGCGTGGTTGCATAGTAGAACACGGTATTGATTATTGATGCTTACGTGAGAAGTTACTCAGTTTTGTTCAATTATTGTTACAGTAATTAATGCATAGTATCTCACGTTATTTGATTCAATTATTGTTAATATTTTATACATTATTAAATCAATAATTGAGATGACAATGTTATTAATATTATTATTTGCAATATTAACAATGCCTAAAAATTCTGTCAAGGAGATGTTTGGTCACCTAATTACGTGCTAATAGAGAGAAATCTTTATTGGAAAGCCACCTCTTTCATGGGAACGACCTGGTCGATTAATATTGTGAATTATAATAATGATGATATATATTGTTAAAATTATTAAGGTAATTTTTATGAAGTTTTGATTATTTTATGGATCCCTATTTATTCATGTTTCAAAATAATCGATAGAAAATTATTTAAAGGTGGGACCCATATGTGTTGAAAATAATTTTAGAAATGGAGGGAGAAAGAGTATATGTATGGAAATATATATATATATATATATATATATATATATATATATATATATATATATATATATATATATATAATGAGTATATGGTGGGAGAAAATAATAGGTGAAAGTGATAGGTGTGTGATGTGTGTGTGAGTGTAAAATGGTGAAAAAGTGATAGTGTGATAGTAATGTGTTAGAGTGTAGTAAAAGTGATTTTGGGAGGGTGGGGGATTGATGTTGGTTGTGGAGGGATAAAAAAATCAAGTGGTTTATATATATATATATATATATATATATATATATATATATATTATATTTTATTTGTTAGTTGATTGAATTTATTTGTTAGTTGATTGAAATTGATTCTGCAAAATAATTTTGTCCTTGAACAGTGCCCTTCCATTCTCTTATAAATAGAAGCTCATTCCTTCATTATTTCTTACGAATTCACTGAAACCCTAGAGAGAGAAATTTATAAAGAGAAAGAAGAAAAGTGTTCTGCTACTTCACTACTCTTATATCCAGTTTCTTTTACGGTAAGTGATATTATTTGTTATATTCGTAAGGGATATTATTTCTTTTGTATTCATGAAGATAACTTCTGTTATTCCATTATTTATTATTCTGTTGGAATAACCTATATACGCGGGCTACCTTATACTTGGTGAAATTCTTCTGTTATTCCATTCTTTATTATTCTGTTATAATATCCTGTCTGTGCGTTTTACGCCGGACCTGGTTCCATTATTTATTATTCTGTCGGAATATCCTGTCTGTACGTTTACGCCGGACCTGGTTTCATTATTTATTATTCTGTCAGAATATCCTGTGTGACGCCCCCAAAATTAGGTATACATCAGCCATCTTGAGTCGCCAGATACCTGGTACAGAATTCAAATACAACTTAATAATGCAACTGTCGTGTACAATTCGACAAAACATAAACTGTGAGTTTGAATACAAATATTATCTTCTAGAGAGTATCCATACTCAAAAGGAGTCCTCGTTACAATTATTATCACACTATTACATAGAATAGTGATGACTACTAATGCTATCATCTGGTCCATCATTCCGTTTCTCGACTCGTCCCAACTATATTCTCATTTTCTGAAGAGAACAGTGAAAGAAAGGATGAGCTCAACTAGCCCAGTAAGAAATATTATGACTAAGATAATGCAAAATAAATTATCATTAGTCTTCAACAATGTTAAACTGATAAAATACAATAGACATCAAGTTTAACTGCAGCGGATCAAGCAATCTATTAAAAGAGTCAATTAGAGAATAAAATTTACTATCTTTTATGATTTAAAAGATTTTTCATGACTTTTATCGCTGAGATTCAGCTTAATAAATAATCCACATCATCGAATTACACATACACTACGGCCAAGGATATTCTTTAGTATCACGACCACGCATTATCCATGCACTACGGCTAAAGATAATCATGTTTTCATCAACGGTCCTGATCATGCCATAAAACAATTCATTTTTGCACTACGGCCAAACAGAATCCATAGCTATAATCATACCAAAAACTGTCCATCAATGCACTACGGGCCAATGAGGACTTTTTTCACATCATTTGTAACATTACGGTTATGATTATACCGAATAATCCCTTGTCATAATCATACCAAGTCCATCTATGCACTACAGGCCACAGATGACTTTCAACATAATATAAACATGAGGATGATGACAATGATATAAGAATTCAATAAAACAAGTTCAAAAATTAATTTATCTAGGAACTGATAACGTCCAAATTGTCAACATTATACTGCTTTGTAGAGTAAAATTCAAGAATGCTCAGAAGAATATTTCCATGAAAAGATACCGGATGAAGCGCAAATATCAAGGATATTCCACTAATTTCATGGAGTATAGAAGTCAAAGTTTTAACCAACTGAGTATAATAAAGAATTGAATAACAAAAGAAATCACCATTCATGTGATAGACCGCACAGACAAGTTATTCCAACAGAATAATAAATAACGGAACCAGGTCCGGCGTAAAACGCACAGACAGGATATTCTAACAGAATAATAAAGAATAGAACCAGGTCCGACGTAAAACGCACAGACAGGATATTCCGACAGAATAATAAAGAATGGAACCAGGTCCGGCGTAAACGCACATACAGGATATTCTGACATAATAATAAATAATGGAACCAGGTCTGGCATAAACTCATAGACAGAATATTCTAACAGAATAATAAAGAATAAAATAACAGAAGAATTTCACCAAGTATAGGGTAGCCCGCGTATACAGGTTATTCCAACAGAATAATAAAGAATGGAATAACAGTAGTTCTCTTCATAAATAAGAAAGAAATAATACCATTTACGAGTACAACAAATAATATTCCTTACCGTAAAAGAAACTTGATATCGGAGTAGTGAAGTAGCAGAATACTTTTTTTCTTTCTCTCTATAGTTTCTCTCTCTAGAGTTTCAGTGAATTCGTAAGAAAATAATGAAGGAATGAGCTTCTATTTATAGAAAAATGGACTGCATAGTAACTAACTCATGAACGGTCTAGATTGATTTACTTTAATCTGACGGTTCATATTTAAAGCAAAATCTTTTAAATAAAATATAATATATTCTATTTATAATCTAATAAAACGAATAACTTTATAAAAGATTTTACTATGCAAACACTATGCAGGTACTATGCAAATACTATGCATAATAAAATATAATATATTCTAATTATTGTATAATAAAACAGATAACTTTATAAAAATATTCCGTTTTATATAAAAAAAATTTACTATTAGCCTAATAAAACGAATAACTTTATAAAAGTATTCTATTTTATATAAAAAGTTTTTCTGTTTTATTACATTAATAATACTAATAAAACAAAACTGAGTGACTTCTCACGTAAGCATCAATAATTAATATCGTGCGCTACTATGCAACCACGCGTATTACTGTACTTTTAACACCAGGTGTTTCAACAGTTAACGGTAAAACTTCTGCCATTATTTTCATAAAAATATTTTTGTCATTTTTTCAATCCGACAATAATTTTGTTGTTGGGTTCACCAACGATTGTACCGCCGTACGAATATTTCCCGACAAAAATAATATTCCCCGACTAATCGAATATTTTCCGACACAACAAATATTTTATATCAACTTGCTTAATTTGAAAAAAAAAATTTGCATATTATCCTTAACTTTAAACTTTTATCAATTTAACTATTTACCAAAATAGAAAAATTGAATAATTTTATTTCATAAAATTCGGGGTCTCACATCCTGTCTGTGCGTTTATGCCGGATCTGGTTTCATTATTTAGTATTATGTCGGAATATCCTGTCGGTGCGTTTACGCATGACCTGGTTCCGTTATTTATTATTCTGTTGGAATAACCTGTCTGTGCGGTCTATCGCATGCCTGGTAATTTTTTTTGTTATTCCATTCTTTATTATACTCAGTTGGTTAAAGTTTTAGCTTTTATACTCCATGAAATTAGTGGAATATCCTTGATATTTGCGCTTCATCCAATATATTTTCATGGAAATATTCTTCTGAGCATTATTGAATTTTACTGCACAAAGCATTATCATGTTGACAATTTGGACGTTATTGGTTCCTAGATTAATTAATTCTTGAACATATTTTATTGAATTCTTATATCATTGTCATCATCCTCATGTTTATATTTTGTTGAAAGTCATCTGTGACACGTAGTGCATAGATGGACTTAGTATAATTATAACTAGGGGTTATTCGGCGTAATCATGACCGTAATGTTACAAATGATGTGGTAAAAGTCCTCATTGGCCCGTAGTGCATTGATGGACAGTTGTTGGCATGATCATGACCATTGATGAATACACGAATATCCTTGGCCCGTAGTGCATGAATTATTTGTGGTTGTGATACTAATGAATATCCTTGCCCGTAGTGCAGGGATGATGTGGATTATTTATTAAGCTGAGTCCCAACGATAAAAGTGATGAAAAACCTTTTAAATCATAAAAGATAGTAGATTTTATTCTCTACTTGACTCTTTTAATGGATTGCTTATTCCGCTGCAGTTAAACTTGATGTGTGTTATATTGTATCAGTTTAACACTGTTGAAGGCTAATGATAATTTATTTTGCATTATCTTAGTCATAATATTTCTTACTGGGCTAGTTGAGCTCACCCTTTCTTTCATTGTTCTCTTCAGAAAATGAGAACGTAGCCAGGACTAGTTGGGGAACGGAGTTACGGTCCAGATGATAGTATTAGTAGTCCTCACTATTCTGTTAAATAGTGTGACAATAAATGTAATGAGGACTTATTCTAAGAGTGGATATTGTCTAGAAGACAGTATTTGTATTAAAACTCACAGCTCTCTTGTTATATATTAAAGATTGTATTTGTATTCTGTACCATGTATTTGGCGACTTAGAATAGGTGATGTATACCTATTTTGGGGACGTCACATATGGAGTAGTAACTGTATCTTGATTGACTATGGAATTTGTTATTATGAAAGGAATTTTATGTTAAGTTCACTTCATACTTAAAATAATGCTGACACGTAAGCGAAGAAATCGTCTCCAACTATATATCAACATTTTATTAGATATTAAATAAACTTATCATAAAATTCATTTAAGTTAAGATATGTATCGATTCTTGTAATATTAATTGTGCTAGACATTAAATACTTAAATTTTGGATTTGAATTTCAAATCAATGTACTGACATAATTATGGGTCAACTACAAAAGTATTTCTAAAATTTTCAAAAAAATTGACTTTTAATTCTAATGGAGTATCAACTTTCTCAATATTTTTCTTTTAAATTTAAATTATATAAAAAATTATTCCCTTGGTGAAATTAGCTGATTTTTGATAGATTGATATTCTCACTCGATTACTAATTTTTACTCAGAGCCTTCAACTTTTTTACACCGATGACTGATGAGTAGAAGTCAATTTTCTAAAAAGTAAATTACCAAACTACTTCTAAAATGGTCTTCAAAAATATTTTGAATTTTGTTGTCTAAAAATAAATAAATAAATAAATAAATCGTAAAAATATTATCTAAAGTAAATTAATAAAATTCAAAGTAAAAAATAGAATATAAATAAAATTTCATTTATCTACAATGTATACCACCAAAACAATGGAGTATATATTTTTAAAGTCAATGGTCATACATCTTTGAGAATTTTTAAAAAATATATATTTTTAGGAAAGTTGATAAACATAATGAAAATTTAAAATTGGTGGCTGATATTTTATAGTCTATAGTCAGCAGTCATTAGATTTGGTAGCAGGTAGGCAGAAAGCGAATGGTTCTCTTCTGTGCTCCGCTGTCAGAAAAAGCGAATGGTTCATAGGGTAGTTCGTTGAAAAACATAGGCCCATTCCAGTAATTTCACAAAATGAATCCGATTCTCTCTCCTCCCCACCTCACTTACTAATCAACTCCCTCTTAACACAATTCTAACACACACAACTTCTGGATCGAAATTTGCTTTCAGGTAAACCCTAATTCTCTCTCCTTATAATATACAATTCGGACGCACATTTCTATTTCACTCTCTTTCTGTATATATATATGAATCGTGTATTTGTAATTTACATTTGAAAGTGAAGATCGTCAGATCGAGGTTGATTTTAGCCGATAAACGTTTATTGAGAGGAAAATGAGCTACAATTGTCTTCAATCAGATAAATTTTCTGCATGCATTCTTTTTTGCCATTTTTGGTTTGTATGAGCTGATCATTTGCAGATCTTTGTATTTTCAGATGAAGGTTTTTTCTTAACAATTTATGTGCTTTACTTATAATTTTAATTGAATTTGTGTCTAATTTCCATGCAATTGTTCTTACATTTGTTATTTACGCAGATGATTGATTGAATTGTAGTAATTAATAGACTAAGTTTATGTGGATTATTGATTCTTCTGGCTTTAAAGAAAGGGTTTTTATCGTTTGTATTTTGAGCTACAAAAGTTGATACTCAAACATAGTGAGCTGATATATTGTAGGAAATGTCAATATTCTTGAGCTACAAAAGTCAGCACTTGCATTTTTCGTACTTTGGGAATTGATATTTTGTAGGAAATATCAATTTTTATTTGTGGGAGTAAAGATTCCTTACTTATATAACGAACTTAGATTGTTTACATATTTATTTGTTTACTTTTTTCTTAATCCTTGCTCATCTGTTAATCTGTTTTGGGCGCTCATGAGCGACTTAGGATAACTTAATTGTTTCACGTGTAATACTGTACCGATCCAAACCAGTACGATGGCTCTTTGGATTTTGCTCTAGCTAGATTAAGTCCATAAATTTTGTGATTTCTGGAGTGGAATATGTTTGAGCCTGACCTTGTCCTAGATCTTGAGAGATGAATAATTTCGGTATTTTTAGAAGATTCTCTTAGAAAATGATTAGTTCTTCCTTCGAGGTTTGCCGGGAAGCATCATATCATATGCAAATTTATTTACGCTCGCCCATTCTTAGAATCTCATATAACAAGGACAAATTGCTCTGTAATTATTTTTAAGATGTTGAGACGTTGAACTTTTGAGGAAGTAGGCATTAACCGATCCTTTTTTTTTTTCCCACGTGTCCAATTGGTTGATCAATGTGTTACTCTATTGATGTCATATTCTGGTGTATTTTTATTAATCATTTCTTAACTTGTGTTTCCTTTGACTGGAATGGTTTATTGTCATTTGGAGCTCTTGACTTGAATTGTATTATACTTAGACTTCATTGTGCATTATAAGTTCTCTTATGAACCAATAAAAAAATCATATCTTTTTTGACAATCTATCAAGTCCAATAAAATGTAAGTTTGTAATTATTACGGAATTCATACATACTTTCGGATCACGTTTAACTCGGTTTTAAATTATTTGTTGTGCTAGTTGTCGCTAAACTATAGTTTTTATCCAAGTTACTAATCTGTCTCATTCTTACGTGGGTTACCTTTTTTTGTAAAATTTCATCTTCCCTTTTTATTATTTACATTCATGTTTGTAATGATAATGATATCTATAAGATTTATGTTATGGAGACTTGATTTAGTCTTGAGATCCTTAATTAATGCCCTACATTGTTATAATTTTGGAGTTAATGAATAATTCCTTTCGTTCATCTTTACTTGGATCCTTTCTTTTTTTGGATATCCCAAATTATTATCCTCCTAGTTTTTAACTCTATTCTGAAATAATATAATCTTAAAAGGGGAGTCCAGCGAAGAATCATTTTGGAATTTTAATTTAATTTTTATACCAACCTCAATGTTTTCTTAAATAACATGAAGTCAAACGGGAATAGTTAAAAGCTGGACGGAGGGAGTTTTTTCCTCCATTATTAATTCAGAAGAAGATTCTGGGACCTACACGGAAGATAACCTAAGACGATGGTGCAAAGTAACCACCTAATATGATGCAAAGTAACCCCCATCGCCCTACTTTCCTTTTGTACCTAAAAAGGTCAACTTAATGCTTTATTGATACTTTCACTGCCTATGTATTATGTAATCATCAATGTTTTTTGTTGCATTGTGAGAGTAAATCATATTTTTCATACCTTAAAATATTTACTCCTCAGATGCATATCCTCTTATGCTGTAAGCTGTCTAAGTTTATTACGTATCCTGATATGATCAGAGAGTTACTAATAAAACAACAGTTGAACCTTGGGATAGTTATTTGCGTACTAAAATCAGCAATGACAATTGAAATACACAGAGCTTGGTTAAGAATGCCAACTTCAATTGTTTATGTGTTTTTGTTTCAGATAAGTGTTGGTGATGTTACTTGACCATTTCATAATTTTGTTGATTACTTTTTCCTGTTTGTATAGGCTTTCTGATACTATAAAAACACTCATAGATTCTCCGTTAAGTCTTGAAATGGAAGAAGGTGAACCTGTTCTGAGGAGATGGGAGGACCTAGACATCGATGTTCTGGTAAAGATATTCCAGTCTTTCGATATTTTTGAGTTGACGTCCGGCATTCCTCAAGTTTGTAGCACATGGCGTTTGGCATGTTGTGATCCTCTGCTGTGGAGAACTCTTAACTTGTCAAATTTGAAATCCAACTTCATCAAAATCCCATTAGAGCCATATGTTTACGTGGACGGTCGATCTGATAAAACATTGACCCGAATTCTGAAGCTTGCTTTAAATCTTAGTCGTGGAAGTATATCGACCTTGATTTTCCATTTTAATCTGTACATCAGTGATGAACAGTTGACCTACACCGCAGAAAGGTACTTCCCAAGAAATTAGTTTTGTTCAGTGTTATTCTATTTTATTTTCCTCATCGTTCTTTTGTTGTGTTACTGATCTTCCTTTGGGTTCCAGTATTAAGCATGTTATTACCCAAGTTTGGATGTCAGATATTATATATTGTTCAATTTTAGAGAGCTTTAGTATTCTTGGTTTGTTCCTTTTGTAAGACATTTGGAGTTTTGGACGGTGGGTAGGACTTAGATAAGAATTGCATTGGTATCCATATTCATTTTGTATATTAATTGTTATAACATTACAGCATATGTACATGGTCTTAATAACGTGCCCCCATAGTTGTAGTGGACTAGTGTCAGTTGTGTAAATACCCAGTGGAATTACAATCTTAGAAATTCCTGGAATATTTTTGCCCAAGAGGCGTTAAGTCTTTAGCTTAATAGTGTTCACTTCATTTATGAGAACTGCCAACTTCTGTAACAACGTTATAAGCATGGCTTGCAGCTTGCTTACCAAAAATATATGTGATTGAACATTCCACCAGAATTCATTCTCCTTCAAATATGTTCAAATGTCTCACAAATGCCCATGATTCCCTTCAACTTAATATGGTATAAAAAGTCAGTAGTTGTAGATCTTTGGTTAATGGCGGCCAAATATCTGTTTTTTGCAGGTGCCCAGGGCTCAAACGACTAGTCATGCCTGCCTGGAACCGAATAAAAAAGACTGGAATATGTAAGGCAATTCGCATGTGGGAAGATCTCGAGTCATTGACAATGCCTAGCATAGCCAATCCCCCATACCTCATGGAAGAAATTGCCAAGAATTGCAAAAACTTCGCTGAGCTTAAGATCATGGGCCCTTGTGACATTTATTTTGCATCTACAATCGTTGCATATCTTCCAAACTTGAAGATATTGAGCCTCCGTTGCTCAATGCTTAATAAAGATGCTCTGATCATTATATTGGAGGGCTTAAAGCAGTTGGAAGTGCTAAATATATCTCACTGCCTCGTTGTTGAAGTCCCTCCGCCGCCTTCACCTAAAAGAGTTCTGAAGGAGCTTGATATTTCTATTGTTGAGAAGGCTTCTGGCTTACATCAATTCTTAAGATGCATGGATGACTCGTGCACTATATGCCAGCGGACAAGAAATGATGAAGGTCTCATGAGGTGGTACAAGTACGAAGAAGGCTTTTGGAAAATAGATGAGGTGCCATCTCTTGCAGTTTGACTGGAGCACCCTATGATAATCGTGGGTCAGGTTATGTTTCCCCTCATGTAATTGTATACAGTTTGTACAAGAAACATAATAAACCTGTGTTGAAACGGTAGTTGTCTGCTTTATGTTATCGTATCTAACATATGGTGACAGATACTAGTTTTTCAGCTTTGAAATACTAATAGTGCTTTGGCCTGAGGGGTTAATTTTGGATTTTTTGCACATACACATAGCAATTACTTTTTTTCCTTGGTTATAAAGCCATCCTTGGTAATACACATAGCTTTGAAATACTATTACTTCTGTTACTGTAGTACTCCGTCCGTTTTAAAATTAGAGATACAATTTGACTTTTGAGATATAACACTCTAGGAACAAAACAGAACAGAACGGAGGGAGTATTTTTTTTTGGCTGCATTTGGTGTTTTGACATTATTTTGCTTTCGGAATGGAAGTCAATATCTGTATATGGTTACTATACATACATGTAGAAATGTTAGTGATTTTCATTTTTGTGTAGCGTTAGTTCTTACTTGTTAGACTTCTGTGTTGTAATCTTCCAGCAGAGTAGTTGCTTCTCTTGGTGGGTAGGGCTGTTATGTGTCCATTTATGTTAGTTCAATCACCTTGCTTTCTTCTGAAAGGATAATTATTTATTTGCTCTATAAATAAATTATCAGCAAAAGTTTGGTTTTGTTAAAATAAGGATACTTTAGCAGGCTGTCACCAACAGTGCTCCATATCCACTAAATTATATAGATATTTATTGATCTTCTGCATCACGAGAGAATTGGAAATAAATTAGTTAGATACTTTTAGTTCAGAGTATTTCATATGTACATATTTTTCCTTTTTTTTTTCTTTCTCTTTTATGAATTTGTGCACAACTTTATTCATTTAATTCCGTCTCAATTAAAATTCTTGTTTGGTACATAAAAATATTACAAACGTTATTTGTTTTAAATACAAAGACAAAGATGAGATTACATTTAAATCTACAGACAAAGGCAGGCCCTTACAAAACTCCCTAAACACTTGATATAAGCCACAAAACTAACAATTCTTAAAACCTATCTTCTCAAAACTCCACAAAATTTATTTATTTATTTATTTTGTATTTTTTTTAAATGTCATTAAAAAGAAGGAAGGAAGGAAATTTATGTCACTTAACTCAATGGAAAGATAATAAATTAAAATTATAGTAATTTGGAATAAGTGACGATAAATATAATTATATGTGGAATTTCAATGACAACCAAAAGAAAACACACAGAACAAGCACACAAATTTCCCCTTAATATTATTAATAGAAATATACAAAATAAAACAAATTAGTACAAAGACAAGACAAAGCCCTGAAATCTCTGACAGAGGGAGAGGGGTAGATAAGTAGCCATCAGTTGAGACACCCTTATTCCCTTGCTTCTCTATCCTCTTCGGATTCCTTCTCCATCTTCTTCATTCATGGCTCTTGAATTATGGGGGTCGCTGAAAGAATCAATCACTGTATACACCGGCCTTTCTCCGGCCACTTTCTTCACAGTTGTAGCTTTGGGTATTGCTATATACTACGTCGTATCGGGGATGTTTGGATCATCATCAAGTGAGGCCAGGTCTAGGGATTTTGCGGAAGAGATGTATCCTCTGCCTCCGCCTGTTCAGCTCGGGGAGGTTACTGAAGAGGAGCTCAAGGCTTATGACGGCGCTGATCCCAAGAAGCCTTTGCTCATGGCGATTAAAGGTCAGATCTATGATGTATCACAAAGCAGGTATATATCATCTGTATCTAGGTTTAATTATGTGTATTTGCTTACGGTTAGATGAATTTTGGTCTATTTTTGACTTTTTTGGATTCGGGTAATGACTTTTTTTTGACATTCGACTGCGAATTTTGGTGTCAAATTTCTGGGTGTGAAAAAGGTTTTTCCTTCTTTTTTTTGGGTGGTGTTTGTGTTAATTTTGGGTGCCTGGTTAAGATTTGATTTAGTGGTATGATACTTTTGGAAATTTGTGTGACAGTGTGAGAGATTATAGAATTGTTTCTGTTTCTTTTTTAGCAAGTTGATTCTTAATAGCTTTATTGACATTCTTTAGCTGCTTTATTGTTAAAAGGCTCATCTTTCTGGGGTTCATGGGTTTTTTGTATATGCTTGATTTTGATTATGTTTAGCTGCTTTATTGTCCTGAAAAAAGATCTCCTTTCTGTAGTTCATTGGTGTTTAATATATGCTTGGTTTAGGTTTTTGTGGGTTGGGTCTAGCCAGGTTGAATTTATTAATTGATAGCACACTTCAGGAATATAGTTATAAAAACCCTATGTTTTTATTTTTTTTATTTTATCTAGTATCAGGTCAGCCAATTGAAGCTTCAGTAATTGTAGTCTAAATCTTATACGTCTTATAAATGCTTTTTCAAGAGTAATTTGGATATGTAGATTTGATTATATGGTTAGAACATAGGAATTTGATTACTTGGAGTGCTGCTTTTGTTAAATGTGGTTTTACTTAACCTATTTTCTTCATGATTTGAACAAAGTAATTTACTACTGTCCTCCAACGCCATTTTTTTTAGTTGACAACATATGAATTTGTTTAGTTATATAATTTATAGAGAAGCATTATTAATGTTGGCTTTCTGCTTAGTGTTATTTACACTGATGACTGATCCCACGGTGCTTAATATGTGGGGTCATTACATGAATTTTTTCTCACCTTTTCCAATATCATTTGGGTGATGCTAGTGCTTGTAGATGATACACGATAGTGATGGTGTGTGAAGTCTTTGCACCCATTAACCAGTCTTGAAGCTAATTTGATCAATTTTGAACATTCATATTTGTTTATATTTGAACCAATGCAATATATTTATCTAATACATACCACTAATGCATATTTTTTTACTTGAAACTGTCCCTTTATTCAGGATGTTTTATGGACCTGGTGGTCCTTATGCACTGTTTGCTGGAAAGGATGCAAGCAGAGCTCTTGCAAAGATGTCATTTGAGGACAAAGATCTCAATGGGGATCTCTCTGGTCTTGGCGTATTTGAGATCGATGCCTTGCAAGATTGGGAATACAAGTTTATGAGCAAATATGTTAAGGTTGGAACTGTCAAGCAGACAGTACCAGTGACTGACAAGTCAACAACCAGTGGAACTGCTGAACTACTGAAGCTACTGATCTTGATGCTAAGCCTGCAGAAGATGCTCCATCTGAGAATGTGGCCACAGAACCAAAGGAAACCACAACCGTAGGTGAACCTGACAAAGAGTAATGTTGTTAATGTCCTTGTAATGCAATTGGGAAGGAGGTGAAATGCTGTCTTTGTGATGAAAGAATGATATTTTGGTGCCTATGTTTATCTTATTCACATTTGTGTTACTTTATTTTCCTAGCATAGGGCATAACTTGAATGTTCAGTTTGTTGTATTAAATAATGAATCCTGCTTGTTGGGGTGGGGTGGGGGGGGGGGGGTCGTGAGTTTATGTTATCCAAATTATAGGCATTCAAAATTTTGAGGCCTTTGAAGAGTCTTTCCCTCCTTAGACAATCACACTGCTTTTCACTTGAAATCGTGGTTTAGATTTTGAGGCCTTTGAACCTCTTCTAAGAGTCTTATTACCCTCCTCTTGAAATCATGGTTTATCGAAAAGCTTGCAAAACTTTTGAACCGGTTTTGAAGAGGCCTGTTTTATACTAGTATTACCTTCATTTCATATTAGTAATAGTTTTAGTTTTAGTACATGAATTAAGAAAGTCATTTAAAGTTATTATTTAATAATTAAAATTTGTATGAAATTTTATCACTACTTGGAAAATTAAGAGAATTTTGTCTGGGCAATGAGAGAAGTTGGGTGATATAGGAAAGTAAATAATTTATTTTTTTAGAAAATTATAAATAATAAATAAATTAAAACAAATTTTTTTTTAAAAAAGTCGATTACTACTATGGAATGGAGGTAGTAAGTACCATTCAACTGATTCAAGGCACTGGAGGATAGCTTTATCTTGTGGTGTGCAGCTGAGGATATTTTGGAGCGGTAGGCTGATGTTGACAATGAGGAATAGCAATGGTGTAGTTTGGGAGATATGAAAGTGAAGTGAAAAGATTACTAGTTAACAGCAAGGTAGGTAGGTAGTATTAAATGCGTGTGATATCAGGTCGATCGAGTAGTGTATAGGACATAGAGTTGAAATGGTTAGAAGCATTTAGTGTGCTGAATTCATATGAAAAAGTTGTCTTTTCTTTTGCTGCACATCCACATCCACATCCTAGACTTGGGGCTGTTATTAGATTAACACTAGGGCTAGGCTAAAGGCCCAAATTTAAGCTATACGTTAGATTCTTTGTTTGTAAGTGCTAGGCTGCTAAGATGATTCAAGTTGTTATAAGACCATAATAACAATGACATTATTAATATGTGGTGTTCACTTTCACTAGACTAGACCACAGGGAGAATGTAGTTGTGATAAAATTTTCAGCTCAACTTTGAATCTAGTTTAAAGCATGATTATTCAACTCAACCTGTTGTATGTATGTATCCCCACCAGATTATTTTTAGTGGCCGCCGCCTGTAGAACACCTGATAAGCCTAATCGCTACAATTAAACAAGTTATCCCAGGCCAGGAGGACCAAACTGATCATGGGAATCCCTTCTCATTTGCATGCAGAGTTATGGAATAGCACAGATACGTACGTACGTATGTCAATTAAGAAGAATTGTTATTATACATATATGTATATATGTACTAGTATTTGATTGATGAAATTATAGCATCATTAATTAGATATTCAAAGAAGAAAACTAATTTGAAGTGTTGGGTTTCAATACCATTGGAGTTGAGCTTTAATTTTCCAGTGGGATTCAGATAGAATTAAGTACATAATTTATAATCAAATAACATTAATTGCCATGTATATATATATATTATCAAATCTATGGAAACATGTACAAGTTTTAAGATTGCTTAATTCTTAATTAGCTTAACTTGGATTTAAAAATACGTACACTTGTTCTTCCAGCTCCTAATCTCGATCTGAAATTTGGAAAGAACGGTGGAGTTCGTACTTCATTTGCTGCATGTCATTTCTGTGATGCAGTTAAATAAATTTAATAATTAAATAGATGTACAAATAATAAATTAGTAAATTAATCAAGTCAAATCTCAAACACAACTAAACAAAAAGGAAATTTAGTTTCAGAATTCCGTCCCAATTCCTATTAATTACTGTATTTCCAAAAAAAAATTAAAATATATGTGTGTGTGTGTGTGTGTGTGTGTGCAGCCTGCAACGTGACATCAGATATATTGGCTTATATATGATATTAAGGTTTGACCATTAATAAAAATATAAGATTATTATAAACGCATGTAAGTTAGCTTCTACCTGTTTTATTCTCTTGGAGGAGATGACCAGCTACCAGCTACCAATTTGGAAGCAATGTATCCTGCCTTCATAACGTAAAAAAAACATATACAAATGCAAGAGTTGTACTATATATTTAATTTCTCAAGGCCTGCCTGCCTGCCTTAAAAAAAAATAAAATAAAAATAGAAGACATGAATTTTATAGTTTTAATTGTTGAAATTAATTATAAAATACAAATACAAACTTATTCTACATGCTTTAAAATGTTATAAAATAATGGTATCGAGCGCGTTTTCTTAAAATTTACACCAATTGAACAAAATTTCTATATATCTCACAAAAAAGTTTTCCATAAATTTTTGTCTACACCAATTGTATACATGAAAAAAAGTTGCATTCCAAACTATTTTCAGTGTGTTTTCAGTAGTAACATTATTCTATAGTGTTATATATATATATATATATATATATATATATATAATATATATATATATATAGTCCGGATCAGGTCCGGACTCCCGGATTTTGTTAAAATACGGACTTTTTTTTTAAAACAACTATAAAAAAAAGTTTAATATTTTATAGAATTGGAATTTACACCCAAAACACTATATTATGAAAAAATTCCAATTCCATAAAATATTAAAAAAAATTTATAGTTATTTTTTTTAAAAAAAAGGTCCGAATTTTAGTACCATACGGGAGTTCGGACTTGATCCTCATCCTATATATATATATATATATATATATATATATATATATATATATAGTATTACTTACCCCTACTTACTTACTTACAGATCATATATAAAGGGCGGGCATGCATGCATGCATGTTAATTAGAAAACAGTCGGGATTTTTATGTTATCAACAAGCGCAAGCAAGGGCGGAGTTAGGAATTTTTGCCGTCCTGGGCTACCAAGTACCAACTATATGCTCAAAAAATTGTCCCACCAAGATCGATCATAAATTCAAAATATATATAAAGGTTACCTTGGCTAATTCACAAGTTTTAGCATAATAACCTCTTAGAGGCAAAATTTCAAACACCTTGAAGGCGTACTCTAAAATCCCATATTTCATAAGCATAATAGAGGAGTTTAGCCAAAAATTTCATCATTATTACTCCAATTAGCACATATATAACCTCCCATCACATCAACAAAGCAATTTTAATACGTTATTCATCTCAAATTCACGAATTTAACAAGTATAAACTAAATTACCTCTTTGCTCGATTTTTTACTTGAATCCTTGATTCAATTCTTGCTCCCAACTTGCTTTGATTTAATTTAATTCTTCATTTGGACAACACTTTGCTTCACTTCTACTTTAATTTGAGTACTTGATAACCTCAATTCCTTAAGAATTTGATGGAGTTTTTAGTCCAAGCAAAAAGAAAGAGGTTGGAACGGATGAAAAGCAAAGAACTGTAAAAAAATTTTACTTGGCTAGAGCCCACCCCAGCCCAAGCGTGGCTCAGCCCTGGGCGCAAGCTTACCAATGCTGTTGGTATTTATTAATTAATGCTATACTTAATTTAAAAAGTATATAATTAATGTCTCTGTGCTTTATTTTTTATAAATAAATACTTAAAAAAATTGTCAGCGTGCAACAGTATGAGGTGTGTATATATATATATATGCTAATCCATCCACGCTAGCTGAAGAAAATATAATGGGAAATTAAATAAAGTCAAACTTTGACACTTTAATTTTTATCTTTTGGTACTACATTATTTGTTCCTTTGGCTCTGACTCTGACTGACTTTACTAGCTAGTCGGCAGTTTTTCCCTTATAAATACACAGACATACATACTTGAACAATTAATCCAACTGCAGTGCAGTACATACATAAGTACTAAGCAATTAGTTGGTAGGTAGCCCACCCCACTTGAAAAAAGTTGTTTAATTTCTCACCAAAGCCAAAGCCAAACCAATCTTTTTCGTTTTTACATCCTTATTAATTGGAGTACGTTCTCCATCCATATATATAAAATACTCATAAATTTGCAATGACAAATTATATTATCCCATTCATAATTTTTACATTAATCCTGCATGAGCAAGTTCATATGTGTAGTTGCCGCCGGTACGTCAATCACCATCATCCCACACAGCACGAAAGATTGAGAATCAAGTATTTCTCCATCTACTTCAACGTCCCCAATATTCCTCATCACCGACTGCACACCGTATCCCATCGACTTGTCCCTACCGGACCAAATCCCCTTCACAATTGATCCTCACGTGAATTAGGATTGAAATAGAAATAACATTTATATATATTCTACATTGTAAAATCCTATGTATTCGATCGTTAATAAAAAAAACGTCGCCTCTCGTGGACTATTCAAATTAAAAAATCACGTAAATGTTTGTGTTAATTTTTTACTGTCATATGCGCCGAGTAAGATCACTCCCGCGACAAAACTCTCCTTACCGAGATTTATTGTTTTCATTTCAACATATATAACATATATATATATATATATATATATATATATAATATATATATATATTCGCATTTTTTGCTTTATTTAATATTGTATAAAAAAAAGTCAAAATATCATATGAACGTCCTCTCATATTTTTGAGAGGTGAGGTGTGTGTGTTGTGTGTATATATATAATATATATATATATAATATATAATAATTATTATAGTAAACCTTCGGTTAATATATTAACCTTTCCATTATTAGAAAACTTATTTAGATCAGATTTTTTTTATAAAAAAACATAAAACTTTAATAAATCAAATTACAAATAAGAAACGAGGGGAGCGGGAGCGTCGTGGATGAAAGCACGACATTAATTAATAGTAATTCATTTCCTTAATGGAGTAACAAATAATTTTAACGACGTCGTTTCCAAGAATCTTGTACGCATTGGAATTTAGCCATCCCTCGATCTACTTCTATCTAGTCTTCTACTGTCCATTTTGCCGCCAAATCAGTAGGATATTGTTGTATGTACAATCGGTACATTTTTCTCTTCCATTATCACTAATCTCCAAAACCCATCAGCAAGGCAAGAGAGATGCAGATAAGGGTAAAGTGCAGCTGCGGGGAAGAAAAGTGCCCAGAATGGGCAATTGTGGAACTCCAAGGTGTTGTTGAAGTTCAGCCTGCTTTTCAAGATTCTTTCAATAATCTCCAAATCGGTCTACTTTGCCGCCTTCTTCCGAGGTTTTCTGTTGTTATTTATCCCCAATATCCTAAATGTTAAAACTAGGGTTACATTTTGAATTGTTGATGTCAATTTGTGAGAATCTAAAATTCATATGAATTCTTTAGTGCTGAAAGAAACAAATATGATAATTAATAGTATTTTTTTAATTTAGGTTACAATAGTTATTTATTGTATCAAAATCAAATAAACTGGATTGTGCAAATTGACTACAAAAAGTCATATAATCTATCTCTATTTCTGGAATGGAGGTAATTACTAATTAGTCAGTTGTTTTTGCTGATAAAAAATAAATTTTGTGATTAAGCATTTCTAGATCTTGCATAACATTTCATTTTTTAAAAAATGGTCATTACCCGAACAAAGATGATGGTGATTGTATGCAGTGATGATTTTAATGTTTATACTTGGACCCTTCTTGCTTAGTCTCTAGGAAGGAATATGAAGCCTTCTATTTTTTTATTCTGTAATGATTCAGGAAAACTATACTTTTACTGTTGGCTATCATGAATTGAGTGGATCAAAGGTGCCTCTGAAGAAGCCATTTTTGGTGATGAAGAAAGTAAAACACTCCGATGCTGACAACAATGCTGATCTTAATTCATCTAGGGTAGAATTGGAAGTTGTTGGAATTGTTCGCCACCGGATTTTGTTCAAGACCAGGCCAAAAGCTCTAATATCTGGTAAGTTGTCTTTATTTTATTTTTTCTGTAACTTGTTTTTTTTTAAGTGACTTATCAATCTCATTATACTTGGAGAAAACAAAACTCTTCTGAGAATCTAATAATGAAATCTGTAAACCTATGTACAATGAGATGACATATTGTGATATTGTAAATTAAGTATCTCATTATAATATTGTGTATACGAAAACTGGCAGCTTTGGTACTTGTATAGGTAAAATATTGACTGATGGAAATGTATACAAGGGAGAGTATGACTAAATTTGTTTTACAAAAGTAGGCGGATAAAGAGATTATTGCCTCTTGCTACAGGCACTGTAGTTTTAGGCCTTCATCTCATTCGGCGGAGTTGGTGTAAAAAAGTTCTCTGTTGGAATGATGGAAACCTGTACGTATTTGGCAATGGTTACAAACCAAAGGAAAATCAATGTCTCTAGTACACACATTAATCTAAGCTTCTTGTTCCTGCGAAAGCATTTCATTTATGGTGTTACTGGAGTTGCTCCTGGCACATCCATTTAAAACTTAGTAAGGGTGCGCTCTTGAAACATGACTTATATATCTTATGGCATGAACAACTTTACCGTATTCTCTGCAAACAGAACATAAGAGTTGACAACTGATGACTTGCGACCCTGTATCACAACTATAGTGATACTAGTAAACAGAATGCTTGATGTTCCAGTCCACAGTTTTTACGATCACAATTAATACTCCCTCCATTCCACAAAAAAAGAGTACCATTTGCAAACTTTAATGATACTTGTGTTCCATATTTAC
Organism: Panax notoginseng; assembly: GCA_016801055.1. Lineage (NCBI taxonomy): Eukaryota > Viridiplantae > Streptophyta > Magnoliopsida > Apiales > Araliaceae > Panax > Panax notoginseng. The sequence continues at coordinate 205,011,990 of CM029012.1, forward strand.
ACACACACACACACATTTATGATTATTTAGTTTATTAGTGATTGCATGATAATGTAAATTGTGATTTTATACTATCATTTATAGAAGTGGAACTCTTGTTTTTGTAACCAAAAGAATTGGCAAACGACTCTTTGAGCAACAGAAGGAGTAGAAAATAGCAGGAACTAGCGAAAATGTTGAATATAAGAAATGGCGCATAGCTTTTGTTCATGTCCACGAATCTAATTGCATGCTCAATTGTGTACCTAGTCTTTCTGGTGTACAATAAGTATAGTTCTTCACTGTATGGTGTCTAAATTTTTTGTATCCTTTGTCTTGCTTTACCTTCTCAGCTTGAAATGATCTTATGAACTTCCACTACTCATTTTATCTGTTTTTTGCAGGCTCACAACCAGTTGTAAAGGCCAAACACGTTGCCCCAAGTACTGTTGTGCCAAATCAATTAGCATGAAATTCATAGGTAGAGAAGTGGAGTCGAACAATAGAAATTGATGTTATTAAAATTGTATTTAATTGCCAGAAAGTGAACTTCAACTCCAATGTTGCTTTTGCAACTTCTGATGCACAATTTGTTTACCATCGAGAGAATTGTCCCCGTCTATATATCTAAATCATGTTTTGGGAACTTTACCTGTTTCAATGTTGAAGAATATGGTTGCTTCAAATCATGTTTTGGTTTTGCTTTTCCCCTCTTTTTTTAGTTTCAAGTTCTTTACCAAGAATAGGATCTCAAGGGACTATTTGGTAAATCAAAAAGCAATGAAAGTCATGTGATGGCAATAAGAAAGCAACACTGGGATGGAAAATGTAATCAATTGATATATTTCCAATCATATAAGATCCGGTTTGAACTACTAAATTACTTACAAAGCAGGTCAAGCAAAACTAATTAAATTAAAATAAGCCATTTTAAGTAGATCCAGAGTTTGTCAGGCCTGCACGAACTCTCAACATTTCAGTTCTTTTACTTCTCTGCATAACCTCAAGTAGCCAGTCTACACTTTCTTTAATTCCCAACCTGCAATCAAATTCCAGAACATTTTAAAGCTCTCTAAATGTGCTCCATTTTAAGGACGGAAATAATAAATGACTATATTATAAACACTGTTCCATTTCAAGTAAACATTCCTAATGAAGAACGTGATTAGGACCACACTATCTACTCACCCATCATATGCTGAAACAGCTTCAAATGAGTATGCCCTTTCATCCAATTTTTTGAGATCCATATACCGTGCAACTTCTTCTGCCGATAAGGATTCACCAAGATCCTGCCATAACAATGATACTTATTAATCAAGTGATGCTTATTATTCTTAGTACTAAGAAAATAGTATTAAAGAACAATATCTTAAGAGTTCGATAGAGGAAACTGAAAGCAGATTCACATTTTAAATGAGGAATGGGAGGGTTGTTCATTTGGAATTCTTTTTTCTCTGTCTGGAACAACTGGATCAACTACTCAGGAATTTTAAACTACAGTCGTGAATTATAAACTTCTGTCATGAATTTTAGACTTCCAAACCACAATAAAGTTCTTAACACATCTCAAAATAATAAGATTTAAACATTCATAAGTCTTTACATGACCAACTGTACAAACTCTTTCATTGCTAGAAGCGAGCAGATATTATGAGAAAACATAGAAGCATATCTTCTCATTAGATCAGTCATCAGAGGCTACGATTGAGCATTGACACGAAAACTCAAAAACTTAAAAGTCCATCATATTTAAGCCAGAAACACAAAATGAAGAAAACAAGTAAGATATCATCGAACATTATACAGCCAAAACACAGATTGGGTACAATATAACTACATAACTATATACAATATTCACATACACATACATAAATCTGTTATAGAGAGAGATAGAGCCATTCAAAGAGAAAAGATCAAATGTCTGAAAACATGTTATAGATTTTTCAAAAGCCAAATATGTATAATTTTCTCTTTAAATTTTGATTTAAGAATGTTAACTCTTTTATCATTCAGATTTTCTCTAAGTAGATGGATGAAATAGCAAGATTTTAGCTTATGCACCTGCTTGTTTGCTAATATCAAAATAGGGGCTCCTTGCAGATCCTCGTGCCGAAGGATCTTCTCTGGCAACCAACGTCAAATGTTAATAAACAGCATATGGTATAAACCCAGGACTATTTACTGATGATATAACAGATAGTCATCATGGTTTCGTGATAGGATGTACAATCAACAAGCTGATTTCATCAATACTCACCAAGTGCAGATTTTGAATCTTCAAAGCGTGCTGGGCAAGCAGCATCTACTATATATATTACAGCATGTGCTTCTTCATAGTATTTCTCCCATATTGAGCGAAGACCAGGCTGAAAGTTGAAAGTCAGGCATCACTGATGAAATTCCAAAGGCTGGTAAAAATATATAAATGACAGATAACTAGCAACAACTAGATATTAATGCGTGCCTCAGGTTACACACCTAATCTAGCAGATTGATTCTACCTAAAACGAATCTCTCTTCTTTCTCAAATGAGAAAAGAATATACATCTTTTTTTTCCTAAATAAAGAATATACATCTGACTTCTCACTTTCAAAGTATTAGCATATTCTGGTAAAAGGAGCTTAAACAGGAAAGACTTGAGAGTGTATGAAAGCTCAAAACAGATAAAAGAAATAAAACTTGGAAATATGTGAGGGAACCCAGATAATTCAAAAAGGAAAATATATACCGTAATATAACCCAATTCTGGAGCCTTACTCGTTCTTTTTGCCAATTATGTTAATACAACTCTCATCTTAGGTTCTGTTAACAGAAGCTGATGGGACAGCAATTTTTTTTATTTTTTACACTACCAAAAGTAGGTTTAAATCTTTTAGACTTCTACTCATCTGATTCCCTCCTTCACATTATGCTGAAATTTCAAATTCTGCTACTTATGCCTGAGAATATGGGAGTAATAGAATTTTGTGACATGCATATATCACTTTTCTTCCTATAATGAAGACGTGATTATCTGTCTGGTAACCTAGTGGGCAGGTTAATTATGTTAAAATTTGAACTACACTACCAAATACTAAAAATATCCCACATGAAGATAGTTATGGCAGTAACAGTTTACAGTGGCAATCACCACATTAACATATTAATCAAGCTTCAGCAAAAAGCACGCAAACACCACATTTGCTAGGTTTTTTTATCATTCAAAAAACCTAATACTATGCAATATAATAACAGGACAATGTCCAAAAGTGTAAGTTGGAACAAGTTAAGCATCCGTTGTAGGTGCAATATATATACCTGACCTCCCAGGTCCCAGAACACAAGTTTTGTGCTTGATGCTTCAATACGACCAATATTGAGTCCCACGGTTGGAACAATTCGATCAGGAGGAAGGCCTTCTACATTTGAGTATTGTGATTTCAACTTCTCAAGTAGTGTCTACAACAAAATTGAGTATACCAGCTTTTAGAATACATGCTCAATTTTGAGATAGTGCGCCTATTTCGCATGCTTGCATTTAAATTGATAAGGAAAAAGCAGGAATAGAAGTTAAAGTGACAAACATTGTCATTGTCGCAATGTTACACCCATTTGAGTTATTAATAAATCAATAAAAAATTCTATTAAAAACTTTTCTTTTATGAAAATTGTTGTTCCTTTAACTGCCAGCAATAAACTATATCTTTCTGCCACAGATGACATACTCCCTCCACTTGGAAATGAGTCTTTCTTTTTCTGTATTTTTTTTTCGAATATTAAGGTTTGAAGTTTAATATTGAAAAAAATATCCAACATATTATGTCTAAGCGTGTATTACAAAAACCTTAAAATTGGGGAAAAAATAAAAAAAAATGAAGGACTCTCCTTTCCAGACATATAATATATTACATGTAAAAGCAACTAGAGGATCCGAGGGTAGTATCAACTCTTATAGATCAAGTACCTTCGGACAAGATGGATAACAACAAATCTTAGCCAATGTACAAAATTATGAAACTCAGAAGCAGCAGCAAATTTGTCCTTCCTCACAATTTCATCAAAATGTTACACAAATTAATCATGAATAGATTCTCTTTTTTTATAATGAAAGTAAAAGAGTTAAAATCATGTTAACGAATAAAAATTTGAAATCTGCCATGGTAACAGACAAGGATAAATATGTAGCAGCTACTGTATGCATTAAGTTGGAGGCTCATTTAGGTTGGCAAACAAGTGTGGTTGTCTGGTGTATGTGTGCGCTTGCACATGTGAAGATATGAAGATCTAGAAGAAAAAAAAGTAAGATGTAGAGTCGAACAATGAACAGATGAGCAAGATACATGGGTGAAAGGAAACACGATCATGTGGCCTCACACCAAAAAAAATTCTTGTAATAATAACATTGCCCATATCTGAAAGAAAAAAGTAAACATATTACTGTTTTCCCCAGCTTTGTCCAATTCCAAGGATAAGAACATTGAAATTCTGTCTTACTAAACATATACTTCCAAATCCGTAAAACAATGAAAACATCGCTGCCTTCTTGT